>JBBGZY010000394.1:4822500-5422500 GCA_037952925.1 Lithobates clamitans | reverse complement strand
AGAGAATAAACAAAATAAACTATATTGCTGACTTTTTTTTTACCTCCGATACAGATAATATTTTGTGGATTTTACATTGAGAGAGGAATAGTTTAAACTAAGTTTATGTTTTGCCTGACCCCCATGCCACATTTGGCATGTAATTTTTTTTTGGGGGGATCGAGTACCCTGTTTTTACAGGCACCCAGCTCCCACTTCCTCCCCTCGTGCCATGTTCACCTCTCCCCCTCCCTCCCTGCAATGTTCTGGGTCACCAGTGCCGCGGAGAGGAAGGGGAGAGGAGCGGGGCTTCGTACGCCAGCATCGCTGGACCGTTGGACAGGTGAGTGTCTGATTATTAAAAGTCAGCAGCTACACTTTTTGTAGCTGCTGACTTTAAATGGGTGGAACTCCGCTTTCAGATTTATTTATTTATGGTTTGCTGTCAGCATTCCAAGTGCAGAAATGTACCCTCTCTTAGCATAGGAATAAAGGGAAGATCCTTGAATGGGGACGCTTGTTCTAGTGATAACTGTTTAAGGCTGGTCATACATGAGTCTTTTTTTGTTCAACCGGCAGGTTGAACAAAAGAAAATTATTAGATTCCCTCATCCACACACTCAATGTGGTTAGAGAAATCTCTTTCACTGAGATATTGTGTTCTGACAGCGGGGAAACGTTGCCCCTGTCAGAATACACTGATCATCAGCACCGTCAATAGTCGACGGTACTGATCAAGAGAAAATTTTCC
This sequence comes from Lithobates clamitans, assembly GCA_037952925.1. Lineage (NCBI taxonomy): Eukaryota > Metazoa > Chordata > Amphibia > Anura > Ranidae > Lithobates > Lithobates clamitans. The sequence continues at coordinate 5,421,770 of JBBGZY010000394.1, read as the reverse complement.
AACAGGCTGGTTGAGCACAAGTTGATCGATAGATTGACGTGTGTACAACCAGTCTGCCCATATATAGATTGAAATTCAGCCAGTTTCTGCTAAACCAGTCAAATTTTAAACCATGCATGGCTTCCTAGTCCGTGTCAGGAAGTGTCAGGTAGGAATTTAAAGGGAATCACAGAAAGTAAACAAGTAAATAAAAAATATTAAAAAAATTAAAACGTTTTAACCATTACCTACACTATATCCCAAACTAAAAAAAGATAAGAATTCAGACTTGTTGCTAATAGTTTATATCATAAACTGTAAAAAATGCAAAAATATTCACGCTAGATATGTGTATAAAAACTACAAGTGATAAAATCAGCTGCTAGCACGGGCCAATATACAAACACCCAAAACAATCAATATATAAAGTGCAGTGCTATAAAAAAATGAGAAATTTGATATGTTTTCAAAGGAAAAATAAACATTGTGACAATAAATAAGTGACATAATGTAAACTCAAATTCATCAATAGAAGTCCATAAAAGTCCAGAAAAATAAGAAAATAAGAATAAATGAAAATAAAAAAAAAGAAACTGAATAAAAAATAAAAATAGGTTCCAGTGTCCCAGAAGAGCAAATTCCATGGAAAAAAAGGAAAAAGAGATAACTGCATGCATATGAGAGCCAGTATCACCAGATCCTCCATGTGCAACACCAACAATGTAGAGGGTAGCAGCTTACCAGAATGTGTTGGCCTCCAAACTAATGGAAAAGCTTAATGAGCTGTGATCTTTTATGTTCCAAATATGCACATATCAGGAACGGGATTCTGACTAAGGCTGGATTCACACCTATGCATTTTTAGTGCTTTTTGCATTTTGCAGATTTGCACTACAGTCCATTCACCATGGTTTCCTATGGAACACGTTCTCTAGTGCAAATCTGCAAAATGCAAAAAGCACTAAAAATGCATAGGTGTGAATCCAGCTTTAGAGAACAGCAGGACTGCCAGTAACTCTGTGAATGTATTTGAGAAAGTTTTTTCCCTACAGCTCATTTGGCTTTTTCATTAGTTTGGAGGACAACACATTCTGGTAAGCTGCTTCCCTCTACATTGTTGGTGTTGCACACAGAGGATCTGGGGAAACTGGCTCTCCTTTGCATGAAATCATCTTTTTTTCCTTTTTTTTTCCTGTGGAATCTGCTCTTCTGGGACATTGGAACCTATTCTTATTTTTTATTGAGTTTCTTTTTTTTAATTTTTATTTTTTTCTTATTTTCATATTTTTATGGAATCGGCACTGGATAGGGTAAATACTGTTTTGGCTGGGGGTGTTGGGGGTAGGTTTAATTAGAAGTGAAAATCTGCTTTAAGCATTTACTGATGTAAGCAACATGATTGAGACAAACAATGGAATGTTTTTCATGGAGCACAACAAAGGAAAATAAGCCATTTTTAAAACACAAACTTGAAAATAAAACTGGAAAATAGTTTACTCACATTTCTGTAATTTTCCTTTCCTGGTGCATCTTCATGGCAGCATACAATGTGTTGTAGCTCTGCCCTCGTGACCTTATAGACTGGTTAGCTATGAATCAAAGACACACTTCGCTTGCAGCATTCTCTGTAACTCTCACCATTTTGTGTGGGAATCTGTATGCTGCCAACAGAATGCACCGGGAAAGGAAAATTACCGAAAGGGGAGTTTACAAATTTCCGTTTTCCTGGCACATCATGGCAGTATAAAATGGGAACTAAGTCACCAGATGTGAGAGCCCAAGAAAAATTCCAGAATAGAAAGGTCTTGTGAAGAGTAGGCTCTTTTAATTGTCTTAACAATCTGAGATGTGATTGTATGTATTGAAGCTGACTGTCTCTGCCTTAAGCAATGCGAGACCAAGCACAGATTTTCACTTTCCTGAATGAAGAGTTGGCTGCCAAGTAGGCTTTAAGAGTTAAGCCAAAATCCAGAGGATGCAGTTCTCCAGCTTCACCAAAGAAAGATGGTAAATTGACTTCCTGGCTAATGAGGAAGGAAGACACCTTAGGGATAAAGCGGACTGAAGGTTTTAGGACTACTCTGTCAGGGCAGAACGTTAGGTGAGGCTCCTTGTGTACAAAAGCCTGCAGTTCTGACACCCTTTTTGTGGAGGTTAGAGGGACAAGAAATATGGTCTTTAGGGTTAGATTCCAAAGTGTAGCCAATTCTGTAGGACAGAAAGGAAGCCTTGAAAGAGCTTCAAGGACCATAGGCAAGTCCCACTTAGGGAACAATGACTTCCTAGGACGTCTTAACTTCATGCAAGCCTTTAAGAATTGCATCACCAAAGGGTTAAGGGCCCCTTGAACCCCAGTAAGTGTGGACAAGGCTAAAATTTGAACTTTAAATGTATTTGAATCTAGGCCCTTTTTCAGCCCTGTTTGTATGAACTGTAGAACCTTGGTTAGTTCTGGTGATAAAAGATCTCCAGGACTTTTGCTCCAAAAAACCTGCAAATTTTATCCATATTCTCTGGTAAGTCTTACTTATTGAAACCTTTCTGGCTTTAAACAATGTAGCCACTACCATCACTGAGCACCTACCTCTCAACTTCAATGCCATCAAATTTATTCTCCTGGACTGGATGGCAAAACTAACCTTGAGAAAGCAAATCTAGTGTCACTGGCAGAGGCAGTGGTGACTCAATACTGTAGGAAAGACGGAAAACAGAGTCTCCTCAGCCAAAATGGTATAATTGCAAATATTGTTATTGGAATCTGCTTGAGTTCAGCTAAGAATCTGGATATCGGTGGCTTTGGGAGACAGATATGCCTCAACTGGAAGTTTCACTGGCAGTCTAAGAACTCTACCCTTCCACCGTTGGTTATAATGGTGCTCTCGCTAGAAATCTGCCGTATTTCGTAATCCAGGGAGTTGTATGCTAGATCCACCTGGGGAGATTCCCCCTACAGTGTTTACTGACTAAACACCCCAGCTTAGAGACCATGTATTGTTTATTCAGAAGGAATGGCTCAACAAGTCTGCCAACTGACATTGAGTTACTGGCACACAGACTGTCTTCAGGTCTTCTCAATGAATTTGAGCTCAAATGACTAATAGTCGTACTTCCAACATCAGGGTTTGACTCCTTATTCCTAGCTGCACAGTACAACTCTTGTTCCTCTTGTCAAATGAGCACATGCCAGAAGAGGCTGAAACACTGCTCTCAATTCAAAAGCATTCAATGCCATGCCTCATGAGCTGAACAACCTTGAGCAGCCTATTCCTTTAAATGCATCCTGGCTGGCTTTTGATGTGATAATGTTCCATTCAGAAAAAGAAAATTGGTCAATTAGGAAGACCCATGGATACTTAGGGACTGTTCTGCTGGAAGAGACTGTGCTCCCAAAGCACCTTTGAGTTTTTCAGTCAGAGGACAGATCTTTCTTTCGTGGAAGTTTTTCTGAATTTTTTGTGTATCCAAAAATGCCCCCAAGGCCATCATCATTTGTATTGGGCAGAGGTAGTTCTTCTTAACTTCCCAAAAGCATGCCAATGCTGGATAGGCATGTCCCAATTGCTGGCTAGAAGAAGGATGCCATCAAAGTAGTGTTTTATTCTCATCCCCCTTTCTATGGCAGACAGTAGGACTTTTGTGAATGTCCTGGGGAAGGTGAACAGACCAAAGGGAAAGCACCAGAACTGGTAGTGAGACTGAAATGCAGAATGGAGAAGATGGTGACTTGTCTTGGCCTTTAGAGGACACCCTCTGTCTTGAGATCCTTGAAGGGCTGTAGATTTTACAACAGCATTTCTCAATAACTTCACTACTTACCTAATCCCTTTACCTTACAGGTAGGGATGAGCCCGATGTTCGAGTCGAACGTAAGTTCGACACGAACATCAGGTGTTCGCCTGTTTGCCGAATAGTGAACAATTTGGGGTGTTTGCAGCAAATTCGAAAGCCACGGAACACCCTTTAAAAGAATATGGGAGAAATCAAAAATCAATATCAGAACACCCCCGGTTCGGTTCGCACCAGAACCTGCAAACGGACCGAAAATTCGCACGAACGTTAGAACTCTGTTTGAAATCAGAAGTGCTAATTTTAAAGGCTAATTTGCATGATATTGTCCTGAAAAGGGTTTGGGGACCTGGGTCCGGCCCCAGGGGACATGTATCAATGCAAAAATAAGTTTAAAAAACTAACGTTTTTTCAGGAGCAGTGATTTTAATGATGCTTAAAGTGAAAAAAAAAAGTGAAATATTCCTTTAAATATCATACCTGGGGGGTGTCTATAGTATGCCTGTAAAGTGGCCTGTTTTTCCTGTACTTAGAACAGTCCCTGCAACAAAATGACATTTTTAAAGGAATAAAAGTCATTTAAAAGTGCTTATGGCTTTAATGTAATGTCGGGGCCCGGTAATAGGCATTAAAATCAGTGAGACAAACGGCATGGGTACCCCTCAGTCCATTACTAGGCCCTTTGGGTCTTGTATGGATATTAAGGCGAACCCTGCACCCAAAAAAAAGGAAAGGCGTGGGGCCCCCAGACCAGAAAATTTGGGGGTTTTAGTGAAACAAGGATTGGTGATAAAGCATCAGTGGAAAGGAGAAACGTTTTTCCCATATTAACTCTTACAGGAGAGAATTTCCCTTCCTAGGGGTAGATTTCATCTCTTTTCCTGTTGTCTCCTTCCGTTTGAAAGTAGGAGTCATTTGTAAGTTGGATGTTTGAAAGTAGGGGCCTGCCCTATATACTCTGCAGGAATGGTGGCCTTAGGTGTTGGTGTTGCCACAACACTGTAAGCCCTCACAGGGCCCTGCTGTGAAGTATTAGATCAAGAATTGTAATTCTATTTCTCCCATAGACTTTTAAAGGGTGTTCCGCGGCATTCGAATTTGCCGCGAACACCCCAAATTGTTCGCTGTTCGGCGAACTTGCAAACAGCCAATGTTCGAGTCGAACATGAGTTCGACTCGAACTCGAAGCTCATCCCTAAACAAGAGTTTGTAACCTCCCAGTCTCTGGGAACGCGTTGCAGAGACCTGCAAGGCCTCCCGAAGATGTTTCATCCTCTGCTCCCTCTGCAACGGCAAGATAAGGTCTGCAACCTTACCCTTGTAACGTGGATCAAGGAGGGTTGCCAGCCAGTAACGATCCCCCTCCTTGATACCACAAATACAAGGATCCTTCAGCAGACTTTGCAGAATCAGGGAGGCCATGCAGCGTAGGTTTTCAGAGACTCCTCTGGGCCACTAAGGATGACATGATCCACAGCCACCTCCTCCCAGCCACGTACAAGTCCATGGATTTCTTGGGACTGTAAATGATCCCTTAAAAACTGCTGCTGAGTGCCAGGCTCCACCTCCATGTGGGCACAATTCTCCTCCTCCTCGTCCTCTTCCTGTTTGATCAGTGGGCACGCAGGAACACAGTCTGCATAAAGGGGGCCTTGAGAGCTAAGGAGGTCCTCCTCTTCCTGTCTCTGTTCTGCCTCAAGTGCCCTGTCCATTATTCCATACAGCGTGTGCACCAACAGGTGGACAAGGGGGGCAGTGTCACTGATGTCATGCACTGTCACTGCTCACCATCCTCGTGGCCTCCTCAAATGGTGACAGGACAGTGCATGCATTCCTGATCATGGCCCACTGGCGTGGGGGAAAAAAACAAGCTTCCCTGACCCTGTCGTGGTGCCATAGTCGCACAGGTACTCATTGATGGCCCTCTGCTGCGTGTGCAGCCGCTAAAGCATGGCCAACATTGAGTTCCACCTGGTGGGCATGTCACAGATTAGGCGGTTCTTTGACAGGTTAAATTCCTTTTGGAGGTCTAGTTAAGTTGAAGTTAAGGAGCCAAACAGGGCACATGGGTCCCTGTCGGAGGGTGGAGAGGAGGTTGGTGCCATTGTCGCAAACCATCATTCCTGCCTTAAGTTGGCATGGCATCAACCACCTCTGAACCTGCCCCTGCAGTGCTGACAGAATCTCGGCCTCAGTGTGGCTCCTGTCCCCCAAGCACACCAGCTCAAGCACTGCATGGCATCTTTTGGCCTGCGTACTTGAGTAGCCCCTTGAACGCCTACGGAGCACCACTGGTTCTGAGGACAAAGCACAGGAAGAGGCCATGGAGGAAGAAGAAGTAGAGGGGGTGGAGGAGAGAGGTGTGTCAGAATCACCAGTAGTGGCATTTTGGAGGCGTGGTGGCGGAACAACCTCCAACACTACTGCACCTTGTCCTGCATCCTTCCCAGCTGCCAGCAGAGTCACCCAGTGCGCCGTGAAAGTTAGGTAACGTTCCTGTCCATGCCTGCTGGACCATGAGTCAGCGGCACCTTACCGCTGACCGCCCTGTCCAGCGAGGCCAAGACATTGCCTTCCACATGCCGTTAGAGAGCCGGAATCGCCTTCCGTGAGAAAAAGTGGTGTTTGGGAACCTGCCACTGAGGAACAGCACATTCCACAAACTCACGAAAGGGGGCAGAGTCTACCGACTGAAAAGGTAGCAGTTGAAGTGCTAGCAATTTTGCCAAGCTAGCATTCAACCACTGGGCATGTGGATGGCTGAGAGCGAACTTCTTTCTGCAGTGCAGCAGCAGGGGCAGGGAAATTTGCCTGGTACAATCTGACATTGGTGTACCGATAGCAGATTGCCCACAAGTACTTGGCTGTGACACACCTAATTCTACACCTTCATTCCTCTCAGTGCAAATCTCAGAGAGGACTGAAGGTATAGTGGGGTTGGAGATCCCAGCTGATGGAGCAAGGAGAGGTCCTCTTTGTGCTTTGGTGTGGGTATTTTAGGTACGCTTGCCAACTAACTGTATGGCAGGTCAACATATGTCTGGTCAAGCATGTGGTGCCCAAGCGGGAGATGTTTTGGCCACGCGAGATACGCTTGAGACATATGTTGCAAATAGCAGCGGTGTGATCTGATGCACTCATCTCAAAAAAGGCCTACACTAAAGAACTTTTGGAATAACGCACAGAGACAGCAGCGCCCTGCACATGCGGAGCTCTGCGTTGTGATGCAGTCAACGTGCTGCCCTTAGGCTGGCCCCTGGAGGGCATCCTGCCTCATTGGTGATGTGACTCCTCCTCCTCCTCTCTCCTATCAGGCACCCACAAGGAGTCAGTGACCTCATCATCCCCTCCCTCCTCATCACTGGAGCAAAGCTGGCAGTATGGCAGTATGCTGCAGCAGGGGGAACATGACTGCCAGATTGCTGTCCTTCTTGGGCACTCCCTCTGTCCGGGCTCACGTTACTGCCTTCCTCTAGCTGAGTACCATCATCAGAGCCTTCAAAATGCTGGGCATCCTCCTAGAGCATGTACCCAACACTGTGGTCAAACAGTTCGGGGGACTCCTCAGGAGGACATGGTGGGGCTAGGGAAGGAGTAACTGATGCCATTGAGCCGAGGGAGAGGACGCATTGGCAGCTGCTTTGCCAGACAACGTACCCTGAGCCTGGGTGAAAGAGGATGAGGAGGATGAGGACAGCTTGGTCATCCACTCGACCAAGTCTTCTGCATGTTGCGGCTCAACACGGCCAGCTTCTGAAAAAAAGGCCAAGCGTGTCCCACAGCCACGTGCTGATGAGGATGCACTGTGTCCACGTCCAGCACTGTTGCCTCTAGACACAGAGCCTGCATGCCCTCTTTTATTGGCTTGTGACTGTCTGCCTCTCCTTGTTGGCCTTCCAGACATACTATTGGCCTGCAGTGAGATGTAGTTGCACAAAACTGAGATGTATATATATACCGATTATACTGCAGCTAGCAGAATCAACTGCCTGCCTGTAGTATTATTAGTATGAGAACACCTGCACTTGTCTTCAGGTATCTATACTGTAGGTGCAACTGTGCGAGGTACACAGTACAGTAACTGGAAATATGTCAAGAGCCTACACAAGCACCTGGCTTCAGGTAGCTATACTGTAGGTTCAACTATGCGGGGTACACAGTACAGTAACTGGAAATACGTCAAGAGCCTGCCTGTGCTATTAATAGGATCAGAAGAAGTACACAAGCACCTGGCTTCAGGTAACTATACTGTAGGTGCAACTGTGCAGGGTACACAGTACAGTAACTGGAAATACGTCAAGATCCTACACAAGCACCTGGCTTCAGGTAGCTATACTGTAGGTGCAACTATGCGGGGTACACAGTACAGTAACTGGAAATACGTCAAGAGCCTACACAAGCACCTGGCTTCAGGTAGCTATACTGTAGGTGCAACTGTGCAGGGTACACAGAACAGTAACTGGAAATACGTCAAGAGCCTACACAAGCACCTGGCTTCAGGTAGCTATACTGTAGGTGCAACTGTGCAGGGTACACAGTACAGTAACTGGAAATACATCAAGAGCCTGCCTGTGCTATTAATAGGATCACAAGAAGCACACAATCACCTGGCTTCAGGTAGCTATACTGTAGGTGCAACTGTGCAGGGTACACAGTGCAGTAACTAGAAATACATCAAGAGCCCACACAAGCACCTGGCTTCAGGTAGCTATACTGTAGGTGCAACTGTGCGGGGTACACAGTACAGTAACTGGAAATATGTCAAGAGCCTGCCTGTGCTATTAATAGGATCACAAGAAGCACACAAGCACCTGGCTTCAGGTAGCTATACTGTAAGTGCAACTGTGCAGGGTACACAGTACAGTAACTGGAAATACGTCAAGAGCCTACACAAGCACCTGGCTTCAGGTAGCTATACTGTAGATGCAACTGTGCAGGGTACAAAGTACAGTAACTGGAAATACATCAAAAGCCTACACAAGCACCTGGCTTCAGGTAGCTATACTTTAGGTGCAACTGTGCAGAGTACAAAGTACAGTAACTGGAAATACGTCAAAAGCCTACACAAGCACCTGGCTTTAGGTAGCTATACTGTAAGTGCAACTGTGCAGGGTACACAGTACAGTAACTGGAAATACGTCAAGAGCCTACACAAGCACCTGGCTTCAGGTAGCTATACTGTAGATGCAACTGTGCATGGTACAAAGTACAGTAACTGGAAATACATCAAAAGCCTACACAAGCACCTGGCTTCAGGTAGCTATACTGTAGGTGCAACTGTGCAGGGTACACATTACAGTAACTGGAAATACGTCAAGAGCCCACACAAGCACCTGGCTTCAGGTAGCTATACTGTAGGTGCAACTGTGCAGGGTACACAGTACAGTAACTGGAAATACATCAAGAGCCTACACAAGCACCTGGCTTCAGGTAGCTATACTGTAGGTGCAACTGTGCAGGGTATACAGTACAGTAACTGGAAATACATCAAGAGCCCTACACAAGCACCTGGCTTCAGGTAGCTATACTGTAGGTGCAACTGTGCAGGGTACACAGTACAGTAACTGGAAATACATCAAGAGCTTGTACAAGCACCTGGCTTCAGGTAGCTATACTGTATGTGCAACTGTGCAGGGTACACAGTACAGTAACTGGAAATACTTCAAGAGCCTACACAAGCACCTGGCTTCAGGTAGCTATACTGTAGGTGCAACTGTGCAGGGTACACAGTAGAGTAACTCGAAATATGTCAAGAGCCTACACAAGCACCTGGCTTCAGGTAGCTATACTGTAGGTGCAACTGTGCAGGGTACACAGTACAGTAACTGGAAATATGTCAAGAGCCTGCCTGTGCTATTAATAAGATCACAAGAAGCACACAAGCACCTGGCTTCAGGTAGCTATACTGTAGGTGCAACTGTGCAGGATACACAATATATTAATTGGAAAAACGTCAAGAGCTTACACAAGCACCTGGCTTCAGGTAGCTGTACTGTAGGTGCAAATGTGCAGGGTACACAGTACAGTAACTGGAAATACCTCAAGAGCCTACACAAGCACCTGGCTTCAGGTAGCTGTACTGTAGGTGCAACTGTGCAGGGTACACAGTACAGTAACTGGAAATACGTAAAGAGCCCACACAAGCACCTGGCTTCAGGTAGCTATACTGTAGGTGCAACTGTGCAGGGTACACAGTAAAGTAACTGGAAATACATCAAGAGCCTACACAAGCACCTGGCTTCAGGCAGCTATACTGTAGGTGCAACTGTGCAGGGTACACAGTACAGTAACTAGAAATACATCAAGAGCCTACACAAGCACCTGGCTTCAGGTAGCTATACTGTAGGTGCAACTGTGCAGGGTACACAGTACAGTGACTGGAAATACATCAAGAGCCTACACAAGCACCTGGCTTCAGGTAGCTATACTGTAGGTGCAACCGTGCAGGGTACACAGTACAGTAACTGGAGATACGTCAAGAGCTCACACAAGCACCTGGCTTCAGGTAGCTATACTGTAGGTGCAACTGTGCAGGGTACACAGTACAGTAAATGGAAATATGTCAAGAGCCTGCCTGTGCTATTAATAGGCTCAGAAGAAGCACACAAGCACCTGGCTTTAGGTAGCTATACTGTAGGTGCAACTGTGCAGGGTACAAAGTACAGTAACTGGAAATACGTCAAAAGCCTACACAAGCACCTGGCTTTAGGTAGCTATACTGTAAGTGCAACTGTGCAGGGTACACAGTACAGTAACTGGAAATACGTCAAGAGTCTACACAAGCACCTGGCTTCAGGTAGCTATACTGTAGATGCAACTGTGCAGGGTACAAAGTACAGTAACTGGAAATACATCAAAAGCCTACACAAGCACCTGGCTTCAGGTAGCTATACTGTAGGTGCAACTGTGCAGAGTACAAAGTAGAGTAACTGGAAATACGTCAAAAGCCTACACAAGCACCTGGCTTTAGGTAGCTATACTGTAAGTGCAACTGTGCAGGATACACACTACAGTAACTGGAAATACGTCAAGAGCCCACACAAGCACCTGGCTTCAGGTAGCTATACTGTAGGTGCAACTGTGCAGGGTACACAGTACAGTAACTGGAAATATATTAAGAGCCTACACAAGCACCTGGCTTCAGGTAGCTATACTGTAGGTGCAACTGTGCAGGGTATACAGTACAGTAACTGGAAATACATCAAGAGCCCTACACAAGCACCTGGCTTCAGGTAGCTATACTGTAGGTGCAACTGTGCAGGGTACACAGTACAGTAACTGGAAATACATCAAGAGCCTGCACAAGCACCTGGCTTCAGGTAGCTATACTGTATGTGCAACTGTGCAGGGTACACAGTACAGTAACTGGAAATACTTCAAGAGCCTACACAAGCACCTGGCTTCAGGTAGCTATACTGTAGGTGCAACTGTGCAGGGTACACAGTAGAGTAACTCGAAATATGTCAAGAGCCTACACAAGCACCTGGCTTCAGGTAGCTATACTGTAGGTGTAACTGTGCAGGGTACGCAGTACAGTAACTCAAAATACTGTAAAAACACCTGCCTGCCTGTCAGTATATTAGGAAGAGAAGAACAGGATCTAGCTAAACTGAATACAGTGTATATATATATATATATATATATACAACACCTGGGATGCATATATATAAACACAATACACCATAATTATTTTAAAAACAGAACAGAAAATTTGGGACTTTAAATGAGGTTTAATAGGGGGCGTTCAAATCTCCTCCATCCCTGGTTCAATATATAACAAAGAAAGGAGAGTAAAGGGCGGGACTTTAAATGAGGCACACGGAGCTCTCCACTCTCTCTGGGGATCACTGCCCCACTCATCTTTTGTTCTTTATCTCACCAATCTTCACCATGTTTTCTCTCTGTGACACATCTGGGGTGGTGCCTGGGTTTGTGGTGTGCCGCCCCAGGGGGCCCCCTCAGCTCCGGGACGTGACATTATTGGCTGACCTGACTTGCGGGGCCCTGCTGCCTGTGCGCAAGTATATGTGTGTAAGTTTGATGGGTTAGTTGTACTATGTGGGGGACATACTCTACATTTACCCACCATTCTCTCCCAAAGTATTTTTCTCTCTTTAAATACAACTGTTTTCCATATCCCTAGGTTACCCTTGGTTTTTGCTCCTGAAGAGTGGCTATAAAGTCCCGAAACGCGTAGAGCTTACATCTACCCATAGGCATACCTCACCAATAACTATGTATGAGTGTTCCATTTCCACTCATTGTTCCCTTTTTTGTAACCTGTTTATTTGCCACTTTAATGTGTCATATATCTTCTACTTGTGATTTTAGCTATTTAACTGTTCATGCAATGTAAATATAAGTCCTTGTTGGAATGTATACTTTGATGAAATATAGAGTAAGAATAGTAGCTATGTACATTTAAAACCATGTGAATATATGACCATTTTGAATATAATAAAATCTGTTTTCTACCTGATTTTTGTACCTGCCCCGTGTGCCTCATTTAAAGTCCCACCCTTTACTCTCTTTTCTTTGTTATACAATACACAGTAGGTGCAGCTAACTGACTTGACCTGCCTACTCTATCTAACTTAAATCAAAAGACACTGTCTCTCTGTCTATCTATCTCTCTCAACGCCGGAACACACTACACAGGGCCGCCATGCAGGCGGCCTTATATAGTATGGGGCGTGTACTAAACCCCCTGAGCTATAATTGGCCAAAGCCACCCATAATTGGCCAATCATCAGCCAGCAATGCACTGTGATGCCACAGTGAATTATGGGCCGTGACGCGCCACTCGAATTTGGCGCGAACGGCCCATAACGTTCGCAAATTCGGCGAATGACCGGACATACGATGTTCGAGTCGAACATGCGTTCAACTCGAACATGAAGCTCATCCTTAGTCACCAACCACATTTGAATCCCATTGCATGGGGGAAGGCGCACTACCATGCACTCTCTCCACAATGTACTCTATATTGATCTCCCCACCTGAAGAATTCAGACATCCCGGCCTTATCAAATGGGAAGCAGATCTGGGACGATCTTTTACATCCGATCAGGATAGAAAAATCGTATGGTTTGCCCTTAAGTCCTCTGTCTGTACGTGCATCCAAGAATACAACTATAAGGTACTCAACAAATGGTACTACACTCCATATGTTTTAAGCTGCTTCTTTCCTAGGGACTCTGATCAGTGCTGGAGATTCTGGGGAGAGAAGGGGAGGCTCTTGCATGTGTTTTGGGTTTGCCCAGCTCTGGAGACCTATTGGAAGGAGGTGTGCAGACTCACACAACAGTTAACAAACCATACGGTCCCAGAGGACCCTGCCTTCTTCCTACTACATTGCTCTGACATTCCAATTACAACATATAAAAAATCAGTGCTACATCATTTACTTGATGCTGCCAAGCATTGCATCACTTTGCAATGGAAAGAACCTGACCCTCCGACTATCCGACTATCCAAATGTGGCTTAGAATGGTTGAGGATACCAACAAATTGGAGGACCTGTTGTTGACTGCACAAAACAAACATGAGCAAAAAAACATGGCTTCACTGGAACATGTTCATATATTCAGAGGAAGGATGATCCCTTTTAGAAGACCTTCCACAACTGCCCTAATAGCTCCACCCTGTCCAGCGATTTTGCACCTTTACTGACCCCTACTTCAACCTCCTTTCTTTCGTTATCTGTTTTCTTCCTTCCCTCTTTCTTGCTATTTCTTATCCTTCTGTCTGTCGTACTCCATGAAAAATGTGGGTACCCATTCTCGTGTTCATGTTAGTAGTCTTACTCTGAATACAATAGTGGTACTACTGTTACATCTGCGTTCTGGGTTTGGAACCTGTATACTTATGGCACTGGTATAACTTGACTACTTTTCCAATGTTCTGATTTGAATTATTGTATTGGCTACCTTTTGAATCTTAAATGAAGAATTTGAAAAAAAAAAACACAAAATCATCTGACCACTTTTGTATTACCATAACAAAAGCTTAACCTTGTTACAGTATATGAAACATTAGTTTATTATTATCCATATAGTAGTATAGATCCTTAAGCAATAGGTATACCACTACAGATGTAAAAATAAAGAGTCTGTATCAGGTTCTTTGGCTTTTAAATGTACAAGATTTGTGCAGCCCTGTATTCATTCTGCATAGAACCTTTTTTTAGTTTTACTCAGTCTAGAACTGTTTCATAGCAGCATTGTTGTTTTTTCCTACTAAAGGCTGTTTTGTCTGGAAATATATCAGGGCTATGAAAGATTTGTCCAGAGCTACAGTTTTGGGTCAGATTCACACAGTGAAATTACACGCATGCCCCATGCAGGGTCCAGTTCTGTGCATCCCTGTGCTGGCAATCCTGTTATTGTTCATTGGGATGCATCGGCTGCATGGACACTGTCGCTGTGTCCCAATATGGCATTCATGTGGGTGTAGGTGTGTGTCCAAACTCAGACCCATATTGTCTGAATATAGATCTATGTTTTTCTCAGGAATGTTTGAATCCACCTATTGTTGACTGACTCACTACCTCTGCTGGAATTCTTTTTCACTCATCAAATACACTTTCAGTAAAATAATACTTTCTAAGATTCATTTTGACCTTTCCTCCTGCTAGTTTAAGATCATGTTCCCCATGTTCTTGATCTTGGCTTCATGTTAAAAATACTGCCCTCCTGAACCTTATTCACACCCTTGATTTAAAGGTTTCAGTCATGTCTCCCCTTTGCCTTTTTTCCTCCAGACTGTACATATCAATTTTCTGGACCCATTCTATCTCATCAATATCTTTTTGTTACTAATGTAAATACCTAAAAAGAAATATAAAACAACGGTAGGACTTTTGAGGCACTATACAACATATTTAGTTTTTTGTTTTTATAAAAAACATATTTTTACTCTTATATTTTCTATAAAAGAAGTATTAATAACAATGAGTGTTTTATATAGAAATTGGTGTTGTATATTGCCTAAAAAATCCTGTCATTCTCTGACATTTTTATTTAAATATATTTTTGTAAGTGAGGTCTCCAAAACTGGACAAGGTATTCCAAATGCAGAAGAAACCAGCGCAGGGATTATAGTGCATTAAAAAAAAAACTTAAATGTTTATTTTATCATAATAATAAAGATGCACTCACAAACAAAAAACCGGAAGGGTAGTAAGTCCATTTACATCAAGAGGCTTCAGGATACTTTGTCCATATACAAGACCACGTGATCCAGAGGGTGCCTGGCCAGGCTGGAAGAGAAACTCCACTCTGGATTACACTGAAGATGTTGGCTTGTGTGGAGAGGAGAGAGTTCCAGCCACTGTCACTCCAGGACCCACCCACTGTAATTACTTTAATGATCTGCATGTGCCGAGGAAGACATATAACATGTTTCTAGGGGGAATCCCCTTTCATTAGCCTAGTCAGAAATATCCTGTGACCATTGTTATAGGCCAGCTGCTCACTACAAATAGTTAGGAGCTAAGTAGCAGCCATAATCACCACATAAGCGAATGAGAATTAGCACTATACAGCACCAATTATGCTCTCCTAGCGGATCAACATATGATAAACATAATAAATAGATTGATAGATACAAGTACATAAGAAAAGTTTTCTGCGCCGTAATTAGCACTATAGTTACAGCCATCAAAATACTTAAAAATATATAAATAAATATTAAAATAATCAAAAATAGATAATAAAAAAACTAGAACATAAAAAATATATCTATAAATATATATACCTTATGATAAATGATTAAAATAACCAATCCACCGATGTTCAAAACCCAATGGATAAATTATGGACAGAGATAAAAATTGTGAATGCTTGAATGAAATATCGAAGTACTGTATTGATCCCAAAAAAAATTATGGTAGAAGATAATAAATAAATAAATAATGCTGATAATTAACTCTTATTTTGCATGTGTATATCTTCTGAAGGAAATCTTAAGTTCTTGACTGATAATGATATATAGAATAATGAATTGGTAAAAAAGACTATGGTAAAATTGATGGTATACTAATAATGATAAGATAATCCAGATGAGGAAAATTAAAAATAAAACGTGATATTAAATAACATTAAATAATAATCCTATAATAACATACTATGTTATAAAGAGGTAAAGTGTTATGATTTCCTACAGACATGCAGATTGAAGTATTCCAGTTTAGGTCTAGCTCAATCCCTTGGCTATTATCTTTGAAAATGGCCAATATTTATTGAAAACACTCACCCACATAGACTTCATTGGGGTTCCATTTCAAGTTCTGATTTTTTTTGGACTTCAGCCAGGGTTTAGTATATATAAAAATAAACAACAGAACAACAGAAGAAGTTGGGGTGCTCGTGTTGAGAAGAAACAGTGTTGGGGTGCTGGCATTGAAAAGTAGGGCTGGGGTTCTGGCCACATTTATTTAACTTCAAATAACAGCACAGCCATTTTCCAACTGGAGTTTTATTTCCTGTCAATCAGATTTACAAGAAACTAAAATTGATTTATTCAGTTTCACTTATTTTTCTAAACATGATAGATACAAATATACAATGTACCAGAAAAGTTATACAGACAATCATATCAATATTTTTTAATGAAGACTTTTCATTATAGATGAAAAAAGCAAAATACTGTACAGTCTAAGTTGTCCAAAATGCTCTAGAGACAAATGCCCTGTACACACGATCGGACATTGATCGGACATTCCAACAACAAAATCCATGGATTTTTTCCGACGAATGTTGTCTCAAACTTGTCTTGCATACACACGGTCGTACAAAGTTGTCGAAATTTCCGATCGTCAAGAACGCGGTGACCTACACCACGTACGACGAGACTAGAAAAGGGCAGTTCTGAACCAAGCGCAGCACCCTTTGGGCTCCTTTTGCTAACCTTGTGTTAGTAATGCCCCGTACACAGGGTCGGACTTTGTTCGGACATTCCGACAACAAAATCCTAGGATTTTTTCCGACGGATGTTGGCTCAAACTTGTCTTGCATACACACGGTCACACAAAGTTGTCGGAAAATCCGATCGTTCTGAATGCGGTGACGTAAAACACGTACGTTGGGACTATAAACGGGGCAGTGGCCAATAGCTTTCATCTCTTTATTTATTCTGAGCATGCGTGGCACTTTGTCCGTCGGATTTGTGTACACACGATCGGAATTTTCGACAACGGATTTTGTTGTCGGAAAATTTTATATCCTGTTCTCAAACTTTGTGTGTCGGAAAATCCGATGGAAAATGTGTGATGGAGCCTACACACGGTCGGAATTTCCGACAACAAGGTCCTATCACACATTTTCCATTGGAAAATCCGACCGTGTGTACGGGGCATTAAAGTTTGGTGAGAGACAATTCACGCTTTTTCAGACTCGTGGTTTTCAGATCGTTTTCTGCTGTTCAGTTTGTGCTTGTGAGTTTGTATCTGCTCTTCAGTGCGTGCAGTCAGTTCGTATTGGATTATTCAGTGCTATTCTGTCCGCTCGTTGCTGTTTTTCAGGTCGCTCTTCACAGGCCTTGCTGTTCTTCAGTGCGTTCTGTTACTTTGTTCTGAGAAGCCGACCATTTTCTAGCTATGTTGCGTATATGTACTCCTCGTAGAGTTCGTGCTGTGCAAGGGCTTGGTGTTGGGGTTCTTACCTTGACACAAGTACAGTCCATGAACAGGGTGGGGAGGAGTTCATGGACCAAGAATTGGTTGCTCCAGCCACCTCCAGAAGACAATGTGGAAGGACTCCCATTCGTCTTTGTTGCGGATGAAGTGTTTGCGCTGGGGGACCATCTTATGCGGCCATTCCCCATAAGGACCCTCACCCCGGACCAGAGGGTTTTTAAATACCAGCTGGCCAGAGCCAGAAGAGTGGTGAAGAACACATTTGGAATCATGGCCAGCCGGTTCCGCCTATTTCTTACACCCATACACATGGCGGAGTATAAACTGAATCATATCATCCTGGTGTGCTCTGTTCTACACAACTTTTTAAGGCAAAATTCTGCCAACTATGCTGCCTAAGTTGGGCCTGAGGCCGGAATTCATAATGAACCAACCCTGACGGCGCTTGAAAGTGGCTGTCCTGGCTTTCCCCCCTGAGTGCCCGTGAGGTCCATCTTAGATACCTTGATTACTTTGCGGGTAGGGGGGCCATCAATATGCCAGACAATGTCTGAAACATTTTTAAAATAAAAAATCATTTTAACTACTAAAATCTTTGGTGACATTTACTGCTTGTGTTTCTTTTAACTGACCCTGACAGAAATGGTAAAGTCCTGAAAATGGCGTGATTGTGTAACATTACAAAGCACTGTTGGATGTTATTTACTAAAGGCAAAGACACTTTGCACTACAAGTGCACTTGAAACTGCACTTGTAGTGCAAAGTGGATTTTCCCTTAGGAAATAATCACCATTGTCACAGAAAACACCAATTTGAGCACAACAAAAGTTTTGAAGCGTTGAAACAATAATCCACACATTCTTGATCATCAATCTTTTTAATACCAGCACAATCACATGTGCATTTATAAAAGGTTTTTTAAAACAAATGAACAGGTTTGTTGCATAACAATTTTTTGGGTCACATTACTAAAAGTAGAAATGTGAATTTAAGGTAAAACAATGTTTAAAACCAACAAGAAAGACACAAATCTGGAAATTACAAAGTTCCACTTTTGTAGAAATTGAAGGTAATATCAGACATGAGTATTTATAAACTGTGTTTGATATTGCGTTCAGATGGGGTGAAGTCACCCCTGGAAAAGCCAAATTTTGAAGATGCACACAAATTGCCGAATGTCAACATGTGCTACCTGCCAGCAACCCCTTCCTTCCATTTACTTTATTATTGAGGAAGGGGTTGCATCCCCAAAATGCATACATTGATCTCCCGTGATGGCAGACAGCACATGCGGACACACTGTGTGCATCTTCAAAATTTGTCTTTTCTCAAATATGTCAAAAAATGTTAGAAATTTTTAGATCCCAGTGGGCGGAGGGAGGAGTCTGGTAGTGGTGCTGAGTACGGGAGCGCCGTAAGACACCGGGTATCCAGCTCCACGTGTCCCCTCCGATGCAGTGGCTGATGCCGAGCAGCCCGCCTGCCTGAATACCAGCCGATATCGACCCCCCCTCTGGGATACAGGATACCCCACAAGGACCGAGGTGAGAGGTTCCCTGTTTGTGAGTGCTGGAAACGGGAGATGGGAACACTAGAGGCGGATCCTAGGAGTTGGTTTGGTGATCGCTGGAGCGGCCCTTCCTTCTCCCTCTCTTCTGTGGAGAGATTGTCCTATCAGCCAGGAGGAGTGGAGGGGGAGGTTTGGGAGAGTGGAGCGGGAGACGGAGAGAGGCACGGAGAGCGTGAGAAGCTCTCTGCTGTCCCTGTCCTCCCACGATCGATCCCCCTCACCGTGCCGCTGAATAAAGCACCCATAGCGGTGTCCTGAGCTCGTAGACCCAGGAGAGAAAGAAATAAAGGAGAAAGGAGAAGAAAGGAAGAAGGAGGGAGGGAAGATATGGAGGAGAAGGGGGAGAAGGAGAAGGAGAGAAAAGGGGGAGAGGAGAGAAAGAAGAAAGGGAAAACCTGTGCCAGAAGAGGAGACTGATTCCAGCCCCCCCTCCAGATAAGTAATCTGCTTTGAATGTATTGAAAAGGTTTTTTCTTTTTGGATAAAAATGTATGAAATGTGGGAATATTAGAAGAGAAGAAGAGTGATACGGGAGCTCGCCCCTCTCGGATTGCTGCCCTGGAATATCTATCTAAATAAGAAATGGCTTACCATCTATATCCTGACAATTAAATAATAACTAATAACTAAATATACATTAATTTGTCTGAAAGAGATAAAAGGGGGAGAAGGAATATATACATTGCAGATCTCTGGTACCTGATCATTGTTCGGGGCAAGATAAAATCTTAGGAAGATTGTCAACAGTTTAGCAGGTGAATTAGTAACGATTGTTATTAGGGGATAAGATTCACACTAAACTTTTTTTCATTGGCTGATACATGCAACAGCAGCGTATAGCGATATATCAATGGGACTGTTTTTTTATGTGTAAAACAGGCAGAGACAATACATAAGACCTAAGATAAGCCTGCGCCGGAAAAAGAGACAGATCTCAGTCCCCATCTCAGGATAATTAATCTGCTCTAACTGTTTGACAAGTATTTGTTCTCCAGGATAAACTCTACATGGAACTAGGAGAAGCGGATGTGGCGGTAGTCTAAATTGATTCCTCCTCTCCCTGAAAACTGTCCTGGAGCCCACATTTAAATTGGAAACGGATTACTACCGGACCCCAGATAAGTAATACAGCTATAATTAGCAACTGTGGTTATATAAATCTGCCTGTTAGATTGGGATAAAGTAAGAAAAAAATGACATTGTTAACCTCAGGTATCTGACTACTGTTGTGGAGGACAAGCTTAAAGAAGATAGCCTAAAGGGGAATAACTAAATAAAGATTTGCTGTAACTTTAAGGGAAAATCGTACCGAAAATCGATGATACATCCAATAGTACTTAGCAACAGTATTTCAAAGGGATTGGTGTTAGGCTAGTAAAACAGATAAGGAAGTCTGTGCATAGTAAAGTAAAGCTTGGATTTTTTTTTTCTTTGTGTTGTTTTGTCTCTCTTCCCCTATGAGGGGAAAAAGCGGTAGGGGTGGAGGGGTGGCGGCAAAATCCCCACGTCCCAGCATAAGTCCCACTTCTGGCCCTGATGCATAGATATGTAACACAAGCAGGAGAGGAAGAAGGGGCTGTTATAGCAGTGGAAAAACAACAAAGTTACAAAGGAAGACAAATGGAATCCAAGGAAAAGAAGGAGAAAAAGAGTCAGGCTAAAACAACTATGGACAACAGTACAATTCCAGATAATAACCAGAACAAGAAATCGAAATAGAAAATCCTTCTGGAACAACAGGTGATCAGACAACGGCCAAATTACCAACAATGACAGATATGGAAAGAATGTTTGCGGCGTTAGAAAACTCATTAAAATCAGAAATGACAAAAATCCACAATGATATGGGGCATATGCTTGCCAGAGTAGAGGAGGTGGAAAAAAAAAGCGGATGTGCACTCAAGAAGAATAAAAGAGTTAAAAGGAGAAATTAAAATCTTAAAGCAAGAACAACAGGAACAGGCGTATAGAGCTGAGGACCAAGAAAACAAGGAAAGGAGGAAAAACATAAGAACCGTGGACTCCCGGAATCATCTCAAACAGAAAAAGAAGATCTAAAAGACATAATTGAGCGAGTGCTAAACTTAACTAGCCCCAGCGAAGCAAAGACCGACCTAAAGATCGAAGGAGTTCATAGAACAAGAAAGCCAGCGGGCTGACCGAGTGAGTCCCCGAGAGATATTTTAGTTCGTTTTGAGAGCCTAGAAGGTAAAAGTCAATTCTGGAAAAATTTAAAGGGGAAATCACCAATTGTATATGAAGGAAAAGAAATTCAGATATATCAAGACCTTTCCCAAGAAACTCTGAGAAGAAAGAGGACATTAAAACCACTACTATAAACTTTACAGAAAAAAATGGACTCCAATATAACTGGGGCTTTCCAGCGTGCTTAATAGTAAAAACAAATGGAAGAACTACAAAACTGAGATTTCCAGAAGAAATCCCACATTTCTGTAAAACTCTAGACATTCCCCTACCAAAAAACCCGGAAGAAACCATTAGAAGAGTAGACAAGCAGTTTGGGGATGAAGCACAATGGCAACTGGTATTCAGGAAATAGAACAAGGGAAGAAGGGGTAGGGGGCAGGAGATATCGGTTGATAAGGTAAAATAAGAAAAGGAATGGTGAGGGAGGCATCGGAGCGGGGGAGTGGGGAGGGGACCTTGAGGTAGTGACATTCTCTGTAATTTTCACTCTAGCCGTACAGGAAAGAGTGGTTTGAGGCGCCAAGTAGATTTCCACCTCAGGTATAGGAGTAGGAATAAGAAACCTTTAAAACCATAGGGTACCTACTCATGACCTATAGGTCTAATGTTCAACGGTTCGGGGTGGGGGGAGGGGGAGGAAAAAGGGGAAGGGGGGTGGGCAAAAGGAAAGAAGTTGGGATACTGATTGTGAGGGTGAGTAAATTAAATGGGAGGGAGGATAAGGGTGGGTTTAAGACTGCCTTACTGGTGAAAATATTAGTGTTCTACCGATCTCCTGGATGGAGGAGCCGGTCCGGCTGTTGGCGCATGGGTGGGGGGCCCTCCCATGTCCCTTTTGGGGGATGGGGGCGGGTTCTCCCGAGGGGGGCATATGCAGGTAACCAAAAATGTTGATGGCAGGATCAAACAAAGTTAAAATCCTGACATACAATGTCCGAGGTTTGAATTCACCCCAAAAAAGATGGGTAATCTTGAGGGAACTGGAAAGATTAAAAGGCCAACATAATCTTCTTACAGGAGACACACATAAGGCAAGATTCAAACGTGAGAATATACTCAAAAAACATTCCCAAATGGTATTATGGAGATTCACCAATCAAGAGATCAAAAGGGATCGCAATAGGCTTCGGTAAAAAGATTGGGTTTACTGTCGAAAAAATAAAGGCTGATCCGGAAGGACGTTTTCTCTTCCTCGTAGGGACTATGCAGGGCATAAAGTACACATTAGCAAATATTTATTGCCCCAATAGAAACCCCAAAAAAATTTTAGTGGAAAAACTGACAGACCTATCTGAATTTAAACAGGGCAAATTGATAGTAGCAGGTGACTTGAACTTTACTATGGATCACAATCTAGACCAGGGGTCCTCAAACTTTTTAGACAGGTGGCCAGTTCACGGTCCCTCAGACTGTTGGGCGGCCGCACTATAGTATAAAAAAAATATGAACTAATTCCTAAATTCCTATGCACACATGTTTTTTGTAGTGCAAAAGAATAAAAGAATGAATAATAAATAATAATATATATATATAGGGGATGGACAGGGGGACAGTGGGATGGACAGAGGGGTGGACAGGGGGACAGAGGGGGGGCAGTGGGGTGGACAGGGGGACAGTGGGATGGACAGAGGGGGGGACAGTGGGGTGGACAGGGGGACAGTGGGGTGGAGAGGGGGACAGAGGGGTGAACAGAGGGACAGAGGGACAGTGGGGTGGACAGGGGGACAGTGGGATGGACAGAGGGGTGGACATGGGGACAGAGGGGTGGACAGGGAGACAGAGGGGTGGACAGGGGGACAGTGGGGTGGACAGGGGGACAGTGGGATGGACAGGGGGACAGTGGGGTGGACAGGGGGACAGTGGGGTGGACAGGGGGACAGAGGGGTGGACAGGGGGACAGTTGGATGGACAGGGGACAGTGGGGTGGACAGGGGGACATTGGGGTGGACAGGGGGACAGTGGGGTGGACAGAGGGGGGGACAGTGGGGTGGACAGGGGGACAGTGGGGTGGACAGGGGGACAGTGGGGTGGACAGAGGGGTGGACAGGGGGACAGGGGGACAGTGGGGTGGACAGGGAGACAGAGGGACAGTGGGGTGGACAGGGAGACAGAGGGGTGGACAGGGGGACAGAGGGGTGGACAGGGGGATGGACAGGGGGACAGAGGGGTGGACAGGGGGACAGTGGGGTGGACAGGGGGACAGTGGGGTGGACAGGGGGACAGTGGGACAGTGGGGTGGACTGGGGGACAGTGGGGTGCACAGGGGGACAGTGGGGTGGACAGGGGGACAGTGGGGGGGGCAGTGGGGTGGACAGGGGGACAGTGGGATGGACAGGGGGACAGTGGGATGGACAGAGGGGTGGACAGGGGGACAGTGGGGTGGACAGGGGGACAGAGGGGTGGACAGGGGGGCAGTGGGGAGGACAGAGGGGTGGACAGGGGGACAGTGGGGTGGACAGGGGGACAGTGGGGTGGACAGAGGGGTGGACAGGGGGACAGAGGGGTGGACAGGGGGACAGTGGGGTGGACAGAGGGGTGGACAGGGGGACAGTGGGGTGGACAGGGGAACAGAGGGATGGACAGTGGGGTGGAGAGGGGGACAGTGGGGTGGACAGGGGGACAGAGGGATGGACAGGGGGACAGTGGGATGGACAGAGGGGTGGACAGGGGGACAGAGGGGGGGGCAGTGGGGTGGACAGGGGGACAGTGGGATGGACAGAGGGGTGGACAGGGGGACAGAGGGGTGGACAGGGGGACAGAGGGATGGACAGTGGGGTGGACAGGGGGACAGTGGGGTGGACAGGGGGACAGAGGGATGGACAGGGGGACAGAGGGATGGACAGGGGGACAGTGGGATGGACAGAGGGGTGGACAGGGGGACAGAGGGGGGGGCAGTGGGGTGGACAGGGGGACAGTGGGGTGGACAGTGGAGTGGACAGGGGGACAGTGGGATGGACAGGGGGACAGAGGGGTGGACAGGGGGACAGAGTGGTGGACAGGGGGACAGGGGGACAGAGGGGTGGACAGGGGGACAGAGGGATCGACAGGGGGACAGAGGGGTGGACAGGGGGACAGTGGGGTGAACAGGGGGACAGTGGGGTGGACAGGGGGACAGAGGGGTGGACAGGGGGACAGAGGGGTGGACAGGGGGACAGTGGGATGGACAGGGGGACAGAGGGGTGGACAGGGGGACAGAGGGGTGGACAGGGGGACAGAGGGGTGGACAGGGGGACAGAGGGATGGACAAGGGGACAGTGGGATGGACAGGGGGACAGTGGGGTGGACAGGGGGACAGTGGGGTGGGACAGGGGGACAGAGGGGTGGACAGAGGGGTGGACAGGGGGACAGAGGGGTGGACAGGGGGACAGAGGGGTGGACAGGGGGACAGAGGGGTGGACAGGGGGACAGAGGGATGGACAAGGGGACAGTGGGATGGGCAGGGGGACAGTGGGGTGGACAGGGAGACAGTGGGGTGGACAGGGGGACAGTGGGGTGGACAGGGGGACAGTGGGGTGGACAGGGGGACAGAGGGGTGGACAGAGGGGTGGACAGGGGGACAGAGGGGTGGACAGGGGGACAGTGGGATGGGCAGGGGGACAGTGGGGTGGACAGGGGGACAGTGGGGTGGACAGGGGGACAGTGGGATGGACAGGGGGACAGTGGGATGGACAGGGTAACAGTGGGATGGACAGGGGGACAGTGGGGTAGACAGGGGGACAGAGGGGTGGACAGGGGGACAGAGGGGTGGACAGGGGGACAGTGGGACAGTGGGGTGGACAGAGGGACAGTGGGGTGGACAGAGGGACAGTGGGGTGGACAGAGGGGTGGACAGGGGGACAGAGGGGGGGAAAGTGGGATGGACAGGGGTCCTCACTTGTTAGCAGGCTGTTGCCTGAAGCCTCCGCTCTTGCTGTCACCCTCCGTGCCTCCTGTCTGCGTGAGGAAGACGTGAAGCCGCGTGGGACTGTGCTGGAAACTACACTTCCCAGCATGCAGCGCGGCACATGGAGCCCTCCATTACTGGGGTGGGGGAGGCGGCTTGAGCGGAGCGGATATGCTCCCTGCTGAAGCAGAGTGGACCTGCCCAAGCCGAGCCGACCTGGTCCCAGCCCGAGCCTGGCCTGTCAGGAATCCGGCCCTGGGTGGAGTGGGCCGGATAAATGTCCTCGGCGGGCCGCATGTGGCCCGCGGGCCGTAGTTTGAGGACCCCTGATCTAGACTCTACATCTAAAGTACCAGATAGAGACAGAATTCAATTGAGGAAAAAAAAAAAAAAACTTTATGACTTACAATTAATAGACTTATGGAGAACATGGCATCTGGGTACAAAAGACTATACATATTTCTCAACAGTTCATAAAATATACACCAGATTGGATTATATCTTGATGGAACATAGATTATTAGAAGAAGTACTGGAGATAGAAATCGAAACAACAGCACTATCAGATCAATCCCCGGTTGTGATGAACCTACAGGGAGAGCCTATGGGAAGAAATGCATGGCGACTTAATGAAGAGCTCTTGCACGATAGAGATATTGAAAAAATCATAAAAGATGAGATCGAAGGATACTTTCGAGAAAATGATACCCCAGATCTGCCAAGAGCAACCCTATGGGAGGCACACAAATCTGGTATAAGGGGAAAGCTAATAGCTATAGGAGCAAGTAGGAAGAAGGAAAAAGGAAAGAACATGCTGAAACTTCAAAATTAAACCCAAAACCTGGAGCTAAGACATAAAAAAGAAACCAAAAAAGAAATATATCAGGCTCTGATCTTAAAAAGAGAACAATTAAAGGAATTGTTGGAAAAGGAAGACGGAAAGGAAATCATTTGGGTAGTAAGTGAGAAATTTAGGTTGGGCAACAAAGCAGGAAAGTACCTTGCGAACATCCTAAGAAAAAAAAGACCTTAAACTACGTAGAGAAGATAAAAAACGGAAAAGGTGAGACAAAGAACAAAACTACGGAAATAGCACAAGCTTTTGCACAATACTACAGCTCTCTGTATGCAATAAAAAACAAGAAACAACTCAACAAATGGAATGCAGAAAGAAACAGATTCTAAAGTACTTAGAAAAAGCAAGCTTGTCAAAAATCAAACCTGAGACTCTGATGGACCTAGAAAGAGAGATAACGCAAGAAGAGATCAAGCTGGCATTAAAAGAAACCCCTACCGGTAGGAGCCCTGGGCCAGACGGCTTTTCGATCAGATACTATAAACAGTTTCAAGACCAATTGATTCCAAGATTATGTGAATATTTAAATAAAATAGGAGAAGACGAGGATATCAGAAAAGAATCACTATTGGCACATATTACCATAATACCCAAAGAAGGAAAAGACAAGGTTAACTGCTCAAGCTACAGACCCATAGCGCTATTGAACACAGATACGAAGTTATACGCTAAAATACTTGCTACTAGCATAAAAAGATTAATGCCATTATGGATAAACCCTAGTCAGACTGGATTTGTCCCTGGAAGCGAAGGAAGGGACAACAGTATAAAAACAATCTTGATGCTACGAAGGAAGAACTCCAATATCTCCCCAGATCTACTCCTGTCTATAGATGCAGAAAAAGCATTTGACAGGGTAGACTGGGGATTTATGATGACTACACTACAACATCTTGGTCTGGGGCCTAAAATAATGAAGTGGATCACAAATCTCTACAGAGGACCTACGGCTCGTGTAAAAGTAAATGATAAGATGTCACCAGTATTTGAAATGCTTAACGGAACATGGCAAGGATGCCCGCTCTCTCCCCTTCTATATGTATTATCTTTGGAGCCTTTTCTCTGAACTTTGCGTAATAACCGAGGGATAGAAGGGGTGTGAGTAGGGGGAAAAGAACATAAGGTCACGGCATATGCCGACAATATCCTTGTGTACGTGACTAAGCCTAGAGAGACTCTCTTAAATCTCTTGAAAGAAATCGACAAATATGGAGAACTCTCAAATTAAAAATAAATCCTGTTAAAACAGAAATATTGAACCTGAAAGTAAGAAAAAAAGAGATTCAGGCTCTTCAAAAAGAATTTCCATTTACGTGGGTAAAAAGGGAGCTTTCCTACCTAGGAATTAAGTTAACAGCATCACCCGAGAAAATCTACCCTGCAAATTACATCCCACTTTTAAATGAGATCAAGGCAGAAGCTAAGAAGGTAAACATACAAGCATTATCGTGGATCAGTAGAGTTAACATGATCAAAATGGCAATACTACCAAAGATACTATACAAACTCCAAATGTTACCAATAAAGGTTCCACGGAGCTTCTTCAAAACCATACAAAAAATAATAACAAAATGTATATGGCGAAACAAAAAACCTAGATTAAAAATGGCACTAATTTTGAGGAAAAGACAACACGGGGGATTAACAGCACCAGATATTTCAAGGTACTATAAAGCAGGCATCCTAGCACGTATGATAGAATGGGCAAAAGAAAAGGAAGAGAAAAAATGGATAGAAATCGAAAACACTTTAAGTAAAACCGCGCTTCATAAATATATTTGGATATCAAACAAATATAGAACATTAGACCCCAACACACGAGGTGACAAAAAACGTATTTAGTATTTGGGACGCACTACACCGGAAACAAAAATGGACACACAATTCACCATTGACGCCCCTCATGGGAACAAATTTTTTCACACCGGGTAAAGATATTTTTCGAATACTTAAAATAAAAAATCCACTAATTAAAGATATTATAAGAAAGGGAAGTTGAAATCTGCACAAAAATTGGAGATCAAATTTGGTGGGAAACTACGAGAATGGGAATACTTTCAATTAAATCACTTAATAAATAGAGCACCGCACCCATTTAGAGATGGAGAAAGATTAAACCGTCCGGAAAAGCTGTGTGTGACATCAACGCCATTGAAGGGAGGCATCTCGAAAGTCTACGAGTTCCTGACAGACCTGGAAGGACAAGGCAGGCCATCCTTCATTGAAAAGTGGGAAATAGAGCTAGATACAAAATTAGAGGATCAACAAATTAAGAGAATGATCGCAGGAGGATACAATCAAGCATGGGATAAAAATACTATTGAGATGAATTATAAATTCCTAGTTAGGTGGTATATGACCCCAGAGAGAATACACAAAATCAATCAAGCTGAAACATCAATGTGTTGGAGAACCTGTGGACAAAAAGCCACAATGTTACACATATGCTGAGATTGTCCGAAAATCAGTACATACTGGCAAGAAATTACTATAAGCATAAGCGAAATAATGGACGAGACGATAGAGAATAACAGAATGATCTGCCTGTTCCACGATACCAACTCCTCTAGTAAGCAATATACGGAAAAAATAATATCAAGATTACTAAATGCAGCAAAGGGAGTGATCCCAAAAAACTGGCTAAAGAGTGAAGGCCCAGACTTAAGAGACTGGATTAAACAAGTGGAATATTATCATAAAATGGAACTTCTCTGCTGCAAAGATAAAGAGCAAATAGAAATATGTAAGTCTGTCTGGGCCGGGTGGGAAAGATTCAAAACCTCTGAAAAATACTGGCAGAAGAAATTGGAAGGTATTAAACATTAAAAGGAAATTGGAAAAACTCTGTGAGCCACAATGATCTTATGCCTTGCTTGTGCTACCTCCAGCTGCATGCGCAAATCGCGCTTCATATAACGTGCATAGGATAAATTTACAAGTTATGCGCTGCGCTTGGGTGACCCCAAAAACAAAATTAATAATAACCAACTTTGTGCTTACTAGTGCGATAATATTAAATACAAATAATATGAATGTAGAATAAATAAACAAGGTGTGAAAAAACAAGTGCTTGTTACACCATAAATTAGTGCTTATTAGTGTTTTTTACACCATACATAGTGTCTTAATCAACATAAAAAGTGTGCTTAGTGCTCAATACACAGTAACCTACTTTTCTTAAATGAAAAAAAAAAAAAAGTTCTCTATGGCACAATGTCCAGCAGTGATAATAAAACAATATGTGCAGGTGGTGTTCAGCTGTGACAACAATCCAACATCATGCCGAAGATATCCTGATTGCTGCAAAACATGCTTCTGTGCTCCTTCGTGACCCCCTTAAGCTAATGTGCTCACCTCAGAGCGTGTGACTCAGCTTCTACCCTGAGTCCAAAATTGCTTTGGAGCCACCCCTGGGCTCAGTCTCAGTGTCTGCTCCACTCCTCCAGCTGGAAACAATGTGGATCCATACAGAAAATGAAAAGGAAACTATATAGTGTAATATAGTCAAAATGCTTTTATTAAAAGAAAACGCTCCCCACACCGGGGTACTCACATGGCACTGGTGCGTCAGTGCACCATACTATAACGGCTTTCTATGCAAAATCAGTGGAAGTTTGGTGCGGTATGCTGTGCTGAGACAGCGCTGGTGTAAAGTCTGTGTCAGTCTCTCCGTCCTGGCCCCTCCCCTACGCGTCTCCGACACAGGGATCACTTGTCATCATCAGGGGGATCAGTGTCTCTAGCTCTTGTTTATTTACTCTTTTTGGAAAAAAAAAAGCCACAATGATGTGAACTTGAGAAGGGACGAGTTTTGAATGTCAAGTTGAAAAGGGTCTCTCAAAAGAAAACACTAAAGTGGTAAAAAGAAAAAGAAAAAAAAAAAAAGAAATTTTTAGATCCCAAAAAGCACACAAAAGGGAAGGGATTTGGAGGGGTTTTTAAACTCTCCCTAAAACATCAATGATGTTCTTAATTTTTTTTTTGAACATCATTGATGTTTTTCTGGATGTTCTCCAAGTCCCTATTACACCCCATGATCTCCCCGATCAGAATCTGTGCACTTTCAGAGATGAAATGACCTGGATCCACAACATCACGATCACCTAAAAAGATAGAAACAAAAACACACCATGTATTATAAATATTCCGGCATCCATCTCTTACCTGAGCCTGTGGTCGCAGACACTCACCTGTTGTGGTGACAATTTCCACCACATCTCTTTCCTCCTCCTCCTTCTCCTGTTGTCTGTGGTGGGTCTCCACTTGTTCCTGAGGTGGGGGGTCTGTTGTCTCCTCGGATGAGGGGTTTCCCCCGAGTCTTTTATCCCCATGTCAAAAAAATAGGTATACTTAGCACACAGATTTTTGATGCCAGAAATCGGAATATGAAACATTGCTTGGAAGTGGGGTACAATTGTCTGTTTGGTCAGAGTTCCAAGATGAAGAAATATTCTTTTCCTTTGTCAAGCTTGAATACTTACCTGTTTTGTGCAAGCTTCACAGATGGAGTCACCCCTATAGTATCCACTGGAGCAGCTGTGTGGGGCCCCCTAATAAAAAGGGTGTTCTTGTGTCCCACACTAGTTCTCCAGCATCCAGATGTGAAAACTGCTGCTGAGTGTCCTCTCCTTACACAGAATCTAGTTTGCATTTCATTCTAGTTACAAACCCATCTACACAACCAAACTATTTTAAGAGAAGTAGGCCATAAAAAATGTATTCAAATGCATATGGCCAAAACAATGGTGTTTTCTAGGCCGAATGAACAATGTTTCATATGAACGAATAATGTGTCCATGAACATGAAAGTTGCCATTTTAAACTGTACAACAGTTAAGAAAAGCACATGGAGCAGCACAAAGGTAATAAAAATAAAGAATAGGAACATAGCACAACTACTTTCTTTTTTGCAGCACTCTCCTGATCCTTCTGTACTGCTTGTGCTCCCTTAATTTGAGGTCCGACCACCGCTTCCTGAGCTGATCTTTCGATCGTTGTACCCCAAAATGATTCTGCAGACTTTTGACCACTTTCACCATGATCTTGGCCTTTCTGACATTGGGGTTGGGGTAAGGTCCATACTTCCCATCATAGTCGGTCCTTTTCAGTATGTCGACCATCTCCAACATCTCCCCAAAGGACATATTTGAGGCCTTAAATCTTCTCCTTCTGGATCAGGCTCCGGGCTTTCCTCCTCCTCCTCCTCGTTGCTGTAATTAGCACGCACCTGCTGTGTCTCCGCCATGTGCTCTTCCCCCACTGCGCCGAATGAGAAGGGGCGGGGAATAGACTAGAAAGAACATCAGGGGCGGGCGGAGTTTCATGCATACGCAGTGTATATAAAGCGTACCACGCGTGCGTAGTACATACGATCTGTGAGCGGAGGAAGGAGAATCGGAGGTGCTGATCATGATAACGAAGGTAAGATCTACCTTAGAAGCTTGAAGTCTGGAATGAAACTTAATCTGCTGACGGTGGTGAGGTTGGGGTACTGCAACATGGTGTGGTTAAAAATGTGTTGCCCTAATGCAGATTAAAACAAAGTGATCTGTTTAATGCTGAGAAGTGTAAAACTGACAAGAGCAGTGTTTCAGATGCTGTTGAGCCTCTTGGTTTGTCTATGTCTCATTGGGCGGATTTAGCACAACAGAGCAAAACCTACTGGGATGATTGGGCCAAGAGACTAAAAGCCATGCTGGAAGAAGCTTTTGTGGCTAAAGGGGTGGTGGACGCTATGACTGCTGTGCCAGGAGAGGTGTCTGTAGAACAGCCTATAGGCCAAGGTGCATGGGTTGTTGCAGAGACTAATCCTCTCATGATTGAAGGTCCAAACGAGTGTAAACGCACAGCAGAAGTTTTGTTCACAATGCAAAAAGGAAAAAAATTGTATTTTGTGACAGTCATGCTTAAGGAAATGTTAAAATCATGCCAGGGTATGTCCTGCCATCCTCTCCTGCGTTTGGAGAACTTGCACCATGGCCGTTTGGGGCTTGATATTGCAGACTGTACTGTGTAGAGGTATCGGAAATACCAGTGGTAACAGAAATGGTAACAGAAACTGGTGTGGAAAAAAGTGTTGTGCAAAACAGTTGCTGATGGAGTGTTGTACAACAGGGGGCAATTTGAAACTGATGATGTCATGCTGTAATGTAACATAATGACATCATCTTCTAACCCATTTTTTCCTCCCATTAGCTGTCACAGATAAGAGGGATCCAGAGTCGAAATACCCCAAATAGGGGGAAAAGTATTGGTTGATTACTACAACCTTAGATCAGCTGTTAGCCTGTGCACACTGGTGTGTCTCCCTCTAGAGTCCCCCTAGAAGAGTAAATAACAACACACAGAAAACATAAACATTTTAGAATATAACTTAATAATATTAACTTAGTGCTGATCAATCATTTATTTACATGCTGTGCCTTATTATAGCATTCAGATCTTTTGTTGAAACATATACTGTATATCATGATGAAATAACCCTTAAAGTGTTTGTAACCCTTAATTAAAATAAAAATAACAAACATGCCTATACTTACCTGCTCTGTGTAATGGTTTTGCACAGAGAAGCCCCAATCCTCCTCTTCTGGGGTCCCCTACCGGCGATCAAGGCTCCTCCTCTTCATCAGGTGCCCCCATGGAAAGTCGCTTTCCCTGGGGGAACCCATGCAGACTCCTTTCCGGTTCCTGCTGCTGCATCCATTGACACAGACAGCGGGACTCAGCCCCACCCCCCGTTCCCATGTCACAGGATTTGATTAACAGCAGTGGGAGCCATAGAATGCATTAAGGTGAAAAACCTTCAAGCTTTACAACCACTTTAACTACACTTATGTAGAAAGTTACAAGGATGACTTGAAACTGGTACATTTATTTAAGCCAGGTGGATTAGTATAGTGTAATACTTGCTTGTGTAGCAGGCATGTTGTAATTCAATTTCTCCTTTTGGCCACAAGATGGAGAAAGAGAGATGCTGACTTGTCCTTCCAGAAAACTCAGACACAAAGCACACTGGGAAAAAAGGGGAATTTTCAGGAAGTGCTAAGGTAAATTAGGTGAGAGAAAAGAGAGAGACAGGTTTTCCACAGAGCACTACAGAGGGAGTGCTGACAGGAGACTGGAGAGAGGGAAGTGCTGAGATGATTGAAAGAGAGAGAGACAGGTTTTCCACACAGCACTACAGAGAGAGTGCTGACAGAAGATATGAGGAGGGCTGCCTGAGGAGAGTGAGAAGAGTGGTTTGAGGTACCAGCATCTGATTGAGGGGAGAGACACACGCTGACACCAGGGACTGTGTTATCCTGCAGAGGGAGAGGAGGCCACTTTTCTCTTAAGACTACCAGGGATAGTTACTGTGAGGAGAGGGGATAGAGGATAGGAGTGGTGAGGTGACGGGACTGTGTGGTGGAACTCCACCTAAGAGAGAGAGAGCCACACTGTCTACCAGCATCTGAGAGAGAGCCACGCTTTTCCCGAGACTGCTGCCAAGAGACTGAGGATAAAGGAGCCAGGAACAGAGTCACCCACACGGTCCTCCATTGTTCAGCCCAGGGACCCTGCTCGGCAACTCAGGACCATCTAGCCCAGCGGAGACAACCCACACACCACTTCGTGAATCACAAGACCCATCCAGGTGTCCTGTTGGCCGTTGTCCCATCACCCTGCCAGTTCAGCTACCAGCCATCCTGATCGGCCAACAGGAGGTGATCCAGTGCCTTACAACATTGCCAGGAGCCTGAACCACCATTTGGGACTTCCATTGTGTCATCACCCAGAGGATTGGTGAGCGGGTGTAAACCCAACATCTTTCTTAGCACAGTACAGACACTGCATGCAGACACATATTCACTTTTCTACTGTCAGAGGATGCTTGTTTGGAACTGCCACTTTTAGCCATTCTGTTCTTACAAACCACTACCTAACGGGATTTCCTAGAGGATTACTGTCTCACTTTTGTTTGATTAAACCTACTCTCTTTACAAAGGCCCCCAACGTTTGCTAGCAAAAGACACTAGTACCCTTCAACTCAGGACCTGTAACATTACAGAGCTGTGCTTACTGTACCTGTTAACCCATTTCTTATTTTTGTATTGTTACTTTCAATGGTGCTTGTGGCCCAGAAGGAGCTGAGAAGTTGATAGATCTGGGTTAACAGGTACAGTAAGCACAGCTCTGTAATGTTACAGGTCCTGAGTTGAAGGGTACTAGTGTCTTCTGCTAGTCTCTGTCTCTGTTATTGGCATATAGATTACTGCACTTTTCGAAATCTACAGTTGCTAAGTATTGAAGGTTGTCTTTTCTAATGTATTGATTCTTTCTAGAAAGGTTTAACAGTGTTGTAAGCTTCCATATGCTTTAAACTGTGATAATATATTCAATTTGTTTATCACTACCAGGTGTGTGTCTGTTTTTGGTGATAATCCACAGCCTGGATAACAGTATTTTCCACATGTGTCTTTAAATGTGTTTGCAGTAACTTAATTTAACCAGGTGTGCCAGAGGGGCTGAGGTCATTCTTGGGGTTGAGGCAGAGATCAGAGAACCCAAATTTACCAAGCGGCTCCTTCGGGGGTAATCCATAAAATATATAAATAAGTGCAGCGCTATAAATTATGCAAAAGTGAAATGACAAATGTGAATATCAACGTATAAAATTCTCATAATAATAAATGTCCATTATCAATAAATCAAAGTCCATCTTTTTGTGAAAACATTAAAATCACCACGTGGATATATAACTAAAATAGTGATCAGACAATCCCCAAAGTAATGAAGGCGTACCATGGATTTTGGACCTAAAAATAGCATATGCTACATAGGTCAACACAAGCCTTTACTGCCCAATGGCAATGGTATAGATGATGAGGACCAAAGGAAGATAAACGGTCTTGGAGGCCTTCTCAGTGATTTGTTGTGAAAAACCACACTTGTGCAAATACCACCACCCATATGAATGGAGGCTTACCGAAAGGTTGGGACCCAAAACAGCGTATGCTGGATGAGTCAAACAGGCTTGAAACTGTCCACTGGCAATGGAGAGGAGATCCCAATGATAAACTGGAGAAGAGATCCTGGGGGTGCCTCACCGGGGTGCTTTCTCCATGTGGAAGTTAAAAACATCCTCGAACATGCCCCACATAGGATAAAAAAGGGGCCATAGAGTGTAATTCCGTAAAATTATAAATTTTATTAAAAAAGAAAAACACTTACATTTAAGAAGTAATCAAGTGCTTGTATGTAATAAAATGGCGGCAGTGGAGTCCTCCCGACGTGTTTCGTCACATAAGACTTAGTCTGGTAGAAGCTACCTTACCACACCTGTAGCCATGATAGGATAGAATTCAATGCCGCTTTTTTATAGAATTTGGGGCAAAGTGTTAGAAAAGTAGTCCACTATACACTGGGTCCGAATACCAAAATCTGGGAACCTTTTCTTGAAAACAGCCAGTTTCTGTCAGTGAAGAGAGTTTTGAGGCAAGGCTGCAGCCAGACATGCAAGCCTTAGATGAGTGGGACATCCCTGAGGCTCAGAAAAAGCAGAGAATCACAGAGAGTTTGAGGGGGTCAGCCTCAGAAGCTATTCGCAACCTGAAACTTAGCAAACAGGACTGTACTGCTCATGACTACTTAGATATCTTGCAAGATGTGTTTGGGAGAAGAGAAAAGGCCTCTGACCTCATGTACCAGTTTGAGCATACCTACCAAGATGAGGGAGAGAAACTGTATGAATACATGAGGCGTTTTAAAAAGATAATGCACCAGATACTGCTAAAGAAAGGTATAGATCCCAGGTCAGTTGACAGGGTCTGGGCACAACAGATTTTAAGGGGGCTCAGCCCTTAGATCCTATTATGATCCAGTTGAAAACTCCAAGAGATGGTGGAATTTTGAAGTGCCCTGAACCCGCACGGTGCGAGAAGAGGAAGCACTATTGGAGATAAAAAAAAATCTGAAGTCAGAATCTGTCACTGAGGTCAGAGTGCAACTAGTGATGACACGGAGATAGAGCTCTTGAAATCCCAGGTGTCGCAAATGATGGAGATGATGATGCTGCTAACAGCCAGGATCACCCCACCAGCTAACGAGAATGTCTCAGAACCCAAGCAGACTTTGAACACTACAGTAGTTTCTGCAGAGAAGCCTATGAGTCAGTAGTCTGTTTTAATTGTGGAGGAGTGGGTCATTACCAACACAAGTCCGCTAAAACATGTCAGCTGGTTCAGAGAAGCTGCTGACATGCTCACTGCTGTTTCTGAATGACCAGATAATCCGCTCCCATCTACCTCAAGTGCCCGGTCATGGAGTCAGTGCATACCAGCCCTCTGGAGCCCAACAGAGACACCAGTAAAACTTGAAACCCATCAAATACAGGCAACAGGACAAACTAACTACTCTACTTCGGGTAGATTCCCTGACAAACTAGTGGGACTTGTGTCAATGCAAGTAGAAGGCATCTATACAAAGGCCCTTCTGGATGCGGGGCGCAAGTTACCCTACTACACTGACCTTGTCAGAAGGCTGCTCACTCCTCTTGTATTGAAGTCTGACACCACAATCAAAGGCATACACCCTATGCTGAGACAAGTGTATCAGCACCTAGTCAAAGAACAGAGAGCCTCAGTTGAAGGAGTGGGAAAGATATGGCGATTGGACAGAAGTGAGAGGATACTACAACCTGGAGAGGTGGTGTGTCTACAAGCTTCAGTCAAGCTCAATTAGGAACAACTGGGCCCCTTTGTTGTCTTTGAAGCTGACGGCCAGGGAGAGGACACGGGAGTGGAGGTAATCCCAGAAGTCATATCAATTAGGGCTCTGCAACGGAGTCGAATGCTGTTAGGACAAGTAAATCCAGCCACCCCAGTCTCACCATCTGATTTGGGGAAGGGAGAGAAGGACGGAATCTCCATAGAACAGTTTTACCCACAAAACACCACACTATCACCTGAGTGGAAAGAAAAGGTCAAAGCTCCTGAGATGTCAGAATTTGCTCTCAAAAGATGAGTTTGATGTGGGGTGTGCGAAAAGTGCCCAGCACCAGACTCACCTTCAGGAAGACAAGCCATTCTGGGAAAGAGTCAGACGGATCCCTTTGGGGGACCTAAAAGGTTTATGTGAGCAGCTGGAAGAATTGAAGAGATCAGGCATCATCAGGCAGTCTAGGAGCCCTTTTTCCTCCCCCATAGTGGTGGTACGGAAGGAAAATGGGTCCCTGAGGCTGTGCATCAATTATCAGACGCTCAAAAGGAGGACCATCCCTGATAAGTACACAACTCCAAGATTAGAAGATTCCCTGCAGAGTCTATCGGGGGCGAAGTGGTTCAGCATGCTGGACCTAAAGAGTGGGTACTATCTAATCCCCATGCACCCCTGAGGACAGGTAAAAAACAGCTATTATCACCCCAGTAGGGTTTGATAGGATGCCTCAAGGTCTGTCCGGTGCTCCAGCAACATTCCAGAGACTGATGGAGAAGACAGTAGGTGAACCTATTGAAGTGTTAGTGTATCTGGACGATATCATCGTCTTCGACAAAACTCTCGAAGAACATGAAGAGTGTCTGGAGAAGGTTCTGAGGAGATTCTATGATGAGGGATTTAAGCTGTCCCTGGAAAAATTTCAGTTTTACCAGCCTTCAGTTAATTACTTCTCCCATGTTGTCTTCGCTGAAGGAAAATCTACTGACCCCCAGAAGCTGAAAGCTGTCACCTCTTGGCCAATGCCTACCAATGTAACTGAGCTTAGGTCATTCCTTGGATTTTGCTCATACTACAGGAGATTCCTTGAGGGATTTGCTAGAATAGCCCACCCATTAATGAGTTACTGAAGAATGAGGATGAGAATGACGACCCAGACCTAACAAAGCCGATCAAACAACATGGAGGGCCAAGGAAGCCTCGGGAGTCAATCCAAGAAGAGTGGACTGACCCATTTGAGCAAGCCTTTCGGCAGCTGAAGTTGAGTCTAACAACTGCTCCTGTTCTTGCCTATGCCAATCCAGCCAAGCCATATAAGCTGCATGTTGATGTCAGTTGAGATGGGCTGGGCGGGGTACTGTATCAGGAGCACGATGGACACCTGCGGCCTCTTGCTTATGTAAGCCGAAGTCTTGCACCTGCTGAGAAAAACTACCCTACTCCAAATTCTTGGCTCTGAAGTGGGCAATGTTGGATAAGTTGAAAGACTACTGGTATGGTGCAGACTTTGTGGTCAAAACTGACAACAACCCACTCACGTACATACTCACCACAGCGAAACTGGATGCCACAGGGCACAGATGGTTGGCCGCCCTATCAGGGTTCCGCTTCAGCCTAAAATACAGCCCAGGTATTGGGAACAGAGATGCTGATGCCCTGTCGAGGAGACCCTATGACTATGGGATTTCCTCTGAAGAGTGGACTCAACTTACTCCAAGAGGGATACAAGCCTTGTGTTAGGGAGCTGAACATCAGGCCAGAGGAACAACTGGGGCAGAAGTCATTGGAGTTTCAGAGGCAAGTATCCCCAAATACCACTGTGATTTGTCCCAGGTCAGGGCCTACCTAAGCTTTCAGATAGGGACTTAAGAAAGGACCAGGTAACAGATCCCCTCTGTAGTTTAACACTGAAGGCCTTGGAGGGCCAACACCCAAATATACTGCTAACAGACTCTCCAACAGGAGCACGACTAGTACACAAGGAATAGGATCGACTGCCGTTAATCAATGGGGTGGTCTACCGAAGGGGCCCCTCAGATGATCCTGAAGATAAGTGGCAGCTATTCTTACCAAGAATGCTAAAAGAGACTATGCTGACTGCCTTGCATGACAATCATGACCACTTAGGGCCTGAGAGGACATTCAAACTAGTGTGAGACCGGTTCTATTGGCCCTGTATGCGGGCTGAAGTTAAGGGATATTGCCACTCCTGCATACAGTGTATACAGAGGAAGACTTTATCCCACAGAGCTGCCCCAATGGGCCATCTTCAAAGTCAAGGACCACTGGAATTGGTGTGTATTGATTTTCTGTGTTTGGAGCCGGACTCAAGTCCAGCAAGCATCTACGGTGGCCAAAATTCTGGTAGAGAAGTTCTTTGTCCTCTACGGCCTACCTCAGTGTATTCACTCTGATCAGGGGAGAGACTTTGAGAGTTGACTCATTAAAAGACTGTTAGACCTGCTAGGTGTTCAGAAGTCAAGAACCATCCCCTACCACCCTCAAAGAGATCCCCCGCCAGAACGCTTTAATCGCATCCTCCTGGATATGCTTGGGACTCTTACATCTGAAAATAAACAGCATTGGAGCAGGCACATTGCAGCTATTGTACATGCCTATAATAGCACTGAAAATTATGCCACGGGCTAGTCACCATATAGGCTGATGTTCGGTAGGGAAGCTCAACTGCCGGCTAGCATTTGGATAGCATTTGGCATCTCTTTAGATTATACCTCAATGGTGTCAAACAGAGGATATGTGGACTGCCTAAGGAAGAGTCTGAAGACAGCATATGGGAAAGCCCAGGCTGTTTCAGACACCTGGGGCCAGCGACAAAACTGAAACTTTGACCCAAAGGTGAGAGCACATGATTTGCAGCCTGGTGACAGTGTGTTACTGAGGAACTTGGGCGTCCCTGGGAAATAAACTGGCTGATCAGAGGAAGTCGCAGCCCTATTATATCTGCAAGCAGTTGCCATGACTCCCGGTATACCAGATTCACCCAGAAGGAAGCACAGGACCACTAAAGACCTGGCACTGGAATCATGTGCTACCTTTATCAGAAGCAGTTTGTATACCTCATCAACCAAATCAACAACCTACTCAAACCATTTCTCAGGAATCACCTCCAATAACCAGGTTCCAGTCCTTGCAACCAAACATGGATGCAGAAGACAGTGAGGATGAAGAAATGGGCATGGATTGGCTGTGGCAGTTTATGCTGGCAGAGACTGGCACTCCCCTTTCTCCCAGAAAAGCAGATGCGGGAACCCTCAGGCCTGAGGCTCTGGAGTTCATCCCACAGAGACAACCCTTGGGAAGCCAAGGAGACTTTCCGAGTTCCCCAACTGTAGAGGATATAAAAGCTTCTCAATCTTCTGCAGTATAGGGGATGGGCCGAACACCCCCCTGTTCGGTTCGCATCCAGAACATGTGAACAGGCAAAAAATTTGTTCAAACACACGAACACCGTTAAAGTCTATGGGACATGAACATGAATAATCAAAAGTGCTAATTTTAAAGGTTAATATGCAAGTTATTGTCATAAAAAGTGTTTGAGGGCCCGGGTCCATGCAATAAAAAGTTTTAAAAACTGACGTTTTTTTGGGAGAAGTGATTTTAATAATGCTTAAAGTGAAACAATAAAAGTGAAATATTCCTTTAAATTTCGTACCTGGGGGTGTCTATAGTATGCCTGTAAAGTAGCGCATGTTTCCCGGTTTACAGTATAACAGTCTGAGAGCAAAATGACATTTCTAAAGGAAAAAAAGTAATTTAAAAGTACTAGCGCTAGTGCTGGCTAATAATGAATTATCAATCCCGACAATACACATAAAAGTCATTGAAAGTCATTGAAAAATAAAAAAAAATGCGTGGGGGTCCCCCAAAATTCCATTACCAGGCCCTTCAGGTCTAGTATAGATATTAAGGGGAACTCTGCGCCAAAATTAAAAAAAATGGTGTGGGGTTCCCCCAAAAATTTATACCAGACCCTTATGTCCCCATGTTGATGGGGACAAGGGCCTCATCCCCACAACCCTTGCCCGGTGGTTGTGTGGGTCTGCAGGCGTGGGGGCTTATCGGAATCTGGAAGCCCCCTTTAACAAAGGGGTTACCCACATCCCGCCCCCCCCATGTGAATTGCTAAGTTGGTAAGGGGTACATTGTACCCTTACCATTTCACAAAAAGAAAAAGTCAAAATGTTAAAAAACCACAGGAGACAGCTTGGGACAAGTACTTTATTAAAAATAAAAAAAATTAAAAAGAGATTTCAGCGATGTAATCCAATAAATCCATGCTCCTACTTCAGCGATGTAATTCAATTCTTGAGGATTCCCGTTGCATTAGAGGGGGGGCAGGGTCACCCATACACGTCACTGGGAAACCCCCAGTGTTTCCCCTTGTCAGAGGGGGACGAGGTCACGTGACGGGTGGCCCCGCCCTCAGCTACATAAGAGCTGTCAAGCTGGCACCGCATCATTAACTAGGTGCCTCCGGTGGAGGCAGTATCCTGTGTGTGTTTCTGGCTGGAGTTGCTGGAGATCATCAATCGCTGGAGATCGAGAATTGGATTACATCGCTGGAGTAGGAGCATGGATTTATCGCTGGAATCTCTTTTTTATTTTTTTATTTTTTTATTCTTAATAAAGGACTTGTCCCAAGCCGTCTCCTGTGGTTTTTTAATATTTTGACACTTTCTTTTTGTGAAATGGTAGGGGTACAATGTAACCCTTACCAATTCACATGGGGGGGGCCGGGATCTGGGTGTCCCCTTTATTAAAGGGGGTTTCCAGATTCCTATAAGCCCCCTGCCCAAAGACCAACACAACCACCGGGCAAGGGCTGTGGGGATAAGGCCCTTGTCCCCATCAACATGGGGACATCCTCCCCATGTTGAGGCCATGTGGCCTGGTACAGTTCAGGAGGGGGGGGCGCTCTCTTGTCCCTCCCTCTTTTCCTGCGACCTGCCAGGTTGCATGCTCGGATAAGGGTCTGGTGTGGATTTTTGGGGGAACCCCACGCCATTTTTAAAAAAAAATTTGCACAGAGTTCCCCTTAAAATCCATACCAGATCCGATTTTTGGGGGAACCCCACGCAATTTTTTTTAAAATGTTGGCGCGGAGTTCCCCTTTATATCCATACCAGACCTGAAGGGCCCTTATGCATTTTTTTTTATTTTTCAATGACTTTCAATGATTTTTATGTGTATTGTCGGGACCGACAATTCATTAATAGCCAGCACTAGCGGCACTAGTACTTTTGAATGACTTTTTTTTCCTTTAGAAATGTCATTTTGCTCTTGGACTGTTATAAACACAGGAAACATGCGCCCCTTTACACGCATACTATAGACACCCCCCAGGTATGAAATTTAAAGGAATGTTTCACTTTTATTGTTTCACTTTAAGCATTATTAAAATCACTGCTCCTGAAAAAACGTCCGTTTTTAAAACTTTTTTTGCATTGATACATGTCCCCTGTGGCAGGACCTGGGTCCCCAAACACTTTTTATGACAATAACTTGCATATTAACCTTTAAAATTAGCACTTTAGATTTCTCCCATAGACTTTTAAAGGGTGTTCTGCGGCTTGTCGAATTTGCCGTGAACACCCCAAATTGTTCGCTGTTCGGCTAACGGGCGAACAGCCAATGTTCGAGTTTAACTCATGTTCGACTCAAACAGATAGCCCATCCCTTTTCTGCAGCATCAGAGGAAGAGGCTATTATACCCGAAACGCCTGAGTCCAAAGAGTAGAGAGGAAAGCGAACAATTCGCCCACCAAAAAAGGCTGACATACGAAACTTTAGGTGAAAGTTTTGAAGAAGCGATCCTCACATCTCAGAGAATGCACAGCCTGACAATCCTTCTCACTACGGGTTTAGTGGAGGGTGACTCCAACTCACCCCTGGCACATTTAGGTGGGCCCTCCCAATATCGGTGGCTTGTGGGCTAGACAACCTCACCTCTTCTGACAAAAGGTGGGAGGTTCACTTGCCAGGATCATACGTGCATACCAGCATCTGATTGAGGGGAGAGACACATGCTGACACCAGGGACTGTGTGACCCAAGAGAGGGAAAAAAGGCCACTTTTCTCTTGAGACTACCGGGGAGAGTTACCATGAGGAGAGGGGATAGAGGACAGGAGTGGTGAGGTGACAGGACTGTGTGGAGGAACTCCACCTAAGAGAGAGAGAGCCACACTGTCTACCAGCATCTATGATAGAGCCACGCTTTTCCTGAGACTGCTTCCAAGAGACTGAGGATAAAGGAGCCAGGAACAGTGTCACCCACAAGGTCCTCCTTTGTTCAGCCCAGGGACCCTGCTCGGCAACTCAGGACCATCTATCCCAGCGGAGATAGGTGTCCTGTTGGCTGTTGTCCCATCACCCTGCCAGTTAAGCTACCAGCCATCTTGATTGCCCGACAGGAGCTGATCCAATGCCTTACAACATTGTCAGGAACCTGAACCACCATTTGGGACTTCCGTTGTGTCATCACCCAGAGGATTGGTGAGTGGGTGTAAACCCAACATCTTTCTTAGCACAGTTCAGACACTGCATGCAGACACCTATTCCCCTTTCTACTGTCAGATGCTTGTTTGAAGCTGCCACTTTCAGCCATTCTGTTCTTACAAACCACTATCTAATGGGATTTACTAGAGGATTACTGTCTTACTTTTGATTGATTAAACTTACTCTCTTTACAAAGGGGCCCAATGTTTACTAGCAGAAGACACTAGTGCTTTTCAACTCAGGACCTGTAATCTTACAGAACTGTGCTTACTGTACCTGTTAACCCATTTCTTCTTTTTGTATTGTTACTTTCAATAGTGTTTGTGGCCCAGAAGGAGCTGAGAAGTTGATAGATCTTCTCTCCTCCCTCTCAGCGTCTGTGTTATGGGCATATAGATTACTGCCCTTTTCTAAATTTACAGTTCCTAAGTATTAAAGGTTGTCTTTTCTAATGTATTAATTCTTTGTAGAAAGGTTTAATAGTGTTGTAAGCTTCCATATGCTTTAAACAGTGATAATATATTCAATTTGTTTATCACTACCAGGTGTGTGTCTGTTTTTGGTGACAGCCAGGATAACAGTATTCTCCACATGTGTCTTTAAATGTGTTTGATGTAATTTAATGTATCCAGGTGTGCCAGAGGGGCTGAGGTCATTCTTGGGGTTGAGGCAAAGATCAGAGAACCCAGATTTACCAAGCGGCTCCTTCGGGGTGGCACTACACTTGTTAAAATCAAAACCCTTATCATCTGGGTAGATACAGTTCTCAAATCCTTGATACAATAGGTCTGCCAGGAGGATGTTCTTACAATCTTGCATGTTTTAGGTAGATAGAGTCCAAGAAATATGGTAGATAGAAGAGACAAAACCCTTGTGCCAACTTCAGTGTATGTATCATCACACCTAAATGGTGATGCCTTGAGGGCACAAGCACGCTACAAGCCACGGCTATCAAACTTTTTTTATAATACTTGTTTTTTCTACTCTGTTGTGAGTATGTTTTTAATAAATTTTTATCAAATACCCATTTGTTTTTCACAATGCCCTTCCTTATATTCATTTTTGGGTGTATTTCCCTCAAAGGATGATCGAGTGGAGCATTCTGTGACAGCTGGATCTCGCACAGATTTATCTTTGAGCCTGGGTTCACACCTATGCGAATTAGATGCGGCTTACACTGCATCTAATTCGCAGGACATTTTAAAATACATTCATATGAATGCATCTGGTTCACATATGTGCGTTGTATTCGCACTGCGCATTGCACAAAAAATGTGTGCGTTTTCTGGGCATTGCGGTGCGAATTACGAGCCCCTTATCTTCTATGGGAACGAATCTGCTTCGCAGATGCATTGCGTTCTGAACATGGATTTTCTACTTCTCCTCACTACACCTCCACCTCCCCCCCTCTCTCCCTGCTCATTGATCCTGAGCTAAAATGCAGTGATTCCTTTGAACAGGAGATTTTTATCTCCCCAGTGAAACCTGAGCTTCAATTCGCACTGCACATGTGTGAAACGGGGCTCAAACTTGGAGAAGGGGAGCGGTTGCAATGTCTGCAGTGTGGGAGAGCAGTTCTTGCTAGAAGTTGGAGACACCTTTAGCATTTATGCTTACATGCTGGTTTTGATCTGTCATCTGGTAAGAGCAATATTTGTATGCACTGTGGTGTGGAGTGATGATACATACACTGAAGTTGGCATGAGGGTCTCGTCTCTTCTATCCACCATCTCCCCTGGACTCTACTTGTTTATGCATACCTTTTCAATGCTGCATATGAATGCTTTGCATATTCCATATAGTCATCAACAATACACTCTTTTATGCATTATTTATCCTTAAGAGTGCAGATATTTCTA
Organism: Lithobates clamitans; assembly: GCA_037952925.1. Classification (NCBI taxonomy): domain Eukaryota; kingdom Metazoa; phylum Chordata; class Amphibia; order Anura; family Ranidae; genus Lithobates; species Lithobates clamitans. The sequence goes on along the minus strand of JBBGZY010000394.1, from coordinate 5,376,784 downwards.
CTCCTGTTTGTATATGTTTTAGGTAGGGCATAGATGGTAGATATACATGGAAAATCTACCTTTTAGAATTTCCATGTTGTTTTTTTTTTAATTGCTTAAAAACCTCTTCAATCATTTTATGATAATCCTGATTGAAGCCCTGTACATCAGAATCTGAGGTGATTTAAGATTTCCAAACACATCTCTTCAGATTCGATACAGAACCGATCAATCCCCAGGCCCAGGCCAATGATATCTTCCTTTGTCTGTGTAAGTGTAAACACAGCAGGGGAAGTGATGTTATCTCTCCTCGTGTCGGTCTTTTCCGTTCCAAACTGAGGAGAGAGAACATCTAGTAGTAAGTGCACCAACACTACACTGACACCAGTCCACGTAGATACACTTGCCACCCCCCGATCACCCTCCCAGTTAACCCCTTCACCCCCTGTCACTGTGTCACGCAGTACAGCATTCAGATATTTTTTTTATCGCTGTACTGGTGTTATTAGTGACAAAAATCAGAGTTAGGGTAATTAGTATTAGGCCCAGATAGGTCTAGGGACCCCCCTAACCCCCCAATAAAGGTTTAACCCCTTGATTGCCCCCTGTCACCAGTGATCACTGTATAAGTGTCACGGGTGACCCTGGTTAGCTAGGTTTTTGTATAGCGTCAGGGCACCCACCGTATATTACCCAATAAATGTTTAACCCCCTGTTCACCCCCCTAATCAGTTTTTAGAGTCAGTCAGGGTCAGAATTTCCCCAGGCAGTGTCATATTAGTGCCAGTAGCGCTAACACCCATGCACGCACCATACACCTCCCTTAGTAGTATAGTGTCTGAACAGATCAATATTTGATCTGATCAGAACTATATTAGCGTCTCCAGCAGTTTAGGGTCCTAAAAACGCAGTGTTAGCGGGATCAGCCCAGATACCTGCTAGCACCTGCGTTTAGCCCCTCCGCCCAGCCCAGCCAAGTGCGGTATCAATTGATCACTGTCACTTACATAAAACACAACACGCATAACTGCAGCGTTCGCAGAGTCAGGCCTGATCCCTGCGAATGCTGACAGCTTTTTTGGTAGCGTTTGAATCAGTTGCTGACAGTCAGGTGCTTTTTTTCTTGTGAGTCTCACTAGTGTACCAGTAAATTTAGAAACTAAAATGTCAAATCGAAGGTACAGTAGTGAAGAGACCTACACATTTCTGAGCATGACACATAGTGAAGGGGAAGTCACTGTCAGATTCAGGCTCAGAATACGAACCTGTAGACAGCACCCTGACAGATAGCTCTGATGACGTAGTTGTGGTCCCTGCCAAGATCAGGCGTACCAGACCCCGTTCTTCTGCTGTCGTTGAGGTGCAAGAACCGCAAGTCCCTCGTATGGAGCAGAAAGCCAATACTAGTGCCGCTCATCCTTCTGGTGACTGGCAAACACCAGCAGTCTAGTAAATCCTGGTCATACATCCAGCACTGCAGCATCACATGGTGACGTGGTGAGTCCCATAAGTGCAGTTCAAGCTGGCGAGGTGGCTAGCATGAGTAGTGTCTCGCTGTCACCAAGAAGAAGACAAAGACAGGCCCGTCGAGCCCATAGTGCCCTTCCTGCTGCATTTGCCAATCCTAATTGGGAGCCCACCACTTCTGCAGCACCCATACTTCCCATTCACTGGCCAACCCGGAATTCAGGTGGAATGTGGTTGATTTTACATCACTTGATTTTTATTCGCTGTTTTTCATCGAAGATCTCGATAGATCTATTGTGGACCAAAGCAATTTATATGCTGGTCAATTCATCGCTGCTAATCCCCAACTGACCCTTGCCAGAGATTGGAAACCAATTACGGTTTCTGAATTTAAGACCTTCCTGGGCCTATCCCTCCTCACGGGCATAACTAAAAAGAGTAAGTTGCCGTCATATTGGTCCACTGACCCAATTCACCATATGCCCATGTTCTCTGCCTCCATGACCAGGACACGATACAAGCAGCTCTTGCAGTTCATGCACTTCAACGATAATGAACTCTGTTGTCCTCGGGGTGACCCTGAATTTGATCAGCTCTACAAAATTCGGCCTCTCGTAAACCACTTCAACCAATGCTTTGCAGCCTTGTTTACTCCCCATCAAGTTGTCTCCATTGATGAGTCCCTGATTAAGTTTTTTGGCCGCTTGTCATTCAAACAGTATCTTCCCAGCAAGCCTGCCAGATATTGGGTTAAGATGTATAAGCTCTGTGACAGGGCCACAGGCTTTACATATATTTTTATGGTTTACGAGGGAAGAGATAGTTACATAGAGCTGGAGAACTGCCCAGAATACATAAGGAGCACTGGTAAGATTGTGTGGGACTTGGTGTCACCCTTATTCGGAAAGGGGTACCACTTGTATGTGGACAATTATTACACAAGCATGCCACTTTTTAATCACTTGCTTGATCACCAAATTGGATCATGTGGCACCATGCAATCTAATCACCTGGGGCTTACCCCTGAGGCTTGTAGATTCCTGTCTTAGGCTGGGGGAGAGAGTCTGCTTGAGATGTAATAATTTGCTTGCTGTGAAGTGGAGGGATAATAAGAATGTTTTCGTTCTGTCCTCCCTTCACGTAGAAACGAGGGTCCAAATTCCGACTGGTGTTGTGGAGAAACCTTAATATGGGAGGGGTGGACCTCAATGACCAGTTGTTGGTTTGGTACCTAATTGCCCGTAAGGCCAGACGCTGGTACAAAAAAGTGTCTGTATACTTATTTCAATTGGCTCTGCTGAATTCTTTTGTGCTATACAAAGCTTCAGGACTAACTAGATCCTTCATTAAATTCCATGAAGAGATCATCACAGCCCTTCTGTTTCCAGATGGTGCTGTGGCCCAACTTCCCAATCCAAATGCAGTAAGCCGGCTGCATGAGAGGCATTTTCCGCATGTCCTCTCTGGTACCCCTATCCAAAGAAACCCCCAAAGAAGATGTCATGTCTGTAGAACGCGCGGATACAGACATGACACCCACTTTTATTGTCCCTCCTGTCCTGACCAACCTGGTCTTTGCATTGGTGACTGTTTCGAACGCTACCACACACTAGTTGAGTATTAGCATAGGATACAGCACTACACAGTCCTAGGCACACGTACACAGGGTCTCGAAAGATGTGATGGCCATCACATTTTGAGAGACTCTAATCTGCAACGTTCAGTTTACAGTTTTTTACAGTTTTAGAAAAGTGAAAAAAAACACAAAAAAAAAAAAAAAAGTCCAAAATATTTTTTTTTGGTTTTATTTTTCTTCTCTCTCTCTATTGTTCTCTCTCTTATGTTCGCTCTCTACTGTCTGCTCACAATTGTTCTATATCTATCGTTCTCTCTCTGTTTTATTTTTACTTTTTTTTTGTATTTGCTTTGCAGGTATGGTATGTTATACTGTAATGTTTGTTTTATTGTTAACCATCATTTGCTTAGCAGGTACGCCATTCAGCTGCAGCATGGGTTTATTTATTCTGACAGCAACAGCGTTTTCTCCCATGATACATAAAGCCATGACTCCAGGGCTGTCAGAGGTGATTTCACCACCACAGTTAAAAAAAAAGAGCATATATGCCAAAGCATGGGGGCAGGGGTGGAGGAGCGATTTGTTCCTAACATTAGGGACAGATTGCCCCCATGCTTCGGCATATATTTTTTTAGGCACAAATTGCAATGTTTTATTTTTACTATGTTTTATTGTATTTGCTTTGCAGGTATGGTAATATGGTAAGTCTTACTGTTATATTGTAATGTTACTTTGTTTGATTGTTAACCATCATTTGCTTAGCAGGTACGCCATTCAGCTGCAGCACTGGTTTATTCATCTTGACAGCAACAGCATTTGCTCACATGATACGTTAATCAGCAACTCCATCGCTGTAGGAGGTGATTTCACCACCACAGTTAAAAAAAAAATGGTGCATGTATCCCCATAATTAGAAGTGGGTGGATGAAGGGCGGTATTCTAATGGTGGTCATACCCACTGATCAACTTCTTTTTTTCATGCAGCCCACAGGCTGCATGAAAAAAAGAACATTACAATGTATGCCCAACAAGGACCAGCAACATACTGGTATGTTGCTGAACTTTGAGTGGTTATACCAGAATGATGCCTGCAGGTTTAGGTATCATCTTGGTATCAGGGCTGATCACAAATGGGTATTCCCCGCTTTAGACCACGCATGCGCGTGATCAGGAGCGTGCAGCACGGTCATGTCGGTGGCAGCATGTTCCCAGGAACACTGCTCGTCACCAACAAGGGTAAACAGCTAATGGCTGGCAGCTGTTTACCACATGATCTAAATGTAAACATAGACCGGCTACTAGCTGTTACCAGCTCTTCTCTCCTCACACACCATTTCCAGTGTGGGGAGTGAAGAGCCAGGAACAGTGAGTTACCAATCTATGTGTGTATTGTAGTGTACTGCACCAACACAACAAAAAAGAGAACCTGTCACATCGAACCCCCCTGTAACGACACCCCGAGTATGAAAGGGGTTAAAGTCATTTAGGACATTTCATACCCAAACATAAAGGCAGCAACCGAACACTCCAATCAGCCGAACAAGGAGCCCATACAAATAATTCACCCCAAAAACGAGACATGGCTCTGTCTTCAGGTTTCAAGCAGGAATCAACTCATTTATTATAACACATGGAAACAACAGATAAAATAACTCAGAGACTCTTTCCCCCCCACCCTTGGAAAAGAGGGTGGGTTAAACTGTCCAATGACAATGGACACACAGGTCAGGTGTGTTTAACGTCTCATCAGTACACAGTGTTAGCAGGGAGAGCTGTTGGAAGAATCCCCCCTCCCTCCAATGCAATACACATCCTGTGATCAAAGACAGACAAACACAAACCCTCCATTGCAATACACATCCTGTGATCCAAGGAAGACAAACACAACAGAACATTGGTTTGCAGGAGGCTGGCATTCAGTCCCCTCCAAAAGCCTCTTTTCCGGCTAGGTCTGTCACACCCCCCATTTCAGCTGTCACCCAACAATCACCACATCAGTCACCACATCAGTGCTTATAAAAATACACCTGTCACCCATCAGTGCCCACAAAGTGCACCTGTCACCCATAAGTGCCCACAAAGTGCACCTGTCATCGTCAGAGACTACCATCAGCGGTGCACCTGTCACCAATCAGTGACCGTCGCCAGTGACCGTCATCAGTGACCACCATCAGTGACCGTCATCAGTGACCCATCCGTGACCCTCATCTGTAACCTATCAGTCCTATAAAGTGCACCAGTCACCATCAGAGACTGCCATCAGTGACTTTTACCCGTCACCAATCACCTGTCACCCACCAGTGACCATCACCCATCACCTGTCACCCACCAGTGACCGTCACACATCACCTGTCACCCACCAGTGACCGTCACCCATCACCTGTCACCCATCAGTGACCGTCACTTGTTACCCATCACCTGTCGCCCATCAGTGACCATCATTTGTCACCGTTGCACAGCCCATCAGAAAAAATGTCTAAAAGATTCTATACAAGTGAGGAGGCATTGCAGATCCGCCAGTGATAGATGCCAAAACCAAAGGCCCACTAACAGCGCTGCTGCCAGCGAAAGGCCACAAGACATGCCCAGGCCCAGTACCAGCACAGCCGCAGCATCACGCCCACATTCCAGAACAGGAATAGGGATGAGCTTCGAGTTTGAGTTGAACTCATGTTCGACTCTAACATCGGCTGTTGGCCAGTACACCGAACAGCGAACAATTTGGGGTGTTCGCGGCAAATTCGAAAGCCGTGGAACACCCTTTAAAAGTCTATGGGAGAAATCAAAAGTGCTAATTTTAAAGGCTTATATGCATGGTATTGTCATAAAAAGTGTTTGGGGACCTGGGTCCTGCCCCAGGGGACATGGATCAATGCAAAAAAAAGTTTTAAAAACTGATGTTTTTTCGGGAGCAGTGATTTTAATAATGCTTAAAGTGAAACAATAAAAGTGTAATATTCCTTTAAATTTCATACCTGGGGGGTGTCTATAGTATGCCTGTAAAGGGGCGCATGTTTCCCGTTGTTTAGAACAGTCTGACAGCAAAATGACATTTCAAAGGAAAAAAAGTCATTAAAAACTACTCGTGGCTAATAATGAATTGCCGGTCCGACAATACACATAAAAGTTCATTGATAAAAACGGCATGGGAATTCCCCACAGGGGAACCCCGAACCAAAATTTAAAAAAAAAAATGACGTGGGGGTCCCCCTTTAATTACATACCAGGCCCTTCAGGTCTGGTATGGATATTAAGGGGAAACCAGGCCAAATTTTTTTTTTTAAATGGCGTGGGGTCCCCCTCAAAATCTATACCAGACCCTTCAGTTCTGGTATGGATTTTAAGGGGAACCCCACCAAAATTTTTAAAAAATTGGCGTGGGGTCCCCCCAAAAATCCATACCAGACCCTTATCCGAGCACAGAACCTGGCAGGCCGCCGGAAAAGAGGGGGGACGAGAGAGCGCCCCCCCTCCTGAACCGTACCAGGCCACATGCCCTAAACATTGGGAGGGTGCTTTGGGGTAGCCCCCCAAAACACCTTGTCCCCATGTTGATGGGGACAATGGCCTCATCCCCACAACCCTTTCCTGATGGTTGTAGGGGTCTGCGGGCGGGGGGCTTATCGGAATCTGGAAGCCCCCTTTAACAAGGGGACCCCCAGATACCTGTCAAACATGTTAAAAATGACAAGAGACAGTTTTTGAAAATTCCTTTATTTAAATGCTTCTTCTTTCTTCTATCTTCTATCTTCCTTCGGTTTCTTCCACCATCTTCTTCTGGTTCTTCTGGTTCTTCTGGTTCTTCCTCCGGTGTTCTAGTCCGGCATCTCCTCCGCGGCGTCTTCTTCTCTTCATCTTCTTCTCCGGGCCACTCCGCATCCATGGTGGCATGGTGGGAGGCTCCCACTGTGTGAGGCTTCTCCTCTTCTGATGGTTCTTAAATAACCGAGGGTGGGGCCACCCAGTGACCCCGCCCCCCTCTGACGTCACGGGGAATGCCACAGGGAAGTCCCCGTCAAGTCCCCGTCCGTCAGAGGGGGGTGGGGTCACCAGGTGGCCCCGCCCTCCGTTATTTAAGAACCGTCAGAAGAGGAGAAGCGTCACACAGCGGGAGCCTCCCTCCATGCCATCATGGATGCGGAGCGGCCCAGAGAAGAAGATGAAGAGAAGAAGATGCCGTGGAGGAAGATGCCGGACGAGAACACCGGAGGAAGAACCAGAAGAACCAGAAGAAGAAGAAGATGGAGGAAGAAACCGAAGGAAGATAGAAGATAGAAGAAAGCAGATAGAAGAAAGAAGAAGCATTTAAATAAAGGAATTGTCAAAAACTGTCTCTTGTCATTTTTAACATTTTTGACACTTTTTTTGTGAAATGGTAGGGGTACTCTTGTACCCCCTTACCATTTCACACAGAGGGGAGGGCCGGGATCTGGGGGTCCACTGGGCAAGGGTTGTGGGGATGAGGGCCTTGTCCCCATCAACATGGGGACAAGGTGTTTTGGAGGGCTACCCCAAAGCACCCTCCCAATGTTGAGGGCATGTGGCCTGGTACGGTTCAGGGGGGGCGCTCTTTCATGCCCCCCTCTTTTCCTGTGGCCTGCCAGGTTGCATGCTCAGATAAGGGTCTGGTATGGATTTTTGGGGGGACCCCATGCCAATTTTTTTTTTAATTTTGGCGCAGGGTTCCTCTTAAAATCCATACCAGACCTGAAGGGTCTGGTATAGATTTTGAGGGGGGCCCCACGCCATTTTTTTAAAAAAATTTTGGCCGGGGTTCCCCTTAATATCCATACCAGACCTGAAGGGCCTGGTATGGAATTTAGGTAGACCCCTCACGTCATTTTTTTTTAAATTTTGGTTTGGGGTTCCCCTGTGGGGAATTCCCATGCCGTTTTTATCAATGAACTTTTATGTGTATTGTCGGAAAGGAAATTCATTAATAGCCGCGAGTAGTTTTAAATGACTTTTTTTCCTTTGAAATGTCATTTTGCTGTCAGACTGTTCTAAACACAGGAAACATGCGCCCATTTACAGGCATACTATAGACACCCCCCAGGTATGAAATTTAAAGGAATATTACACTTTTATTGTTTCATTTTAAGCGTTATTAAAATCACTGCTCCCAAAAAAAGGACGTTTTTAAAACTTTTTTTTTTGCATTGATCCATGTCCCCTGGGGCAGGACCCAGGTCCCCAAACACTTTTTATGACAATAAATTGCATATAAGCCTTTAAAATTAGCACTTTTGATTATTCATGTTTGTGTCCCATAGACTTTAACGGTGTTTGCGTGTTCAAGCAAATTTTTTGCCTGTTCGCAAGTTCTGGTGCGAACCAAACAGGGGGGTGTTTGGCTCATCCCTACACAGGAACTTAAAATCCCCCAACTACCAGTACTGGAGTGCCATGTCCCTCAAGAGCCAGGGCCGCTACATATCTTCCAGTTGGTCTTGCCAATCCAACATGCCTGCCTTCCAATACCCAAAATTTTTCTGAAATTGATTGTTTTTATTTATTTTGTCCAACACTTTGCTGCAACTCATCGTGGACCAGACCAATTTATATGTCCAGCAACATATTGCCAACAACCCCAATCCTCATATGCCCGCCAATTTGAGTGGAAGGATTTGACTCTGGAGGAGTTTATGGGCCTCAACATAAACATGGGGCTTACAAAAAAATGAAGGACATGTCTATTGGTCCACCAACCCCATCCACCACATGCCCATTTATTCTTCCGTAATGTCCAGGTCCCGATACGAGAGAATAATGCGCTTTCTTCATTTCAGTGACAACACCCAGTGCCCTCCCAGCAATCATCCAAATTACAATAAATTATATAAAATTCACCCACTCATTAATTTCTTTTCCCAACGATTTGCAGAACTCTATGTCCCCGATAAGCATATATGTGTAGATGAGTCCCTGGTACCCTTTACATTCCTAGCAAAGGGATCAAATATGGAGTGAAATTTTATAAGCTTTGCAAAAGAGTCATGGGATATCTGTATGTGTTCCGCATATACGAAGGAAGAGATTCCCAGCTCCAGCCCCCTGAGTGCTCGGCATACATGGGCACAACTGGTAAAATTGTATGGGACCTGGCATACCCACTGCTGAAGAAAGGTTACCACATATACCCAGATAACATCTACACCAGCCTGCCCCTTTTCAAGCACCTATAACTCGTAGAAACCCTGGCCTGTGGAACCTCCAGAAAGAATAGGAAGGGCTTCCCACAAGCCATAGTGCATAAGAAATTGCGAAGGGGAGAAAGAGCAACTTTGAGATGCAACAAAGTGCTGGCCTTGAGGTGGAAGGATACCAGTCATGTGTACATGATGTCCACCATCCATGATAACACTACAGTTGAAGTTCAGAGAAGACAAAGCCAAAATGTGTACAAGATTACAATCTGTACATGGATTTTCATTTTTTTTCCATATTTTCAAAACTTCTGGAAAAAAATGAACCGTTCAAAAGACTCATTATGCCTCATAGATTATACGTTGGGGTGCCTGCTTTCCAAAATGGGGTAATTTTGTGGGCGTTTCCATTGTCCTGGTGCTCCAAGGCCTTCAAAAGTGTAATCGATAGTTGAGAAGTGAGATGTGTAAATTATGCTTGTAGAACGCCTGAAGGTGCTACTTCATTGGTGGGCCTCTGTATGTGAACAGGCTGTGTAAAAGTCTCACACATGTGGTATCGCCATACTCTGGAGGGGTAGCAGAATGTATTTTGGGGTGTCATTTTTGCTATGTACATGCTATGTGTTGGAAATATCTTAAAAATGGACAACTTTGTGGGAAAAAATGCGTTTTCATTTGTGGGAAAAAATGCGTTTTCATTTTTTTCCCACATTTTCCATAAATTTCTGGAAAAAAATGAACCGTCCAAAAGACTCAATATGCCTCATAGATTATACCTTGGGGTGTCTGCTTTCCAAAATGGGGTCATTTTGTGGGCGTTTCCATTGTCCTGGTGCTCCAGGGCCTTCAAAAGTGTAATAGGTGGTTGAGAAATGAGATGTGTAATTTATGCTTGTAGAACGCCTGAAGGTGCTACTTCACTGGTGGGCCTCTGTATGTGGCCAGGCTGTGTAAAAGTCTCACACATGTGGTATCACCATACTCTGGAGGGGTAGCAGAATGTATTTTGGGGTGTCATTTTTGCTATGTACATGCTATGTGTTGGAAATAACTTAAAAATGGACAACTTTGTGGGAAAAAATGCGTTTTCATTTTTTTTCCACATTTTCCAAAAATTTCTGGAAAAAAATGAACCATTCAAAAGACTCAATATGCCTCATAGATTATACGTTGGGGTGTCCGCTTTCAAAAATTAGGTCATTTTGTGGGTGTTTTCATTGACCTGGTGCTCCAGGGCCTTCAAAAGTGTAATAGGTAGTTGAGAAGTGAGATGTGTAATTTATGCTTATACAACGCCTGAAGGTGCTACTTCACTGGTGGGCCTCTGCATGTGGCCAGGCTGTGTAAAATCTCACACATGTGGTATCACCATACCCTGGAGAGGTAGCAGAATGTATTTTGGGGTGTCATTGTTGCTATGTACATGCTATGTGTTGGAAATATCTTAAAAATTGACAACTTTGTGGGGAAAAAAATGCGATTTCATCTTTTTTCCACATTTTCCAAAAACTTCTGGAAAAAAATGAAGCGTTCAAAAGACTCATTATGCCTCATAGATTATATTATGGGGTGTCTGCTTTCCAAAATAGGGTCATTTTGTGGGCGTTTCCATTGTCCTGGTGCTCCAGGGCCTTCAAAAGTGTAATAGGTGGTTGAGAAATGAGATGTGTAATTTGTAGAACGCCTGAAGGTGCTGCTTCACTGGTGGGCCTCTGTATGTGGCCAGGCTGTGTAAAAGTCTCACACATGTGGTATCGCCATACTCTGGAGGGGTAGCAGAATGTATTTTGGGGAGTCATTTTTGCTATGTACATGCTATGTGTTGGAAATATCTTAAAAATGGACAACTTTGTGGGAAAAAATGTGATTTCATTTTTTTTCCACATTTTCCAAAAATTTCTGGAAAAAATGAACCATTCAAAAGACTCTTTATGCCTCATAGATTATACGTTGGGGTGTCTGCTTTCCAAAATTGGGTCATTTTGTGGGTATTTGTACTTTCCTGGCTTGTTAGTGTCTCAAGAAATGAGATAGGTCTTCAGTACATCAGGTGTGATCAGGTGATCAATTTTCAATGATTGGCCCCATAGCTTGTAGACTCTATATCTTTCACAAAGACCAAATAATATACACTAATTAGGGTTATTTTTACCAAAGATATGTAGCCGTATAAATTTTGGCCAAAATTTATGAAGAAATCTTACTAATTTGCAAAATTTTATGACAGAAACAAAGAAAAGGGCATTTTTTCACTAAATTTTCAGTCTTTTTTTTTATTTATAGCACCACTACATCTAAGGCCCAATGTCTCTGCCCCTGTTAAACAGGGGTATGTAATTACAATTTTTTAAATAATATTTAACAGCAGGGACCATTCCTGCACCCAACAAGAGTAACTGTGAGTGATTACCATTTTCTGCTACCACCAACACCTAAGGCCCAATTTTTCAGGAGAGTATATAGTGCAGTCCGTATAGTATATATACTGCAGTTCAGAGTATATAGTGCAGTCCCTATAGTATATATACTCATTTTGCTGCAGTACTTTTCTAAACATGGGAAAAATGCGCTACTTTATAGGCAGACTTAGGGGAACCCCCAGGCACGATATTTAAAGGAATATTTAATTTTTATTGTTTCACTTTAAGCATTCTTAAAATCACTGCTCCTGAAAAAATGGCTGTTTTAAAAACTTCTTTTTGCATTGATACATGTCCCCTGGGGCAGTATCCGGGTCACCAAAAACACTTTTTCCTGACGCCAACATGGCAGCATACTAGTGATAGAGCTCTGCCTCTTGACCACTCCCTCAGGACCAGTGAATAGCATAAATGAAGGCATGGTTAGCCGCCACCCCATTCTTCTTTTTTTCCTCATACCTCCATGCACCAGTGATGAAGTAAGGAATTTTATGTCCCCCACCCTGCCGCTGAGCAGTAACTGGCTGGGTTCAAGCCTCTCCCAGTGCGTAGTCTCAGTGCTTGGGCTGCTAACATCGCGAGAATACGCCTGAGAGACCCTCGTCTGTGTGGTCTTGATGGGTCCCAGCAGTGTTTCCTCTTTAGGAACGAAATCTGCCATGTATCATGACTTGGTTCCAGGAGCTTGGGGGGGTGCAGCCTGTCATTTCCTTTTCTAGGGGCTTCCTTGTCTATTAGGCTATGTCTTTACCTGTTTTATTCAGTTCCTGCTCTTCTCCTTTCTTATTTGGCTTTTAGTAGGTTCTGGGTGAGCGAGGAGCCGGCCGCACCATGCAGTAGGTGTCAGGGTCTCCCTATAGCACCGTATTTATTGGCCTAGGGTGCTCCCGATGATGTCATAGGGCTGCGCCCGGTTCGCACATGAGCACTGATCGACGGAAGCTCTGGGCGCCATTTTGGTTCTGGGCAAAGCGATTAGTTTTGCCCACAAACAACTGGAGGAGTCTGGGGGCGGGTTCTTCCTGTCCCAGGATCTGCACCTACTATGTCTTTCGACCCACTCTATGTGGAGGGAGGTAGACAAGTCATGGCTCTGGAGGTTCTCATTGGACTGAAGGAGTCCTGGGTCCTTGCTACATATATTATAGATGCAGCAGTCTGCTACTCAAAAATAGGGAGGCTGACCAGGAAGGCCTCCCTAGTTGCTTGTATAACCACTGGAGGAGCACCCTAGCACTTTGGCGGCTAGGGAGGCCATATGGTTTAGACCCTGGACTGCGTATTGCTTCCTAGAAACAAAAGTGGGGAAGAATGGAAGGGGTTTGAGAAAAATGCCCATATAAACAGGCTGTCAAAACTGTGTACCCTGAACAAGCTAATGGTCAACCTGCTCCTACATACTGTAGCATCTGCAAGTGCCAGCAGGCCACCAATATCCAGCCCATGTACTGGGTGAGTCTAATGGTAATGGTTTAATAATTATCAACCAGATGCTGCACCTGCAGGACTCTGAGGACAGTGGCAGGGTCTGCATCCCTTTAGACATGATTTCCTATTGGGAGTATTTTGCAAAAAAATTATATTTTTGTAGCAGTGGATGCCAAAAAATCTGACTTGTATTTTAGTGCAGACTTCTGGGAAAATCAGTGAGCCAGTCACACAAGTGCATACCCAGACTCTTAAGGTAAGACCTAGAAGGCACGCTTCACAGGTTTCTGGACAGCATGCTGTACAGAGCTTTGTCTGAAGTAATCAGACACTAATGGTCACTTCGGGAGATTCCTCACTGCTCCTCCTCCAGACCATTTCTCTCCCACGGAGCTGCCAAGTCCACCGCAACAGCGGGTGGGCTGCTACAATACTTACAGACACCTCAAACTCAAGAGGGATTTCAGGTTTTCTACCCAATCCTGTTTGGAGTTCACAGGGGATGTTGGTTAGTGTCCAGTTGCAGATCGGAAGAAGTCAAACCCTTTTGGGCCCTCTTTGAGATCTTTAAGACGGAGTCCATTAAACAGTATAACCACATGGCTGGAGGCTGTTGCTGGATCGTCAGGATGCCTATTCTATCCTCACACTTTAGAGGGAAAGCAAAGCCAACCTTTCTCCATCCCAATGGTTGGTGTACCCGGGGGTGCTCTGCTATTTCCTCTGTTTTATTTGCATCAGAGGAAGTGGTGACAGTCAGGAACAGAATTCTGAGGACGAATATTTCCGCTTGTTTGATGGCTTCTCAGTGCCTCAGTCATCTAGGCACAATGTCATCATGCATATAGTTGATTCCTGGGGTGCATGGGCACCTGCACAAATTTCAACTAGAATTCCTAGTGCAAGGGAGGAAACAGGATAGAACACAGTTAATAGGTATTACTCAGCATGAGTAGCGGTCCGCGGTGATGGTAAGACCTTAAGGAAGTCTTTGTCCGTTAGGACCGTCAGACTGGAGAATAGCTACGAATCATATCTGCAAGACAGCCGGGAACATGCACTGCGAAGAACTTTCGGTCAAGGCACGCAGAGATTCCCAGCCAAGGAGGATAACCTTGAACGTGCTGGGGGTTCAAACAGCCCTTTTAGCACTTTGGCCTTATTACACATAGTCAAGGAGGACCTATCTCCTTGCAGTTTAGCAACAGGGCAGCAGTCACCTATATTCAGCTCCAGGATGAAACTCGCAGCAATATGCTATTGAGAGAGGCGAAACCCTTAACGCCTGGGGCGGAAGATCAACAGCAAAATTTCGGAAGCAGTTTACCTCCCAGCGGTTTCTTTTGAACAAGTACAAGCTTCCCAGAGCACAACGAGTGGGTCTACGACCCAGGTCTTCCCTGAGCTGGTCCACAGGTGGGGCCTACCACAGACAGACCTCCTCGTTTCCCACAGTAATCACAAACTTTGGTCTGATTTTGTCTGTACCCCAAGGCACAAGGGGCAGATGCTCTGGTCTTTCCCTGGGACTACAATCTAACCTATATATTTTTCCCCAACATTTCCTGTAAATGAGATTCCCCTTGAGGCTGTCAAGGGATGACATAGTTGTCATAGCCAGTCCTCCATATTGACCAGGAGGCCGTCGGTTTTCCCTGGCCATTTATTTCAGGATATAGAAGACATTTCCCCTCTATAACATAAGTAGACTGGGACTGCAAGCAGGGACACTAAAGGGGGAGGATGGGCAACTCCGGTTGCTCCAGTTTCACTCCAGAGTGATCTTTACTTCTTGTGTGCAAGAAGACATTCTACTTACTTATCTAGGTCTAATTCTGGAACAAGTTTTCTTGGTAGGGCAAGACATTGATTCTACTGCCCTGTCAGTGTCAGCTGTTCTATACTTCCTCCAGGCCTTAGCCTATCCTCACATAGCTGACGAGTGTCAGCTATATTGGCAATAACACATTTGAATGGGCCAAGAATCCTTAAGTTTGCACAACTTTTGAGGACAGTTGTGAAGTCGGTCACCAAGGAAGAAAGATCTATTGCAGTTGCTGGATCTCATGTCAGTTTAACCGTTTGTTCCAACAGAGCAGTGTTCAGTTCAGGCCATCACTTACAAGGCAGTATCAGTTGAAAGAACTTTAAGCAGAAGGTTGTCAGAGATTCAAGCTCTTGGAGCGTCAAAGTAAAAAAAAAATATATATATATTCTTTCCAGAAAGAGTAGAGTTGGATCTTGTAGATCATCCTGCATCAAACGTAGCAACAGACTGCTATTTAACAGACAGCTGGACATTGCCTAATTTTCCAGAACATCGCACAAGAAAGTCACACGTACTGTTCATTTTCAGAACTTTAAAGGAGTATCTCTTCACAATTGTCCCTTTCAGGTCATCTAAATCAACCTTTTGTCATTATAGCTGGGAATCATCAAGGCAAAGAGGTTACTGCCTGGATCCTAGCAGGCTTGGGTTGTGTATATAAGACTATAGGTCGCATACCTCCGTCAGTGGTGGCGGAGCACTCTATCAGAGCAGTTAAAGCCTCATAGGCAACACATGCAAGAGAATCTATGGTGCCCATCTGTACAGGGGTATCATGGTCGCTCTAACATTCCTACTCAAACTTGACGGAATAGATGCGGGGGCCTTGTCATCAGGGGACTTTGTAGGAAGGACCACTCAGTCCTCTGTCTCATCCTAATTAGAAGATTGGTTTGACAAATATATCCCACCCTATCAGCTAGTTATTTATCACTAGTATGCTGCCATGTTGGCGTCAGGAAAATGGAAAATTGTATCAAATACTTACCGTAATTTTCCTTTCCTGACGCCAAACCATGGCAGCATATGAGCCCACCCATGTGCGTTCCGGTATGTGGCTTGTTACAAAGAATGGGGTGGCAGCTAACCATGCCTTCATTTATGCTATTCACTGGTCCTGAGGGAGTGTTCAAGAGGCGGAGCTCTATCACTAGTATGCTGCCACGGTTTGGCATCAGGAAAGGAAAATTACGGTAAGTATTTGATACAATTTTCCGTTTTATGGCAATAACTTGCATATAAGTCTTTAAAATGAGCACTTTTGATTTTTCACTTTTGTGTCCCATAGACTTTAATGTTGTTCGCATGTTCGCACAAATTTTTTGTCTGTTCGTAGGTTCTGGTGCAAACTGAACTAGGGAGTGTTTGGCACATCCCTACTGAGCAGGCGAATTGACAGGTCCATCTCCGCTCACTGTGCAGAGACATACCTGTCAGAGTCCCGCTCTCCTCTATGGGGAGATCGATTGAAAACAGACCGCCTGTCTGTTTTCATCCGATCCGCCAGACGGATGGAAAATAGGGTCACCATCCATCTAGATTTCATGGACAGGATTGGGTTGGATAGCAACAGGTGTCAGCGGACGTGTCACCGCTGACATCTACTGCCCCATAGGGGTAATTGGACTGTCCGATAAGGTCCTCCTGAAAAACTGGCGTACCTGATCGGAATGCCCATGTGAAAGGGACCTTAAAGTGCACCTGTGCCCAGGCTATGGTCATTAAATTATTTACATATTCTTACAATCAGTAAAAGAAAGATGTGAAGTTTTTTATTCTTAAAGACACTAACACACCAAAACTGGAGGGTTTCAGTGGAGTTTCAGGCAGTTTCTAAGGCTCTATTCACACCTGAGCGTATAGATTTAATGGCGTATTTTGGGCTTTTTTGCAGCTTTTTACAAGCTTTTTTAAAGCATTTTAGAAGCATATTTAAAGCGTATCAAGCATATTGCTCAAAAAAGTACACAAGCTTCTTGTGGCAGATTACAAGCATTTTTTTTGGCCCCCATACACTGCAATAGAAATGCCTGACTTGAGCCTTCGGGATGGAGAGCTGCTATTTGAGCAGAAAATGCTCATAAAATGCTTGTAAAACGCTCAAGTCAGGCGTTTCTATTAAAGTTTATGGAGCCAAAAACGCTGGTAATATGCCAAGAAGAAGCTCATGTACTGTTTTGAGCTTTAGGCGTTTTGTGTTTTTTTAATGGGAAGTGGTTAATTGTTTTTACTGCTTGTTCAAAATATGTAAATACTTTAGTGTGCATGGGATGTGCACAGGTTCACTGTAAAGTTTAAGAAGTACGAAAAATAACTTTAAACACAATGCCACCCCCTGCGACAGCAGTAATTCTGACAGTGATTTTGAGGTCCTACTTAATTATTTTCTTGTTATGAATCAACTTTTGGAGAACTGTTTTCATGTTGTGTCATTTGCATTTTATTCCCTATAAATGTGGAATGCACAGCAAAAAATTTGTGTTGTCATTGCTGACTTTATTCCTGGCACATTGATTTGTTAGGAAGAATGGAAGTTGTTGTCAATACAAACTCGGAGTTTCCATCACTTGTAAAATGATTTCAGCTCTTGCTGTCTTTCCATAATCATTTTCTATTCATCCAGTGACAGACAACATGCAATATTCTTCCATTCTTTGCTAATCTTTTTTTATTAACTTTGGCAAAATGTATTTTTATTCATCTTTACATAGAAATGCATCTTTTATTTAAAAGGGACCGTGTGCCCTGATGTGATTACAATGTTTCTAAACACAATGCAGAATCTTTATAATAATAAACTGGTAAAGGCTTATCTGCCACTTACTGTAAACACATATTGTAAAGTTAATATATGTTGTGACATGCTGAACATTACTGTCAATTTAAAACTGTTTGTGTTTTAATACTAGAATAATGTTGTTGGCAGGACAAATAGGTGGTAGATTAAGGGGCATGATAATAGAGCATTTTATAGTGTTACTAAAGCAATCATAAATGAGTTATGCACGTTTACCATCATATAGCATATAACATATTTATACAGACCTGTAGTTGTTAATCATGGCTATATGATTAACAATTACAGGTCTCCATAAATATGTTAAATGATGTTTAAAGTTACAAACTAATTTTTGGTTGCCCTTTACTCATGTACCAAAACTTTTTTTTTTAATTAAAATTATGAAAATGTGGAAGAAACATGTTTTATAAACATAGGAACTATGGATAAAGTGAAGGTGTCAGATAGAAGCAGAGTTGATCTGGATGGATTTGGATTATATTAGGTTTGGATAAAATTTAATGAATTCGAATATCCCAAATGGAACCCCGATTTTAGTGTCATTTTGGCCAGTTCGGATTTCCAAAAGGCTTATGAGAAAAAGGGACCCAAGGCTGCTTCAAAGACTGTTTTTGCATTATGTTTGCTTCTGCTATTGAGTGCAAACCCTTAGCTGAATTGGCAGTGCCACCAGGTCCCACCTATCAATCTTAGAAGAAAATCTAAAGAAATCGGTTAAGAATGTTTTTTTTTTTTTTTTTGCACCATCATCTTGTCAGGTAGGGCTGTCAGGTGTTTCCTAACCCATTCTGAAAAATTTGCAGCATTTATTTTTTTGGAGTTCTGGTTCAGAAATTATTTTTGAAGGTTTGCAATTTCTTTATTTTTTTTTTATTTGACCAAACCACAAATAATCAAACATTTCAGAAATTCCTAGGCAGAAGTCATACATGACACAATATGCCAGTTAATAATTGTCCAGCTGTTACATCTCCTAAAAGAATCAGTTGATCACTTTTAAGGAGACGACATGCACAAATAGGTAGATGTCTTTCTGTGGAGGAGTCACCATCATCTCCTATAATATAAACACTTGGCTTTGCCTGTACAATATTCTAAAGTACTCTGTGGGATATCTGGCCATGAATAACATGCAGAAGATTGAAAGACCAGATGGATTGATCAACTTAGGTACAACCAGCCTGCGCACTGGTTCAAATCATTTGGTGGAGGTGAGATTATGATGTGGGGTTGTTTTTCAGGGGTTGGGCTTGGCCCCTTATTTTCAGTGAAGGGAACTCTTAAGGTGTCAGCATACCAAGACATTTTGAACAATTTATTGCTCCCAACTTTGCAAGAACAGTTTGGGGATGGCCCCTTCCTGTTCCAACATAACTGCGTAACCAGCGCACAAAAAAAGGTCCATAAAGACATGGCTGAGTGAGTTTGGGGTGGAGACCCTTGACTGGCCTGCACAGAGTCCTGACCTCAACCTGATGGAACACCTTTGGGATGAATTGGAGCGGAGACTGCGAGCCAGGCCTTCTCATCCACATCAGTGCCTGACCTCACAAATGCCCTTCTGGAGGAATGGTCAAACATTCCTATAGAGACACTCCTACACCTTGTGGACAGCCTTCCCAGAAGAGTTAAAGCTGTTATAGCTGCAAATAGTGGGCCAACTCAGTATTGAACTCTACGGACTAAGACTGACATGCTATTGAAGTTAATGTGTGTGTAAAGGCAGGCATCCCAATACTTTTGGTAATATAGTGTATTTTTCTATAAACCAATAGACATGTGCACACTGAAATATTTTGTTTCGGAATTTAGTTTTCGTCCGAAAAATACATTTATTTAGTTACTCCCGAAATTTGTTTTTATTTATTTTGTTTCGTAAAAAAAATGCATTCGTCTGAAAATCTGATATAATTAACCAGTTGCCGACCGCCTAACACAGATATACTGCGTCATATAGTACACAGTACACATGTATAGTACACAGAGGCAGAGGAAATGATGTCATCTCTCCTCGGCTCGGTATTTTCCATTCCGGCGCCGAGGAGAGAAGACATCCGAGTGAGTGCACAAAACACACACACACACAGTAGAACATGCCAGGCATACTTTACACCCCCCTTTACCCCTCGATCCCCCCCGATCACCCTCTAATCACCCCTCCCCCCCTGTCACACTGACACCAAGCAGTTTTTTTTTTCTATTACTGCATGGTGTCAGTTTGTGACAGTTAGTGTGGTAGGGCAGTTAGTATTAGCCCCCTTTAGGTCTAGGGTACCCCCCTAACCCCCCCTAATAAAGTTTTAACCCCTTGATCACCCCCGTCGCCAGTGTCACTAAGCGATCATTTTTCTGATCGCTGTATTAGTGTCACTGGTGACGCTAGTTAGGGAGGTAAATATATAGGTTCGCCGTCAGTGTTTTATAGCGTCAGGGACCCCCATATACTATCTAATTAATGTTTTAACCCCTTGATTGCCCCCTAGTTAACCCTTTCACCAGTGATCACCGTATAACTGTTACGGGTGACGCTGGTTCATTTATTTTTATAGTGTCAGGGCACCCGCCGTTTATTACCTAATAAAGGTTTAGCCCCCTGATCGCCCGGTGGTGAAATGCATCGTCTCAGGCAGCGTCAGATTAGCGACAATACCGCTAACACCCACGCACGCAGCATACGCCTCCCTTAGTGGTATAGTATCTGAACGGATCAATATCTGATCCGATCAGATCTATACTAGCGTCCCCAGCAGTTTAGGGTTCCCAAAAACGCAGTGTTAGCGGGATCAGCCCAGATACCTGCTAGCACCTGCGTTTTGCCCCTCCGCCCGGCACAGCCCAGCCCACCCAAGTGCAGTATCGATTGATCACTGTCACTTACAAAACACTAAACACATACAGTAACTGCAGCATTCGCAGAGTCAGGCCTGATCCCTGCGATCGCTAACAGTTTTTTTGGTAGCATTTTGGTGAACTGGCAAGCACCAGCCCCAAGCAGAGTGAGGTTAGCGCCAGTAGCGCTAACACCCACACACGCACCGTACACCTCCCTTAGTGGTATAGTATCTGAACGGATCAATATCTGTTCCGATCAGATCTATACTAGCGTCCCCAGCAATTTAGGGTTCCCAAAAACGCAGTGTTAGCGGGATCAGCCCAGATACCTGCTAGCACCTGCGTTTTGCCCCTCCGCCCAGCCCAGCCCACCCAAGTGCAGTATCGATCGATCACTGTCACTTACAAAACACTAAACGCATAACTCCAGCATTCGTCGAGTCAGGCCTGATTCCTGTGATCGCTAACAGTTTTTTTGGTAGCATTTTGGTGAACTGGCAAGCACCAGCAGCCTAGTATACCCCGGTTGTAGTCAAACCAGCACTGCAGTAACACTTGGTGATGTGGTGAGTCTCATAAATGCAGTTCAAGCTGGTGAGGTGGAAAGCACAAGTAGTGTCCCGTTGCCACCACGAAGAAGACAAATACAGGCCGTCGTGCCCATCATGTCCTTCCTACTGCATTCGCCAATCCTAATTGGGAACCCACCACTTCTGCAGCGCCTGTACTTCCCCCATTCACATCCCCAACCAAATGCAGTCGGCTGCATGAGAGGCATTTTCTTTATGTCCTCCCGAGTACCCCTACCCAACGAACCCCCCAAAAAAGATGTCGTGTCTGCAGCAAGTGCAGATATAGGCGTGACACGCGCTATTATTGTCCCTCCTGTCCTGACAATCCTGGTTTTTGCATTGGTGAATGTTTTGAATGCTACCATACACTAGTTGAGTATTAGCGTAGGGTACAGCATTGCACAGACTAGGCACACTTTCACAGGGTCTCCCAAGATTCCATCGCATTTTGAGAGACCCGAACCTGAAACCGGTTACAGTTACAAAAGTTAGTTACAAAAAAAGTGTAAAAATATATATATATATATATATATATATATATATATATATATATATATATATAAAATAAAAAAAATAGTTGTCGTTTTATTGTTCTCTCTCTCTCTATTCTCTCTCTATTGTTCTGTTCTTTTTCACTGTATTCTATTCTGCAATGTTTTATTGTTATTATGTTTTATCATGTTTGCTTTTCAGGTATGCAATTTTTTATACTTTACCGTTTACTGTGTTTTATTGCTAACCATTTTTTTGTCTTCAGGTATGCCATTCACGACTTTGAGTGTTTATACCAGAATGATGCCTGCAGGTTTAGATATCATCTTGGTATCATTCTTTTCAGCCAGCGGTCGGCTTTCATGTAAAAGCAATCCAAGTGGCTAATTAGCCTCTAGACTGCTTTTACAAGCAGTGAGAGGGAATGCCCCCCTCACCATCTTCCGTGTTTTTCTCTGGCTCTCCTGTCTCAACAGGGAACCTGAGAATGCAGCCGGTTATTCAGCCAGCTGACCATAGAGCTGATCAGAGACCAGAGTGGCTCCAAACATCTCTATGGCCTAAGAAACCGGAAGCTAAAAGCATTTCATGACTTAGATTTCGCCGGATATAAACAGCGCCATTGGGAAATTGGGAAAGCATTTTATCACACCAATCTTGGTGTGGTCAGATGCTTTGAGGGCAGAGGAGAGATCTATGATCTAATAGACCCCAATTTTTTCAAAAAAGAGTACCTGTCACTACCTATTGCTATCATAGGGGATATTTACATTCCCGGAGATAACAATAAAAATGATTTTAAAAAAAATGAAAGGAACAGTTTAAAAATAAGTTAAAAAAGCAAAAAAATAATAAAAAAAAAAAAAAAAGCACCCCTGTCCCCCCCTGCTCTTGCAAACGCAAGCATTGGTCTGGCGTCAAATGTAAACAGCAATTGCAAAATGCATGTGAGGTATCACCGCAAAGGTCAGATCGAGGGCAGTAATTATAGCAGTAGACCTCCTCTGTAAATCTAAAGTGGTAACCTGTAAAGGCTTTTAAAGGCTTTTAAAAGTGTATTTATTTTGTTGCCATTGCACATTTGTGCGCAATTTTAAAGCATGTCATGTTTGGTATCCATGTACTCGGCCTAAGATCATCTTTTTTATCTCATCAAACATTTGGGCAATATAGTGTGTTTTAGTGCATTAAAATTTTAAAAAGTGTGTTTTTTCCCCAAAAAATGCGTTTGAAAAATCGCTGCGCAAATACTGTGTGAAAAAAAATGAAACACCCACCATTTTAATCTGTAGGGCATTTGCTTTAAAAAAATATATAATGTTTGGGGGTTCAAAGTAATTTTCTTGCAAAAAAAAATATTTTTTTTCATGTAAACAAAAAGTGTCAGAAAGGGCTTTGTCTTCAAGTGGTTAGAAGAGTGGGTGATGTGTGACATAAGCTTCTAAATGTTGTGCATAAAATGCCAGGACAGTTCAAAACCCCCCAAATGACCCCATTTTGGAAAGTAGACACCCCAAGCTATTTGCTGAGAGTCATGTTGAGTCCATGGAATATTTTATATTGTGACACAAGTTGCGAGAAAGAGACAAATTTATTTATTTATTTTTTTTTTTTTGCACAAAGTTGTCACTAAATGATATATTGCTCAAACATGCCATGGGAATATGTGAAATTACACCCCAAAATACATTCTGTTGCTTTTCCTGAGTATGGGGATACCACATGTGTGAGATTTTTTGGGAGCCTAGCCACGTACGGGACCCCGAAAACCAAGCACCGCCTTCAGGCTTTCTAAGGGCGTAATTTTTTGATTTCACTCTTCACTGCCTATCACATTTTCGGAGGCCATGGAATGCCCAGGTGGCACAACCCCCCCAATGACCCTATTTTGGAAAGTAGACACCCCAAGCTATTTGCTGAGAGGTATAGTGAGTATTTTGCAGACCTCACTTTTTGTCACAAAGTTTTGAAAATTGAAAAAAGAAAAAAAAATGTTTTTTCTTGTCTTTCTTCATTTTCAAAAACAAATGAGAGCTGCAAAATACTCACCATACCTCTCAGCAAATAGCTTGGGGTGTCTACTTTCCAAAATGGGGTCATTTGGGGGGGTTGTGCCACCTGGGCATTCCATGGCCTCCGAAACTGTGATAGGCAGTGAAGAGGGAAATCAAAAATTTACACCCTTAGAAATCCTGAAGGCGGTGATTGGTTTTCAGGGCCCCGTACGCGGCTAGGCTCCAAAAAAGTCCCACACATGTGGTATCCCCATACTCAGGAGAAGCAGCTAAATGTATTTTGGGGTGCAATTCCACATATGCCCATGGCCTGTGTGAGCAATATATCATTTAGTGACAACTTTGTGCAAAAAAAAATTGTCACTTTCCCGCAACTTGTGTCAAAATATAAAATATTCCATGGACTCAACATGCCTCTCAGCAAATAGCTTGGGGTGTCTACTTTCCAAAATGGGGTCATTTGGGGGGTTTGTGCCATCTGGGAATTTTATGGCCTTCAAAACTGTGATAGGTAGTAAGGAGTGAAATCAAAAATTTACGCCCTTAGAAATCCTGAAGTGATTGGTTTTTGGGGCCCCGTACGCGGCTAAGTCCCACACATGTGGTATCCCCGTACTCAGGAGAAGCAGCTGAATGTATTTTGGGGTGCAATTCCACATATGCCCATGGCCTGTGTGAGCAATATATCATTTAGTGACAACTTTTTGTAATTTTTTTTTTTTTTGTCATTATTTAATCACTTGGGACAAAAAAATTAATATTCAATGGGCTCAACATGCCTCTCAACAATTTCCTTGGGGTGTCTACTTTCCAAAATGGGGTCATTTGGGGGGGTTTGTACTGCCCTGCCATTTTAGCACCTCAAGAAATGACATAGGCAGTCATAAACTAAAAGCTGTGTAAATTCCAGAAAATGTACCCTAGTTTGTAGACGCTATAACTTTTGCGCAAACCAATAAATATACGCTTAATGACATTTTTTTTTACCAAAAACATGTGGCCGAATACAATTTGGCCTAAATGTATGACTAAAATTGAGTTTAATGGATTTTTTTTATAACAAAAAGTAGAAAATATCTTTTTTTTTTCAAAATTTTCGGTCTTTTTCCATTTATAGCTTAAAAAATAAAAACGGCAGAGGTGATCAAATACCATCAAAAGAATGCTCTATTTGTGGGAAGAAAAGGACACAAATTTTGTTTGGGTACAGCATTGCATGACCGCGCAATTAGCAGTTAAAGCGACGCAGTGCCAAATTGTAAAAAGTGCTCTGGTCAGGAAGGGGGTAAATCCTTTCGGGGCTGAAGTGGTTAAGGTCAAATCTGTCATTGAAGGCTTATGGTGTCTGTCGAATGTTCTAAAAAGATTCGACAGAACAGCTAAACTGTACGACGCACGCAATCGTACATTTCCGGTCGAATGATCTGCCTACAAGCTATAGTAGAATTCTAATGTTGTATGACACTAGTAATAATTATATTTATTAATTATTATTACTAGTCAACCACCATTATAATTCTTCTATAGCCGATGGGCGGAGCATTTGACCATAAATGTCCACTTGTGGCGACTGCTTCGTCGAATCTTTGTGACAAATCTTTTCTCTCTATGTCGAATAATCTTGGACTAATAGAGTTAGGTTAGGCACATTCGACCTTTTTTGCTATATTCTCTATAATGTTGAATCTTTTCTCTCTATGTCGAACCTTTTCTCTCTATGCCGAATAATCTTGGACTAATAGAGTTAGGTTAGGCACATTCAACCTTTTTTTTCTATTGTCTCTATAATGTAGAATCTTTTCTCTCTGTGTCAAATCTTTTCTCTTTATGTAGAATAATCTTGGACTAATAGAGCTAAGGTTAGGCACATTCGACCACAGGTTCGATGGACACAGATCGCTATTGTCAGCGTCATGTCGAATCTCCTATCTATACCGAACTGTTGTCGCAAAGAAAATGAAAATAAAGCATTTGTTTATGTCTTATGTTAGGTTATGTTTATATCTTTTGGTTTTCGGATTCTGCACATTCGTTATCGTTTGTTAAAACGATAACAAAAATGCACGAAATTCGGACGAAAATGCATTCGGACGAAAACGAATGCACATGTCTATAAACCAATTCACAACGGAAAAATATCACTAACCATATCAGTGTGTATTACAACCAAACTGTGGAATGTACAACATTTGATGTTGCCTAAATAAAACATGTTCCCGTTTCTGAATTGTGTTCCTGTGTTGTCACCTTGTCAAATGTTTTTCCAAAGGAGCCTACAAGTGGCCATTCCAACAGACAGTTTTCTGTTGGTGAAACTCATCTTGAGAAATGCATGCATGTAAGTGGCTTCAAAGAGGCAGCAGGAGGTCCACAGTGAGATGCAACAAACAATCAAAAACAGTAACTCATTTATAATATCCCATGCTTTATGAAACTAAATGGCATTTACTTACGGTTAACATTTACTATGAGGTTTTTCTGATTGGCCAACAAGAGTAACTGCTCTCAACACACTTTTGTTCCTCTAATGCCGTGTACACACGATCGGAAATGCCGCCAGCAAAACTCCGATGAGAGCTTTTTGTCGGAAAACGCGACCTTGTGTATGCTCCATCGGTCTTTTGCTGACAGAATTCCAGCCAGCAAAAGATTGAGGGCATGTTCTCTATTTTTCAGTCGGGAAAAGTTCCTATCCAAAAATGCGTTCGTCTGTATGCAATTCGGACGCGCAAAAAATCACGCATGCTCGGAAACAATTTAACACATGCTCGGAAGCTTTGAACATTTTCTCGGCTCGTCGTAGTGTTGTACATCACCACATTCTTGACGGTCGAAAGTTCAGAGAACTTTTGTGTGACCGTGTGTATGCAAGGCAAGCTTGCGCGGAATTCCGTTAGAAAAACCATCCAAGTTTTTTCTGATCGTGTGTACGTGGCATTAGCCTTACCCTATTGAATATAACCAGTGTGACATCTAGTCATATTGATTGCTTTTGGAAACTGCAGTTTCAATTTGTCAAATGCCATATATGACGGTCTAGGATGTGTTCACAGGAAGTACACAAAATACATCCAGATTGTTAACTGTATGAGGTGAAAGGCAAGACTGAAAGAGCTCACTTCTCACTAATCAACATGCCCTGTCTTCAGCACAACATGCAAATGCAAACCAGTGTGATAAACAGAATGCTGGTATAACAAATATTACAACATTCCAACTTTTTCCAGTTTTAATCTTGTATATTTTCATGGCTCATTTGGAGAGATATTGCTTTTTTCTGTAAATATTTCACCTTGCGGTAGTGGAACAGTGAGGTACCGGTTTAATTAGCAATAGATATGTCAATAATCATAAAAATGTAACATTTTGCAAACATATAAAATGTATCTTGCACCTAGAGGCATTTCATAGTCGAATAAATTTTAAGTGTGTGAGTGTTCTGCTGGATGAGTGTAACTAATTAATAATTCAATTTTTCATCCAGTATTTATATGGGGGAAATAAGCTCCAAGCATACACAACAGGCAGTATCAGGCAGATTGTTTAATATAAATCAGTTTGAGAATAGTTTATTTTACAAACTTGTATGACAGGTCTATAGCAGCAGTAATAATATTGCTGTACATATGAGGTGAATACATTAAGCAACAAGAAACTGGAATTTGAGTTACTAATAAAGCTAATAATACTAGCCAAGAATTTTTGTATAAAATCCATTTAAAGGACAAGTGCATTTGTTGTGCATTATCCTCAATAACCCTCACCCTTCCCTTTTTAAGGATAAGTTCACCTTTCGTAACATGTTACATGTTACACTCATATTCAGGGTATAACATTAAACATGTTACTGCTACAGTAGCCCCTGCCCCCCCATCCCCTGTTGTGACAGTGTGGGTGGGATCTTCTCCCTGAACGCTCTGTCACAATTTTAAAAGAACACAGCTGCATCATTCATTCACAGGGTTCTGTGAATGTGAGAATTACAACTACTGACAGTCTTTGCGGCTGTTGGCTTGTAGTTCCTCAATGAACTACCAGGACGCTGTTGAGCATGGTATCAGGTACAAGCAGACAGCTTACACTGACAGTCTGCAAGAGCCCTGCATTGGACCCACAATCTGCTGAACATAGGTGCAATGCTTTGCAGGCTCCTAGTAAATAAAAAATAAATGCACATTTTTTTGCCTTCAAAAAGATGTGCATTTATTTTATGTTTTTGAGCATTTCAGTAATGTACTATACTTACCTGTAATAGAGTTTGATAGAGATCATAACTACCCAGCCAGCAAAGACCATACAGCTGCTCTTCTAAAATCATCCCAGTCATGCATCCCAATCATCACCCCCAAATCTGTATCCTTACATGAAAATCCAACCAGGTGTGCCCCGTGTGATGCAGGACATGGTAAATTTTATGAAAAAGGTTCTGTGGTGCAGGATCCTGCTAATTATGTGAAGAAAGGTTTACTCAGGGTAAAGCCAACCCCAACTAAAATCTTTTTTTTAAGTGCATGTATTTTTTTCATTTTAGGTATAGTAATGAAGAGCTAAAACCCCCTCCAGGTTATTTATTTATTTATTTATTTATTTATTTATCTGTCTCTGTACCATTGAGGAGATTTCCCTTGTTTTCTGTCCTAGAGATACAACAATGGGTTGAGGAGCCAGTTGTTCTTGCAACAGGTGTCCTTTTCAGAAAAATTTTCCCTACCTCGTGCTCTAGGGACAACTCTAATATTTTGGATTTTCCTTCACTTTCTTTGTGACAATGGTCACAAATACAAATCTCAATCCCAATGAGGACACAGACAACAATACAAAAATGACAGGATCTAACCCTTCTCCACTCAGCTTTGCCTACATATACACATTGTTTTTTTTTTGGTTGCTTACAATTTTATGTACATGCTGGCCTCCTATAAATGGGGAGACTGGTCAGGATTAAGGGAAAGATGAATGCAGCAATGTACAGAGACCTCTTTGACAAAAATCTGCTCCAGAGTGCTCTGGAACTCAGACTGGGGCGAAGGTTCATCTTCCAACAGAAAAAGACTCTAAGCACACAGCCAAGATAACAAAAGAGTGGCTACGGGACAACTCTGTGAATGTCCTTGAGTGGCCCAGCCAGAGCCCAGACTTGAACCTGATTGAACATCTCTGGAGAAATCTGAAAATGGCTGTGCATGATGCTCCCCATCCAACCTGATGAAGCTTGAAAGGTCCTGCAAAGAAGAATAGGAGAAATTGTTCAAAAATAGGTGTGCCAAGCTTGTAGCATCATACTAAAAATGACTTGAGGCTGTAGTTGGTGCCAAAGGTGCTTCAACAAAGTATTGAGCAAAGGCTGTTAATACTTATGTACATGGGATTTTTTTTATTTTTTATTTTTAATAAATTTGCAAAGATTTCAAAGAAACTTCTTTCACGTTGTCATTATGGGGTATTGTTTGTGGACTTTTGAGGAAAATAATTATTTAATCCATTTTGGAATAAGTCTGTAACATAACAAAAAGGTGGAAAAGGTTAAGCTCTGCAAATACTTTCTGGATGCACTGTATCCCTGTTGGACCCCATGGCAAAATGTTTTTTTTACCAGAAAACCCAGTACTATCACATTCAAGTTTAAATGATGGTGCCACGCTTTTCAGATGGTTACTCCACAATCTAAAAAAATACCCGGAAAGTCCTACCATAGAAAAGTAACAGTTTTCCTATGGTGCTGACAGAGAGGCAGATACGTAAACTATTATGTGAAAAGCTCAAAAGTTGACATGTGATTCAAACCAGAACTCAGTGATCTGCTTCAGTGGGTCAAACTTTAAATATGTCACATTTTCCCTGTATTATGTTTTTCCCTTTATATGGCACTAAAATATTGCTCAGAATTGTAAGAATGAAAGAGAAAGTTAATAATTAGACATATAGTCAAAATAATCGTTTTCAGTATTAGGATATCTAGCATATGAAAAATAATAAAAATAAATCAAAAAGGAAGGGGGGGAAGTTTTGGTGGTGGTGGTCTGGCTCACAATAGATTTTTGCAGTTAATTATTATATTATCTATCCAATCTAGTGTGGTAATAACAAAGATTGGTCAAAGTCATTAGGGTAGTAGTGTTTAACCCATGGTTGCCAAATCTTACAAAATTTATTGATCTTGTTATCAGCTATAGCTGTCATCTTAGCAAATAAAAGTGCTCTGTTAATTCTATGTTTTGCTTCTGCCAGGATTAGAGACTTGGATTTCCATGCTTTGGCGATTGTTTGTTTGGCTGAAGTAGTAAGTTGAATAAGGAATTGGAATTGAGTATGAGAAAGTGTATTAGGGTTGAGATTCAAAAGTGCTATAACAGGATCTGGAGAAATAAAAATTTCAAGGGCTTTGGAGGCCATTAAAAATATGTTTTTCCAGAATTCCTGGGCTACCGGGCATTGCCACCATATATGAAAATGTGTTCCTGGTGAAACGCAACCTCTGAAGCAATTAGGTGAGTATGTGGGAACAAATTTTGCTATTCTAGCCGGTACTAGGTACCACCGTGTAAGAACTTTGTAATTTGTTTCTATAGCGTAACAATTAGGAGAAGAAGTTTTGGTAGCTAACCATATGTTCGACCAATCTTTATTATCAAACACCCGATTCATATCATGTGCCCATTTAGTAGTATATGAGGGTAAATTTATACAAATTATTAAGTGTGTAAGATTATACAAATTTGTTCAAATTGAATCATTTGGTTAAGGGATGTACCTCGACTAAGTAGTGGTTCATAGAAATTTTTAATTTGTAGATAACGGAAGATTTCGTTTCTCGAAAGATCAAAGATTTCACACAAATCAGAAAAGGAATGGATTGTGGCGAAGCCATAACATGTTGGCAACCGATATAGGGTCAGTATCTACTGCTTCAATAGCTACCCATAGGGGTGTTTCGACTATAGCATGATATTTGGGAAGTATTGCCATTTGAGCAGCATTAAAGTAAGAGAGAAAATTGGGTAATCCTAAACCACCTCTTAATTTATTAAGATAAAGTGTAGATTTGGGTATACGAGGTTTAGTAGTACCCTAGATGAACGACAGGACTCTACGTTGAGTAAGTCTTATAAAATAAGATGGTAATGATATAGGTAGCACCCTGAATAGATATAAAAATTTTGGCAATACTGACATCTTTATAGCATTGATCTTACCTAACCATGAAAGTGGAAGAGAGGCTCATAGCTTCATACAACTTGAAGTTTGTTTCAGGAGAGGCAGATAGTTAGCCGCAAACAGATCTTTGAGAGAGGTAGTAAATTGTACCCCTAAATAGGGTAATTGTTTTGTAACCCAGTTAAAAGGTAAGGCAATTTTTGTATGTTGGAGTTCTGATTGTGACAAAGAGATATTTAAGGCATTCGATTTAGAGGGATTGATATGAAGACCAGAAATATGAGCAAAGTTATGTAATATGTTAAGTAGATTTGGGGTAGATATGTGAGGATGAGACAAGAAAACAAGGATATCGTCAGCAAAGAGGCATAGTTTGTGCTGATGACCACCTAATTCAATATCTTTAATATCTGGATTTGTTCTAATTAGTTGTGCTAGGGGTTCTATTAATAAGGCAAAAAGTAATGGGGAAAGGGGACAACCTTGTCTGGTGCCTCTATTTATGTCGAACTTTGTAGACTTATAACCAGAGTATTTGATGTATGCTCTCGGATTATTGTATAGAGAGGAGACCCAAGTTAGAAAATGGTTACCAAAACCCCATTTTTGAAGTACATATTCCATATAAGGCCAAGTGACAGAATCAAATGCCTTTTTTATATCTAAGGAAACAAGGCTGGCTGGGATATGTCTAGTTTTAGCTGCGTGGATGAGTAAGAGTGCTCGCCTTATATTGTCTCCTGCCTGGCGCTTCGGAATAAAACCTGTTTGGTCTTTATGAATTAGGTGACCAATTATAGTATTCAATCTAGTAGCTAGGATTTTAGCTAATAGTTTAATGTCTAAATTAAGAAGAGATATAGGACGATAATTAGACCAAGATGAAGAGTCAGAATGTGGCTTGGGAATCATAGCTATGATAGATGTGAGTGTCTCCGTTTTAAATGAATGTCCGTTGAGGATTGAATTAAAGGCCCTGTTAAGAATTGATGTTAAGATATGTATGAACTGTCTGTAGTATATCGCCGAGAAACCATCTGGGCCTGGTCTCTTATGTAGTTTTAAAATTTTTATAGTGTTCAAAACCTCAGTATTAGTAATAGGGCCTTCAAGATGATCTTGCTGTTTTTGATCAAGATTATGAAGTTTAATGCTAGAAAATAAAGTGTCAGCTTTTGTCTTATCAAATGTTGAAGCAGGGGAATATATTTTAGCCAAATTAGTACGAAAAACCTCTAGAATTTTAACTGGGTTACTAGTGTACGCTTCTCTGGATATTTTCAAACTGATAGGTGTTTTTTCATGTAGTGTGCTTCTCAGGCATCTGGCCAAAGGTGTATCCGGTTTATTTGCCTCAATATACAAAGTATGTTGGCGTTTGCGTAATAATTTATCAGCTGAATCAGTCAAAAAAAGATCCAAATCCAAGCGGGCCTTTTCAAGTTTAGAGTTATTAATAGCAGTTGGGCTTAATTGAAAGGCCTGATGGCAGTCATTAAAGCTAGTTTCCAGTTTGGAAAACATGAGTTTGTGTTCTCTTTTGAGTCTAGCAGCTTGTTGTATCATTCTACCTCTGATGACAGTTTTATGGGCCTCCCATAGCGTAAGAGCAGAGATGTCATTTGTGTCATTATCTACAAGATAGTCTGAGATTGATTTCTCAATCTCTTTACTAAGAGATGGATGAGTCAAAATGGAATCTTTCATACACCAGGTTGTGTCATGAGATCTAGGGAGCGTGGAAGCAATATTAGTGAATACTGCACAATGATCAGTCCATGGGAAGGGTATGATTTTAGCTGAGATTATTTCTGGCAACATACTTGATGGGATAAGGATATGATCTATCCTTGAAAAGGATTTATGCGGGTAGGGATAATGAGTAAATCGTCTATCAGTAGGATTAGTTTCGCGCCAGGTATCAACTAAACCATAAGTAGTGAGTAAGCGTTGAAAAGTTAGGTTAGTTGTGCCCGTTATAGGCCCAGGAGGAGATTTATCTAGAAACGGGAAGAGTATTGCGTTTGAATCCCCACATATGATAACTGTACCAAATTTATGGGTCTCTACAACTTCAAAGAGGTGAGAAAGGAACGCCGTTGGGCGTTTATTAGGGGCATAATAGGATTCAATAGTAATAGGGTTATCGAAAATATAACCTGTTAAAAGTAAGTATCGTCCCTCAGGATCAATCACTTGTGTTATAAGATTGAACGGAGTAGAATGATGGAAACCAATAAGCGTACCCCTGCAGCGGAGGCAGTATAAAATTGTGGGTATGAGGGCGAAAGAAATCTTGGTTGAGCTTTATCTGTGAAATGTGTCTCCTGTAGACATATAACATGAGCTTTTTTAGATGAAAAGGATTGTAGTGCTTTGGTGCGTTTATGTGGGATATTAAACCCCTGTACATTTAAAGATAAAACATTTATGGGAGCCATAGACCAACTAGGGTAATCATGCGTCATCATAATACAAACAGTATTTACTGTGAGCCAGAACCACCAATCTGAGATTCAAAAATAAATCAAAGTACGAGGGGGAAATAGAAAAAAAGAAAAAAAGAAATAAGTAGAACAATCAAGTTAACCCATTACTTAAGCTGTGCAGCTTACTTATAAAGCAGAATAGTAGGGTTTGGGAGCATCTCATAGGAATTAACTGAACTCCCTGAGAGGATCCGAGTCCACCAGCAGAGTCCGCCATAAAATAGCAGGAGTCTGCAAGTGGAAAAACAAAGGGGCAGCAAGAAATTCCTATGGGAAGGACAGCCCCGGAGAACTACAGGAACCAAATAAGAACTAGTAAAAGTATGTTTAATACTGAGCTATATACTTATGTTATATGCAAAGAAAAAAAAGGATAAAAGAGAAAAAAGTCCAGTAAAGTTTACAAGTTTTAACAAAACCATCACGTCAGAACTCAAATCTGGATAAGAATATGGTTATGTTAGAAACTCAACCAACGCCAGTTATTGTGAACCTGCAAAAAGAGAAGGTAATTAGTGGTAGTTTTTAGGTCAGTCCATTGAATCTTCATTTTTGGGCGGTGAATGTTCATATCGGACGCGCTTGTGGAGATTTTGGTATGAAGAGGAGGAAGAGTTGGAGCCTGTGTCTTTCTTATGCTGTGGAAAGCGAGTAGTTGAACGTCTGCGAGGCTGATCTTTAGGTAAGGCTGCATCAACTAAGCCTAATTCCGTTAGAGCTGACTGTAAGTCCTCTGAAGAGCAACAGACATATCTAGTTTCCAAGTGAGTAAATCGAAGGCAGAAAGGAAACCCCCAATGATAGGTAATTTGATTATTCTGAAGTACCTGCAGTTGGGGTTTAAGTGCACGTCTTTTTGCCACTGTAAGAGGGGACAAATCCGTAAAAATCTGATAGGTATGACCCTGGAAGCTGAGAGATTCTTTTCTTCTTGCTACTGATAACAGTTGCTCTTTGGTTCTGTAATAGTGCAGTTTAGTTATTATGTCTCTAGGAGGACCGTTAGTTTTATGCGGTGCTAAGGCTCTATGCACTCTATCCATTTTAAGCCTGTCTATGGGGATGTCAGGGAGTAACGCTTGAAAAAGTGCAGTCATTGTCGCCTGCAGGTCTAATATGGATTCAGGTATACCTCTACTCCGTAGATTTGATCGTCTGTCTCTCTTTTCTTGGTCTTCCAAACGTGACTGTAATAAGGTATTCTCCTCTTTAAGGGCTGTGAACTCAGAGATACAATATTGCGTTTGATTATCAATTTCATCCACTCTCATTTTAAGTTTGGCTGTTCTCTGACCAATTTCTTTTATTTCTTTTGTCAATTTGTCTGTGATATGGTCAGAGGTTTGTTTCAGTGCTTTCTGTAACATGACTTCAAATTTGGTAAACATGTCAGACTGCATTACAGCTTGAGTGGGATCAATATCATAGTCAGATAGTACTTTATCAGCCTGTGCTTTTTGGCTGAGAGGCAGAGAATTCCTAGCCTGTGAAGAGCTGTGCTGTGAGGAGGAGGACGGCGCCGCCATCTTGGCCGCCAGCCTGAGAGCCGCTTCTGACTTAATACCAGTTTTAAATTTATGTTTTTGTCCCTTCAGTACCATAATTTATATTGAGGAAGGCACTGGGGTCTGTTACCTACAGTTTTGAGCAGTTTTCGATGCGGCTGGGACCTGTAGTTCTCCGGTCTGAAATCCCGAGGAGCGGAGCTCTAAGGCGGCATTACCGTTCCCTCAGGCACCCATGCATGCGCCCTTAGTCAGCATGGATTCATGAAAAGACCAAAGTTGTCAAACAAATCAGATTTCTTTTTATGAGGAGGTAAGCAAAAACTTAGACAACGTAGTGGCTGTGGATGTGGTATACTCAGACTTTGCCAAAGCTATTGACACAGTTCCTAACACTTGGCTAATGTGCAAAAAAAAAGTGCGTAGACTTTGAAAATGTAGTTTTTAAACGGATAGAGCACTGGCTAAAAGACCATATTCAGAGTAGTGGTTCATGATTTATACTCTGAATGGTCCCAAGGTTCTGTGTGGGGACCCTTACTTTTTAACATATTTATAAATCATATAGGGTCTGGGATTAAAAGTACAATTTCAATGTTTGCAGATGACACCAAGCTATGTAGTGGAATTATGTCCAACTTACAAGCCGACCTCAATGCACTATTTTTTCTTTTACTATTGATGAGTATATATTTTTTTAGTTCTGAGCATAATACATAAAGTGATACATACAAATTCAAATACAAATGATTCAATGTTTTTCCTTGTCTTCATCTTGGGACATTCACTTCCTGTCCTGATGACTACACAGAAAGGCAGGAAAATAGATCCTGACAGAGGGATTAATCCCTACTCTATTGAAACAAAATAGAATGTTTGCTGTAGATAGAGAGAAAGAGAGAGACATAAACCAAAAAGGAAGAGCAGGTATGCTGTGAAGTGGGGCTCTACAAACTCAGTAACTCGCTCTCTCTTTTCCTCTCTATATGATATTAGCATATGATTATAGTATTAGCTGGAGACCAAGAAAACGTGGCTCAGACTACTACTACCTTCACTGTGTGGCCGCCCCTTTCACTATGCTGCGACTTGAAAGTCAAGTGATTTTACCGCGATTTTGATCTGATCTTGACACAATTTTGCCGCAATTTCAGGAAATGCCTGTGTTAACTTGAGGTCTATGGACTTCAACTCGCATCAAAGTCAGACCAAAGTAGTACAGGGACTATTTTGAAATCTGTGCGTCTTGAAGTCGCACAGATATGAATGGTTATCATTGGGAATCATAGGGTATGACTTGTCATGTGACTCTGATGTCCAAAGTCACAGGAAAAGTTGCACAAGTGTGAAAGGGGCCTAACTAACACCATGTAGCTTCTCTCCAGGAAACACCCAAGCACTACTTGCATTTGTAAATGTAAAATTCCAAACAATTAATTGGAAAACCTGTTCACAAGCTACAGACAGGCCTCCCTTTGAAATGTGTGGAGTTCACAGCACACATGCACAGGTAATGTTTTCCAGAATTCAGCCTATATACTGTGAATAATTGTGAATGCATAGAGTCTACGAATGGGACTTTGAAGGCACAACAGTATTGAACTACGAAAAAGTAGGTTTGTTAGGGGTTTTTTATTAGTAAAGTATAAAAAGGACAATGGACAAACATGGATATTTAAAAACAAATCAGGCTAGGCATGAAACCTAATATTGGTACACCGTAAGGATCCTATCCTGCAAGCTTGTGTAGCATTTAGAGAGATTATAAATATATAAACAAATCACTTAATCCAAGTGGAGGAGAAATACTTCCCCGAACATTGAACAGTGGACAGTCATAAAGCTATAACAAACAGGGTGCTGCAGGTCTGGTGATCCAAGGTGAGATGCTCTCTAGTTGCTCTACATGTTTCACGTTACACAGAATGCTTCCTCAGGAGCTAGAGATTCTAGATTTAAAATACATGAAAGAGACAAAAACTATCACAATGACAGAAAATCAAAAAAATATAAATGTGCTATGAAAAAAATATACATAGAAATTTCAATATTGAAAGTATAACCACCGCCAAGTGTAATGACTCATGGGACAGGCCCTATAAAAGATTATGGTCTCCAAATGACGCACAGCGCAGCCGGGTGGTCAGGGTCAGCCAATTAGGGGGGAGCAGAGGATACACATTCAAATAGGGGATCCTAAATAATATATATAAATGTATGTGTGTAAAAATTGTATAGTCGATTTCAATGGTTGGACCAGGGGCAAAACAGAAGGAAAAAGCAACAAAAGAGGGGGAGGAAGGAAGGGGGAGGGGGGAAAAGGGGGGAAGGGAAAACAAGGGGGGTCGAAATGTGTTAGTTTTAGTTATATTTGTTTTTTTTTGTTGTTTTTTTTCGGATCATTCGTTATGATCGCAATTCGCAAATTCGAAAATTTGAATTCGTAAATTTGTAAATTCGTAAATTAGAAAAAAATGTTAAATTTGTAAATTCGTAAATACAAAGGTTTGTAAATTCGAAAATTTGTAAATTTCAAAATTCAAAAATTCGAAAATCCGAAAATAAGAAAGGAAATCCGAAAACTCTAAATATGACTAACTAACTAACTAACTAACTAACTAACTAACTAACTAACTAACTAACTAACTAACTAACTAACTAACTAACTAACTAACTAACTAACTAATAATAACTAACTATTAAATTATAGGTAATGGAATTTCCTTTCAAATGTGGCTGTTAGTGAACGTAACGAATATGAATTTGTATTTGTTACTTTCACTAACAGCCAAATTTGAAAGGAAATTCCAATACATATAATTTAATAGTCAGTTATTATTTCAGATTTTCAAATTTTCGGATTTTTGAAGTTCGAATTTACGTATTTTCGAATTTACGAATTTTCAAATATTTGGAAAAATTTGTTAATTCTGATACTTCTGAATTAACAAATTTGTTGAAATTTCTTATAAAAACAAATTTGGAATGAAACAAATTGCACATGTCTAATCTCTAGACTCAAGGTGCTGAATGCAGGAAGCCTATTCAAGTTTATTAGGGTTATTAGGACACGGTGGCTGCACAGATGCAGACCACTTACCTACACCAGCAGGCCTGTCACATTAGGACAAGTGGTTGTGTCTTTGGAGCCGATGTTTCCTAATAAACTTGAATGGGCTGCCTTCATGCTGCACTTACAAATGCATAAAAAAATGGCCCATGCATGGTAGATGGGACTCAGCATTCATGTGAACAAGTCCTACAACTTCAGGTAGCAGCTGCAATCAATCTAAATCTCCTTCTCCCCCTGCACAGAATCACCTTGTATTTATTTTTTACTTACCTCCTCCCTCTGTTGTGTTATTCCTCCTCCTAACACCTGAGAAATCATCGTAGTGACTCAAAACTTCCTCAGCAGAAGTAGCACAGTGCCCGGTGGTGCCGGATGGGAAGAGTCTATATACACCACATCATGCCCAGTCTATTGCAAGCAGCACTGCCTCAATAGAACTGCATAGGTGGGCAGTGAGATGACCAGTCACCCAGCTCATAGAAATTAGGGCAGCAGTGACCAGTTGCTTTGACAGTAAATGGGTACATTACCAGAGCTGAAAGGCTAGATTTTGATAGATGCTACTCAGCACAGCACCGCCTAAGGATGAAGAATGACCACGTGACAGGTATAACACTATCTAACTTAAAGCAACACCAAACTCTGGAAATAAAATGCATTCAAATCTGTATTTGTAACTCGGAAAAGTACCTTCTATTGCTCTTAGCCTCTTCCAAATCTCAAAATTTCTTTATTTCCTGTGGTGATGTTACTTCCTGTCAAAGAGAGGCCACATTCATTCTCTAGGGTGCCCCTATTTATCGGAACATAGCCACCCTCTCTTGCTTGCTCCCTAGACAATGGACTATAAGATGTGTAGTGTGCATAGATCAGCACACATGGCCCCAAAATATGTGCACTGCTCATTCCAAACAGTGAAGGGGAAAGAGGAAAGGTTTGGGCATTACAGGGAGGCAGAAAAAAAGATTATAGGACCATCAAGTAGAGGATTTGTATGGTTTGTTTTTGGAAAATAAGTATATTGTTTAGTGTCACTTAACAAAAAAAAACCTATAATTTATTGTGTCTGCCTGGAATTTAGCTTTAACTATGATACCAGTGTTTATGTGTTTATCTAGTAGAAGTGACAACGCTGTGGCTTACTCACAAGTAATACTTTTACTACACTGCATTAAGATTTTAGTCTATTTCTAAAGTGAATAGATAACAGGAATCCAAAACAGTATATGGGTTTCCCAATCAAGGTAATAAAATTGTCATTGCAAAGAAAGAAATTCACAATAATGTGGAAACTTCCCTTTAATCTGCATTGTTTGTTATTCTTAGAGAAACCTGAGCGTGCTGTTCTATAAAATAAGATTGCACACTATCTATTGTGTGCAGTGACACCCACTGTGACAAAAACAACCATGTTTAATGACCTTTTTAAATCTTGTTCTTCGAGTCCATAAAAGCCTTCTAATTCAGTTGTAAAACACACTTTAATAATCAAAATGCAGCTGTTAAGGAGAGCATCGCTCATAATTCTAACTTCAGGCTTATTTTTTTATGCTGAGTAGCAGACCACAGTTTAAAATTCCTATGAGGTCACAATTGGCCATTACAGTGTTTTTTGCAACTTAATAATAGATGTTTTAAAGTTTAAGTGCAGCCTCAGGCACTCATAAGCATTTATTACAAATCGTTGGTTGGCTCCCTTATGCAGAAAGGAATAACATTTACATACAGTAGCATGGATTAATAAGATAAAAAATGTGAAAAATTTGTCAGTCAGGGATTGGAGCAATTGCTAATAAAGCTTACTATATTCTTCGGGAATATCAAGCCGTCTGTTCCAATATTTTGCCTTTCCCCATGAGGTATACACATCTACATCAAATAAGACTCAAACAATGCCAAAGACATGCTGCTGTGATCTCCAGTGGCCCAGCCGAATCATTTATTTATCTGCACAGAAATTGTACAAGTAGATGAGGCATTAAGACACAAAAAACTCATCCGTTATTTTTATTTACAAAAATTACTTTCTATCTATAAAATATAACACTATCTTTTTCAGAAGTCTTGTGTAAACTAATCTTGAAAAAGAGGTCTATTGATTAAATGTTAATTTGTTTATCGTAACATTAAAATGTCCTGCTAAAATAAGGTCTGTTGAAAAGTATTTATTATATATTTACATTGGGCAATGTACCACTATCTGGAAATTATAAGGATATTAAGGAGTGCAGTAAATAATTAATGTTTAGTTCCTTTATTAAAATAAATCTCTTGTTGACAATTTAGAGGAAGAGCTAGTTGCTGCTTCTGGTGACCAATGAGCTTTTGTCTTTTATCCTCTATAAGAATGAAACAAGAAATCTGATTGGTTACTATGAATAAAATCTTCACTGTTTCTTTTTTTTTCTTTTCTCTGTATCCTAAAAAATAGATCTTGTAAAAATAGGTTTGCATTAAGATAGCAATAATGTATTCACATTTATGCACACTAAAGATTACATAAACTGGAGAAAAAAGAGTGAAAAAAACTAAAAAACATATCCAGAACAATTAATCAGATTCTTTGCAGAATTTTCCTTTTTACTGGTTAATATAAGCAGCTCTGCCATTTTTGCTTCAGTTTTCTTTGCACCAGTTTTCACAAAATAGCCCCATTATAATAACAAATTACAAAAATTAGAAAACAATGAACATCTGTGAGTTGCACCTGCTCTGCCACGTAATGCAGATAAGGAAACTGGGGTAATGTACTAAAGAAGTAGAGTATGTCAAGCTATGTTCATATTGAATTCCCAGTCATGTGTAAGGAACATTTGAAAAACATATTTTACCTTGACATTTAACTTAATTGAAATAAATATGGGAGGAAACAAAGTCCTGATCACCACACTCCAAACAAACCTGGCGGTCATGTGGGTGGTAGCAGCCTAAGCCTAGCTCTGTCCAGACCATTCCCCTAAGGTGTTTTGCCCCACCCCTGGGCTTAGTCATGGAGGAGTCATGGACCTGCATGACTAAGCCTTGTGGACAGGGGGAAACAAGTCAGAGGGTGTGACCCAAATGGAGCTAGGCTAAAGCTGCTACCACCCACATAGCTGCTGGCTTTGTTTGGAGTGCGGCGATTGGGACTTTATTTCCTCCTGTCTGATTACACAG
The DNA here is from genome assembly GCA_037952925.1 of Lithobates clamitans. Classification (NCBI taxonomy): domain Eukaryota; kingdom Metazoa; phylum Chordata; class Amphibia; order Anura; family Ranidae; genus Lithobates; species Lithobates clamitans. The sequence continues at coordinate 5,335,848 of JBBGZY010000394.1, read as the reverse complement.
AGCTGGGATGGCCTCTTTACACTGAGCCAGAACCTACAGTGAAGTCTGCAGGACCTGGATATAGGAGTGATAACCAAAATGTTCATTCAGGTTGAAATAAATACAGCTTAATTTTGTTCACTAAGCTAAGTGAAGATTCACTTTGCTGTGAAGTGAACAGTCTGTACGCTTTGAAAATTTTACCTCATACACTGATAGACCATGATAAAAATAAACAACTAATCAGAGGTGTAACAACAAAATATCAAAATATGGTTCCCTGGAACCATAGTTGAATTAGACAAACTAATGATAAGTGTATTATAAGCTGGATTATTGGGAACCCTCAGCTACCTAAACTTTTATATGACATACTTATTTCAACTGTCCCTGTTAGTTCATTGGATTCTTATTTAAAAAATAAGAACTTGGCAAGCCTATTAGTAACCTGAACAGCAGATAACAAAGTAGATACTGATGTGAATAAAATAAAAATTCTGCTTTTATTAAACCCAGAGAATCCTTTTTAAACAACACTTTGACATCCAACAGCACTTTACAGAGGGATGAAGCATGAAAAGCTAATGCTTTCCTTGGAAAAGGTATAGACCATTGTTAGCTAAGTGCTTCACCTGACATTACAATGGACTCATTGCTGATAAAAAGTGGCTTTGCATATACTTTCATTATCCATTAAGGTCAGGACTAAAACATGAACATTAAAAGAACATTTTAAGTCAGGTAAATATTGCATATAAATATTTTGGATTTTCATTGCAATCAACTAATTACCACATTTTTTACAGGCTATATGTGTCAGAATTTCAAGTCTATTTATTGCAGAGCTCAATAACGTAAGCTCCAGTTTACACACATATACATACATGCACACACGCATGCATGCACACACACAACTGAATCACTCAGAGGAGTGACTCACCCCCACGCCTGGTGTGCTCTGTACAGAGAGCTTTATATATAGTTTTAGTGGGAGTGTTAAGAAAAACAGCTTCTGTCCTGCTTTCTTATTCAAGATTTTATAGAAGAAGATTCATAATACTCTATGAATCTTGTGTGGGTGCACTCTGTAATAAATATATTTTTTGGTAAAGAAATATTTTAAAAATCATAAAAATATATAAAACATTATTTAAAGTCATTAACACCTTGAAAATAAATACAGCAAATGAACCCAAATCATCTCTCATTTCTCTAGCTCCAATCTATTAAAGCAAAATATGGCCTTAAAAGATACTTTAAAATGCTAAGCTGATGTAAGTATTCCAATGTTCCAGACATTTACATTGATTAATGTTTTTTAATAAGCATATAGCTAATTTCATTTTTCATTGGCTGTATTAACTATCTTAAATAGTTAGCAATTTTTACATATTTTTTTCGTAAATATTGAGATTATTAACCATGTATATGAGATCTTACAATACACATTTACGTTTGCTTAAAGATTGATAATATGCTGTATAATATAACTACTACAGCTGCTGTCAACAATAGTAACAAAACATTTTATCGTTTATAAAATCACTGTTAGCAGAGACTTCTACAGTATGTACTTTATATAGCTGTTTGGAATAATAAAAACAACAATAAATGCAAATGCCACTTTACATTTTGTATATTGTTGATATTGTTGAACACCGTGTTATGTACATAGCCCTGTGAACTAACAGAGCAAATTCTAAAAGATTATACTCTCCCAACATTTGCTAGTATACAGTATTTAATGAACAAGAGTATGCTTCCATCCACAATAGAGATTTGCATTTGTTTGTATACAGGAAAATGTTGGTTTCTTTCACCAGGCTGTCGTTCCCTGTGAATAATGCCTATTTTGAGATTAGGAGATTAGGTTATTCATCATTTGAGAAGCTCCCTGCTGTGCCTGTGCTATCAGAAAACAGCCAAATCAAAACATCTCTGGAAGGTATTTCAGAATAGTTGAATACACTGCAATTTCCCTATTAATATATATTTCATATAGCAGATTATGCATGAAATGTATACATTATCTTTCCCTTTCTGCAAGAATGTTGTGTTTTGCTAGCCACTGTGTTACTAAATGAGTGTAAGCAAGAACTGATGAGAGGATAGATCATCCAAATTCATTCTTTTTACTGTGGTTCAATAGAAAATTAAAGTAAATCGATCATTTTCATAGATGCAACATAATATCCAGAGAAGCACTCTGCTAAGCAGATTGTAATTTAAATAAGGCATGCTGTAGGTTTTCCAAATGCTTGTTATTATTTATTTAATTCACTTCAGCATGGTGTATTTGTTAGCTTCTGTGTTTAAAATGCACTTGTCCATTTGTAGTGGATGATATTCTGCAAAGCAAGGTTGGAAAGATAAGTACCACCCTTGCTTTAAACAGGTATGGAGTTTTCAGGATATTTTACAGATGTGACGTCCCCATTCGATTATTGCCCTTACATATAGGGGTTGATTTACTAAAGGCAAATAGTCTGTGCACCACAAGTGCACCAACAGTGCAACTGTTCTAGCTCTTAGGGGAGCTTGCAAGGGAAATAAAAAATAGCATTTTTGCTTGCACATGATTGGATGATAGAAATCAGCAGAGCTTTCCCTCATTTCAGAGCTTCCCCTCAGATCTAGAGCAACTGCACTTGCATTGCACTTCTAGTGCACAGCATATTTGCCTATTAGTAAATCAACCTCTTAGTAAAATGGAGCTAATGAGCCACTAAACTATTGAGTCAATATATTTTTGTCACCAATATGGAAATGCAGATAAAAGAACAGTAAAAGTATTTTAAAGGGTTAATTGCAGCGTTTTTTCTTTCTATAAATGGCTGTTTATTCACTCGCAATGTGCCTTGCTAGAAATTTTAACCACTCCAGGAGTCTACTTTCTAGCAAAGCACGCCCCCTCATTACATTTCATAGCACTCGCTACATCATATGGAAGGAACAATAGCTCCGAGTCTGCTGGGGCTGCTGACATCACATCCAAGATGGCACTGCTCAGCAGCAATTTTAGGGCTTTACGATGACTACATAAAGGAGGCTTTTATAGCTAAATAACATGCACAGTTAGGCATTTTTTACTTCGGGAGATTTTATTTCTCTGCCCTTGGGATACAGTAATATTATATGACTGATGTAACAGAGTGATACACATCCCCACTCCACATGTCATGCTTATCAGAGAGTAAAAGTTCAATATTTCTTAAAACATATATTATATTTAATTTTCTTATGTGTCTGTGTTTTGCATGTGTGTGTGTGTGTGGGGGGCTACCCAGAGAAAGTGGTGCTGGTTGATTAAAAATCAGAGGATGAATTATATTGTAGTATCAAAAGTCCGAATGGGTTAGATGAGGGCTTCACCTACTTTCCTTATGTGTAAATAATATAAATAAGTATATTGTAATGATAGTTTTAATGTAGAGTAACTATCCAGTTTATTAATGATAGAAATAAACTTTTGAGATGGTTGTGTAAATAATCAGTTAAAAGTACAATTTTCTGTAGCAAAAGTTTTTTATTAAAGAATTTGGATGTACATTTTCAAAATGCAATAGCAGAGTGTCAGACATTGAAAAGTTACTCAATTTTGGTAGTACATAGCATAAAGTTGGGGGGTAAAAGGGTATGGGGCGGAGGGGTGGGGGAATTAATTGAAGAGTAGGGGTTATCATTAAAAAAAAAAACAAAAAAAAAATCATATCATTGTCACGAGATATATGATAAATTCTATACAGTTGAACAACCATATAAAATTATAATGGAGACAAAAGCCTATATTTGTAAGCCAAGGATAATGGATACAAAACTTGACTCTATTCTGATACCTATGGAAACCTTCTAGATACAAGGCTATAAGATAGAGCCTGTGGAGATGTGGGGGGGGGGGCCCTAACACAGAGATGCCACCAAAAAGTGGTACAGTATTTAAGGTGGAACCAGTCCTCCCATCCAACCCAGAAAGCCTCTTGTTTATAATTTTATTGCAAACATAAATTCAAATTGGGTTAGCAAGACTAATTAGATTAATGCCCCGTACACACGGTCGGATTTTCTGATGGAAAATGTGTGATAGGACCTTGTTGTCGGAAATTCCGACCATGTGTAGGCTCCATCACACATTTTCCATCGGATTTTCCGACACACAAAGTTTGAGAGCAGGCTATAAAATTTTCCGACAACAAAATCCGTTGTCAGAATTTCTGATCGTGTGTACACAAATCCGACGCACAAAGTGCCACGCATGCTCAGAATAAATAAAGAGATGAAAGCTTTTGGCTACTGCCCCGTTTAGAGTCCCAACATACGTGTTTTACATCACTGCATTCAGAACGATCGGATTTTCATACCGTGTGTATGCAAGACAAGTTTGAGCCAACATCCGTCAGAAAAAATCTTAGGATTTTGTTGTCGGAATGTCCGATCAATGTCCGACCATGTGTACGGGGCATAAGACTAGACTGAGGTCAGGAGGGCTTTTTTGCTTCTAGACCACTGCTATAGGTTTCCTAGCGGCAATAAAGCAGTGTACAATGAAATGTGTATGAATTTGTGACCAGCGTTCGAAGTTGAGAAGGGTCATAGCCAGGTCTGGTTGGATTTCGGATACTGTAAAAATACTGTAAAAAAAAAAAATATATATATATATATATATATGTAGGAAGGCCAGTATGGTGGCCTGAATTTATGGGAGGAGCCCGGGGGGTATTTAAGCAGCCCGCTCACCTGTGGTGCTTGTCGGTTTCCTGTGCGCAATATACATCACTAGGCCGACTATTCGAATACCAGCGTCCGCAAGTTCTTGTCTCGCAAATTCCTGCATTCGCAGTTTCCGTGCTCGAGAGTTTCGAAGTTCGTGTTACCGACTCGTAGTTTGTACCACGCGTCTGGCTTGGCTGTCGCAGGTAGGGTCCTGTCGGACTTTTTGTTTTCACGCATTGTTAGATATCATGTCACTAAACCGTGATATCAAACTTACGAATCACTCGCAAATTTCTCAAACGTAACCGCAATGTATATCACTCGCACTATCGTTATGTTACCATTTCGCGTTATTGAGAAAACCACCGCGACGCAGGCGTCGCTTCATTTCAGGCATGTCTAAATTGTTAAACATGCGTCAGTAGACAGCCATAGCGCAATTCGCAAATCTTATCGAATCACGTCAGTTCGATACCAATCATTTCTCATTTCTGAACATTTCTAAATACATTTCTAACATTTCAAACCATTTCAAATCATTTCTCATTTGAGTCACGTACCGCGCTCCGATTCTAATCCAGTCGCACCTAAAGATGCACCAATTCGCTCCGGTGTGCCCCAGTAGTTACGGCCTCATTTCAGTACATGCTCCAGAGTCACGTCATTATCAGTCGCTTCGACTCACCGATTCGTACCTCTGTCATGGTTATCATTTCATTGCCACGTATCACGCTCCGATACGAATTCAGTCGCATGGAAATGCACCGATTCGTCTCGGCGTGCCCCAGGTATTTGCCACATTTCAGTACATGCTCCAGAGTCCGATTCGCAGTCAGTCGCCACAGCGGCATGACCGATTCGCGCCTCTGTCATGGCAAACAAAATGTTACACCTGCACTTACCGCGCTCCGCTTCGAATCCAGTCGCATCCTCCATGCACCGATTCGTTACGGCGTGCCCCAGGGCTCGGCCTCATTTCTGAAACATGCTCCAGAGTCTGGATCATAGCTAGTCGCAGATATCGGGCGACCGATCCACATCTCTGTCATGGGAATTGCTACCATTCATTTCACTCCCACAGGGCATCACCGTTTTGAAACCAGTCGCATCCGAGATGCACCGATTCGTCACGGAATGCCTCAGTTGTTTCGGCCGTATCCATACCTATACCAGAGCTCGGTTCGTTGCCAGTCGCAAAATGCGGCACAACCAATTCGAGCCTCGGTCAAGGTAAAACATTTCTCTCATTTCGTTTCATACTGCGCTCCGATTCAAATCCAGATGCATCAAACATGCACCGATTTGTCCCGGTGTGCACCAATGTTTTTCAGTTGCCTCATTTCAGTACATGCTCCAGAGCCCGGTTCACGGTCGGCTCAGTCACGGCACGACCGAGCCGGACCTCTGTCATGGCAAGAGAGTTCACTCATTTCATAATCAAGACAAACATTTCAAATCATTTCATTGTCACAAGATTGCAAGCACCATACAAGTCATTGCTTCAAGATTAGTCAGCAAACCCCTCACGAATTATCACCTTTCATTTTCCTCCAGGTCAGTCAAAGTTCAGTAGGTCCACCCTGCACCAGGTTGGACGATATCCCCCCAGGTAAAAAAAAAAAAAAAAAAATGGGAGAAAATAAGTCGGGTAAGTATGACTCAGGAAATCAAAGCAAAAACTTGAAATTCATGTCACCCCCAATAGGTTACAGTCAACCAAAAAATACGAGCTCAATGACAGGATATCCTCACCAGATCAACCATGCCTCAGGCCGGCAGCGAAGACTTCACGGCCCCTCTGTCACCTTCCACGGTCTCAGAGAGCGGCAGCGTGCAGTCCCTCAGGGGATGGACTATCCCCAAACTGACGGCAGAGCTAAGACGCAGAGGTGTGCCCTTCCCCGCCACAGCGAGGAAAGGCGAGCTGTTCAAGCTCCTCTTTCCCCCACCAGCAGCAGGACCCAGTACCCAACAGGCATCCCTCCAGTCGATATCTTCAGCCATCTCACAACTTCACACGATGGTGTCGTCCCTGTCTACCTCGGTCACAGACGTACAAACCAGGGTGGCACTCCTGGAGGCTCGACCGGCCGCAGCTATCCCCGACCCAACCGCAACCCAAACCTTAACACCCCTTCCTGCAGGTACCACAGGCTGGAGCCCCATTGTCTACCCCTCCCATTTGGTTCCAACCAGCATCAGGAAGGACATTTTGGACGTCAGGGACGTCAACCTGGCCTCTCTTCTTATTTCTGTACACGATCTGGCAGAAAATAAGGCCTACACCTGGGGTGACATATCGGTGGTCCTTAAAGCCAAAGACCCCAGACTGAACCGGAAGTTATCTGTCCCAGAGTTCACCTTGGCCTTTGGCATGCTGAGAGACATCCTATGCTCAGCCGCCCCCAGCAGAAGGGAAGAGCTGGACTTGTACCTCCATACGGTAGTAGACCTGGGCTGCAAGTATGGAGGATTTTCTTTTTACGACTACCACCGTTTCTTTTCCGCAAAGGCTGCAGCCAGACACTCACAGTTCCAAACAACAACAAATTGGAGTCTCATGGACACAGAGCTGCCGCCATCAGCTATGAGTAAGCACTCAGTTTTGAGTGTGAAATGCATCAGCTGATCCTGTACATCCTGCATGATTGTCTTGTACTTTTGATGGTCCTATCTCTACAATAAAGACAAGTTTTCTACTTTATCCAGTGTGCGGCGTCCAGATCTTTCTATCAAATACCTTGCTCCATCGGACAATTGTTGTCGGATTTTCCGCAGACAAATGTTGGATGGCAGGCTTTAAAATTTTTCGCGGGCAAATGTCTGTTGTCGGATTTTCCAAGCGTGTGTACACAAGTCAGTCGGACAAAAGTCCAAAGTACAAACACGCATGCTCAGAAGCAAGGACGAGCCAGAAGCGGTCGCTCTTGTAAAACTAGCGTTCTTAGCGGAGAATTCACATTCGTGACGCGGCAAATTATGAAATCTAGAAATGCAGCGCACATTCTTTTCTTTATAATGGGATAATAATGAAGCTGCTTTGCTGGTGATACTGACAAAGTTCTGCTAAACATATTTCTTTTTATAATACATTTTTTATTTATTTTCAAACATCTTCATTTCCACACAAATTCCATTTCTTATTTATAGCTTTTATCTACGTACATCCAGGTTTCATCACTAACGCATTATACTTTAACATGGTAAAAGAAAAAAAAACATTTCCACCCCCCCTCCCCCACAATGAATTAGAGCATATAGACTTAATTAGTGAGATCCCATAAAATGACAAAACAACAACCCCACCAAACACCACTTTTGTGTCCCCCCCCCCACTTTTTTAATATTTACCCACTCCACAGCATACATTCAAATTTCTTCAACAAAATCACCACCACAAAATACATTTCCCCTTTCTTTTCCCCTTCATATAGTCCCCCCTCCCTCCCCTCCCTCCTCCCCCCTCTTATTCTATCCCCGTGCTCCTCAAGTGTTGCAAGTGTCTTATTTAACCCCTGTATGGGGAGTGGGAAGGAGAAAAAAAATACCTCCTTCCCTCATCCCTTACACCTTCAATCCTCTTTGTGAACTTTATCCCCTTCTCCCAATTCTACCTGTGATACTCTCCCCCTTTGCCATTTCTCTATGGGATCTCTTCTCTCACTCCATTCCTGAAGGAAGTCCAGATGGGGCGCATATTGGGTAGAGAAAAAAAAGGGTTTCTTTTTATTTTGAACCCCCCTTCCTCTCAAATATTAATTAGGGATAAATGGGAAGAGTGGGAACCCATCTCCACCCAATCCCCCACCTCTTCTTTGCCAGACACATCCAAATGGGGCAAGTACCCCCCCCCTCACTTTGAAGGGAGCGGCACAGCAAAATAAACACATCCAATCTACTCTATCAATATCTCTGGTGAATAGTATCTCCATCCTTCCCATATATCATTACATTCTTCATATTTATCTTTAATCAAATGTACCCAATTTTCGGCTTCCATTATTGTATCCACTTCCCTTTTCCAATCAAACAATGTGGGGCAACTAGACTGCTTCCAATACCTTGGTATCAATGCTCAACAAATGTGGGGTGATACTTCTTTTATATGCTTTATTCGAGGCTGGCATCCCATGGAACAAGAAGTGCATAACTGAAAATTCTATAGGTCTTAAAGTCAGCCTCTTGATCCATGGGGCCACTGCTTCCCACAATATTTTAATCTTAGGACACGTCAACCATAAATGGAGAAAGGTGCCTCTTTCAGCACATCCCCTCCAACAGCAAGCATCCACCTTTGGAAACATTTGTGCTAAATGTGCTGGGGTACGATACCATCTGGTCAAGAATTTATATGCCATCTCCTGTGTATGGGAGCTTATTGAGAAGCCATGGGTATTTTAATCATCTTTTGTATTTGTAAAGCTGAGAACCTCTGTCCTATTTCTCTTTCCCATTCCCTAATATAATAGGGTGTTGATATATTTTGGGTTTTAAGTATCAATTTATACATCCTAGATAGTAAATTTTTAGCCTCTGGGTTATTTATACACCATGACTTGACGGTAGTGAGGGAGTAGGGATGAGCTTCGAGTTCGAGTCGACTCGAACATTGGCTGTTCGCAAGTTCACCGAACAGCGAACAATTTGGGTTGTGCGCGGCAAATTCGAATGCCGCGGAACACCCTTTAATAGTCTATGGGAGAAATCAAAAGTGCTAATTTTAAAGGCTTATATGGAAGTTATTGTCATAAAAAGTGTTTGGGGACCTGGGTCCTGCCCCAGGGGACATGGATCAATGCAAAAAAAAGTTTTAAAAACTGCCTTTTTTTCAGGAGCAGTGATTTTTATAATGCTTAAAGTCAAACAATAAAAGTGTAATATCCCTTTAAATTTCGTATCTGGGGGGTGTCTATAGAATGCCTGTAAAGGGGCCCATGTTTCCCATGTTTAGAACAGTCTGACAGCAAAATGACATTTCGAAGGAAAAAAAGCCATTTAAAACTACTCGCGGCTATTAATGAATTGCCGGTCCGACAATACACATAGAAGTTCATTGATAAAAACGGCATGGGAATTCCCCACAGGGGAACCCCGAACCAAAATTTAAAAAAAAATGACGTGGGGGTCCCCCTAAATTCCATACCAGGCCCTTCAGGTCTGGTATGGATATTAAGGGGAACCCCTGCTTAAATTTAAAAAAAAAATGAAGTGGGGGTCCCCCTAAATTCCATACCAGACCCTTCAGGGGTCTCGCCCCCCCTCTTTTCCTGCGGCCTGCCAGGTTGCGTGCTCAGATAAGGGTCTGGTATGGATTCTTGGGCGGACCCCACGCCGTTTTTTTTTTTGTGCGGGGTTCCCCTTAAAATCCGTACCAGACCTGAAGGGTCTGGTATGGAATTTAGGGGAACCCCCATGTCATTTTTTTTTAATTTTGGCTGGGGTTCCCCTTAATATCAATACCAGACCTGAAGGGCCTGGTATGGAATTTAGGGGGACCCCCACGTCATATTTTTTTAAAATTTGGTTCGGGGTTCCCCTGTGGGGAATTTCCATGCCGTTTTTATCAATGAACTTCTATGTGTATTGTCGGACCGGCAATGCAATAGCCGGGAGTAGTTTTAAATGGCTTTTTTCCTTCGAAATGTCATTTTGCTGTCAGACTGTTCTAAACACAGGAAACATGCGCCCCTTTACAGGCATACTATAGACACCCCCCAGCTACGAAATTTAAAGGGATATTACACTTTTATTGTTTGACTTTAAGCATTATTAAAATCACTGCTCCTGAAAAAACGGACGTTTTTAAAACTTTTTTTGCATTGATCCATGTCCCCTGGGGCAGGACCCAGGTCCCCAAACACTTTTTATGACAATAACTTGCATATAAGCCTTTAAAATTAGCACTTTTGATTATTTATGTTCGTGTCCCATAGACTTTAACGGTGTTCGCGTGTTCGAACAAACTTTTTTCCTGTTCGCATGTTCTGGTGCGAACCGAACAGGGGGTGTTCAGCTCATCCCTATGAGGGAGTTTAAGGGTCTCATCAAGGACTTCCTTTTATTTTAAAAAATCTACTATTTGAAAATATCTCCAGGTGGCCATTGGAATATCTCCCCACGTCGATATAAGATCCGTTAAGGGTACTAATGTGCCCATTGGGGCTATCCTAGCACATGTGACCCCACCATCTCTACCCCAGCCTTCCAAATTTCTCCCATCCTCCCCTGGTTGAAACCACGGATATCCCTCCATTGGTGTTAATGGCGATATTACGGGGGTAAATTTACCAAGGACATTTAACTTGTCCCATACCAATAAAGTTGTCTTAGTCATTGGCGAGGTCCACTCTGACAATCTCCTACACCCAGCCGGAATCCAGGGGGTCCCTTCTAGACTCCTACCTGCTATTGTCTTCTCTAAATTTACCCAGAGTTTGTTTGAGGAGTCATGTTGGCAATTCATTATTCGTACTAAGGACATAGCTTTATAATACAGATTCATATTTGGGAGTCCTAACCTCCCCTCTGATTTATGCCTCCTTAAAATATCATATGACAGCCTTGGGTGCTTATCTCCCCACCCAAAGTTCCATAGAGCCTTCCTCAACTGCCTGAAAAAGGATTGTGGAAGCATCACAGGGACCGTTGATAGAATATAAATAATTCTTGGTAATACATTCATTTTAAGGGCATTCACTCTTCCAAACCAGGTCAGGAGATGCCCTTTCCAACTTTGCAAGTCTTTTAATACATTTGTTAACAAGGGGCCATAATTAAGATCATATAACCTTTTTAAATCTGATGTGATATGAATCCCCAAGTATACCAATGAGTCTAAGCTCCAAATAAAAGGGAAAGTTTGTTGAATAAAGGACATCATCCTGGTAGGGACATGGCTTGGCATCAAGATTGATTTCCCAAAATGTATTTTAAAGTTGGACAAAAACCCAAATTTATCCACTTCCTGCATTAATTCTTTTAATGATTCTTGAGGGTTGGACAGGTAAAATAAAAGGTCGTCCGCATATGCCGACACCTTATGCTCCACTGCCCCAATACGAATCCCCGTGACCCCCATTCTTCCTGATCATACACAAAAAAGGCTCTAAAACCAGGGCAAACAGCAATGGGGAGAGTGGGCACCCTTGCCTAGTCCCATTTCGTATATATTAAAATGCTCTGATAATCCACCATGTACTTTAACCCTTGCCCTAGGCTTGTTGTATAGCGCCAGCACCCATCCCATCATGGGATCTCTTAGACCCACCTCCCTCAGAACCTCGAACATAAAGACCCAATTGACCCTATTGAATGCTTTCTCAGCATCCATGGACAGCACCACCCTTGGAATTTGATCAGGTCCGTTTTGGTCCCAATGTAATATATGTAGAGCTTGGATTGTATTGTCTCTAGCTTCCCGGCCTTTTATAAATCCTGTTTGATCTAGGTGTACTATCTTTGCGACATGGTCTTGCATTCTAAGGGCCAAAATTTTTGATAGGATCTTCGTGTCCGAGTTCAGGAGGGAGATGGGCCTATAATTGGCGCAGAACTGAGGGTCCCTCCCCACCTTTGGAAGGACCGTCACATGCGCCATTAATGCTTCAGGGGGCAATCGGCTGGACTCTGTTATAGAGTTGAGGTAATCACATAGGGGGTGTATTAGAACTGAGAAAAACTTTTTATAATATATATTCGTAAAGCTGTCTGGGCCTGGACTTTTACCTAATGATAATGCCATTATTTCTTTACCCAATTCCTCCGCCGTTATTGGCTGCTCCATTTCCTCAAGCGCTGCTGCTGGAATAGCAGGTAGCTCCGAGGCCCTTAGGTATTCTCGGATCTTATTCAATACCCCTCCGTCCACTACCCCTACTGAATCCGAATCTATATTATACAAAGATTTATAGTAGCGTTGAAACTCAGCTGCTATATTTTGGGTATCTTTATTATTCACTACTAATTTATGGACATGCCTTGCCTCCTGTTGTTTCTTCAGTTGTCTGGCCAACAACTTTCCCCCTTTACTGCCCTGTTCGTAAAAATGATGGGCAAAATACCTTTGCTTATTTTTAACTTTCTGATCTAGACATCAAGTTAGGTTGAGTCGCAGTTCCTCCAATCTATTGGCCTCCCCTGGATTCCGGCTGCTTTTGTGCATAATCTCTAATTTATGTATTTCTTCTAAAAGATCTATCATTTCCTTTTGTTTCTCCTTTCTAAGACATGAGCCCTGTGCGATCATTTCCCCTCTAATGACCGCTTTGTGAGCTTCCCATATTGCTTGGTTGGACACTTCACCCGGTATATTGATTTCAAAATATGATATCAGTTTATTATGCAGGGTTACAAAAACCCTTTTATCATCCAAAATGGACTCATGTAATTGCCATGTCCTTTCTTCACTATCTACCGCACTCAGTCGTAACCTCAAAGCTATTGGGGCATGATCAGCTACCATGATTGATCCAATTACAGAATATTGCACAAGGTGTAAATAAAATTGATCCACCATAAATAGGTCAATCCTTGAATATGTATTGTGTATTCTAGAGTAATAGCTATAATCTTTTTCTCGGCTATGTAGTGCCCGCCATCTATCCACCAAGTGGAGAGATCTTAGGCTTTGTTTAATATGTCTTTGGGCTCTAAATGACAATGATGTCTTACCTGATGAGGTGTCCATACCAGGTTCCAATGTAAGATTGAAATCCCCCCCAGTACTAGAACCTCCTCAGTTTCTTCAGTGTTTTGGATATAAAGTCTACCGTAAGGTTATTAGGGGCATAAATTGAGGCGAATGTATAGCACTACCCATAAATTCTCCTTTTTACAAACAAAAAGCGACCTTCAGGATCAACCTCAACTTCCATAAGTGAAAATGGACACAGTCTGTGAAAATCTATTGTGACTCCCCTAGCTCCCCGAATAGGACAGGTCACGTGAAACCATTGATTAAATGGGAAAAAAAGGCATGCGGGGGGTCGACCCTGTCGCGAAGTGCGTCTCCTGGAAAAATACAATCTCTGCTCCCAGGGTACGCAGTTCACACCAGAGACGACCCCTCTTACGTGGAGATCCCAGTCCCCTTACATTATATGATATTATCTTTATATCCACCATTTCGTACTAAATATATATACTTTACTAAACATATTACCGTGACACTCCCTTCCAGCGAGTAACATTGCCTTCCCCATTGAGTGCATCCGGCCCAAAAAAAGGAGAGAAAAAAACCCCCCACAAATTTCTTTCTTACTGCAAACCTGAATGTACAAAAAATAAAAAAAATACCCATTACCTCCACTAAGGGGAAGACCACTCCCCAGAGGGGTATACCACCCTCTCTGGATTTGTCATCCCTTCTGCCTAAATGCAGAATAAGAAGTCCCGATTTTTGGGACCATGCTATTGAGGGAAAGATAGTAAACGATATGGTTAGGAGACCCGGGTTCTCCCCAGGGCTCTAAGAGAAAAAGAACAGCAGCAAAAAAAAAAAAATTAGAGAGAGAGCAGAGATGCAGTAAGGCAAAAATAATTATACTAACTTCACCACTCCGCAGCAACCTCTCCCCTTTTCTGCTCCCCCCCATTAATGCACCCCCTTCTAAAGAAAATATATTTTATCCCCCTTCCCCTCCTTCTTCACTTTTTCCTTTCCCATTTTTCCTTTCTTTTTGGTAGTACTTAATATCTTCCTCCCTATCACCAATCTTCTTATAGCCCATTTTCCCCTAATTAGACCCAGTTCAACTTTCACATATGGCCATTTGCTGTTGAGCTTTGTCCTTCTTTATTTGTCTTCCTCCATCGGCCTCTAATTGGGATTTGGCTCCACTCAGGGCCGTCTTTAATATTGATTGGACCCTGGGCAAAAATTTTATTGGGGCCCCCCATGCAGTTTTGCTCTCCACCTGCTCTGAGACATACAATAAATAGGAGGTAGACTCAAAATCAGTTTACTGAATCAGATCAGACAGTGATTGCGATTGGTTGCCAGAGGTTACAGTGTATCATTACCGCTCACTGACTAGTTACTAGTAGGGATGAGCTGAACACCCCCCTGTTCGGTTCGCACCAGAACATGCGAACAGGAAAAAAGTTCGTTCGAACATGCGAACACCGTTAAAGTCTATGGGACACGAACATGAATAATCAAAAGTGCTAATTTTAAAGGCTTATATCCAAGTTATTGTCATAAAAAGTGTTTGGGGACCTGGGTCCTGCCCCAAGGGACATGGATCAATGCAAAAAAATTTTTTAAAAACGGCCGTTTTTTCAGGAGCAGTGATTTTAATAATGCTTAAAGTCAAACAATAAAAGTGTAATATCCCTTTAAATTTCGTAGCTGGGGGGTGTCTATAGTATGCCTGTAAAGGGGCGCATGTTTCCTGTGTTTAGAACAGTCTGACAGCAAAATGACATTTCGAAGGAAAAAACCCATTTAAAACTACTCGCGGCTATTGCATTGCCGACAATACACATAGAAGTTCATTGATAAAAACGGCATGGGAATTCCCCACAGGGGAACCCCGAACCAAAATGTAAAAAAAAACAATGACGTGGGAGTCCCCCTAAATTCCATACCAGGCCCTTCAGGTCTGGTATGGATATTAAGGGGAACCCCGGCCAAAATTAAAAAAAAAAAAACGACGTGGGGTTCCCCCTAAATTCCATACCAGACCCTTCAGGTCTGGTATGGATTTTAAGGGGAGCCCCGCGCCAAAAAAAAAACGGCGTGGGGTCCCCCCAAAAATCCATACCAGACCCTTATCCAAGCACGCAACCTGGTAGGCTGCAGGAAAATAGGGGGGACGAGAGTGCGCCCCCCCTCCTGAACCGTACCAGGCCACATGCCTTCAACATTGGGAGGGTGCTTTGGGGTAGCCCCCCAAAACACCTTGTCCCCATGTTGATGAGGACAAGGGCCTCATCCCCACAACCCTGGCCGGTGGTTGTGGGGGTCTGCGGGCGGGGGGCTTATCGGAATCTGGAAGCCCCCTTTAACAAGGGGACCCCCAGATCCCGCCCCCCCTGTGTGAAATGGTAAGGGGGTACTTACCCCTACCATTTCACTAAAAAAACTGTCAAAAATGTTAAAAATGACAAGAGACAGTTTTTGACAATTCCTTTATTTAAATGCTTCTTCTTTCTTCTATCTTCCTTCATCTTCTTCTTCTGGTTCTTCTGGCTCTTGTGGTTCTTCCACCGGCGTTCTCATCCAGCATCTCCTCCTCGGCGTCTTCTATCTTCTTCTCCTTGGGCCGCTCCGCACCCATGGCATGGGGGGAGGCTCCCGCTCTTCTCTTCATCCTCTCCTCTTCTTCTTCTTCTTTTCTTCTCTTCTTCTTTTTTTTCTCCGGGCCTCTCCGCATCCATGCTGGCATGGAGGGAGGCTCCCGCTGTGTGACGGCGTCTCCTCGTCTGACAGTTCCTAAATAATGGGGGCGGGGCTACCCGGTGATCCCGCCCCCCTCTGACGCACGGTGACTTGACGGGACTTCCCTGTGATGTCACGGGGAATGCAACAGGGAAGTCCCGTCATGTCCCGTGCATCAGAGGGGGGCGGGGTCACCGGGTGGTCTCGCCCCCCGTTATTTAAGAACCGTCAGACGAGGAGATGCCGTCACACAGCAGGAGCCTCCCTCCATGCCAGCATGAGTGCGGAGCGGCCCGGAGAAGAAAATGAAGAAGAGAAGAAGAGAAGAAGGAAGAAGAGATGAAGAGAAGAGCGGGAGCCTCCCCCCATTCCATGGGTGCGGAGCGGCCTGAGGAGAAGAGGATAGAAGACGCCGTGGAGGAGATGCTGGACGAGAAGAACCAGAAGAACCAGAAGAAGAAGAAGATGAAGGAAGATAGAAGAAAGAAGAAGCATTTAAATAAAGGAATTGTCAAAAACTGTCTCTTGTCATTTTTAACATTTTTGACAGTTTTTTTGTGAAATGGTAGGGGTAAGTACCCCCTTACAATTTCACACAGGGGGGGCGGGATCTGGGGGTCCCCTTGTTAAAGGGGGCTTCCAGATTCTGATAAGCCCCCCGCCCGCAGACCCCCACAACCACCGGCCAGGGTTGTGGGGATGAGGCCCTTGTCCTCATCAACATGGGGACAAGGTGTTTTGGGGGGCTAGCCCAAAGCACCCTCCCAATGTTGAGGGCATGTGGCCTGGTACGGTTCAGGAGGGGGGGCCGCACTCTCGCCCCCCCTCTTTTCCTGCGGCCTACCAGGTTGCGTGCTCGGATAAGGGTCTGGTATGGATTTTTAGGGGGACCCCACGCCATTTTTTTTTTTGGTGCGGGGTTCCCCTTAAAATCCATACCAGACCTGAAGGGTCTGGCATGGTATTTAGGGGGAACCCCACGTCATTTTTTAAAAAATGTTGGCCGGGGTTCCCCTTAATATCCATACCAGACCTGAAGGGCCTGGTATGGAATTTAGGGGGACTCCCACGTCATTTTTTTTTTAAATTTTGGTTCAGGGTTCCCCTGTGGGGAATTCCCATGCCGTTTTTATCAATGAACTTCTATGTGTATTGTCGGCAATGTCATTTTGCTGTCAGACTGTTCTAAACACAGGAAACATGAGCCCCTTTACAGGCATACTATAGACACCCCCCAGCTACGAAATTTAAAGGGATATTACGCTTTTATTGTTTGACTTTAAGCATTATTAAAATCACTGCTCCTGAAAAAACGGACGTTTTTAAAACTTTTTTTTGCATTGATCCATGTCCCCTGGGGCAGGACCCAGGTCCCCAAACACTTTTTATGACAATAACTTGCATATAAGCCTTTAAAATTAGCACTTTTGATTTCTCCCATAGACTTTTAAAGGGTGTTCCGCGGCATTCAAATTTGCCGCGAACAACCCAAATTGTTCGCTGTTCGGTGAACTTGCGAACAGCCAATGTTCGAGTCGAACATGAGTTCGACTCGAACACGAAGCTCATCCCTAGTTACTAGAGGTTACAGCACACATTTTGGCTCACTAATTAGTTGCTAAAGGTTACAGCACATGATTTCTGCTTGTTGATTGCTTGCCAGAGATTACTATACATCAATACTGCTCACTGATTGGTTACTGCACATCATTACTGCTTACTGATTAGTTGCTAGAGGTTACAGCACATCATCTCCTCACTGGCTGCACACCATGGACTGGATCTTGCTCACCTTTCACCCCAAACTGTAATTCCTTCTCTGCCTACCTCTGCACACCACACACACTACCCTCCCCCACTAATTTTCTTACCTTTGCAGAACAGGCTGATGTTAGGCTTAATGACCACAGTTGTAGGCAGGACTTTCAAGCATGCCCCTTTATCTCCCCAGTGGGAAGCATTCAGTATAGGTGATGGTGCATATGACCTCAGGAGGGGCATGATTTACATATGAATACCACCTCTGTTTACATAGAATGCTGCCGGTCTGTCACTATTTACATATGAATGCCGCTGCTATTTACATATCAATGCCAGTATTTACATGTAAACACAGGGTCTGCAGGTGAGTCATCTGTACACAACAAGACAGAGCTGGGCAGCATTAATAACTTCACACTGAGATATTCGGACACAGCATGAGACCAAAACCTCAAGGGACAAGGGAATTTAAACTGGGAAAGTTGGCAAGTATGAGGCAGCTGCTTTGGGCCCCACAACATTGACAGGGCCCAGGGCAGCTGCCCCTTTTGACCTGCCCTAAAGATGGCCCTGGCTCCACTGTTCCAGGCGTTGCAAGGGAGATTTAATACTGTTCATTCTCCAGTCAGGAAAGTCAACTAAAGGCAAGCCTAATATTTCTGTAAAAGTTTGTAAGTCATCTTTAGATCTGAGGACCGATGTTTTTCCATTTCGGGTAGCTGTTATACGGAAGGGGAAACCCCACCTATATTTCAGATCAACAGCCCGCATAGCTTCTAATAAGGGTCAAACAATCCTGCATTGCATCAATGTGCGGTATGATAGGTCTGGAAACAGGGATATCTGACATCCTTCATGCTCTATCATGGGATTATTACGGACTGCTTTCATAATTGCCTCTTTCGTAGTAAACTTGTACAATTTACATACATCTTGGGGTCTATCCACACTCTGGGGGGCATAAGATAGAGATCAGTGCACTCTATCTATTTCAATCACCTCTGGTGCCTGGGACCCTAATACCTGGCAGAACAGACCGGTCACCGTTTGAAGCAAGTCCATGGCCCCTTTTACCTCAGCTAATCCCCGTATGCGGATATTCTGCCTGCGGTTTCTGTTTTCCTGATCGTTCATTTGATCTAATAAAAAATTTATTTTTTCTTCATGATATTTTTCCCTTGAGTATCGACCACCGCCTGCTTAATATCATCTTGACTTGTCTCCAACTCCTCCACCCTATACCCCAAGGCTATTGTGTCTTCCCTGAGCCCATCAACCATTTGCTTACATGACAGTTCAACAGCAGAATTAAATGATTGTATGTCCGTTTTAGTGGGGATGGCTCTCAGATGTTCTTTATCCAAGTCCATACTTGTTACCTCCATTTGGGATATTGCTTGGTCTAAGGGGGGATTTGAGTCAAAGATATGGATTGTTGTATTTGCGTTTCTGTATCACCATCTCCTCTCGGGGCTAATCTCTGGCTAACCGACACCGAGTCCCAGTCAGGAATTTCACCCTCACAGTTAGCCCCAGGGAGGTCCCCAGGTCTCGCCACTCTACTTCCTCCTATATCCTGACCCCCAAGTCCTCCGTCAAGTTTATTGCCTGCCCCCTGCTGATCTCTCTTAGGGTTCATCCCAGCAGTCAAATGGATGCCCCTTGTGGACAAAACATTCCGCCCCGCCATCCCAGGTCCACACACCACAATGCCCTCTGCCATTACTGGGCTCCGCCGATCAAAACCTGGTGGGCCCCGGCCCTTCAATGGTGCCTCCCTCTCATACCTTTGTCTGCCTTGGCCGCCTTTGTATTCAGGGGATCCGAGCCTTGTCCCGTCATGCTCAGGCATCTTCTGGACTGTCCTTCCTTGGTCAGCACTCTATGGGGATAGATAGGCTCTCAACCCACCTGTCTGCACCTTCCCTTTGCTAGGGAGCTGCAGAGTAGTACGCCGGCGTGTCACCATACTAGGCTACGATCTCCTGGAAGGGTGAGGGAGGGCTTTCACTGTGACTCAATGCCAATTGTGTCTCTCAGAGCCCGATAGCTTCTGCACGCTCATGCAGCGCGTCATCTCTCCATACCCCACCCCCGACTCCCTGTCAAACGTATTTAAAAAGGCTTTTTTTAAGTGATATCAAGAAGAATTTTTTTTTCTTGTGTCAAGTTACCACAACACCATTATCCCATTGTTTTAAAGATCAATGATACAACTATGTTGGTGTCCTTTGTTGTCCTTTGTTAATTTTACATTGTATTTTTTAAATGTACCTGCCAAAACACATAGCCAAGTATTTTTCATAATTCATCATTTTCTTTCTTGTGCATTATATTCCAAAAATAAACTAAAATAAATTAGACATTTTCTCTGCCATCCAAACCAAAATTCTATAACTTAACCAAAAAGTGCATTATCTGCATACAAAAAGAAATAAAGTATAACATCTAAAATCATAATTAAAAAAAAAAACGAAAAGCAAATTAAAAATTGTATGGATGAAAATCCCAAGCCCAACAGGCTTGTTGGGTGACTTGGGGCTGGAACTGCCAATGTCCGGCATGCTGCTGTGGTGGGTGGGGCTGCTGTGGTGGGTGGGATTGCTGTGGTGGCTATGGAGGTGGTGGAGTTGGGGCATTCAAATCAGAGATATGGGTTTTTAATGTAATTTCCCCCCCTTTGTTGAGGAGCTGAAGGATTAGTTCCTCGTACATCCTCCTTTGCTCCACATTAATATCCCTCAACTTACTAGCTGTCACACAGCCAAATGCCTCAGCTGCATCTGGGGCCATACTAATTGCCGTTGTTGCGTTGCTGAGGAAGGCAGCTGTGGCTTTGTCTAGGTTCCTGCTCTGCCTGGTGCTTTTAGCAGGAGGGAGTAGGGGAGGGATTTGAGATTCTGTGTGGCTGCTAGCCACTGGCTTATCCAAACTGCCACTTTCCTGTGTATAAAAATGTGACATAATTCGTTCTTTGAGTTTTTTATGGTCATCAATTACACACAATTTTGAGCTCATGACTCTTGCAAATTGAATGCGGAGAAATAGAAAACACTATCATTCTGACCCCAGCATTTTTCCTTCCTGTCCCAATCATTTTTGGCCACTACTGTCTATTGATATTGAAACCACTTTGTTAAGGCACAAAATTTTTAAGAATAACATCTAGTTATCATCATTCTATTTTTGGATACAAATATGTTCAACAATGCTATACCTGGGTCAAGCTGGGCTCCTCCACATCTTCATCCTGTGTCAAAGGACCAGGGTGGACCCCAGGAGCTGTGGCCTCATCCGATGTGGAAGGGAGTGTTGAGAGTGATGGCCTGGATTGGGTTGGTTGGACAAAAAACACAGCCTGGGGACATATATGTCATCTGCTGATGCTCACAATCTCTGTGATTCCTGGACCTTCTTGTGCTCCCTATTAAACATACTCCTCAAGTTCCCAATTATGCTCGTCACAAAATTGATGTCTGCCCTGGGGTACAGAGGCTTCACCAATTCCAGAAGTTTCTCCATTGCTGCCTTCCTCTTGATTTTATTAGAGTAATCCCTACTTTCACCTTCCACAGGAAGGGGAGCTCCCAGTATTGGTCGATAAATTGAGGCAAAAAGTCAGGCGCAGTGAATTTATCCACGATTTTCAATTATTTCCCTGATGCCTGCAAGACAGAACACAAGACAAACCATAATGTCAGGCTTAACTCATAATCTAAATCAATCTAAACAGTATAGGCTACTAACCACCGATGCCCCAATTTACAATTGTACCTTTGTTTTATGGTTCCTTTTGCGTGTTGGTGATGGCGATTGTTCGTCCTCCACTCCCAGATCATTCCTACAGCCATTACATTGATTGTGCGTTATGGCTCTATATACACTGTGCATGCGTGAAACTCTGCCCCTGTCTTTCTTTCTAGTGTATTCACCGCCTCTTCTCTTTCGAGGCAGTGGGAGAGCAAATGGTGTGAGATAGCAGGTGTGGGGTGAGAGCAGCAATGGGAAAACCCAGAGAAAGCCACTTCCAGATCCAGGAGGAGCTATAAGGCCACAAATATGTTGTTTGAAGAAATGGTGGAGATGGTGGACATCTTAGTGAGGACAGACTATGATGGGAAGCATGGACCTAACAGAAACCCAAATGTCAGAAAGGCCAAGATCATGGCTAAAGTTGTGAGAAGTCTGCACAGGAATTTTGGGGTACGACAAAACAAGGATCAGTTGAGAAAACTCTGGTCAGACCTTAAATTAAGAGAGGAAGATCAGTATAGAAAGATCAGGAAAGTGCTGCGAAAAAGTAAGTATTTGTCCTTTGTTCCTATTATTACTTTTGTGTTGGTCCATGTTCTTTTATTTACTGTTCTACAGTTTAAAATGCCAAGTTTTATTTTTGTGGATACAGGAATCTTTCACAGGACATGAAACATTGTTTTGATCGACCACTAATACTTAGTTATTGGGAGATGCACATTAAATGCATTTGCTATGGCCTATTTTGATGTAACATAAGTTCATTAGATTGTTGTCTAGATGTGTTCGTAACTAATGAAATGTCAACTTTATTCAGTGTCAATAGACGACACTCAGCAGCTGGATGCAGGAGCACCAGTGTGGAACACCATAACACCCTTGTTATGGTATCCCACACAGGTGCTGAGGTGGATACTAGGGTTATCTCCATGTGTGAAACTTGTACAAAACAGATAAGTATTCCTGCTTTGGAAAGGGAAAAAATCATGTATTCAGCTTGGATCTCTGCCAAAACAGACAATTGAAATACACTTCCAAACAATGTTTCATATTACAATTTCTAGCCTAACATATCTGTTTACCTTTTTTGGATTCACATAGGGGAGAAAAGAAGAAGAACATCTGAGCTGTGTGTGGACACCAGTAACCCAGCTCCTCCTGAAGATCCAGAAAGTCAACTCACCACACAACCTGAAGAAAATGTTGATGCTGATATGCAGGAAGTACTGTGTGAAGTTCTTGAAACTGAGTCTACCACAGGTCAGTGTCTGAGACCACAGCTTCAAGTAATAGATGGATGCCTGCATATTTCTAATACATGGTGTGTTTTATATTTTTTAGGTGATGTGGATGTTGTAGAAGACCAAACTCACTTCAGCAGTGCTAGTGCACAAATACTTATCAGTGAGCTCTTGGTTTGCAATAGGGAATTGGAGAAAATAAAAGAAAACATGCATGATCTCCAAAACAGAGTTATCAACATCATCGATATTTTAGCTAAAATTTAACCCCTTGTCATGTACCTGGTAGGTAGAGCCCAGAATGCATGGAACGACCTCTGACTCAGGAACGCCTGGTAGTGTAGGCAGGGGCTCGAGAGTACAAAGGGGAACAAGTGCCTGACTGGAAGGCTGGAGTAGAGGGCTGGATCCTGTAATCAGCAGGGAGGTGCACTGTAGTCCAGCAGCAGGATGCAGACAGCAGGGAGATGCACTGTAGTCTAGCAGCAGGATGCAGACTGCAGGGAGGTGCACTGTAGTACAGTGGCAGGATGCAGACAGCAGGGAGGTGCACTGTAGTCCAGCAGCAGGATGCAGACAGCAGGGAGGTGCAGACAAGCCGGGTCAAAACACAGGCGGGCAGATCAGGTACAGAAGGGCAATCCAAAAGAGTAGTCAAAGTCCAAGCCGGAATCGGGGCAGGCAGCAAACAGGAAAGTCAGGAACAGGCCAAGTCAGATAATAAATTCAGGTAATAAGGTAACAGGGCAGCAGGGGTCTTCAGGAAACCCTGTAGACCAGACAGCAAGGCAGCAAGGCATCAGTCCCCTTTAAATAGCACATCTTGGTGCCAAGTGCTGTCACAAGGAGCGCACACGCCCGTGCGCTTCTGTGCGCGCCCGTGCGCGGCTATTCACGCTATTGCACATGTGCTGGATGGCTCTCTTGTGTACAGGTGTTCTTCTAGTTTTCATATTGCTAGGATGTTTGCTGGAAGGCTTTTCCTGACATTGCCCCCCTCCAATGGGCAGCCTCCAGATGCCCGACTGGGCCAATTTACTTGGGTGAGATTTTTTAAAGACTAGGATCAGTCTTTTGGCGTGGATATTAGTCTCTGGTTCCCAGGAGTTTTCCTTGTGGCCATATCCCTTCCATATCACCAGATACTGAACCTTATTGTGTCACTTCCGGCAATCTATGATTGATTCAACCTCAAATTCTTCTTCCCCGTTGATGAGCACAGGCTCAGGAGGACCGGTGTTCCGGTTGAAGAAGGGGTCCGGGACTGAAGGTTTAAGTAAAGCCACACAAAAAACTGGGTGTATACGAAATGACTCTGGTAGTTTCAATTCATAAGCAAGGTTATTAATTTTTCTTACCACTGGGAAGGGACCCACAAACTTAGGGCCCAATTTCCTGGATGAGCATGCTAGCTACAGATTCAGGGTGGACAGCCAGACTTGATCTCCAGTTTTTAGGTCAAACTCCCCTCTCCTTTTTCTGTCAAATGTCTCTTTGTTATGTTCTTGAGTTTTTGTCATTGTCTCTTGGAGTAGCTTGTTATTTGTGCTAAAGAAACTCAAGGCTTCTTGGGAACCTGGTACTGCACACTCTGGAACGTTGTTAGACAAAAACAAGGGGTGGAAACCAAAGTTCGCAAAAAATAGAGACTGGTTGGTTGCAGAATGAACAGAATTATTATAGGCAAACTGGGCAAGAGGTAATAGGGGTACCCAGTCATCCTGAGAAAAACAAGAATAGCATCGTAAGTATTGCTCAAGGGTTTGATTTGTTCGTTCAGTCTGACCATTAGTCTGGGGGTGATAAGCAGAGGAGAAAGAAAGGTCAATCTTCAGGGATTCACATAGGGCTCTCCAGAATTTGGATGTAAATTGTACCCCCCGATCAGATACAATGTTTGCAGGTATACCGTGGAGTCTTACAATCTCTTTAACAAAGATCCCTGCGGTTTCTGAGGCGGAGGGGGTACCCTTCATAGGCAGGAAGTGAGCCATTTTGGAAAGTCTGTCAACCACTACGAAGATAGTGGTGTAGCCTTTTGATGGTGGTAATTCAACAATGAAATCCATGGAGATCAGCCTCCATGGTCTTTCCGGTACAGGTAGAGGTTTTAGCAGCCCCCAAGCCTTGGTCTTGCTGCCCTTGTTCTGAATGCTGGTAATGCACGATTCTACATAACGTCTGCAATCATTCAATAGCTGAGGCCACCAGAATGTGCATTGGAGGAGTTCGGAGGTCTTGTGTATACCAAAGTGGCCAGCTAGTTCATGGTCATGACAAGATTTGAGGACGGCAACCCGTGTTTGTTGTGGCACAAAAATTCTGTCTTTGTACCATAATAAGTCATTTCTGGACTGTAAAGTGATGTCTGTTGGATAGGGAGGCGTTGAAGATGCCTGTTTGATTTGGGACAGTAGGTCTCCTTGAAGCATGAGAAAATTTCCAGGAGCAAGAATGGTATCTGGAGGAGAAGGAACTTCAGGTTCGCTGAACATCTGGGACAGCGCATGCGGTTTAGTATTTTTTGATCCCGGCCTGTAAGTGATGTGGAAAGCGAACCTAGTAAAGAAGAGTGCCCATCTGGCCTGACGTGGTTTTAATCTCTTGGCAACTTTCAGGTACTCTAAATTTTTGTGGTCGGTGTACACCAGAATAGGGTGGGCAGCTCCTTCCAAGAGGTAACGCCATTCTTCAAGTGTGGCTTTGATTGCAAGTGGCTCCATGTCCCCAACATCGTAATTCTTCTCAGCTTCTGTTAGCCTGCGGGAGAAGAATGCCACTGGATGTAATAGAGCCTTGGATCCTTGTCCCTGTGAAAGTACCGCCCCTACTGCTATCTCGGAGACGTCTACCTCCAGTATGTAAGGTAAAGCTGGGTCAGGATGCTTCAGGACAGAAGCTGACATGAACTGATCTTTCAAGGAGGTGAAAGCAGCCTGAGCCTCAGGGGACCATTGGAACTGGGTGCCTTGCCGAGTCAGACTTGTGATGGGGGAGATGATGGAAGAAAATCCCCTGATAAACATGCAATAGAAATTCGTAGGGGCTGGCCAATCCAGGATGGCGGAGACCTTCTGCGGATCCATCTTGACACCATCTATAGAAATAATCAGGCCCAGAAATTGAATGCTTTGGCGTTCGAACTTGTATTTCTCAGGTTTTGCGTACAAGCCGTGTTGGCGAAGCCGAGTTAGAACTTTTCTGACATGCTCCCGGTGGATAGACAGAGAGGAGGAAAAATCAAGATGTCATCCAGATAAACTATGATGAACAGGTCAAGGTAGTCTCTAAAAATATAATTAACAAAATGCTGGAAGGTAGCAGGAGCATTGCATAAACCAAAGGGCATCACAAGATACTCAAAGCGTTGGAAGCGCGTGCAGAAGGCAGTCTTCCATCCATCCCCGCTTCGGATCCGGACTAGGTTGTAAGCTCCACAAAGCTCCAGTTTGGTAAATATAGATGCAGTTCCGAGTCTCTGAAAGAGTTCAGGTACCAGAGGTAGAGGGTACCGGTTTTTGATTGCAATCTTATTGAGGTCCCGATAATCTACGCAGGGGCGTAGGGATTGATCCTTCTTTTCCACGAAGAAAATCCCTGCTCCTGCTGGGGAGGTGGAGGGGCGTATAAACCCTTTTTTCAGATTGTCATCAATGTAGTCTTTAAGAGTAACTAGCTCCAGTTCGGTTAAGGGGAAAATTCTCCCAAAGGGAATCTCTGATCCGGGGAGAAGTTCAATCGGGCAGTCATAGGGTCTATGTGGAGGAAGTGTCTCTGCCCCTTTTTTGCTGAACACATCCAGAAAACTATGGTATGCCTCTGGAACAGCTTGGCAGGTCTCAGCTTCAGTTTCCAGACACGGCAAGGAACATGGGAAGTCGGTAGCTCCTTGTAGGCAATGCTGACAGCAGTAGGGGGAGTGAAAACTGATTTTTCCAGTAGACCAGTCAATTTGTGGATTATGGGCTTTGAGCCAGGGCATGCCCAGTATTATGGGAAACAAGGGAGACTCGATGATGTCAAGACAGAGTAGTTCTCGATGGTTGCCGGAAATGATGGTGTTTAGAGGAACCATCTCTTGTGTTACCGGCCCAGATTTAATAGCTGATCTGTCAGCTAGGTGTACAGACAGTCCCTGTGCTCTGGGTCATAGAGGGATTTGGAGTTTGCGGGCAAAAGATAAGTCCATAAACCCGCTACGGGCTCCGGAATCAATTATGGCGGTTGCTTGAGTATTCCCTCCTGGAAGCTGCAGAAAAATGGAGATAGCCAAGTGAGTTGCATTATTAAACACAGCAGGTAAGGAGGTAGAGGAGAGGGTAATGTGCTTACGGATCTTTGCGGGACAAGTCCTCACATAGTGTCCAGATTCCCCGCAGTAGAGGCAAAGATTGTTAGCCCGCCAGCGTTGACATTCTTCAGGAGTCAGAGAGGGACGGATCAAGCCTAATTGCATTGGCTCAGAAGTATCAGCGGAAGTGTGAACAGGAGGATTTGGTACACGTGGTAGCATCCATACTGGGCGAGAGGGACCAGCAATACGTTCTGCTCTTCGTTCTCTTAAACGCCTGTCTATTTGGATGGACAGGTTGATGAGAGCTTCAAGTGTTGCCGGAATGCCAACCCGGGCCAACTCATCTTTTAATGGTTCGGAGAGGCCCTTGCGGAACTGGTAACGTAGGGCGGCGTCGTTCCAGTTTGTATCAGAACTCCAACGCCTGAATTCAGATGCATAGTCCTCCACCGCCCTACGGCCCTGCTGGAGAGAGAATAATGCTGCTTCTGCGGTAGCTGCTTGTTGCGGATCTTCATAGAGAAGGGCCATGGCTTGGAAGAAAGTATCCAGGTGGTTAAGGCAGTTATCCTTCTGCTCCAAGAGGCGATGGGCCCATGCCTGGGGTTCGCCTAGTAAGAGGGAAATGATGAAGCCCACTTTGGTAGTTTCTAGAGAAAAGGTTCTGGGTTGTAATGCAAAGAAAAGTTCACAGGCATTACCATTAAGGAATACCCTATACTTGCTGCGATCCCCAGAGAACCTTTCTGGTGTCGGAACTTTGGATTCAGGGGGGAGCAGGACCACTGAAGGAGCAGTGGACGTTCCAGGAGCTGGGGTAGAAAGAACTTGGACAGGCTCTTCCAGTCGCTTATAACCGGCTTGTAAGTCCTTAACAGCTTGAGTAAGTCCAGCTAAATGATGGCGTAAGTCCTCCATGGGCGAGGTTCCCTGCGTGGGCTTGGACATGGCTGTCCGGTACTGTCACGTACCTGGTAGATAGAGCCCAGAATGCAGGGAACGGCCTCTCGTATACCTCTGACTCGAGAACCCCTGGTAGTGTAGACAGGGGCTGGAGAGTACAGGGGCACAAGTGCCTGACTGGAAGGCTGGAGTAGAGGGCTGGATCCTGTAATCAGCAGGGAGGTGCACTGTAGTCCAGCAGCAGGATGCAGACAGCAGGGAGGTGCACTGTAGTCCAGCAGCAGAATGCAGACAGCAGGGAGGTGCAGACAAGCCGGGTCAAAACACAGGCGTGCAGATCAGGTACAGAAGGGCAATCCAAAAGAGTAGTCAAAGTCCAAGCCGGAATCAGGGCAGGCAGCAAACAGGGAAGTCAGGAACAGGCCAGGTCAGATAATAGAGTCAGGTAACAAGGTAACAGGGCAGCAGGGGTCTTTAGGAAACGCTGTAGACTGGACAGCAAGGCATCAGTCCCCTTTAAATAGCACATCTTGGTGCCAAGTGCTGTCACAAGGAGCACGCGCACGCTCCTGCGCGCTGCTATTCGCGCTATGGTGCATGTGTGTGCGCCGGACGGCGCTCTTGTGCACAGGTGTTCTTCTAGTTTTCATATTGCTAGGACGTTTGCTGGAAGGCTTTTCCTGACACCCCTTTACACCCACGCTATAGCCGAAAGACGGCTACAGCGCGGACGCCAATTGCCGGGAGGCCATCCCTGGATGTCCTCCTGTTTACTTTCGCTATGCGCGCTCCTGTGGGCGCGCATCGGGGAATTTTTGTGCTGGCCGTGTCCCTTGGACACAGCCAGTCACATAAAAACTAACAGAGGAATTAGGATGTTTAAAACTGCTGCCCCCCTATAAAAAGGTGCCACCTAGGTGAACCAAACAAACTTTA
The DNA here is from genome assembly GCA_037952925.1 of Lithobates clamitans. Lineage (NCBI taxonomy): Eukaryota > Metazoa > Chordata > Amphibia > Anura > Ranidae > Lithobates > Lithobates clamitans. The sequence goes on along the minus strand of JBBGZY010000394.1, from coordinate 5,306,891 downwards.
AAAACAAAAAATAGGGAATGGCGCTGTTCTATGTGAAAACAATTAATCTAAATGTGTATAAACCATAGAGGTATATGTATATATGTACATATACGCATCTATATATATGGTTGCCCTGAAGCTGGGAACTAGAGGGATATTGTGACCCTGTGAACGGGATTAATGCTTCATACCTGTACCCCCTGCAGGGGTAAGGCGCTCTGGTGAGTGGAAACACATAAGGGGAACACAGTCACCAATGCCAGCACTTTCTGTTTATACTTCTAATGCCACACAACCAGACTTTACGGCATACTTGGTCCGGCGAACCTGAGTCCGTCAGACAATTTGATCGTGTGTGGGCTCCAAAATATAAAGGTATAATGAGCATGAGGGCTAGTATCATACTAGCACATAAAAAATATCATGTGAATACTGAAACAGAAGAAAAGAAAAATCTCAGTGCAAAAGGGCTAGTACCATACTAGCACATATGTGGTAACTCAGCAAATACTTATCAAAAGAAAAATCTCAGTGCAAAAGGGCTAGTATCATACTAGCACATATGTGGTAACTCAGCAAATACTTATCAAAAGATAAAACTCAGTGCAAAAGGGCTAGTATCATACTAGCACATAAGTAGTAACTCAGCAAATCGCCTGAACTACTGGATGGGACCCTTGCCTGCTGGTGACATGTTACTGGATTACAAGCTGTTGTCTTGCAGCAGTAAGGTGAGCTGCCACTGAAGACTTTGTTTCCCTTTCCTGTGGCTTGTGGACTTGCCTTTTTGGAACTGATGACTCATTGTTTGAGCACTTTGTACTACAAGGTGGTGGGACTGTTCACCATTTATTTATTTTTCTTGAAGTCACTAATAAGTATTTGCTGAGTTACCACATATGTGCTAGTATGATACTAGCCCCTTTGCACTGAGATTTTTTCTTTTCTTTTGTGTCAGTATTTACAATATTTTTATGTGCTAGTATGATACTAGCCCTCATGCACATGGACTTTGTTTGATTTATATATTTTATTTTATTTTTTGTACCCACACTGTATTTGTCACTCATTTCATAGCTTTTTATACGCTTTAGACTATTTTGTTTCTTCAGTTTATTCAGGTTTAGTGCTCATTAGACTGCACTTTATTACATTTCATCACACTTTTATATTTTGTATAATTTTTCCATTTTGCCTTTTGGAACTGATGACTCATTGTTTGAGCACTTTGTACTACAAGGCGGTGGGACTGTTCACCATTTAGTTATTTACTTGGAGTCACCATCAATTATTTGCTGAGTTACTACTTATGTGCTAGTATGATACTAGCCCTTTTGCACTGAGTTTTATCTTTTGATAAGTATTTGCTGAGTTACCACATATGTGCTAGTATGATACTAGCCCTTTTGCACTGAGATTTTTCTTTTGATAAGTATTTGCTGAGTTACCACATATGTGCTAGTATGGTACTAGCCCTTTTGCACTGAGATTTTTCTTTTCTTCTGTTTCAGTATTCACATGATATTTTTTATGTGCTAGTATGATACTAGCCCTCATGCTCATTATACCTTTATATTTTGTATAATTTTTTCATTTTTCATTCACCTCTCTATACATTTGAGCTAGCCCCTTCCCCTGCCTCCTCCTTCCTTCCCCACTTATCACAGCGCAATCACCACTTACTTTATTCACACCACTTTTGTCTGTTTGGATCAGCCATTTAGGTGTTGCAGCAGTGCCCCTTAGCATAGGTATTTCTGACAGCGCAGGAATTTCTTCATTATTTATCCGTGTGTGGGCTCCAGCTGACTTTTTTTTTCTCAAAAGTTTGACGGACCTAGAAATGAAACATGTTTCAAATCTGTCCGACGGACTCGAGTCCGGTCGAAAAGTTCGCTCGTCTGTATGCTAGTCCGACGGACAAAAACCGATGCTAGGGCAGCTATTGGCTACTGGCTATGAACTTCCTTGTTTTAGTCCGGTCACAATAGGCTGTGACTTGTCATGCGATTTAATCTCTCAAATCACATGACAAATTGCTCGGCTTTACCTAGGCTTTAGTGTTTCTCCACTCCACTTCTCTAGGTGCACCACCAGGTCCTGTTTTCTGTATTTTCCTCAGTATAAAAAAGACTGTGTGAATTAATAACCTTGAAAATGACATCATCACCTGTGACAAAAGCCAAATATATAGAAAACATGACCTGGGAATGCATCTGCAGAATGGGAGTTGGGAAACACTGTCCTAAGTAATGTTAATTGCAATCTTTATGTGTTTTTAAGAATCACAAAGCCAAAATTTGAAGTTGTCCATAATGGTGACAAAATATTCATATTTCCCTCATGATCCCATGCCTAAAATATGTGTCTTTCCCTACATTTAGTTTGCTAAAGCCACAAAACACACAGTGGGTCAACATGTGCTAGCTGCCCTCATGGGGTATCAATGGACGCGTTTTGGGGGTACAACCCCTTCCTCTTACCTACTTTAGTTTTAAGGAAGGGGTTGCACCCCCAAAACGTGTCCATTTATGCCCTGTGATCACACTGTGTGTTTTGGGGTTTTACAAACTAACCTGCTTGTACCTACACACATTTTAGGCAGGGGATCATAAGGGAAATTTAACAATTATACCTCTATGTAGATGTGGCTTCAAATTTTGGCTTTTAGAGGGGTGAGATCACCCTATCTGAGGAAGGCAACATCAACACAGTCTTGGAATACTAATGTCTCATATGGCCTTCACTTTAACAAACTCGAACTTTGTAAGTTCCTGAGTTGGGGATGTGTATCTTATGTTTTCAAACATGCCTGTTTAGCCACAAAAAAGCCAAAAATATGGCAAACATACATGTCTATACACCAAGATGTCAGTTTGTTATAAAACCTTAAAATGCACATGTGAATGTTCTTGGAGTAAAATGTTTTTTACTAAACAATGTGTGGCTTATTATTTCAATGCTCAATACCAGTGTATTTGTTAAGTTGGTGTAGTTACAGTGACAATGCGCTCTAAAATGTGCCAAACTCAGGAAATTTTATGGCCTCAAAGAAATGAAAGGAGTTGAAAAAGCATAATGTTTTTAAACTTAAAGTGGATGTAAACCCAAATTTTTTTTATCATACTGTAGAGTAAAAGATTTGCTATCATTTGAGCCCAGTCTTGCCACACAGAGTTAATCCATCTCTGAGCAACCCCTTTTATTGTTCAGTGAGACAATTCTTGACAAACTGAGAAAAACTTTGTCAAATCCTCCCCCTTGCTGTGAGTGACAAGTGATTTACATCTCGTGCATTAGCCTAAGAGACATGCAGTATTTTTAAATTCCCTCCCCCACTCCTTTCTTCAGCAGCTCTGCAAGGATTGGCTGTTCCACACCTCAGCATGATTTGGCATGCTGAAGTCATGTGGTTACTTACCTGTCTTTTCACTGGATGTTAGAGATCATAGCAGAAGTTCAGCAGAAGTTCAGTGTTAGAAATACACAGAGAAAATGCATATTGACAAGGGGAGTGTAGATGTGGGCGGGGAGTCTACTGACATCGCGACTTCACCCACCGAGCTCCAGAAAACAGACCCACTCACAGAATATGCAGTTTTTCAGGTCTAATAACAGAGAGAGGGGAGACATTTGACAGGTAAGGATACATGCAGGAGGCTTTTATATCCTTATAGATAACCCCTATGGCAGTAGTTTAGAAAGGATGACATTGGGTTTACATCCACTTTAATGCATAAGATACATTAAGAACAAAAACATTGTGTGTGTGTAGCAGACCCACAGCACAACATAATAGTTAGCTGAAGAACAGATTGTCACTTCATGTAGCAAATAAGGTACGTTTGCACTATTGTCTAAAATGGAAAAAAAAAGGCTATTTGACAACCTATTATACAGATAAGAAACACAGACAACAGTAGTTCAAATGAAATAGTAGTTTATAATAAAATAAAATTATGATTCTGGATCAGCTACATTTTGCTGTCAAGCCACTGCCCCTCTACCCACAAAATATTCCATATATTTTTATTGTATATTGCAGGCATTTTGGGAGGGCAACCCAGCACGGGCAGGTTTGAGAGCTGTCATGTTGCCCACCGACGGACTGCAGGGTCCACATCAGCTGGCAGTGAGGAAAGGTCGCTGCTAGCATTCCTCCATAAAAATTGTGGAGGTTGCAACAGCACAAAACAACATAGTTTATTTTATATTATGCCAGGTTGATGGGGGTTAAAAAAACAGCCTGAAGCAACTGGAGAGGATGCCAAAGGTATTTTCAACCACCCTTCTGGCATGAGAGAGCCTGTAGTTAAAGATTCTTTGCTCTGGGGTGAGGTTCCTAATAGGAAAGGGCTTCATAACATGTTCCCCCAGAGCAAAGGTCTCATCTGCCACAAAAAAAAAATTGAGGCCCTCAACATTGTCCTGAGCAGGTGGCAAATTTAAGGTACCATTCTGAAGCCGATGGTAGAACTCCATCTGCGTAGAACTCCATCTGCATTATGACACATGTGTTGCAGCCGTTCTTCCCAACATTCAAATAAAAAGGAAATCATACGTTGCAGAAACCACAGCTAGCAGCACTATGCTGAAAAAGCCCTTGTAATTAAAATAATATGAGCCCGAGTTGGGTGGTGGGACAATCCTCACATGTGTATAAAAATACCACTGGTGCTGAAACTGGCCTACAACATCCTGTCATTGCTGTGGGTTGAAAGGAAACTGTGGAGTCAAAAAAGAAAGAAGAAATTACTACTTCTGCACATAGCATTGCAAGCAGATTTGACAAAAACATTCTTGGCCAACATAAGTATAAAATTGAAATGAGTATTTAAAGATAAAAGTGTAAAGTCAACTTATCAGATTCATCACCCCCTCTGGTGGCATTAGAAAAATGTTATGGTGGGGGGAGGTAATGGGTAGATGTTTTGTACAGGTAACCCTCTCCACTTCCATGAGAGCTGAAGGCAAAAATAATATGTGATACTTTGGCCAACCTCTCCTTACTTACACTATTGGCAGCCCAGTGGACAGGTAAGAAGTGTCATAATCTAAAAATATGGATACACACTGTCCAAATTGAAGCACATTTTGACATTCATAAATTACCTATCAAGATAATGTGAGACAAAAACTTACTAAGTTACAATTTGAAGTTAATCAGGCAGGCCCTTGCACTACATGCTTTGGTGAATTCATCCAGAACTATGACCACAAAAGAGGTATAGTGTGTATGGGTTTTGCAAAGTCAGCAGATAGAGTTTTGGTATCAATTGACTTAGCACTTGGGGGGAGGGTTCCAAATTAGTCTGTGCCCCCCAAAAAATGGCCTCTTGCACTCTGCCTGAATTTGAGAACAACAATAATATTTGGACACATTTTAGGGGTTGTTTAGGGTAAGCACAAAAATGTAGCTGACACAATACATTGTTAAGTTACTAGGCTAGGTGTGTATGGGCCCAGGATAGCATGCTGGGAAGGTTAGTGAAGGAAAATAGGCATGTAGCCCAAAAAAGGAGCAGAGAAAGCTTACAGCATGCATGAGGACAAAGAAATCATTCACAGCATATTACAATAATGGTAATTATGAAACCAAGAAATTAATACCATACTTTAGCAAACATTAAATACATAGAATGTGTTGTTAAAGGCTAAAACTTACCTGAATATAGTCCTTCTGCAGGACTTGAATAATGGCAGAACAGGTCTCTGGAATAATGAGTCACAGAGCCTGGGGGAAATCCCAGTGGTAAACTTGAGGTCCTGAAGACTTCTCCCCATCGCCAAGTACCGCAAGGTGGCTATGAGCCTTTGCTCAGGAGTAATGGCAAGCTGCATGCATGTGTCCTGCTTCTTAATATAGGGGGCCAGCAATGCCAAGAGACAGTGAAAACAGGTGTCCATCATCCGGACATAATTCCTAAAATCATCAGAATTATTGCCCTGGAGCTCCCGCAGCAAAAGCATATTAGAGAATTGGTTACGATTAAGCAACCAATTCTTGGTCCAAGAACTCCTCCTCTACCTGTTCCTGGACTGGACTTGGGTCAAAGCAATAACTCCAAGCCCAATGATAGCATGATCCTTCCAACGAGAATGCAAAATGGCTAGTTGACGAACGGCCGTTTAGAGACTAACTGAAAAGCACGAACCGAAAAGTGTGAATCGAACTCATCAAACTTCTACTAACACGAAATTGAACTGAGATATTGTATTGATCATAAGGGTCTCAATAGTTTCACGTTTAAGAATGCTTATCCAATTCCGTTGATTACGGAGTTATTTGACTACCTCAAGGGAGAAATGGTTTTCACAAAGCTGGATTTGAGAGGAGCACACAATCTTGTGAGGATCAGGGAGGGTGACGAATGGAAAACTGTGTTTAATACCAGAACAGGCCATTATGAGTACCTTGTAATGCCATTTGGCCTTTGCAACACTCCGGCAGTTTTCCAGGAATTTATCAACAATGTCCTCTGAGATTTGTTGCAGCTATGTGTGGTGTTTTTTCTCGACGATATCCTCATTTTTTCACAAGTCCCTAGAAAGCCACCACACAGATGTCTGTCGTGTACTTCAGAAGCTGATGTTGAACAATCTCTATTGTAAAATGGAGAAGTGCGAGTTCCATCGTGAACAGGTTAAATTCCTGGGTTATGTCATTTCCACTGCCGGTTTTTCGATGGACCCAGAGAAACTTTCAGCTGTCCTACAGTGGCCCGACCCATGGGTAAACGTCCTCTGCAACATTTTCTTCACTTTGCCAATTAATATCAAAAGTTTATTCGTAACTTCTTGTCTCTGGTCAAGCCACTGACTGATGTGACCAGAAAGTACAGTAATCCACAGAGTTGGTCTCCGGAGTCCAGTAAGGCCTTTGAGAGTAGGGATGAGCTTCGAGTTCGAGTCGAACTCATGTTCGACTCGAACATTGGCTGTTCGCAAGTTTGCCAAACAGCAAACAATTTGGGGTGTTCGCGGCAAATTCGAATGCCGCGGAACACCCTTTAAAAGTCTATGGGAGAAATCAAAAGTGCTAATTTTAAAGGCTAATATGCAAGTTATTGTCATAAAAAGTGTTTGGGGACCTGGGTCCTGCCCCAGGGGACATGGATCAATGCAAAAAAAAGTTTTAAAAACTGACCTTTTTTCAGGAGCAGTGATTTTAGTAATGCTTAAAGTCAAACAATAAAAGTGTAATATCCCTTTAAATTTCGTAGCTGGGGGGTGTCTATAGTATGCCTGTAAAGGGGCGCATGTTTCCTGTGTTTAGAACAGTCTGACAGCAAAATGACATTTTAAAGGAAAAAACCCATTTAAAACTACCCGCGGCTATTGCATTGCCGACAATACACAGAAGTTCATTGATAAAAACGGCATGGGAATTCCCCAAAGGGGAACCCCGAACCAAAATTTAAAAAAAAATGACGTGGGAGTCCCCCTAAATTCCATAGCAGGCCCTTCAGGTCTGGTATGGGTATTAAGGGGAACCCCGGCCAAAATTTAAAAAAAAAATGACGTGGGGTTCCCCCTAAATTCCATACCAGACCCTTCAGGTCTGGTATGGATTTTAAGGGGAACCCCGCGCCCCCCCCAAAAAAACGGCGTGGGGTCCCCCCAAAAATCCATACCAGACCCTTATCCAAGCACGCAACCTGGCAGGCCGCAGGAAAAGAGGGGGGGCGAGAGTGCGGCCCCCCCTCCTGAACCGTACCAGGCTACATGCCCTCAACATTGGGAGGGTGCTTTGGGGTAACCCCCCAAAACACCTTGTCCCCATGTTGATGAGGACAAGGGCCTCATCCCCACAACCCTGGCCGGTGGTTGTGGGGGGCCGAGGGCGGGGGGCTTATCGGAATCTGTTAGACTGTTCTAAACACAGGAAACATGCGCCCCTTTACAGGCATACTATAGACACCCCCCAGGTATGAAATTTAAAGGGATATTACACTTTTATTGTTTGACTTTAAGCATTATTAAAATCACTGCTCCTGAAAAAATGTCCGTTTTTAAAACTTTTTTTTGCATTGATCCATGTCTCCTGGGGCAGGACCCAGGTCCCCAAACACTTTTTATGACAATAACTTGCATATTAGCCTTTAAAATTAGCACTTTTGATTATTCATGTTCGTGTCCCATAGACTTTAACGGTGTTCGCGTGTTCGAACGAACTTTTTTCCTGTTCGCATGTTCTGGTGCGAACCGAACAGGGGGGTGTTCGGCTCATCCCTATTTGAGAGTCTCAAGGCTGCCTTTGTTTCTGCTCCTGTGTTGGCACATCCTGATCCTACGTTACCCTTTATTCCTTATGGTTGATGTTTCTGAGACTGGACTTGGCACCCTTCTGTCTCAACGTCCTACCTCTGAGAGCGCTATGCATCCTTGTGGCTACTTTTCCATGAAATTGTCACCTGAATGCAATTACGAGATTGAGGACAGAGAGTTGTTAGTGATCATTAGGGATGAGCTTCGAGTTCGAGTCGAACTCATGTTCGACTTGAACATTGGCTGTTCGCAAGTTCGCCGAACAGCGAACAATTTGGGGTGTTCGCGGCAAATTTGAATGCCGCGGAACACCCTTTAAAAGTCTATGGGAGAAATCAAAAGTGATAATTTTAAAGGCTAATATGCAAGTTATTGTCATAAAAAGTGTTTGGGGACCTGGGTCCTGCCCCAGGGGACATGGATCAATGCAAAAAATTTTTTTAAAAACGGCCGTTTTTTCAGGAGCAGTGATTTTAATAATGCTTAAAGTCAAACAATAAAAGTGTAATATCCCTTTAAATTTTGTACCTGGGGGGTGTCTATAGTATGCCTGTAAAGGGGCGCATGTTTCCTGTGTTTAGAACAGTCTGACAGCAAAATGATATTTTGAAGGAAAAAACTCATTTAAAACTACCGCGGCTATTGCATTGCTGACAATACACATAGAAGTTCATTGATAAAAACGGCATGGGAATTCCCCAAAGGGGAACCCCGAACCAAAATTTAAAAAAAAAATGACGTAGGAGTCCCCCTAAATTCCATACCAGGCCCTTCAGGTCTGATATGGATATTAAGGGGAACCCCGGCCAAAATTTTTTAAAAAATGACGTGGGGTTCCCCCTAAATTCCATACCAGACCCTTCAGGTCTGGTATGGATTTTAAGGGGAACCCCGCGCCAAAAAAAAAAAAAAACGGCGTGGGGTCCCCCCAAGAATCCATACCAGACCCTTATCCGAGCACGCAACCTGGCAGGCCGCAGGAAAAGAGGGGGGGACGAGAGTGCGGCCCCCCCCTCCTGAACCGTACCAGGCCACATGCCCTCAACATTGGGAGGGTGCTTTGGGGTAGCCCCCCAAAACACCTTGTCCCCATGTTGATGAGGACAAGGGCCTCATCCCCACAACCCTGGCCGGTGGTTGTGGGGGTCTGCGGGTGGGGGGCTTATTGGAATCTGGAAGCCCCCTTTAACAAGGGGACCCCCAGATCCCGGCCCCCCCTGTGTGAAATGGTAAGGGGGTACAAAAGTACCCCTACCATTTCACTAAAAAACTGTCAAAAATGTTAAAAATGACAAGAGACAGTTTTTGACAATTCCTTTATTTAAATACTTCTTCTTTCTTCTATCTTCCTTCATCTTCTGGTTCTTCTGGTTCTTCTGGTTCTTCCTCCGGCGTTCTCGTCCAGCATCTCCTCCGCGGCGTCTTCTATCTTCTTCTCCTCGGGCCGCTCCGCACCCATGGCATGGGGGGAGGCTCCCGCTTTTCTCTTCATCTTCTTCATCTTCTTCTCTTCTTCTCTTCTTCTTTTCTTCTCTTCTTCTCTTCTTCTCTTCTTCTCTTCTTCTCTTCTTCTCTTCTTCATTTTCTTCTCCGGGCCGCTCCGCACCCATGCTGGCATGGAGGGAGGCTCCCGCTGTGTGACGGCGCTCCTCGTCTGACAGTTCTTAAATAACGGGGGGCCACCCGGTGACCCCGCCCCCCTCTGACGCACGGTGACTTGACGGGACTTCCCTGTGATGTCACGGGAAGTCCCGTCCTGTCCCGTGCGTCAGAGGGAGGCGGGGTCACCGGGTGGCCCCGCCCCCTTATTTAAGAACTGTCAGACGAGGAGCGCCGTCACACAGCGGGAGCCTCCCTCCATGCCAGCATGGGTGCGGAGCGGCCTGGAGAAGAAAATGAAGAAGAGAAGAAGAGAAAAAGAGAATAAAAGAAGAAGAGAAGAAGATGAAGAAGATGAAGAGAAGAGCGGGAGCCTCCCCCCATGCCATAGGTGCGGAGCGGCCCGAGGAGAAGAAGATAGAAGACGCCACGGAGGAGATGCTGGACGAGAACGCCGGAGGAAGAACCAGAAGAGCCAGAAGAACCAGAAGAACCAGAAGATGAAGGAAGATAGAAGAAAGAAGAAGTATTTAAATAAAGGAATTGTCAAAAACTGTCTCTTGTCATTTTTAACATTTTTGACAGTTTTTTAGTGAAATGATAGGGGTACTTTTGTACCCCTTACCATTTAACACAGGGGGGGGGCCGGGATCTGGGGGTCCCCTTGTTAAAGGGGGCTTCCAGATTCTGATAAGCCCCCCGCCCGCAGACCACTGGCCAGGGTTGTGGGGATGAGGCCCTTGTCCTCATCAACATGGGGACAAGGTGTTTTGGGGGGCTACCCCAAAGCACCCTCCCAATGTTGAGGGCATGTGGCCTGGTACGGTTCAGGAGGGGGGGGCCGCACTCTCGTCCCCCCTCTTTTCCTGCGGCCTGCCAGGTTGCGTGCTCGGATAAGGGTCTGGTATGGATTTTTGGGGGACCCCGCGCCGTTTTTTTTTTTTTTTGGCGCGGGGTTCCCCTTAAAATCCATACCAGACCTGAAGGGTCTGGTATGGAATTTAGGGGGAACCCCACGTAATTTTTTTTTTTTAATTTTGGCCGGGGTTCCCCTTAATATCCATATCAGACCTGTAGGGCCTGGTATGGAATTTAGGGGGATTCCTACGTCATTTTTTTTTTTTAATTTTGGTTCGGGGTTCCCCTTTGGGGAATTCCCATGCCGTTTTTATCAATGAACTTCTATGTGTATTGTCGGCAATGCAATAGCCGCGGTAGTTTTAAATGAGTTTTTTCCTTCAAAATGTCATTTTGCTGTCAGACTGTTCTAAACACAGGAAACATGCGCCCCTTTACAGGCATACTATAGACACCCCCCAGGTACGAAATTTAAAGGATTTTACACTTTTATTGTTTGACTTTAAGCATTATTAAAATCACTGCTCCTGAAAAAACGGCCGTTTTTAAAAAAAATTTTTGCATTGATCCATGTCCCCTGGGGCAGGACCCAGGTCCCCAAACACTTTTTATGACAATAACTTGCATATTAGCCTTTAAAATTAGCACTTTTGATTATTCATGTTCGTGTCCCATAGACTTTAATGGTGTTCGCGTGTTCGAACGAACTTTTTTCCTGTTCGCATGTTCTGGTGCGAACCGAACAGGGGGGTGTTCGGCTCATCCCTAGTGATCATTTTAGCCCTTAAAGAATGGAAGAATCTCCTTGAAGGTACCACTGTGCCAGTTCTCATTCTTACTGACCATAAGAATCTCACATTCTTGTCTGAGGCTAAATGCCTTTCTCCCAGAAGGGCGCAATGGGCTCTTTTCTTGTCAAGTTTCAATTACATTGTCTCATTCTTAGCCAATACTAAGAATGTAAGGGCTGGCGCTTTATCGCAACAATTTTCCTCCACTTCCAAGATGGAATCAGTTCCTATTTCTCCTGATTGTATTCTGGCTACAGTTCGCACGTCTCCTTTGCTGCTCAGGTCTATGCTCCTCTTGAAAAAACCTTGTGACCGCTACTTTGTCCCTGAGAGTCTCTGTACTGCCGTGCTTCAGACTTACCATTCTCCCTAGGCTGCTGGCCACCCTTAGATGAGTCAACTCTTTTGGGCCATTTCCCAACAATTCTGGTGTCCTAGTCTACGTGCTGATGTAGCTACCTTCATAGCTGCTTGTTCCATGTGTAAGACACCATGACAGCTTCCAGTGGGCCTCCTACAACCCATACCCAATGGAGAGAGGCCTTGGACCCACCTGTCCATGGATTTCATTGTGGAGTTACCCAACTCTCAGGTCAACACAGTTATCCTTATGGTGGTTGATTGGTTCTCGAATATGTCTCATTGTATTCCACTTAAGAAGTTGCCCACATCTAAGGAACTGGCTTTCATTTTTGCTCAGGAGATCTTTCGCTTACATGGGCTAGCCAAGGTGATTGTCTCGGACAGGGGTAGTCAGTTTGTGTCCCGGTTCTGGCGATCCTTTTGTGCACAGTTGGGAATTCAGTTTTCTTTCTCCTTTGTGTATCACCCGCAGTCTAATGGGGCCTGCAGAATGAACCAACCAGTCCTTGGAGCAGGTTCTACTTTGCTATATTTCTGACCATCATAACAACTGGTCAGACCTCTTACCTTGGGCGGAGTTTGCTCACAATAGTGCCTTGAATTCTGCTTCCCGATTGTCCCCGTTTATGGCAAACTATGGTTTCCAACCTTGCATGTTGCCTGACTCATTTGTTCCGCAGAGTATTCCTGCATTAGAGGAGCATCTCTGCGGTCTGTATTCCACTTGGGCACAAGTCCAGGAGGCTTTGCAACATGCCAATGATAGGTACAGTCTCCATGCTGACAGCAGACACCTGCCTCCTCCTTCCTACCAGGTTGTGGACAGAGTCTGGCTGTCATCTCACAACCTCCGACTCCGTGTTCATTCACTGAAGTTGGCACCTTGGTTTATAGGGCCTTTCCGTATTCTCCACAGGATTAACCCAGTAGCTTATGCTTTAGACCTTCCTTCTAATATCTCAAATGTATTCCATGTCTCCTTATTAAAACCTTTGGTCTGCAACCGTTTTACCACCTCGGTGCCATGTCCTCACCCAGTACAGGTTGAGAACCATGAAGAGTATGAACTACAGTCCATTGTTGACTCCCATAGGTTCCTTGGGCGCATACAGTACCTGGTGCATTAGAAAGGGTACAGGAATGCTCTTGGGTCTCATCCTCAGACCTACATGCCCCTTGTCCTCCTCCGTGCTTTCCATAGACGTTTTCCCCTCAAACCTGGTGGTCTTCTGATGGAAAGAGGTCATTGAGGAGGGGATACTATCAGGGCTGGGCTCAGCCCTTCCTTCTCAGAGCAGGCCACTCAGCTGTCGGTTAATTGCCAGCTCCAATCTTTTCCACGTTACTCATATGATGATGATATCCTGTTCGTCAGTCCTGCTGGTTACTTAAGCTGTTCAGTTCCTCTCTGCCTTCGCCTTGGTCAACACATATAGAGAATCTCTCATGTGTACCTGTTGAAGACTTACTTGGCTGACGTCCCTTTTAGTTCCTGATCCTGCTTGCTGTTCCACTATGCTGATTCTCTGGTTTCCTGATTTCCTGGCTTGTCCTGAAGTATGCTGATCTCTGGCTTCTTGACATTCTGGCTTGTCTGACTATCCATTCCAATTACCAAACTCTAGGTTATAATTTGTGTGAAAACACAGTGTAGCACTAGAAAACCATCAAAGAAACAGCATACTGCAATGCATTAAAAATAAAAAAGACACAGAAAATAATAATGATATATACTGTGAAAATGATATAAATACAGTCCAGTGACTATAAACTAGTGGAAATATGAATTCGCTACTGTAGTGAGCTAATTAAAACAAGTGTCCATAGATGTTAAGGACTCAGGATCCACTCTTTAGGTGACACTTGTAAAAATGGAAACAGGTGACTGGCCAATGAAACGCTAGGGATAGTGTGTCCTCCACCAAAGAAATGGGATATGTACTCTTACCAGACGGAGTGGACTCACATGCCAGTGGCAGTGAGTCAATCGCTCTTGTGTTGGCCACAACCTGGGAGTCCAACGTTGCACAGGACTTGGATGGAACTGGAACTCAGTTGGAGATCGATCCAAACGTGGATGATGGATAACAAAATGCTCTCATCAGGACCAGCATAAAATGTGACAGTCACTTTTTTGTTTTCCCGCTGCTCCTTCCGTACAGGAAATGCCCTCTCCCCTATGTCATGACTACAGACCTACATGCCCCTTGTCCTCCTCCATGCTTTCCATAGACGTTTTCCCCTCAAACCTGGTGGTCTTCTGATGGAAAGGGGTCATTGAGGAGGGGATGCTATCAGGGCTGGGCTCAGCCCTTCCTTCTCAGAGCAGGCCACTCAGCTGTCGGTTAATTGCCAGCTCCAATCTTTTCCACGTTACTCATATGATGATGATATCCTGTTCGTCAGTCCTGCTGGTTACTTAAGCTGTTCAGTTCAGTTCCTCTCTGCCTTCACCTTGGTCAACACATATAGAGAATCTCTTATGTGTACCTGTTGAAGACTTACTTGGCTGATGTCCCTTCTAGTTCCTGATCCTGCTTGCTGTTCCACTATGCTGATTCTCTGGTTTCCTGATTTCCTGGCTTGTCCTGAAGTATGCTGATCTCTGGCTCCTTGACATTCTGGCTTGTCTGACTATCCATTCCAATTACCAAACTCTAGGTTATAATTTGTGTGAAAACACAGTGTAGCACTAGAAAACCATCAAAGAAACAGCATACTGCAATGTATTAAAAATAAAAAAGAAACAGAAAATAATAATGATATATACTGTGAAAATGATATAAATACAGTCCAGTGACTATAAACTAGTGGAAACATGAATTCGCTACTGTAGTGAGCTAATTAAAACAAGTGTCCATAGATGTTAAGGACTCAGGATCCACTCTTGAGGTGACACTTGTAAAAATGGAAACAGGTGACTGGCCAATGAAACGCTAGGGATAGTGTGTCCTCCACCAAAGAAATGGGATATGTACTCTTACCAGACGGAGTGGACTCACATGCCAGTGGCAGTGAGTCAATCACTCTTGTGTTGGCCACAACCTGGGAGTCCAACGTTGCACAGGACTTGGATGGAACTGGAACTCAGATGGAGATTGATCCAAACATGGATGATGGATAACAAAATGCTCTCATCAGGACCAGCATAAAATGTGACAGTCACTTTGTGTTTTCCCGCTGCTCCTTCCGTACAAGAAATGCCCTCTCCCCTATGTCATGACTACAGATCCCAAACAGCGACCAAAACTGAGGTTACATCAACAGATCCCAAACAGTGACCAAAAATGAGGTTTTGGTCACTGTTTGGGATCCATTGATGTGACGTAGGGGAGAGGGTAGAATGATGCATGTCACATCTTTTACATTAAATATGCAATATAAATAACATCCATGAATATATTAACCCCTTCATACCAGCGCCCCCCAGCCCTTTAAGAGGTTTCTGATGCCGAGAGGCTGGACGGGTTTCTGATCATGTGACCGCCGGGACTGGCTGTCGCATCAGTCACATGATCAGAAAGCTCCCGATCGCAAGTAGAGATTAGGAGCTTTCGGTTAGCCGCTGGTAACTGTTCTGGGAGCACACAGGCTTCTTGCTCTCTGCACAGCTCTATTTACATTCAGGTATGCATACAGCATGTGTGGCTACTTGGCGTTAGGGTTCACATGCCCAGAGGAAACATATATGCGTTTGGGTGGCGTGGAGAGGTTACATGCTCGTATAATATTAAGCAACGTTTTTTTAAAATAAATTAATATCCATTTGACAAAGTTTTTTTAAGGTAATGACATAATACCAGATTTCTCCAGCAGGTGGAGCAGCTACTTTAAACCACTTGCCAACCACCCTGTAGCAGTTTTACTGCTACAGGGTGGCAGCTGTGTGCCGGATCATGTATATATACATGATTCCAGACTTCCAGTTAGGGGGCACGCCTGCGCTCCACTGGCGGCTCACTTCCACTGTGATTACACACAGCGGAAGCCAATGGGTGGGTCCCAGATACTCAATGTCCTCCGACTACCGCCGATCATCAGGCATAGAAACAGAATTGCAATCTGCCCACTGTACAATATTTGTGGCTATCATCTCTTGAGTAATAAACTCTATTTTATCTGTTAAGATAACACCTATTTTATCTCTCCTTCTTACACTCTGACTTTATAAGGCTGATTACATACTTCCCAGCCACAGTGTAATGTGTTTGGATATTGTCTCTAAACGAATACACTCTAACATGTGTTTTAGTATGATATATGCCTTTGTCTCTTTCATAGTTTCATTTTGTTTGGAAGAATTGGTGGAACAGGAATGTGTGGGGCTTAGGGTAATGTGGGGTTGAGTCTTTAACCACTTCCCGCCCAGCCTGATATCATAATAGTGCTGGGCAGGAGCACCAGTATCCCAAGAGGATGTCATATGAGGTCTTCCCACTCACGCGCCTTGTGCGCGCCTTAGAGGCCATGCAGTGGCACGATGGAAATCAGATCATTGTACCTGACCCTGGTACCATGTGATCATTGTGACCAATCACAGCGATCACTTGTTAGTTGTACACAATGTTTTTCATTTATAGCCATGTACTGTGTACTATTGTGATCTATGTGATTGGTCACAGTGATTACATGATACAGGGCTAATCACAATGGACCTGTACTATGTGATAGTTGTAGCCAGTCACAGCTATCATGATTGTACACAATCAATGGCACGTGAATGGATGTCATTTATAAAAATGATTGTTTAAAGAACATGTTATAAAGCAAAAACAAAAAGATTGTCTTTGGCTATAAGCAACAAGTTTATTATTGGTTTAAGATCAACATTAGGAATGCAGAATTCCTTTAAATAACATTCCTGCAGGATAGTATATGGAATAGTTGGGCAACTTAAAGTGAACCTGTGGTTTGTTTATGCAAGGCGAGCTAGTCCTTGGCCCCCACAGCAACTGAAGCTAGCCATAGATGAATCAAAATTTGGCCAGTCCTGCAGAGACCAAAATTTGATACATCTACGGCCATTACCGTTGATGAGAAGTTGATCAAATGTTGACGTCTCCAAAAAGGGCTTGTTGGATCATTTTTGTTTCGAACAGCATTGCAGTGCTAATCAGTGTATTCTGATAGCAGAGGAGTCCCTTCTGTCAGAATACAATAACACAGTGGGAAGGATTTCTCTATTCACCTTGATTGTGTGGATGGGGTCTTTGTTCAGTTTTTTCTATTAAATGAACCCCCTGGCTGATCAAAAAAAACTGACCCCTGTACACCCAACTTTATATTTACCTTCCATTCACCCTCTTGTTGCTTCATTCTTGCATGGGAGCCCCAAGCATATCCTAATAAAAGCTTACACAGGGCCCAGGTCTCTCTCCCCACCCACATCTGACATCAATAATGGAATGCATGCAAATTCATTTTAAATTAATTGATAAAATTGTCAGATAAAATAAGAAATTGGCTCTCTACATTTTAAAATATACATCATTGCTGTAGCTTTTGTAGTTTGTATTTATTGTTTTATCCCCCATATTGGGAAACATTCTTAAAGTTTTTAA
Source organism: Lithobates clamitans (assembly GCA_037952925.1). Lineage (NCBI taxonomy): Eukaryota > Metazoa > Chordata > Amphibia > Anura > Ranidae > Lithobates > Lithobates clamitans. The sequence continues at coordinate 5,289,469 of JBBGZY010000394.1, read as the reverse complement.
AAGGGGGTAACTTGCCCACTATTTGGGTATAGCATAAAAAAACACACACACAAACCCATACCCACATGCAAATGCATTGGTAAATGCCTTCATAAAACATAGTACACCATAATTTCAGCTGCTGTATCTGTTCAGAAATAGTATCGTTTTAAAATGATCCCTTTACTATCAAGCAATGCTGTTTTATTCATGTTGCCTAAAACAGTTTCAATACTATGGTCGATGTGCAGAATGCATTATTGTCATTAATGAAAAAGTTAATGGGCCATTTTCTTATATATCAATTTACATTTTACAGTTATTGTATACAAATGATATATACCGTGCAGAAATGATTATTTTGCTCAAGGAAACCGTTTTAATGTGTTTTACGTGTATGAAATATTCAACATAATGATGCATCTCAAGGACTGCAAATAGAGCATTGCTGTTTTTGAGTAAGAGTCCTTGTTTATGAAGGTGTGCAATGATAACAGAATTTTGAAACAAATCCAAGGTAAACATCAAACGCTTGTATGCAAGATGTGAGTTAAAAAACTAACACTAATACTATCAGTGTTTGTCAGGATACATTAATGCACAAACCTGCAACCATGGGTAAGTCTTGCTTTTCTGCTGCTTAAGGCGATATGTGAAATTGCAACATTCCTGCTTACAACTGAGAAACTATGTTTTTTAAATCTGAACAAACTGAAAAAAAAGAATGCAGAACTATTTTAAAGGAACATTTTACTATTTAATATTATAGAAATACTTTGATAAACTGCTCAAAAGAGCTCCTTTATTATATTGAATGCTATATTTTATTAAACAGCCTGACCATACTGTACGTATATAAACATACAAATCTTAGTAATGATCAGTAGTTGTGCTTCTAGAATTCAAATTTACACGCTTTCTTTCCTAATGGATGAACAAAACATACACCATTGGAAGGAGCACCAGACCAACTGATAAGAGTCCAAATTGATTTATGGATTGCACTATAAAAACATCCACCACATTTCGGGGGCCAGAAAATACACCCTCTTCAGGGCTAAAACAAAACACATTATAACATATATGCAGGAATTATTATAAGCAGATGTTACATGGTCCATACATAACATTGCACCACTGTATATATAACAGAAATAAATACTCATGAGATAAAACAATAAAAAATAGTAAAACGTGAAATAAAATTTAACATTGTTGCACATATGTCTAAAGATAGAACCCATGGGTTAAAAAAACTATTTAAACACATTTCTGCTATAGGGTGCAACAAAACCCTTGGTCTATCAACCATCTAGAAAGAAAAGAAAATACCAGTGTTTAAGAAATGAAGATACATATTAGCAATGTAGTACTTTGAAAAATAATGCTGCAACCCTAGTGAGGCTAGAGAAAGAGATGCATGTTGATGATGGATGGATAACCATGACTTTATGGCTAATTATACAATGAGGCACTTTACAGATGCTACAGCGGTAAAAATAGCACCTGTAAAGAGCCTCTCCTGTCTCTTTAGTGTGAAAGCCTGAGTGCTTTCACACTGGAGCGGTGCACTTGCAGGACGGTAAAAAAAGTCCTGCAAGCAGCATCTTTGCATCTTTGCATTGCTGTAGGAGCGGTGTATACACTATTCCTAAAGCGCCCCTGACCATTGAAATCAATGGGGCAGTGCCGCCAAACCACTCTTAAAGCACCGCTGCAGCAGCACTTTGCGGGCGGTTGTAACCCTTTTTCAGCCGCTAGCGGCCGAATAGCGCCACTAAAACGACAGTAAAGGGCCGCTAAAAATAGTGGCGCTTTACCGCCGACGACCGCCCGCCCACCCCAGTGTGAAAGTAGCCTTAACGAAACATCCAAACCTCAAAAATTTACTCAGCTTATTCCACTACTTTGCTAGAAGGCCATACACATTAGAGAGCGCAGGGACTCCTTAACCATACAAATATTTTTTCACGGATCACAAAAACCTGTATGTGTATGGCCATGGAGTTGTTTAGACATCTCTGGCACTGGCTTTCTCTAGAGGAAAACCATGGCAATTTTCTGAAATTAACCAGCCCCTTTTTACCCTGAGATAAGTTGGTCTTTACACTGCAGGCCCCTTATAGTTGATTAGCTGATATCTGCCAGCACATTACCAAAAGAGAAACAAAAATGACATGCCTCTCAGGAAACCATGTATAATCCCACAATCATTGACCAATCATATAGGTAAAAAAAAAGCTCTTAGTACACAATAAAAATAAGTTGTGTGAGTGAAGAAGGCAAAATATGCATCATAACACCAATGTGTGCCAAGTCAAAGTGTTTCACAGGACAATTACTTCTTCAGGACACCACCCCCATACAGAATGTTGAGACACTTAATATTTCTCAATAATAAAGGGGGGTATTGTGGTATGGAGGAAACAATTCAGTACAGAATATACAGTTAAAAACGTTGTTACTTGCTTACCTATGCTGTAAACTGGTTTGCTAAAATAGCAGGTTCCAACATATACATACAGTCGGGTCCATAAATATTGGGACATAAACACAATTCTAATCTTTTTGGCGCCATACATCACCACAATGATTTGAAATGAAACAAACAAGATGTGCTTTAACTGCAGACTTTCAGCTTTAATTTGAGGGTATCTACATCCAAATCAGGTGAACGGTGTAGGAATTACAACAGTTTGTATATGTGCCTCCCACTTTTTAAGGGACCAAAAGTAATGGGATAGATTAACAATCATCAATCAAACTTTCACTTGTTAATACTTGGTTGCAAATCCTTTGTAGTCAATTGCAGCCTGAAGTCTGGAACACATAGACATCACCAGACTTTGGGTTTCATCCCTGGTGATGCTCGGCTAGGTCTCTACTGCAACTGTCTTCAGTTCCTGCTTGTTCTTACGGCATTTTCCCTTCAGTTTTGTCTTCAGCAAGTGAAATGCATGCTCAATGGGATTCAGGTCAGGTGATTGACTTGGCCATTGCATAACATTCCACTTTTATGATGGTCTATTTGGTCAGCCCCTTTTGGGGTGGGGGGGATGCGCACCTGTAGTGGATCCATCTTGATTAGGATACGCCTCTAGTAAGTATATATACATATGAATGTTTCTGGATCTGTAGCCTCTCTGTTTGGTGGGTCAGAAATCTATGCAGCTCCCGCACTGTAAGTATACACTTGAGCAGTATGTTCTTGCGCCATCTTTGCCTTTATACTTATATTTTATAACAAATGTATTATGTACCTATGTTCAGTTACCCATAGTACCCCTTTCCATATATATGTATTTCAGACTTGTCGACTCGGTTTGGACACTGATCCACTGAGCCTGACACAACTTGCGGCCAATCCCGGCTAGGTCACAAATTATAGTCTGATCATATAGGGCGATCTGGCGCAGCTTCATATCTGCTTCAACACTTGTTAAGGTATATTTGGGTTTATCCTGTTTTTTTTAATATCTGGCTCTAGTGGTGACTTCTTTTTCTTCCCTTTTAGTCATACACTGTTTGTTTTTTTTGCACCCCTGTGCTCCACTAGATTCTCATTATGTGTGGTCCTGCACACACTGTATGCATCCCTCCTCACTCTTTGGGTCACCTTTCTAATACTATGTATGCACAAATATTTCTTTAGATATTTAATATTTTGCTGCATCCTTTTCACCCTTTACACAATCCCTTTATTTTAATCGAGCTGACATGTATTACTCTGACCCTCTAATCCACTACTTCATTTAACCACTTAACTTATTTATCCATTTTTTTCTCTTAATTCATTTAATAAATTCTATATTTATTTATTATTGCTTAGTAAAAATACAGTTGCCAAGCACCCAGAGGCCGCTAACTGCATATATGGAATGCAGGTAGACTGGTGCCTTGTAGCTGGTCAATTGACCATCTATTTGTGCAACTATATTTTTTTCAAATATTCCTTTTTTACATATAGGGATATATTGTTTAGTCTATTCTTTTTGGATTTCCGCTGCAGGTGTGGCTTTCCCCTCGACCGATCACCTGGCCCGATGGGGGGTGACTTTTTAGTGTGACTTCTCGTAAGCCACATCGTTGGACTACTGCCCCTTTTTCTGGTTGCGGTGTCAGTGGAGGTGCTCTGGGACCCCCTGGAGGTGAGAGAGTGAGCAGCTTTTAAAGGGAAGTGCAAAGAAAGGCAGGAGGTAGGGAACGGCCGCAGTTAGCTGCTTCTGTCGGCCAGTATCTCAATACCCCATGCAGGGGAAGAAAAACCATGGGGGAGGGACTATTACGGTACTAGGTATAGCCAAGTATTTAGTAAGAAAAGGTAAAGAGGGAGGTAGTAGTATGATAAAATTCCATTTTAATAGAAAACATAGTTAAAAGGTTATAACAATGTCACAAACAGTTGTAATTAAAAGCAAAAGCAGTAAATACAACCAAATGGATTACACCCCATGGTGATGGTGGACACAAATAAAGCTTGGAATCTCGACCGGTTTCGCGGTTTTAGCCGCTTCCTCAGGAGAGCAATATCTGTGGTACAACATACAATAGTTGTAATAAATACACAATTCAGGAGATACATAGGAAAATTATTGTTGCAGCAAAATCATTAGAAAATACATTAAACAATTACATACAACTTAAGTACAAAGAGGATGAGCTCACCCGTTCAGTAGTTCTCTGTGGGTGTGTAAAGCCCCAAGTAATTCCCCCTGCGGCGAACACAGGGGATAGCAAACAGCCTCTGGATGAATACATTTTGGATGATAGAATTATATAAGTCAATGGACTAGAGAATCAGTAAAAAGGGGGGGTGGAATAAGGGGGTGCCAGTAGTGTACCTCTGAAATTTAAAACCCGTGTGCGAGGGAAAGAACAAGAGAAGTAAGTGGGGATAGATAGTAAAGGGGGGGAAAGGGGGGGGGGAAGGGGGGGGAGAGGAAAGAACCCAACACTTCATCTGCACTTAATTCCTCATGCAAGAGACTTCGTTTTGGGGGCAACACCCCACCAACGAATCCTAAAAAAGATAAAAAAGGCCCAAAAGGCCCGAGATCCACTCAGGCACCCCCTACACAAATTCCACATGATACTAACACCCCCGCAGAAGGGGCTACTGGCCACTCCACACTGCACGGCACAATTCCCAAAATCCTAAACTCTGCTTTAATGACAAACAAATATACGAAAATTAATGAGGACGCCATTTTTTTAGATCTGAAAAAACAACAGAGCAATCTAGATGCCTACGTCCTGAAACCCTCACTGTCCCAACAAAACCCTCCCCTTCAGACCACACCGACCGTAATGTTATAAACCTTACCCCCTATACTTTTAACAGCGAGGAAATCTCGTTGTTACAGTTAGGTCTGGGTTTTTGTCCTCTTGATGCACTCAAGGTCACTGAAACAATTAAGGACTTTACCTTTTTGCACGCAATTTAACATTCAGGTTTATCTACTACAAGGATCGTGTCAACCTAGGACTGGAGCGTGAGCTCGCGGAGCGTACCAAAGGCTTCTCTATGGAGGAGTTCAGGGCGCTCCGCGACCTGATGCTCCTGTTCGATGAGGGTGACACCGGAGACCCCGCGTCCTCACAAGATTGTGGGGCCCCTGACGATGTCCCTTCAAACGAACCCGTAGCAGGGATAACCCCACCTGCCCCCCCTGCATCCAACAGGTCTTGCATCCACCTGCCTTGAGATATGGGCTTTTCTTCGAGCTACTATCAGTGACCTCAAGAAACAAAAATGGCCCGACTTTCCCTCAAACCTTGACCCTAGTCAAATCCGAGCTCTTCGGTCCTTGCAGCAACGCTCTGATGTCGTGATTAAACAATCGGACAAGGGCGGTAATATTGTCCTGATGACCAATCACCAATACCAATCTATGTGCCTAGCTATTCTTAATAACAAACATTGGTATAGACCCATCTCTGCTACACACATATCTTCCTTTGCACAGGAACTCCGGGCTCTTTGCACTGAGGCCTACATTATAGGCCTCATTGACAAAGATACCTTGGAGTTCCTGGTCCCCAAATTTCCCCGTACCCCCACCTTCTATTCCCTACCCAAGACCCATAAAGCTGTGCATATCCCTCCGGGAAGACCCATAGTGTCGGGGATAGGCTCTCTAACAGACAACGCAAGCAAATTTGTTGACGCTTTCTTAATGCCCCACGTCCGCAGCCTCCCGTCCTATATTAGGGACACCACCGACCTATTGCAACACCTTGAGGGAATCCAGATCCCTCCGGATGCCCTACTCGTGGCTGTTGATATTGAGGCTCTTTACTCCAGTATCCCCCACGAGCAGGGCGTACGGACGGCTGGTTCCTTCTTAGCCGAACAAGATACAACTACTTGGCCTTTGAATCAGTTCATACTGGCACTATTGTACTTTATATTGACTAAAAACTATTTTACTTTCAATGATCAATTATTTTTACAAATACAAGGTGTTGCAATGGGGACGTCGTGTGCCCCAGCATATGCAAATTTATACCTAGGCGGCTGGGAGCCACACATCCATGCTCATGACCAATATACAGAATTTTTAAACTATATCCTTTTATGGTATCGTTTCATTGATGATCTTTTCATGGTATGGACGGGTCCCAGGGACAAACTTTTACAATTTTTACGTCAACTGGACAACAATGACCTAAACCTCAAATTCACTTTCAAAATTGAGACTGAGCAAATCCCCTTTCTAGACTTACTGATTATCAAACAACCTGACGGAACGTTAGGCACCGACCTCTACAGAAAACCCACTGCTGGTAACACTTTGTTGTTTGCCACCAGTGCTGATCCGAATTCCCTGGTACGGAGCATTCCCTATGCCCAATACCTACGGTTACGCAGGAATTGTACACATCACAGCGACTTCATACGTCAGGCCAAAGCACTACGCGAACGCCTCTTACGATGAGGTTTTTCCTCCACCAATTTGCGTAAAGCATTTAATAAGTCTCTATTACGCCCACGGACTTCTTTACTGTTTAAAGGCAAGAAACCCTCCCCCCCACAGAAACCGTAAGACTCATCACGACCTATTCTGCACACCATAACATACTCCGTAATATTCTAACCAAACACTGGCATCTCTTGGCTGATCATCACGTACTGACCAAATATATCAGACATACACCGGAAGTGGTCTTCCGTAGAGCGCGGTCACTACGTGATCAGCTAACTGCCAGCCACTACAATCCCACTAAATCTGTGAGGAGTGGCCCCAACGGCACCTTCCAATGTGGGGAATGTCCCCGGTGCCCTTGGGTCCACGAAAGCAGAACTGTGGTTTTACCTAACGGCGAGACCTTGGTCCCACGGACCTTCGCCAACTGCGGTACAAAAGGGGTGGTCTATCTCATGAACTGCGTATGCAAAGCCTTTTACGTGGGCAAAACAATTAGGGAATTCAGGCAGAGAATCGGTGACCACCTGTATGACTCAGAAAATGGCAAATTGACTACTATCGGCCGACATATTGGCCTACACCATAGATTCGATAACTCCGTGGCCAAATTTCTGGTACTAGAGGTGGTCCAACCTAATCCCAGGGGTGGCGATTGGGATCGCTCGATACTCCAGAGGGAATCCCTTTGGATCGAGCGACTCAATGCCACTATCCCCCCTGGCCTAAACAAATCAGTGTCCTACAGGGCCTTTTTATGAGGTCCTTTATGAGGTCTTGTTTCTTATCCTTCCTCTCCTCCCTTTCTTTTCCTCCCCCTTTTTCTTTCCTCCCTTTCCCCTTCCCCCTTTCTTTCATCCTCCCATTTCCCCTCCCCCCCTCCCCCTCGGTTTCCCCCCCTTTTTCCCCCCTTCCCGTCCATTCCCCTTAGTGCTTCCCTTCCCCTCCCTTCCCTCCCCCCCCCTCCCCTCCTTCCCTTCCTTCCCCTCCTTCCCCTCTCCCCTCTCCCCTCCTCCCCTCCCTTTCCTCCCCTCCGTTTCATCATCTGGCCATGCTCACCTCTTCCCTCCCCCCCTCCCCTCTTTCCCCTCCCCCTCCCCCCTTTCCCTTTTTTCCCCCCCTTTTGTTTCTCTCCCCCTCCCCCTCCCTCCCTCACTACCGGGTCTTAATACTATCTATGATGCCTTTCTGCTGAAGTGAACTCCTTAATGCTGCTGTTGTTGACTTCCTGTTGTTTAGATACAGAATTATGTACTGTCTTTTTTCTCCATTTTTATTATGTTGTATTATGGTTTTCATGTGTTTTGCTGTGTAAGGATGACCTCTTCCCCGTGATTAGACTCTGATCTGATCTGTTTCGCCCCGACTCCCCTCTCTGTGGCGGACACATGCTCGCCCTGGCAGCCTCCGGGCTGCTTGTGCCTCCATGTCTGCGCAGTAGCACCTAGCTGTGCACCTGCGCAGTGCGGGCGAACAGACCCGGTGACGTCAGGGACCGCCCCTCACGCCTTCCCTGACTTCCGGGTTGGGGTGCTCTTATAGCGGCCGGCCATGGCCGCTATACGAGCCTACAGCTTCCTGGCGCTGTGCCAGCTGAGGATCATCTTTGTGGGTAAGCTCTGCCGTCCCCCCCTCCCCCTTCATTCCCCTTGCTCTCAGGTAGATTCTTCTCCTTGTTTGCACCTCTGCTTAACACTAAGTCCCTGTATACGGCTTTTTCATACAACGCCACCTGTATGTTTGTTTATTGCCATATCAGAGTGTCTCTCTGATACCTCCCAACCCGGTTTTCATTGCCAATCCACATTATTTCTAATTCGCAAACTTTAACCACAGCTTGTTGCCTTCATTGCTCTTTATCGGTGGGTAAACCTCCTATATAACTTTTGTGGATGGTAACTCTATTACAAATTTTGATTTGCAGTTGTTGCTGTGACCTCCTTCTGCACACATCAATAATTCCAGTCCCCCTGGGGGGTCCTATTGCCAACCTAACAGCGGCTGGTGATTCCAATTCGCTTGCTATATTATCCCTTGTTATGCTGTCCTTATCCATTCCAGCTTATGCTTCTGCAACATTTTAATGCTCTAGCGGTGAGTGCCAGCTCTTTACACCTGTGTGCAATCTTTCTCAACTCTGATCTGTTTTCTACACTGTTGGAAGTAGTGGGTTTCCCTTTCCACTGACCTTACTGTCTTCCTTTTCTTTCCGTCCTCCTCTCTTTCCCTCCCTCTTCTTTCCCCCCCCTTCCCCCTTCCCTCCCCCTCCTTTCTCCCCTTTCCCCCCTTTCCCCCCCATTTTCCCCTTTTTCCCCCCCTTCCCCCCCCTCCCCCCCTTTTCTCCCCCCCTTTCCCCCTTCCCCCCCTCCTCCCCCCTCCCCCCCTCGCCGCTTCCCTCCCTTGCCCCTTTTCTCCCCCCCCCTCCCCCCATTCCCTCAACCCTTCCCCCTCCCCCCTCCCTCTTCCCCCCTCCCCTTCCTTCACCCTCTTTCCCTCTTCCCCCCCTTCCCCAATTCTTTCCTCCCCCCCCCTTTCCCCCCCCCTTTCCCCCCTTTTACTATCTATCCCCACTTACTTCTCTTGTTCTTTCCCTCGCACACAGGTTTTAAATTTCAGAGGTACACTACTGGCACCCCCTTATTCCACCCCCCCTTTTTACTGATTCTCTAGTCCATTGACTTATATAATTCTATCATCCAAAATGTATTCATCCAGAGGCTGTTTGCTATCCCCTGTGTTCGCCGCAGGGGGAATTACTTGGGGCTTTACACACCCACAGAGAACTACTGAATGGGTGAGCTCATCCTCTTTGTACTTAAGTTGTATGTAATTGTTTAATGTATTTTCTAATGATTTTGCTGCAACAATAATTTTCCTATGTATCTCCTGAATTGTGTATTTATTACAACTATTGTATGTTGTACCACAGATATTGCTCTCCTGAGGAAGCGGCTAAAACCGCAAAACCGGTCGAGATTCCAAGCTTTATTTGTGTCCACCATCACTATGGGGTGTAATCCATTTGGTTGTATTTACTGCTTTTGCTTTTAATTACAACTGTTTGTGACATTGTTATAACCTTTTAACTATGTTTTCTATTAAAATGGAATTTTATCATACTACTACCTCCCTCTTTACCTTTTCTTACTAAATACTTGGCTATACCTAGTACCGTAATAGTCCCTCCCCCATGGTTTTTCTTCCCCTGCATGGGGTATTGAGATACTGGCCGACAGAAGCAGCTAACTGCGGCCGTTCCCTACCTCCTGCCTTTCTTTGCACTAGACATTTGGGATGATGGTACTTTTATTTGGTAATTCAACCCTTTCGATCTAGGCGCTTTCTTTCATAGCTTTTAAAGGGACCTATATGTAGGAAGTCTTCTTTTCCCCTGCTGGACATACACTGTTGGGTAATTATATAAGGTGTATACATTGCATATTGCTGTTATCATATATAAGTGCTCTGTTACATGTGTACTTATATCACATATCTCTCAACAGACTGACCCTCTGAAGAAGACCCCTAGTATATGGGTTGAAACGCGTCAGATTTATTTTTCATATTGTTGAAATTTTTGTCCAATGTTACTACGGAAATATGTCTGTATAGTGTATGTCGATTTTAAAAGGTCAAATACTTCCTACTGGAGCTCATTTCTTAACTTTCATGATATGTGATGATTTTTTGTAAAATAAACTTTTTCAATTTTATACATACTTTGACTCAATATTTGTACTTTGCTGCCAAAAAACCCCACCTTGGGGGAACTTTTTTCTTTTTCTTTTTGGTTTTTCAATACCAGGGGTGAGCAGCATTCTTTCTCCTTCTTGTGTGTCCTCTCTCCTTTTTAACATTCCACTTCATTCTCCTGGTCATTGTCCATCTGCACTGTGAAGAGCCACCCAATGAGTTCTGAAGCATTTTGCTGAAAATGAGCAGATAATATTGCCTGAAACACTTCAAAATTCATCCTGCTGTTTTTGTCAGCAACCACATCATCAAGAGAACCAGTTTAATTGGCAGCCATACATGCCCACACCATGACACTACCACCACCGTGCTTCACTGATGAGGTGGTATGCTTTGGATCATGAGCAGTTCCTTTCCTTCTCCATACTCTTCTCTTCCCATCACTCCGGTACAAGTTGATCTTGGTCTCATCTGTCCATTGGATGTTGTTCCAGAACTGTGAAGGCTTTTTTAGATGTTGTTTGGCAAACTCTAATCTGGCCTTCCTGTTTTTGAGGCTCACCAATGGTTTACATCTTGTGGTGAACCCTCTGTATTCACTCTGGTGAAATCTTCTCTTTATTTTTGACTTTGACACACATACACCTACCTCCTGAAGAGTGTTCTTGATCTGGCCAGCTGTTGTGAAGGGTGTTTTCTTCACCAGGGAAAGAATTCTTCGGCCATCCATCACAGTTGTATTTCATCATCATTTTCTAAATGGTAATAGGTAATAGCATTGACTGCAGGACCCACCTATGAAGTAAATAACTAGACAGCAGTACTCTCTGCCTACTGGGTACAAATGAGTATGTATCAGGAAATGTTTTAATGAATAGGTATATTTCCAGAAGATATTAGTGCTTCAATATTATGTTTCTAATCTCAGAATGTTGTTTATTATATCTATTGATACGTCTAACTGTGGAACTTTTTCTTCAGATTCTGACCTTTTTTTTAAAATAGGATCCTCCCTATTATGCTATTTTCAGTGTTCTGCTGCTCATATAAATTATCAGCCCCCATTTTGAAATCTTGTTCGCTTAAAGTTCCATCTTAATCTGAGATATTTCCCATATGAAAGTGACTTAATTAAGCATGCAGGGTGATCATTCGCTGCATGTAAAATATGTCTTTCCTGGGCAATATAGAGAACCAAAACCAGATCCAAAAATATAAAGACACTCTCGCTGTTGAAGTTTACCATAAAAGTCAAATTGAAATCATTAATATTCAACCTTGTTATAAATTCCTCCAAGAAGCATCCTGTACCCATCCACAGAATAAGGATGTCATCAATGTGCCTGTGTCATGACAAAATATGACACAGGTAAATTGCCAAATTCACATCAGAAGAAAACGAGCACTCTGATTGCCCCTAGTACAGATTGGCAATTGGTGGGGCACTTTTAGTACCCATTTCAGCACCCTATACCTGTAGGCAGTGCTTCCCTGCAAACAGGAAAGTATACTTTATACTTGCAGAATAAGTGCCAACAAATGAAGATTGTCTACTCCTTTATATTTCTATATGCTAGGCTACATTGTGTAATCATCCTGATTCCTCTAACTACAAATCAAAGTGTGAGGAACTGTCAGAAAATCATCAGTAACAGACCCTTATGGATCTTCTTTAAAGTGGAAGTGTTCTAAGTAGGGACGGGCGAACGGTTCGGCCCGAGCATAAGTTCAGGCCAAACATTTGTTGTTTGTTCATTTGGCGAACATCCGAACAAACAGGTCGTTCGACCATTTGTTCACCCCCCGACCCGACCACAATGCATTGTGACACCGAACAGTGCATTGCAAGCTCTGATTGGCTGAAGCAGTAAAAGCTTCAGCTAATCAGGGCACAGAGCACTGTCAGAGTCATGATTGTCATCATGACTATCATCATGACTTTATCCAATCATGGCTCATTCCTGCCCCACAGAATAAAGGTATTCTTTCAATGGCAGTCATTTTCAGTGTGATTTTGGCATTGGATAGAGATAGAACAGGGCTCTGTCCAGTGCTATTAGTTAGTTAGTGTGATATACTGTGCTATTTTGCTTCATTTGTCAGTGTAGAATATTAGTTTAGTGTCAGTCTAGGGATAGTGTGAGTGTAGTGAGGAGGACCATCATTCAGCTTTGCATAGTGTGCAGCTAGAGTAGGGACAGCTCAGATAGTTTCACTGAAGTGTAGTGAGACCTTGCCATTCATACATACATTAGTGTAGAGTAGGGACAGCTCAGATAGTTTCTGTGTAGTGTAGTGAGACCATGTCAGTAATCTTTACATTAGTGTATAGCTAGAGTAGGGACAGTTCAGATAGCGTCAGTGTAGTGACGGTTGAACACCGTCTATTTGATTGCATTACTGCCAGTTTAACGCCATTTACTTCTGTGTGCATTACTGCCAGTTTAACGCCATTTACTTCTGTGTGCATTACTGCCAGTTTAATGCCATATAGCTTTGTGTGCGTTACTGGTAGTTTAACGCCATATATTTTTGTGTGTGTTACTGCCAGTTTAACGCTGTATAGTTCTGTGTGTGTTACTGCCAGTTTAACGCCGTATAGTTTTGTGCATTACTGCCAGTTTAACGCCATATAGTTTTGTGTGTTACTGCCAGTTTAACGCCATTTAGCGTTAAACTGGGCCTTTTTAAGCACATCTGCAGCAGATCGCACGGTTGCAAACTGTACGTTAGGCACATCAAACATGGCAAAAACACCAACCATTTGGGTACCACATGCTTAACAAGGCATTTAATGTTTAACCCCTCAGCTCATTGCAAAGAGCAGCTAAAAGCCACACAAAATGGGCACAAATCTGTCCCTTCTCCCTACCCACTTCAGTCTGCCACTGCTATACTGAGCCATTACCTCTCAGCAGCCTTCACTGACAGGAATGATGGTATAGCACAGGGTGTCCCAGGTCCTAGCAGCACATCTGCCAGCAGCACGCCACCAGCTGTAGACTGTAGAAGGCAAATTTCTCTGCCCCATCTGCTGCAGCAGAAAAAAAATACAGTCCCTGTCACCCACATGCCCAGCGTCTAAATGCAAGCTTGTCAAAGCTGTTTGCTCTCCAACTATTGCCTTTCAGCCTAGTGGATTCTGCCCCTTCTGTGAATTTGCACAATGTGCAGTACCACAATGGCAGGTTCCCAGTTGCTGCTACTTTTCACGTAAGGCAGTTCCATCTCTCTATCATCACGTGGAAGGAAATGTTCTGGTATCTTTGGGCAAGGCAGTCAGCCGTAAAATCCACCTTACTGCTGAAACGTGGTCCAGCAATCATGGGCAGGGACTATTTAGTTCACAACACACTGGGTAATGCTGTTAGAGCAGAGCAGAATCAAATTCTTATGCACAATATCTACTCGCTTGCTATGTTTACTTATAGTTCCCTCCTTAGAATCCAGGAACTTAATATTCCTGGTTTCTGCAACTCTAAACAAATTATCAAAACAACCATGATTTCTTTAGGCTGAACCCACTCTAAAATGGGTCACCATGGTATGAGAAAAAATTTCAAAAAAAACGAACATGAATGTTGCTTCTCAAAAAATTCAAATTTTACCACTACACATCCACGCTATGGCCGAATGACTGCCACAGCGCGGACTTGAATTCCCGGGAAGCTGTCATATGATGGCCTCCCCTGTGCATGCTCCCTGCGCGCGCCCTGCAGGGAGCCCTGCTCCGGGCGCGCTGCGATCACCGAGTCACTGAGACTCGGCTGATCACCGATCCAAGTAAGGGGCCGGTCGCGGCCCCTTACCATGTGATCAGCTGTCAGCCAATGACAGCTGATCACATGCTGTAAACAAAAGATCGGTAATTGTTTTTTTTTTACTCACGCTGACAGTGTGAGTAGAAAAAAAAGCTGATCACCTGCTCGGATGTAAGGGACATCGGTCCCCAAGTGGAAGAGGCACATCTGCCTCATCAGTGCCACCAATAGTGCTACCTAACAGTGCCCACAGTGCCACCTAACAGTGCCCACAGTGCCACCTAACAGTGCCCACAAGTGCCACCTATCAATGCCAACAAGTGCCACCTATCAATTCCCACAAGTGCCACCTATCAATGCCCACCTGTAGTGCCAATCAGCGCCACCTGCCAGTGCTGCCCATCACTGCCACCTATCAGTGCCCATCACTGCCACCCATCAGTGCCCATCACTGCCCATCACTGCCGCCTCATCAGCGTACATCAATGAAGGAAAAAAATTACCGTTTTAATTTTTTTATAACAAAATATAAAAAAATAAAAACATTTTTGTAAAAAAAAATTAAGTTTTTTTCATTTTTTTAACAAAAAGTAAAAACTGCAGAGGTGATCAAATACCACCAAAAGAAAGCTCTATTTGTGGTGAAAAAATTATAAAAATTTCATTTGGGTACAGTGTTGTATGACCGTGCAATTGTCATTCAAAGTGCGCCAGCACTGAAAGCTGAAAATTGGTCTGGATAGGAGGGGGGTTTAAGTGCCCTGTAAGCAAGTGGTTAAACGCTAAAAAAAAAACAATGCATTTATCTGTACCTTAAGACATATGCACAAACTACCTATGCACTAACTCCCCTTTCCAGTGGACAAAGCCTAAACCTTTTGGAACTTTTTCCACCGGAATAAAAATAAAAAATCTTCTCTTAAACAAAATGTATTGAGCTGCTAATTGAGGACATAGCCAATGACCCCCCTTTCAGGTGGACTAAACCTAGCAATTTTTCCACCTGAACAAAACAAAAATAAATAAACAAATAACAAAAATAAAATATTTTTTTTTAAATTACAAAAAAAATAAAAAAAAAATAAAAAAATTAAATATATATATATCTCGGTCCTCTATAATATTCCAAACATGAAGGGCAAATCTCTGAAACTCTTATCTAAACCTTTTTCATAGCAAAGAAGCATTGACCGGAAAATTCTTACCATCCATGCAGCTCACTAAGGGCTGCTAACATTGTTTCCCCAGTGCTATATTTGAATGAACATGCGGCTACCTCCATTTATGTGACTGTTCTACATAGTGACGCCTTTCTTGTCTTAAAAGACTATTTTTGGTTTGTAGTCTTAGCATTTGGGTCTTAAAAGGGAAACATGTTTGATTACTATGGCCTCTATGCCTTGGATTGCTATCCCATCTCGCAGAATAAACTTCATAACGCCTTGCTGTTGTTTTAGGGTATTTTCTTTGCATATCATTATTAGCCACCAAACAATACCTAGCTATGTGACCCCCCTTTTTACAAACAAAGCACTTGAGAGCTGGTCTCCCTGCATAGGCCCTTCTCTGGCGTTGGAGACTCACATTGCTGTACAACATTACTATGATTGGAATGAACAGATTTTACACTTTCATTGTCTGAGTATTCACTAGCAATGGATTTGTCAGAAGTCTCCATTGTTTCAACTCCTGAATACATTTCAAGTGCAGTTACCGCACTTTTATTTAAATATTCATCCTGGTTTTCATTAAGTCCTTTGCTATCCTCTGTAACTCCCACAAAAGAGGACCATATATTGAAACATCAGGTGCCTTGCTCGGCTCCGTTGCCACCTTATCTGATGCAGGTTTTTGCTGTTCTTTCTTATGCCAAGGCTTCTTATCAACCATGCTCCTCCTGGCAATTTACAGCCCTTCATTAAATGGACTGTATTTCCACATCTGTAACACCTGCCTGCAAATCTAACTCTCCCTTTGCTTTTAACTCCAAAATTCTTTTGTGGGGCCTATTGTCTTGATCTGTCTCCTGAACCCAGTCCCTTAATATGTTTATAAAGGTCTGGTATGAGGTGTCATTCCTCAGTGCAATTCTGGTATGGTGATCAATACATTTGCACTTGTTAGCCATAGAACACTTAAAACTACTGTCATCAGGAGACATATCAGGACAATTGTATGTGGCTTTATAAATGGAGAAATATGCACTGCAAAGGAGTATTGGATCAATTCCCCTCCTAAATTTTGTATTCTCTATGGCGTCTGAACCCCCCTCCTCCCATTATATGCTGCATTTCCCTCATTCTATCTGCTGAGTTTTACCCAATTTGAGTTTAACTCGGGAGATAGACCTCTGTGACTTCCAACTGGCGTTTGCAGTTTTCAACACAGTTGCAATGGAAGCCATGTGCGGAGGAGTGCTCATGCATCCCTATTGTTTAAAATGTACTGTGCCACCACAGCTTCCAGCCTGTTTGAGAGACTAATGGGTGAAACGCTAGTGTCAAATTTACCCAAAACCTGGCACAGATTTGTGCGATCTTGTATGGAGAGTGTTGTGGATTGAGTGTTGCCCTCCCTTTTTATAATTCCTATTCCTTGCCCAGTCCTTTCTGACACAGGAGAAAATAGAGAAGAACTCTGATTTGGGGATTCTTCAGAATTGTCAGCCGAATATATTGGTTGCTGTTCCATCAGCATCCTGTCCCCCTGCTTCTGTGTCACAAAGGGATGTGTATCCTTGTTAGCCCAACAATGGCTGTGCACTTTATCCATTGCCTGTGCTTTCAAAGATAGAATGGCTTGATCCTTTTGGGCTAGCTGAGTTTTACAATCTTGTAACTCTCTCTTAAGTATTTCTATCGCAGTTTCATTCCCACCCTCTCTCTGTTCTATAGATGCAATACACTATTCCCTCAACATACATGTTTCCCCCAACTTATCCAATTTCTGCTCCAACAAACCAGTCACCAGTTGTTCAATCTCAACCCTCAGTTCATCACACTTACAGATACTTTGTATCTGCATTTGCAGCTATAGCCAAAACACCTTTATTTACATATTTTATCTTTTCTGCTAATTCTGTTCTATCATTAACCACTTGACAACTGGGCACTTAAACCCCCTTCATGACCAGACCAATTTTCAGCTTTCAGCGCTCTCACACTTTGAATGACAATTACTCAGTCATGTAATACTGTACCCAAATGAATTTTGTGTCCTTTTTTTATACAAATAGAGCTTTCTTTTGGTGGTATTTGATCACCTCTGGGCTTTTTATTTTTTGCGCTATAAATGAAAAAAGACCGAAAATTTAGAAAAAAAACGCATTTTTCTTCGTTTCTGTGATAAAATTTTGCAAATTATTAATTTTTCTTCATAAATTTTGGCCACAATTTATACTGCTACATATCTTTGGTAAAAATAACCAAAATTGGTGGATATTATTTGGTCTGTGTGAAAGTTATAGAGTCTACAAGTTGTGGTGCAAATCATAAAAAATTGATCACACCTGACGTACTGGTGGCCTATCTCATTTCTTGTGACCCGAACAAGTCAGGACAGTACAAATACCCCCCAAATGACCCCTTTTTTGAAAGTAGACATTCCAAGGTATTCAGTAAGATGCATGGTGAGGTTTTTGATGTTGTCATTTTTTCCCACAATTCTTTGCACAATGAAGATTTTTTTTTTTTTTCCTCCCATAAAATTGTCATTGTAATTGGTTATTTCTCTCACATGGCATGTGTATACCACAAATGACGCCCCAAAATACATTCTGCTACTCCTTCTAAGTATGGCGATACCACATGTGTGGGACTTTTTCACAGCCTAGCCACATAGAGAGGCCCAACATGCAGGGAGCACCATCAAGTGTTCTATGAGCATAAATGACACATCTAACTTGTTAACTACCTATTACAGTTTTGAAGGCCCTGGAGCACCAGGACAATGGAAACGCCCACAAAATGACCCCATTTTGGAAAGCTAACACCCCAACGTATAATCTATGAGGCATAATGAGTCTTTTGAACGGTTCATTTTTTTCCAGAGGTTTTTGGAAAATGTGGAAAAAAATTAAAACGCATTTTTTTTTACACAAAGTTGTCCATTTATAAGCTATTTCCAACACATAGCATGTACATAGCAAAAATGACACCCCAAAATACATTCTGCTACACCTCCTGAGTATGGCGATACCACATGTGTGAGACTTTTACACAGCCTGGCCACATACAGAGGCACAATATTGAAACAGCACCTTCAAGGGTTTTAGGAGCATAAATTACACATCTCATTTCTCACCCACCTATTACACTTTTGAAGGCCCTGGAGCACCAGGACAATGGAAACGCCCACAAAATGACCCCATTTTGGAAAGCTAACACCCCAACGTATAATCTATGAGGCATAATGAGTCTTTTGAACGGTTCATTTTTTTCCAGAAGTTTTTGGAAAATGTGGAAAAAAATGAAAACGCATTTTTTTTTACACAAAGTTGTCCATTTATAAGCTATTTCCAACACATAGCATGTACATAGCAAAAATGACACCTCAAAATACATTCTGCTACTCCTCCTGAGTATAGCGATACCACATGTATAAGACTTTTACACAGCCTGGCCACATACAAGGAACACCGTCAGGTGTTCTAGGGACACAGCATGCACATACTAAGAATTACACCCCAAAATACATTCTGCTGAGCAAAGGGTAAAAAAAAAGATTACCTATGGTTTTAGTAGCACAGTTGCCCACAGGAGGATAGCACTGGTCCTGGCAGCAGGCAGGGACTTGGTCAGCAAAAGCGAACGCAATTGTCCAGGCAACAGACAGGAACACTGTCCATAGTCAGTACAGGCAGCAGGCAGGGATACTGTCCATATACAGTCCAGGGTCAGTGCAGGCAGAGATTGTCAGCAGTGCCAAAATATTGATCCTGGTAGTAGGCAGGAACATGGTCCATCCATGTGGTGTGGTCAGTTCATGCGACAGGCAGAGGCATGATGGCATAGGTCCTACAGGCAGCAGGCAGAAGTAGGGCCTCGTTCAGGACAGAATGGGGACAGGGGTAGAGGCTTCTCCCACCCAAATCTCTTTGAAGCCTCCGAGTCTCCAGACCCTAATCTAGGAATGAGAAAACAAAAAAAATGTTTTCTTCATCCAGAAAAACAATTCTGGAGCCCCTCACATATGTGAGACCCCTGTGTTATGAATCCCACTAGTCCAGTAGCAGGGTACAAGATCAGTCCAAGAGGCAGGCAAAAAGGATGGTCAAACAGTCCAGGGTCAGTTCCAGATCAGGTAGAGGTATGAACAGAATCGGTAGGCAGAAGCGTGGTCGAAAAACAAGCCAGGGTCAGTTCCAGATCAGGCAGAGATATAAACAGAATCGGTAGGCAGAAGCGTGGTCGAAAAACAAGCCAGGGTCAGTTCCAGATCAGGCAGAGATATAAACAGAATCGGTAGGCAGAAGCGTGGTCGAAAAACAAGCCAGGGTCAGTTCCAGATCAGGCAGAGATATAAACAGAATCGGTAGGCAGAAGCGTGGTCGAAAAACAAGCCAGGGTTAGTTACAGAGCAAGCAGAGGCATAAGGGGTGTGAAGGTAAATGGCAGGAAGTGAGGGTTATGTTTACCATACTTCACTAATAATTTAGTGAAGTATGGTAACGGCGGAAACAGTTAACTATACAGGGGCCTGATGAATGTGGTGGTGTCCCTCGCGCTATAAAGAGTAAAGGAATGTGTCTAGATCTCAATAAGATATTATAATGAGTGAAATATAAAATAAATGAAACGGTATAAAATAATATTAAACGTGAATATCAAGTGATGATGTGGCAGAGAGCAAAGACGTAACCGGAAGTTAGTAAGGAGGCGCCTCGGACGCCGCTCCAGCTTTTTCTCATGCTTTTATGCTGATTTTATTATGTTTTAATGTAAGAGACCACCCTTATTTTTAAATAAACATTACTTTGGTCAAATATACTACACCATTGGAGGCTTCTCTCCTTTCCTTCATTCTCTATCCCACCGGACCGGTGGAGCCCAAGGTGGGCAACCCCTCCTTCCCCCCTCTTTCTCTCCCCCTCTCTATTCATGTAGGCATGTGTACGTCGGGAAGATTATCCTACTACTAGAGGCACATCACCCGGATTACCATATGTACTGCACCATACAGGACTTACTGCAGCAGATACCTGATGCCTTTATTTCCTTTTTTTCTAAGGTGAGAGGTTAGAGAGCCCGGACATACCGGACCCCCCATTAAAAGATTATCTTTATTGTCCCCCATACTAGATCCCAGCTACAGCCACACATTAAATTTGTTGTTTTTTAAGAAGAGAACAATATGAACTTTTCACTTATAAAAAGCATTTGTGTCACTAGCACATTTTGATTACTTTGACTATTTTTATATGTGTTTATTCACTGCTGTGTTTATTTCCCAATTGATGTATATGTTTACAGCCATTATAGCTGCACCTTTATAGGTTGTTACACTGTCACCTATTTATGTGATAGATTTGAAGCGCGAAGTCCTTCCACAGGTTTTATACAGAGGCCTGGTTGGGAAGGACATTGGGGACAATAAAAAGTAGTGTCTCTTCTCACTCCTCCTTTGGTGCACACCCGGCATTTTTTCTGCCGTTTTTGGCCTGTTGGTCTGGGGGGGATTTTTTCGGGAAAGTGGCGTTCGGACAGTCTACTAATCACATCGGATCGAATGGTTTCTGCTGGGCCGTTCGGGTATATAAGGGCAGTGATGATTTACTCCTGGTATCCAAGGAAGGATTTGGGGCTTGCAGTGGATTTATGATAAATAACATAGCTGTTATATATGGCCAAACTGAACAAATATATCGAAACTTTTTTATACCACTGGTATGTTCTTCTCGTGGCAAGATAGGGTTCGAGCATCTGGTCTTTGAAGTCGACACCCCCCATATACTTGTTGTATTCAAAGATGCATGTGGGCTTTTGGATTACCCCATTCCTCCTGGTTATCTCCACGACGGTATTATTGTGGATTGATGAAAGCACGTAGACGTCCCTTCTGTCCCTCCACTTCACAGCCAGAATTTCCTCATTCCTCAAGCTCGCCATTTCCCCTCTTCTTAGCTTTTTGTTCACGAGGCTTTGAGGAAAGCCCTTCCGGTTCTTCCTTATGGTGCCACATGCTGGAGTCTTCTGTCTGTGAAGATTTCGGAACAGGGGCAGACTAGAATAAAAATTGTCCACATATAGATGGTAGCCTTTTTCCAGGAGTGGGTTTATGAGTTCCCAAATGACTTTCCCACTCGATCCGATATATTCTGCGCAATTAGGGGGATGTAGCTGGGTGTCCTTCCCTTCGTATACCATGAAGGCATAGGTATATCCTGTAGCTCGGTCGCATAATTTATACATTTTCACCCCATAGCGGGCCCTTTTGGTGGGAATAAATTGTTTTATGCCCAATCTGCCACTAAATTTGACCTGGGACTCATCCACACATATGTGCTGGTCTGGGGTAAATAACTGGGGGAAGATATCAGAAAAATATTTTAGTAGTGGGCGAATTTTATATAGCTTGTCAAAATGTGGGTCATTTCGGGGAGGGCACTGGGTATTGTCATTGTAGTGTAGGAATCTCATAATCATGAGATACCTGGTTCTGGGCATTACAGAGGAAAAGATGGGCATGTGGTGGATGGGGAGGGTAGACCAATAGGAACGTAATACATTTTTTTTGGTTAGTCCCATACAGAATGTGAGGCCCAAAAAAATTCTAAACTCCTCCACTGTTAGGGCTCTCCATTCGTAGGGACGGGCATAATAGGACGTTGGGTTACTTGCTATGTATTTTTGGGCATATAGATTGCACTGGGCCACAATCGATGCAAGCATGTCCTCAGTAAAAATAAGGTTGAAAAAATCTAATGGTGAAAAATTTTCTGTATCCACCTGGACTCCTGGCTGGGCAGTAAAAGGGGGAATGATAGCTTCTCCTGAATTGGGTGGCAGCCATAAGGGGTTCTCAAGGGAGTAGGGAAGGCTGGCATGGGACCTAATCCTTTGGGCCTGAGGTGACACCCCACTGGTACGTGGACTTTGTCGAGGTACTGCGGTGCTGGTGGATGGCATTGCGGTGATAGTGGATGGCATTGTGGTGATAGTGGACGGCATTGCGGTGCTGGTGGATGGCACTGCATCCTCACTAGTACGTCTTCGTCTGGCGGGCGGACTCTCATCCTCCTCTGAGGCTGTCAGTGTACCACTGCTGAGGACAGGCTCGTAGTCCACGTTAGACTCAGAATCTGAATAGGAATCTGTAGTGGAGAGCTCCCTGTTGTTCTCGTCGGCCGCAAGAATATTATATGCCTCCTCGGCTGAATATACTCTTTGTGACATAGTGATGAAAAATGGCAGATATGTGGCACTGATGACACGTGACACTGGCAGATTGTACTGGTGATAGATAGCACTGATACGTGACACTGATGTGGTAGGTGACACTGGTGACACTGATGTGGCAGGTGACAGACAGGTGGCACTGACGACAGATGGCACTGACAGATTGCACTGATACGTGGCACTGATACGTGGCACTGATACGTGGCAGGTGACACTGACAGGTGGCACTGATGTGGCAGGTGGCACTGATGTGACAGATGACACTGATGTGGCAGGTGACACTGACAGGTGACACTGATGTGGCAGGTGACACTGACAGGTGGCACTGATGTGGCAGGTGACACTGACAGGTGGCACTGATGTGGCAGGTGACACTGACAGGTGGCACTAACGACAGATGACACTGACAGGTGGCACTAACGACAGATGGCACTGACAGATGGCACTGATGACAGATGGAAGCACTGTGGCACTGATGTGGCACTGTATGGGCACTGTATGGGCACTGTAGGGTGTTTCACTGAAGGCTCGCAACTCACAGTAATGACAGATCGCTCTCTCTCCTCACACACGGTCTCTGTGTGAGGAGAGAAAGCCGGCAATGAGAGATGATCTCATGTGTTTACATTTGAGATCATCTCTCATTGGAAGCTCGGATCGTGCTGTAAACGGCCGCTGTGATTGGCCGTTTACGGCGATCTGTGACTGGCTGTGTCCAAGGGACACGGCCAGAGCAGAATTTCCCCGATGGGCGCTCCCGGGAGCGTGCATTGCGGAAGTGAACAGGAGGCCATCCAGGGACGCCCTCCCAGCAATTGGAGTCCGCGCTGTAGCCGTCTTTCGGCTATAGCGTGGACGCCTAGTGGCTAAACCACTTTAATTCTTTTTTTAGCGATGTCTTTAACCACTTGAGCCCCGGACCATTATGCTGCCTAAGGACCAGAGGTCTTTTTCCAATTTGGCACTGCATTGCTTTAACTGCTAATTGCGCGGTCATGCAATGCTGTACCCAAACGAAATTTGCGTCCTTTTCTTCCCACAAATAGAGCTTTCTTTTGATGGTATTTGATCACCTCTGTGGTTTTTATTTTTTGCGCTATAAATGGAAAAAGACCGAAAATTTTGAAAAAAAATGATACTTTCTACTTTTTGTTATAAAAAAAGTCCAATAAACTCAATTTTAGTCATACATTTAGGCCAAAATGTATTCGGCCACATGTCTTTGGTAAAAAAATGTCAATAAGCGTATATTTATTGGTTTGCGCAAAAGTTATAGCGTCTACAAACTAGGGTACATTTTCTGGAATTTACACAGCTTTTAGTTTATGACTGCCTATGTCATTTCTTGAGGTGCTAAAATGGCAGGGCAGTACAAAACCCCCCAAATGACCCCATTTTAGAAAGTAGACAAACTAAGGAAATTGCTGAGAGGCATGTTGAACCCATTGAATATTTATTTTTTTGTCCCAAGTGATTGAATAATGACAAAAAAAAAAATTATTACAAAAAGTTGTCACTAAATGATATATTGCTCGCACAGGCCATGGGCCGATGTGGAATTGCACACCCCAAAATACATTCAGCTGCTTCTCCTGAGTATGGGGATACCACATGTGTGGGACTTTTTGGGAGCCTAGCCGCGTATGGGGCCCCGAAAACCAATCACTGCCTTCAGGATTTCTAAGGATGTAAATTTTTGATTTCACTCTTCACTGCCTATCACAGTTTCGGAGGCCATGGAATGCCCAGGTGGCACAACCCCCCCCCCCTAAATGACCCCATTTTGGAAAGTAGACACCCCAAGCTATTTGCTGAGAGGCATATTGAGTCCATGGAATATTTTATATTTTGACACAAGTTGCGGGAAAGTGACACATTTTTTTTTTTTTTGCACAAAGTTGTCACTAAATGATATATTGCTCACATAGGCCATGGGCTATGTGGAATTGCACCCCAAAATACAATTTAGCTGCTTCTCCTGAGTATGGGGATACCACATGGGTGGGACTTTTTGGGAGCCTAGCCGCGTACGGGGCCCCGAAAACCAATCACCACCTTCAGGATTTCTAAGGGTGTAAATTTTTGATTTCACTCTACACTGCATATCACAGTTTCGGAGGCCATGGAATGCCCAGGTGGCACAAACCCCCCCCAAATGACCCCATTTTGGAAAGTAGACACCCCAAGCTATTTGCTGAGAGGCATGGTGAGTATTTTGCAGCTCTCATTTGTTTTTGAAAATGAAGAAAGACAAGAAAAATCTTTTTTTTTTTCCTTTTTCAATTTTCAAAACTTTGTGACAAAAAGTGAGGTCTGCAAAATACTCACTATACCTCTCAGCAAATAGCTTTGGGTGTCTACTTTCCAAAATGGGGTCATTTGGGGGGTTTTGTGCCACCTGGGCATTCCATGGCCTCCGAAACTGTGATAGGCAGTGAAGAGTGAAATAAAAAATTCACGCCCTTAGAAAGCCTGAAGGCGGTGCTTGGTTTTCAGGCTCCCGTACGCGGCTAGGCTCCCAAAAAGTCTCACACATGTGGTATCCCCGTACTCAGGAGAAGCAGCAGAATGTATTTTGGGGTGTAATTTCACATATTCCCATGGCATGTTTGAGCAATATATCATTTAGTGACAACTTTGTGCAAAAAAAAAAAAAATTGTCTCTTTACCGCAACTTGTGTCGCAATATAAAATATTCCATGGACTCGACATGCCTCTCAGCAAATAGCTTGGGGTGTCTACTTTCCAAAATGGGGTCATTTGGGGGGGTTTTGAACTGTCCTGGCATTTTATGCACAACATTTAGAAGCTTATGTCACACATCACCCACTCTTCTAACCACTTGAAGACAAAGCCCTTGCTGACACTTTTTGTTTACATGAAAAAGTTTTTTTTTTTTTGCAAGAAAATTACTTTGAACCCCCCAAACATTATATTTTTTTTTAAGCAAATGCCCTACAGAATAAAATGGTGGGTGTTTCATTTTTTTTTTCACACAGTATTTGCGCAGTGATTTTTCAAACGCATTTTTTGGGGAAAAAACACACTTTTTTAAATTTTAATGCACTAAAACACACTATATTGCCCACATGTTTGATGAAATAAAAAAGATGATCTTAGGCCGAGTACATGGATACCAAACATGACATGCTTTACAATTGCGCACAAATGTGCAGTGGCAACAAATACATTTTTAAAAGCCTTTAAAAGCCTTTACAGGTTACCACTTCAGATTTACAGAGGAGGTCTACTGCAAAAATGACTGCCCTCGATCTGACCTTCGCGGTGATACCTCACATGCATGGTGCAATTGCTGTTTACATTTGACGACAGACCGCCGCTTGCGTTCGCCTTAGCGCGAGAGCAGGGTGCGACAGGGGTGCTTTTTTTTTTTTTTTTTTTTTTTATTTATTATTTTTTTGCTTTTTTATCTTATTTTTAAACTGTTCCTTTCATTTTTTTTTTTTTATCATTTTTATTGTTATCTCGGGGAATATAAATATCCCCTATGATAGCAATAGGTAGTGACAGGTACTCTTTTTTGAAAAAATTGGGGTCCCTAGATCTCTCCTCTGCCCTCAAAGCATCTGACCACACCAAGATCGGTGTGATAAAATGCTTCCCCAATTTCCCAATGGCGCTATTTACATCCGGCGAAATCTAAGTCATAAAATGCTCGTAGCTTCCAGTTTCTTAGACCATAGAGATGTTTGGAGCCACTCTGGTCTCTGATCAGCTCTATGGTCAGCTGGCTGAATCACCGGCTGCATTCTCAGGTTCCCTGTTGAGACAGGAGAGCCATAGAAAAACACGGAAGGGGGCATTCCCTCCCACAGCTTGTAAAAGCAGTCTAGAGGCTAATTAGCCGCTAGGATTGCTTTTACATGAAAGCCGACCGCTGGCTGAAAAGAATGATACCAAGATGATACCTAAACCTGCAGGCATCATTCTGGTATGACCACTCAAATTCGTGAAATGCGTACCTGAAGACAAAAAAATGGTTAACAATAAAGCACAGTAAACGGTAAAGTATAAAAAATTGCATACCTGAAAAACAAACATGATAAAACATAATAACAATAAAACATTGCAGAATAGAATACAGTAAAAAAGAGCAGAACAATAGAGAGAGAGAATAGAGAGAGAGAGAACAATAAAAACGACAACTATTTTTTTTTATTTTATATATATATATATATATATATATATATATATATATATATATATATATATATTTTTTTTACACTTTTTTTGTAACTAACTTTTATAACTGTAACCGGTTCCAGGTTCGGGTCTCTCAAAATGCGATAGCATCTTGGGAGACCCTGTGAAAGTGTGTCCTAGTCTGTGCAATGCTGTACCCTATCTAATACTCAACTAGTGAATGGTAGCGTTCAAAACATTTACCAATGCAAAGACCAGGATTGTCAGGACAGGAGGGACAATAATAACGGGTGTCACGCCTATATCCGCGCTTGCTGCAGACACGTTTGCCTGCCAGTTCAATAAAAAGCTACCAAAAAAACTGTTAGCGATCGCAGGGATCAGGCCTGACTCTGCGAATGCTGCAGTTATACGTTTAGTGTTTTGTAAGTGACAGTGATCGATCGATACTGCACTTGGGTGGGCTGGGCTGGGCCGGGCGGCGGGGCAAAACGCAGGTGCTAGCAGGTATCTGGGCTGATCCCGCTAACACTGCATTTTTGGGAACCCTAAACTGCTGGGGACGCTAGTATAGATCTGATCGGATCAGATATTGATCCGTTCAGATACTATACCACTAAGGGAGGTGTACGGTGCGTGCATGGGTGTTAGTGGTACTGGCGCTAACCTGACGCTGCTTGGGGCTGGTGCTTGCCAGTTCACCAAAATGCTACCAAAAAAACTGTTAGCGATCGCAGGGATCAGGCCTGAGTCTGCGAACGCTGCAGTTATGCATTTAGTGTTTTGTAAGTGACAGTGATCGATCGATACTGCACTTGGTTGGGCTGGGCGGAGGGGCAAAACGCAGGTGCTAGCAGGTATCTGGGCTGATCCCACTAACACTGCGTTTTTGGGAACCCTAAACTGCTGGGGACGCTAGTATAGATCTGATCGGATCAGATATTGATCCGTACAGATACTATACCACTAAGGGAGGCGTATGCTGCGTGCGTGGGTGTTAGCGGTACTGGCGCTAACCTGGCGCTGCCTGGGGCGACGCACATCACCGCCGGGCGATCAGGGGGCTAAACCTTTATTCGGTAATAAACGGCGGGTGCCCTGACACTATAAAAAATAAACGAACTAACCAGCGTCACCCGTAACACTTATACGGTGATCAGTGGTGAAAGGGTTAACTGGGGCAATCAAGGGGTTAAAAGCTTTATTAGGTAGTATATGGGGGTCCCTGACGCTATAAAATGCTGACGGCGAACCTAAATATTTACCTCCCTAACTAGCGTCACCAGCGACACTAATACAGCGATCAGAAAAATGATCGCTTAGTGACACTGGCGACCGGGGGTGATCAAGGGGTTAAAACTTTATTAGGGGTGGTTAGGGGGGTACCCTAGACCTAAGGTCTAGGACCTAACTGTCCTAACACTGTAACTGTCACAAACTGACAACATGCAGTAATCAGAAAAAAAAACAAAACTGCTTGGTGTCAGTTTGTGACGGGGGGGGTGATCGGGGGGTGATCGGGGGCGATCGGGGGAGGGGATCGGGGTGTTTTGTGTGCCTGGCATGTTCTACTGTGTGTGTGTGTGTTGTGCACTCACATTTCTCTCCTCGGCGCCGGAACGGAAAATACTGAGCCGAGGAGAGATGACATCATTTCCTTTGCTGCTGTTTAGCATACAGCAGTAAAGGAACGTTCCCATTGGCCGGCGGGGATCGCGAGGGGGGGGGCCACGAACAGATGGCCTCCCCCTCACCTCCGATCGCCGGGGGACAAAAGAGGACCGCCTCGGGCACCGGGGGGGGTCCGATCGGACCCCCCACCCGCGGGAGGCAAATCACGTAGATGTACGTGATTTTGCCTGCCCGTGCCGCCTTGCCGACGTACATCAGCGTGAGGCGGTCTTTAAGTGGTTAATTTTCAACAACATGCATACGATATTGGCTATTCTCACCTCCCTGCCTTTTTTCGACAACTTTTTAAGTTTTGTCTCATCATTATGAATATTACATTGTTTCAAAAGATCATTAAATTAATGTGTTAAAGCGTTTTATGACATAGTGTTGAATTTAACACAGTTATGTGTTAGCATGTTTTTTTAAGAAACTCTTCAATGACCTCCATTGATATGCTAATTAGTTTACACTGAGGTTGCTCAACCATACGCAGTCTATACACAGCAAAGCACCCAGACAACACACACAGATACAAGCTGTTTAAAAGCTAACTTTAACTTGTAGTCCCACAGCACACAAGGCAGAGCACACTCTTAATCAATGCTCCAGTATACCACTGACTTTAGCCTTATTATCTCAGAACACAGGCCACATTGAACTTCTATTGGAACAGAGAGCTATTTTACTCTCACGTGGGGAAAAATAAAAATAAAAAATAATAATAAAAAATAAAATAAAAAATAAAAATGTATATTTCTTCCCACTTTCTCCTCAAAGATGTGTGATTTATCCTGTCAATCTGCAGGCTACATCAGATAACCAGGGGTGATCAGCCTCTCACTCACCAACATTCTTGACCGGCTACACAGGCCTAAAACAATTTGCACTCACAATATAATAAACGTTAACACATATACATATACCAGCCAAAAATCTCACCAGATTTTGCATGTCCGCTCACTGTCGAAATATTTCATAGAACTTTCAGGACCACTCAAGCAGGGCTTCAGCGTTCACGAACCAGCGCAAATCTTGTCCACAGCAGAGAAGACTTCCAGTTCTAGGTGTAGTTGAGAACTTAGCTTATAGGGACTCAAGACAAAAATACATTAGGGTTTGGATTCTGTGCAGAAATAAATTCCACACGCCTTCTGGGGTGCCAATTGAAATAAATTCTGAAATTGATATTAACCCCTAAACTAAATATCATCCGAAGGTGATTACAGATACCCTCTATTTATTCCAAATATGTATTAATTTGTTTACTCCTATAATTAGCTAGTCTATTAAAAATCTGATAGTTACTGTTGATAGCATAAAAATATCAGGTTAGCTATGAAAACAAACATACTGCTTAATAAAACAACATCTTATTTATTTCCCAAGAAAATAGGAAAACGTTAACATGAAAATAATAAAGGAAGATATTGCAAAGCATACTACAATAGAACATGGTACACAAGTACATCAAAGATACTTATCGCACGGTCTCCTCAGCTGGTCTCAAGATGATGGTAACATAGAGAGCCACAAGGCTCAAAAATGGTAGAGGGAGAGCTCTCTGACTCGTTCAGCCCTTTTATACTTCAATCATACATGATCCAGACCCTACCCCATTGCAATCCCATCTAGACTTTTGATGAATCACAGTATTTATGGGGCAGTCCTCCTCAATATATTATATTAATGTCCTTCCTGCTGTATTGGCCTCTAGGGGCAGCATTGTCCATATATCATGTCTATATGTCTTGGGTCAATCTTCAATGCCTGTTGATCCTTTGATCCTTGTAACTTACCTTAAACAATCATCTTGGCAGCCATGGTCCTCTTTGAAGCTCGCTTGCATAGCAATATCACAACAGATGACCAGGAGCCAAGCTTTTGTTCAGCCTTGCATAATCTGATATGCTACAAAGCTTTGATGTGCAACTTCTTATATCCCAGACAGCCCCCAAGAATGTGAAGGTCTGGTATAGCCATCGTTCATATTTCAAACACCTCTTGTATCATGAACTAAAACATGTTGCCTTCCAACACTCCGTGGACCATTTGAATGAATGAAAAATTTATAAAGCGCTGCAAATGCGAACTGAATCGCCTCAAGGCGCTAAATGCGTTTGGTGTTGTCAGCTTCTAGAAGAGGAAGGGCTTGAGTTTTTTCCTGAAAGCCAGGTGGTTTTCTTCCATGCGGATGTGGGTCGGAAGTGCGTTCCATAGCCGAGGTCCTTGGACTGCGAATCTTCGTTCTCTCTTTGCTTTGTAGTGGTATTTGGGAATGAGAAGGAGGTTTTGGTTAGATGATCGAAGATTGTGATTGGGTGTGTAGTGTTTTATTTTCTCTCTAAGGTATTGAGGCGCGTTTCCTTGTATGCATTTGTGGGTGAGGCAGAGGGTCTTGAATGTGATCCAATTCTTTACGGTTAGCCAATGTAGGTTCCTTAGAGATGGGGAAATTGACTCCCAGGGTTTTTTTCCTGTTAACAGTCTTGCCGCTGTGTTTTGGATGACCTGTAGGTGCGCAAGCTGATATTGGGGTAATCCTATGTAGAGCGAGTTAGCGTAATCGAGTCGGGAATTGATGATTGTTCCAACTACGGCTGCTTTGTCCTCTTCTTGGATGAAGGGGATAAGTCTACGTAACAGGCAGAGGAGATGGTGGGATCCGCTAACTACCGATCCTATTTGTGCATCCATAGTCAAAGATAACTCCGCGGCTTTTGGCTTTGGTGCTCGGAGAGATGGTTTGTCCTAAGATGGTGGGAGGTGTCCACTGAGTCTTGTTTTTGGCATTTTGGTTAGCGTGTAGGAGAAGAAGTTCTGTTTTTGAACCGTTGAGTTTGAGGGAGCTAATGGTCATCCAGTCATCTATCAGAGTGAGGCATTTCTCTAATTGCTGATGATGGTCTTTTTGTCCGGTGATGCGAAGGTACAGTTGGGTATCATCAGCATATGAGTGGAAGCAGAGGTCTGATTTTCTGATGATTTTGAGGAGTGGGCGGATGTAGATTTTGAATAGGACTGGTGACAAGGGTGAACCCTGCGGAACTCCACAGGAGATTATGCGGGTGTCAGAGGTGAATGCACCCAGTCTCACTGTCTGAGAGCGATTCTCTAAGAAGGATGCAAACCATTTTAGACCAGAATCTGTGACTCCTGCTATTTCTGTGAGGCGAACGAGTAGAGTATTGTGGTCCACTGTATCAAATGCTGCACTAAGGTCTAATAGTAGGGGGAGACATGATTCTCTATCATCTGCTGCTTCCAGGGCATCGTCCCATATTTTGAGAAATGCTGTTTCTGTGCCATGCCCTGGGCGAAAGCCTGATTGCAGAGGATCCAGGAGTTGGTGTGTGTCCAGGTGGCACTGTAGCTGTTGTAGTACCACTTTCTCCATAATCTTGGAGATGGTGTTGAGGCTTGTTATCGGTCTGCGGTAGTTAGGGACCTTAGGGTCAAGATATGGTTTCTTTAGTAGGGGTTTGACGATGCCTTGCTTGAGGGTGGTTGGCACAATCCCCTCTTTGAATAACTGATTTATGAGGTGTGTTATAGTAGGGGCCAAAATGTCGGAACACTCTTTCAGGAGTTTTGTGGGAATTATGTCATTTGGTGATGTGCTGTCTCGAAGGCTTCTCATAATGTTTCTAGTCGTGTCAGTGGAGATTGGGGTCAAAGAGTAATCTGGTGGTTTTGTGATGTTCGTGTCGATATCCTCTTCCTGCTTTGGGTGAGTTTTTTTTTCTGTTGAATTGATTTCCGAATGTTGTCGATTTTGTCGATGAAGAAATTTGATAACTCATTGCAGAATTCTTGAGTATCATTTGCTGGGGGCTCTAAGCAGGTAGGGTTCATTGATTGGGTGATATTTTGAAAAGTTCCCGCGGTCGGTTTAAAGCAGTTGAGATGGTGTTCAAAAAATGTTTTTTTTTGGCTTTGAAGATTGCTTTGTGGTATTTCACAGTGAGTACTTTGTATGGTTTTCCTTGGTAGGATTTCTTCTCCATGCTCTTTCAGCTCTTCTATGTTCTTGTTTGAGTAGTGTGAGGGTGCCATTAAACCATCTGGAGTTTTTTTTTGCGGATGAGTGTTCTGCGTTTTGGCGCCACTAAGTCTGCTGCTTGTAGTAGTGCCTTGTTTAGGAAGTTGAGTGTTTGTTCCGTTGAGAGGTTTAAGTTTAACAATGGTATTTTGTTTGATAATGTGGTTCAGAGTGTAGTTTCTTCTGAGGTCTGTTCCAATGTGTTGTTGTTATATGTTTCTCTTTTTGGAGGGTGGTGTTGGTGGTGACTTTAAACTTCCATCCATGGAAGCGGTGTGTTGTCGAATATGTTGATGTCCATATTCTGCGCGAAGATGAGGTCTAGAGTGTGTCCTGAACCATGCATGGGAGCATTTATCAGCTGTTGAAGACCTAGTTCTTCCAGTTGGTTAATGCAGGCGGTCGCGATGGGGTCTTGGGTAGAGTTTGCCCAGAGGTTAAAGTCCCCAAGTACCAGAAATTTTTTGTTTTTCAGGGTGTGCATTGAAATGAATTCAGTGAGTGGTGTAAGGAGATCGGTCTTTGGTCCTGGTGGTCTGTAGCATATTAGTATGTGAATGGTGTCTTGGGGTGTTGTTTGAAGATGCAGGGAGAGTGTTTCCATAAAAGGCACTGAGTTTTGTAAAGTTGGTTTTGTGAACACAAGGTGCGATTTGAAGATCACTGCTAGGCCTCCACCTTTTTTTCCTATTCTATGCTCAGTTAGGATGCTGTAGTTCTCAGGCACCAGTTCTGTTAGGATGGTGTTGCAGTCGGATGTTAGCCAGCTTTCTGTAATGAAGAGGCAATTTATGTTGTTTTTGGTGATGAAGTCGTGGATTTCCAGTCTGTGCTTGACTGCAGATCTGGTGTTGATCAGGGCGCATGCTAGTTGTTGTGGCTGGATTGGTGTCTCCCTATATTTGATGGTTGATTGTGGACTGGTCCACAACATTTTTTTTGGGAGCTTCACTTATTTTCTTTTTATTTTTTGACACTTTTATTATTTTCTATTATATTTTCTATTTTTTGTTGGATGCTTTCATTTTTTGGATATCTACACGCTGGACTTGATATGATGCACATTTTTTAATAGACTGGCACAATTTTGCATATATGTTTAGCACTGTATATGATTTTATACCGCTGAGTTTCACACTTTGTTATTAATGGTTTTATGGTATATTTGATGATTAACTATCAGCAATGATTGATTTCATTAGACACAGTTATATGTTATAGGGGGTTATCACATAGTGTAAATCATTTTAGTGGTTTGGTAGCACTGTTGATGTACAAATAGATATATTTACCCACCATTTAGGGAGCGCCATTCACTCCATTTTATTCTCTTTATACATATTAGCCCCCTAGGGGGTCTATCAGGGGAGGCTGCATACCTTCTTCTCTTCTCTTTTTTTGTCCTAAGCACGGAGTTTCTGTTCTTTTTTACTATCTGATCACCTTAGGGTGTGATTCTTCTCTGCAACTATGGATATCTTTGGATATATGACTAATAGAAATATAGACCTAGGTGGTATCTTTAGCCAGGAACAGGTCACTAACACGCAAGATATGCATAGTCTTATGAGGCAGCTGAGACATGCCATGGAAAACCAGTTAAGAGTCTGGTGGGATATTGCTACCTTAGAAATGTACATTACTGAAAAAATGACCCCCAGAAGACTTAGGTGGGATTTACACCCTAAAGACAATATTAATGATAGCGACCTTATGGATGAATGGTATTCTTTCTTCAACAAATGCTTCAAAATATTGTCGAGAGGAGACAATTTAAACTTAGGGGGATAGAAGCGAATATAACAGAAATTAAGAATATGCTAACACCCTTTGTCAATCAAAGGGAATACAAAGAGAAAGAACTTCGGGAGATTATCAAGAAATATGATGGGGAAGTCCAGGCCAAAAAACAGAAAAAATTTAAGAGGGACGTCCTTGACTATAGGAATGAGAAAATGTACAAGTGGCAATCATTGTTAGGAGATCACAATGATGAGCTGGATGACGCAATAATGGATGAAACCCCAGAGGAAGCTATTGGAGCTCAGATGTTGGGACTAGCGGACAATAATCCCCAACCATCACCCCCAGTAAATCCCAATGTACTGAACCGTGGGAGACCAAGACCACCTAATAGGATTCTGGACAGACCCGAATATAGGAGAGTTAGCTATCAGGAACCTCCTGAATATAGAACACTGAATAATATGAAATACAATGTACCCATATATAATAGGTTCTCACCCCTGAGAAATCAACAGGGCCCGTATTCCCCCTATAGGAGAGACTTCAGGGAGGAGAGGGATTTTCCCAGGGAAAGGCAGCGTGACAGACCTCCAGGAAGATGGAAGGCCCGTGCCCCCTACAGGGTCCATGGATGGAGAGGACGGAATGGGAACAGAGGTGGCACTCAGAGAGGAGACCAACGGAGAACTGAGGAAGACCGAACCCCAATCGTGAACCGAGGATATGGAGAGAGGACGAACCCCAATTATGGCCGGGATTACAGTCAAGGAAGAGACACAAAAGACAGGAGAGGGACAGGAGCCACACTGGGGCAGAGGTTCTGTCAGCTCTGCAGGGGCAGGTTCAGAGGTGGTTGACGCCATGCCAACTTAAGGCAGGAATGGTGGTTTGCGAAAAAGACACCAACCTCCTCTCCGTCCCCTGACACAGACAAATGACCCATGTGCCCAGTTTGGCTCACGACCTTAACTTGGTGGTGCAGCAGTTCTTGGGCAGGTACCCGGGCTTACAGGATGTCCTGAGGCAGGCCAGGAAAGTCTGTGTGCATTTCCGCCAGTCATATAATGCCAGTGCTCAGCTGGCAGACCTCCAAAAGGAATTTAACCTGCCCAAGAACCGCCTAATCTGTGACATGCCCAAAAGGTGGAACTCAACATTGATCCTGCAAAGCCTGCGGAAGGATCCTGGTATTCGTGGTATCAAGGAGAGGGATCAATACTGGCTGGCAACCCTCCTTGATCCACGAAACAAGGGTAAGGTTGCGGACCTTATCTTGCCATCGCAGAGGGAGCAGAGGATGAAACATCTTTGGGAGGCCTTGCAGAAAGGTCTGTGCAACGCATTTCCAGAGACTGGGAGGTTACAAACTCCTGTTCCTGGACAACGTGTTGCTGAGGCTTTGGTCAGTCAAAGAAGGAGCGATGGAGAAGGTGGCCATCTGACCGATGCGTTCAGACAATTTTTTAGTCCGCAGCCCCAAGGTATAATCGGTTCCAGCAACCATTGCCAGCGTCTGTTTTACAGGAATGCAGGATTTCCCTAGGGGCAAGATCTGACTTGGACAACTTTCCCATCGAAAATCCTCTGGGTTACTGGGTCTTGAGGATGAATCACTGGCCAGAGTTTGCACAGTATGCAATTGAGCTACTGGCCTGTCCTGCATTCAGCGTTCTTTCGGAACGCACATTCAGTGCTGCTGGAGGCTTTGTAACCAATCACAGGGTGCGTCTGTCCACCGACTCGGTTCGATCGACTGACCTTCATAAAAATGAATCAGTCTTGGATCACCACCAGTTACCAAGCACCTGATGCTGATGTAACCGAATAATTTTTTTGGAAATGTCAGATCCCTTCAAAGACTGCCTATGCTAAGGCTGACTGACTATCCTGTTATGCTGAGTAATTATCCTCTTCCTCCTCAATGATCATGCTGATAGCTTGTAAGAACATTTTTGTTTCTGGGCACCGCCACAAGTGCCTAAGGCCCAATTTTTCAGCCCCTGTTTAATGGGGTGTGTAATTACAATTTTTGATGCAATTCTTTGCAGCAGGGCTAGTTCCTGCACTCCAACTAGAGTATCTGTGAGAGGTTGCAGTGTTGTGGCACTGCAACCAGTGCCTAAGGCCCAATTTTTCAGCCCCTGTTTAACAGGGGCGTGTAATTACAATTTTTGATGCAATTCTTTGCAGCAGGGCTAGTTCCTGCGCTCCAGCTAGAGTATCTGTGAGGGGTTGCAGTGTTGTGGCACCAGCACCAGTGCCTAAGGCCCAATTTTTTAGCTCCTGCTTAACAGGGGCGTGTAATTATAATTTTTGATGCAATTCTTTGCAGCAGGGCTAGCTCCTGTGCTTCAACTAGAGTATCTGTGAGGGGTTGCAGTGTTGTGGCACCAGCACCAGTGCCTAAGGCCCAATTTTTCAGCCCCTGTTTAACTGGGGCGTGTAAAGACAATTTTTGATGCAATTCTTTGCAGCAGGGCTAGTTCCTGCGCTCCAACTAGAGTATCTGTGAGGAGTTGCAGTGTTGTGGCACCAGCATCAGTGCCTAAGGCCCAATTTTTCAGCCCCTGTTTAACAGGGGCGTGTAAAGACAATTTTTGATGCAAATCTTTGCAGCAGGGCTAGTTCCTGCGCTCCAACTAGAGTATCTGTGTGGGGTTGCAGTGTTGTGGCACCAGCAACAGTGCCTAAGGCCCAATTTTTCAGCCCCTGTTTAACAGGGGCGTGTAATTACAATTTTTGTTGCAATTCTTTGCAGCAGGGCTCGTTCCTGCGCTCCAACTAGAGTATCTGTGAAGGGTTGCAGTGTTGTGGCACCAGTGCATAAGGCCCAATTTTTCTGCCCCTCTTCAACAGGGACATGTAATTAGAATTCTTGATCTAATATTTTACAGTAGGGCCTGTTTCTGCACCCACCAAGAGTAACTGTGAGGACTTACAGTGTTGTGGCACCAGCACCACCACCAAAGACCCAATTTTTCTGCCCCTGTTCAACAGGGGCATGTAATTACAATTCTTTATCTAATATTTCACAGCAGGGCCCTGTGAGGGCTTACAGTGTTGTGGCAATACCAACACCTAAGGCCCAAATTTCTGCTGAGTATATAGGGCAGGCCCCTACTTTCAAACATCCAACTTACAAACGACTCCTACTTGCAAACAGAAGGAGACAACAGGAAGTGGGATGAAATCTATCCCTAGGAAGGGAAATTCTCTCCTGTAAGAGTTAATATGGGAAAAACGTTTCTCCTTTCTACGGATGCTTTATCATCAATCCTTGTTTCACTAAAAACCCCAAATTTTCAAAAAACATTTGTCATTGGGACAAAAAGTGAGGTGAAATCTGAAGAGGAGCACCGACAGCAAAACAAATGTCAAAGGGTGATAACCCTTCCCTATGTTTTCCAAAAAGCTTAAAATAGATTTTTTTCCTGGAGCTAAACACGTTAAAAATGTACCAGTTAAAAATTATAAACAGATTCTACTTAACAACAAACTTACAGTCCCTGTCTTGTTTGCACCGCCTGTATACTGCTGTTCAGAGTATATAGGGCCTGGTGGCCCCACACCTTTCCTTTTTTTAATTTGGGTGCGGGGTTCCCCTTAATATCCATACAAGACCCAAAGGGCCTGGTAATGGACTGGGGGATACCCATGCCTTTTGTCTCACTGATTTTCATCCATATTGCCAGGAACCGACATTACATTAAAGCCGCAAGCAGTTTTAAATGACTTTTATTCATTTAAAAATGTCATTTTGTGCAGGGACTGTTCTAAGCACGGGAAACACGCAGCACTTTACAGGCATACTATAGACACCCCCCAGGTACGATATTTAAAGGAATATTTCACTTTTTTTATTTTAAGCATCATTAAAATCACTGCTCCCGAAAAAACGGCAGTTTTTAAAACTTTTTTTTGCATTGATATATGTCCCCTGGGGCAGGACCCAGGTCCCCAAACCCTTTTTAGGACAATACCATGCAAATTAACCTTTAAAATTAGCACTTTTGATTTTGAACGTTCGAGTCCCATAGACATCAATGGGGTTCTAACATTTGTGCAAATTTTCGGTCCATTCGCAGGTTCTGGTGCGAACCGAACCGGGGGGTGTTCGGCTCATCCCAAATAGAGGGATCACAAGAGATCATCCATGAGGACTACCTATGATGTTCCATATTGCCTGTCACCCCTGTAGGGGTATAAGGAGCTGGTGAGTGGGGAGCCATAGGGGAGCACAGAAGTCACTGTTCAGTTTGAGCACAAGAGTCACCAGACTGTTTGAACTTTTTTGGAAAAAAAAAGAAAAATTTTGCCAATTTTTGGAGCTTCACTTATTTTTTTTTTTTTTTTACACTTTTATTATTTTCTATTATATTTTATATTTTTTGTTGGATGTTTTCATTTTTTGGATATCTACATGCTGGACTTGATATGATGCACATTTTTTAATAGACTGGCACAATTTTGCATATATGTTTAGCACTGTATAAGATTTTATACCACTGAGTTTCACACTTTGTTATTA
The DNA here is from genome assembly GCA_037952925.1 of Lithobates clamitans. Taxonomy (NCBI): domain Eukaryota; kingdom Metazoa; phylum Chordata; class Amphibia; order Anura; family Ranidae; genus Lithobates; species Lithobates clamitans. The sequence continues at coordinate 5,250,563 of JBBGZY010000394.1, read as the reverse complement.
ATGTTTTTTTGGTATAATTGATCATTAACTATCAGCAGTGATTGATTTGATTGGACACAGTTATATGTTATAGGGGGTTATCACATAGTGTAAATCATTTTAGTGGTTTGGTAGCACTGTTGATGTACAAATAGATATATTTACCCCCCAGTTAGGGAGCACCATTAAATGAAGCCCCTGATGCTGATGTCACTGATGAAGTCTTTTTGGATGTGGAATCTCTGCAGGACTTTGAGGCTGCCTAGCTTTGAGGGTGTTCAATCATTTCATCTGGAAGAATGTTTTTGGTATAGGTTTCATGAGCACAATTAACACCCAAAGACCAATTTTTCAGCACCTATTTGACAGGTGCATATCATTGCAATTTTTTTGCCTTCATCAAGAGTAGCTCTATAGGGTTACAGTGGGAAGGTGCCATCATTGCAATTTTTTACAGCAAGGCCAGTTCTTGCTTTCATCAAGAATACCTCTATAGGGTTATGGTGGGAAGGTGCCACCGACACCCAAAGACCAATTTTTTCTGCACCTGTTTAATAGGTGTATATTATTGCAATTTTTTACAGCAAGGCCAATTCTTGCTTTTATCAAGATTACCACTATAAGGTTACGGTGGGAAGGCACCACGACACCCAAAGACCAATTTTTATGCACCCATTACTTCTATCCAAAGTCAAAGTGACACCAGAATGTATCCAAAAAATCTCTAATCTTGTTCCCAGTGCACTACATTGTGGCCTCATCATACACACTGGCTCCCCAGCTGTTGCTGAGCAAAATAAAGGCAGCTTGCAGGGAAAATGTCATTTTTTTGGCTATATAACTGCAATTATTGTTGCAGCAGATTCTGGACATGATACAGATCTGCCACTTCACAGGTAGACTAAGGGGACCCCTTAGGAAGGAATCCTAATTATTAGAAGGAATTTTTCATGTTTATGCTTTCACTTTAAAAATAAAAAACCACTGCTCATTTAAAAATTACGTTTTTCACAAACTTTTTTTTATTGATACATGTCCTCCAGGGCAGGACCCGGACCCCTATAACCATTGTATGCCCAATTATTTGCATATAAGCCTCCAAAATGGGCACTTTTGATTTTTGACGTTCGGGTCATATTGACTTTAATGGGGTTCAATATTCGGGTCCTAGTTGGAAGTGTTGATCTCACACACACTTATGTTGTCTTTTAAGACAAAGTTATTTCTTAGCATAAAACAGTATGCTGAGCTCTATAACTGGAGGTAAACTATGCTAGTGCTTATCCCATCAAGAGTTAAAGAGAAACTGCAGTCTACTCATATAATTTGTAATAAAAACATCTTTGCCATTCTGAAGCTTCCCTCCAACCACTTTGCATACTATTTTATATGTACTGTGAGTATGCCAAAAATACTTGCCAAATATGCTGCAGAAATCTCTCTCCACTAAGTCTGGCTGCATAGGCGTGCGCATAGGGTGTGCCAGTTGTGCCTGGGCACACCCTAATCGCCTTGTGTGGTGCATATTCCCCCTGTTTAGACCACTGATATTTCATCCAAAAAAAAAGTTACAAAATAAAATAATTTTAAAAGAATAAAAATACAACTACTGACACTGTCCACTGCCCTACTGACACCATCAGTACATATACACATGCATATGTATTTGAGCTTTGGGGTGCACACCCTAATGCAATAGGCTGCGCACACCTATGTCTGGCTGCAATCATTTTAACTGTGGGCAGCTGAAGCTGCTGTCTGTTCACTTCCTGGATTTACACAGGCACACACCTCCAGCTCTGCAGCTCTCATTGGCCCTCCTATCACTCACCCCGCCCCTCCCTTCCTGGCAAACTCTCACGAGAGTGAGAGAGAGAGAGAGCTGTGCATGATGTCATAAATGAAAGAAAAAATGTGCGCTTGCATTAAATACTGTAGATACTTATCTCTATATTCATGTAAAAACACTACAAACAAAGAGATGAAAATAAAAAGATTGATTCTAAAGAGGAAAAAATTCCAGAACAGAAATCGTTATGCTGCACAGCGAGTGGCGACATATGAATTAAATACTGATATATAAGCCCTTCAGTACAAATAAATAAAGTGCAAAAAATTAAGTGCAAAAAATTAGTCCACCCAGGTGCATAATTGAGGATGTGAAATTTCAAAGAGGCGACATGAGTCGCAGAAACGCATGTCCACAGTTCATAAGTTGCATTCCATATGTATGTATAGAGGAACAGGGAGACGTGAAGGGACTTCCAGCCACCAGTGAATCCAAGGGGTAATAGCAGATGTATCCTTACCAGACACGTTGGACCTCCTTTATAGCAAGGTCTTAGAGGCATGCAGATTTAGCCCTCTGCAGGGACAGGAGATGACAGCTCAACACGCGACCAGAGATGATTCCAACACTTCCGCGTTGATGTAAACACTCCCTCATCACAGAACTTGTGGATGGAGAAGGGGGGAGAGGGGAGAAAAACTCCAATAGTGTAGTAGGTATAAACAAACAACCAGGCATCATATTGCAAAACATCCAAAATATTAAAAGCTGGCAAAATTTCAATTTAAAAACAAAGTAGTTGTGGTTTATGTAAAAAATGAATTTAATATATGGATTTAATGACATAATGATAATTCCTTCTTCCGCATAGCTGCTAAAAGGTCCATTATTACAGGAATAATTGTCCTATAGTATACACACAAGAGGGCAATGTAACATAAAGACAAGTAATTTTTATGGCTTAAAATTGATAATACACATCTGTTTGAGGCTGGAGTATAATTAGTTCCCCTAAAATGAAATTTTGACCATATAAATAGCTTCAGTTATGGCTCGTAACAGGCTTCAGCTTGCGTTCCATAATGGGTGCCATATCGAGGCTTGGTATCCCTTCATGCATTCTCAGATTGTAACCTGGTTTCCGGACGAAAACAAGGCTTGGGTGTTATTAAGCATTATAAATGGCGATGGTTCACTGCTTCGCCTGTACCCCTTTGAAGACGTCACGTATGACGAAACATGTAGGGCGTGGCTACGCAGTGTACGCCAGTTTGCCATAGAGCCCCATGTAACCCAGCACGGGCGTTTCTGCTGTTTTTAAATTAAAATTTTGCCGGCTTTTAATATTTTGAATGTTTTGCAATATGATATCTGGTTGTTTGAGGCAATAAAACCTTTTTATACCTACTACACTATTGGAGTTTTTCTCCCGTCTCCCCCCTTCTCCATCTATGAGTTCTGTGATGAGGGAGTGTTTACATCAATGCGGAAGTGTCGGAATCATCTCTGGTCGCGTGTTGAGCTGTCATCTCCTGTCCCTGCAGAGGGCTAAATCTGCATGCCTCTAAGACCTTGCTATAAAGGAGGTCCAGCGTGTCTGGTAAGGATACATCTGCTATTACCCCTTGGATTCACTGGTGGCTGGAAGTCCCTTCACATCTCCCTGTTCCTCTATACATACATATGGGATGTAACTTATGAACTGTGGACATGCGTTTCTGCGACTCATGTCGCCTCTTTGAAATTTCACATCCTCAATTATGCACCTGGGTGGACTAATTTTTTGCACTTAATTTTTTGCACTTTATTTATTTGTACTGAAGGGCTTATATATCAATATTTAATTCATATGTCGCCACTCGCTGTGCAGCATAGCATAGTTACATAGTTACATAGTTACATAGTAGGTGAGGTTGAAAAAAGACACAAGTCCATCAAGTCCAACCTATGTGTGTGATTATGTGTCAGTATTACATTACATATCCCTGTATATTGCGGTCATTCAGGTGATTATCTAATAGTTTCTTGAAGCTATCAATGCTCCCCGCTGAGACCACCGCCTGTGGAAGGGAATTCCACATCCTTGCCGCTCTTACAGTAAAGAACCCTCTACGTAGTTTAAGGTTAAACCTCTTTTCTTCTAATTGTAATGAGTGGCCACGAGTCTTATTAAACTCTCTTCTGCGAAAAAGTTTTATCCCTATTGTGGGGTCACCAGTACAGTATTTGTAAATTGAAATCAAATCCCCTCTCAAGCGTCTCTTCTCCAGAGAGAATAAGTTCAGTGCTCGCAACCTTTCCTCATAACTAAGATCCTCCAGACCCTTTATTAGCTTTGTTGCCCTTCTTTGTACTCGCTCCATTTCCAGCACGTCCCTCCTGAGGACTGGTGCCCAGAACTGGACAGCATACTCCAGGTGCGGGCGGACCAGAGTCTTGTAGAGCGGGAGAATTATCGTTTTATCTCTGCAGTTGATTCCCCTTTTAATGCATGCCAATATTCTGTTTGCTTTATTAGCAGCAGCTTGGCATTGCATGCCATTGCTGAGCCTATCATCCACTAGGACCCCCAGGTCCTTTTCCATCCTAGATTCCCCCAGAGGTTCTCCCCCCAGTGTATAGATTGCATTCATATTTTTGCCACCCAAATGCATTATTTTACATTTTTCTACATTGAACCTCATTTGCCATGTAGTCGCCCACCCCATTAATTTGTTCAGGTCTTTTTGCAAGATTTCCACATCCTGCGGAGAAGTTATTGCCCTGCTTAGCTTAGTATCGTCTGCAAATACAGAGATTGAACTGTTTATCCCATCCTCCAGGTCGTTTATGAACAAATTAAATAGGATTGGTCCCAGCACAGAACCCTGGGGAACCCCACTACCCACCCCTGACCATTCTGAGTACTCCCCATTTATCACCACCCTCTGAACACGCCCTTGTAGCCAGTTTTCAATCCATGTACTCACCCTATGGTCCATGCCAACGCACCTTATTTTGTACAGTAAACGTTTATGGGGAACTGTGTCAAATGCTTTTGCAAAATCCAGATACACCACATCTACGGGCCTTCCTTTATCTAGATGGCAACTCACCTCCTCATAGAAGGTTAATAGATTGGTTTGGCAAGAACGATTCTTCATGAATCCATGCTGATTACTTCTAATGATATCATTCTTATTACTAAAATCTTGTATATAGTCCCTTATCATCCCCTCCAAGAGTTTACATACTATTGATGTTAGGCTAACTGGTCTGTAATTCCCAGGGATGTTTTTTGGGCCCTTTTTAAATATTGGTGCTACATTGGCTTTTCTCCAATCAGCTGGTACCATTCCAGTCAATAGACTGTCTGTAAAAATTAGGAACAACGGTCTGGCAATCACCTGACTGAGTTCCCTAAATACCCTCGGATGCAAGCCATCTGGTCCCGGTGATTTATTAATGTTAAGTTTCTCAAGTCTAATTTTAATTCCGTCCTCTGTTAACCATGTAGGTGCTTCCTGTGTTGTGTCATGAGGATAAACACTGCAGTTTTGGTTACTGAAGCCCCCCGATTCACTCGTGAAGACTGAGGAGAAGAATAAATTCAATACCTTTGCCATCTCCCCATCCTTTGTAACCAGATGTCCTTCCTCATTCTTTATGGGGCCAATATGGTCTGTCCTCCCTTTTTTACTGTTTACATACTTAAAGAATTTCTTGGGATTTTTTTTGCTCTCCTCCGCTATGTGTCTTTCATGTTCTATCTTAGCCATCCTAATTGCACCCTTACATTTCTTATTGCATTCTTTATAAATTCTGAATGCTGTGGATGATCCCTCAACCTTGTATTTTTTGAAGGCCTTCTCCTTTGCTTTTATATGCATTTTTACATTGGAGTTAAGCCATCCAGGATGTTTGTTCGCTCTTTTAAATTTATTACCCAATGGGATACATTGGCTAATGCCCTTATTTAATATGCTCTTAAAGCAAACCCATCTCTCCTCCGTATTCTTTGTTCCTAATATTTTATCCCAATTTATGCCTTTTAGCAAGGTTTGTAGTTTAGGGAAGTTGGCTCTTTTGAAATTCAGTGTCTTTGTGTTCCCTTCATGTCTCCTATTTGTGTGATTTATACTGAAACTAATTGACCTGTGATCGCTGTTACCTAAATTGCCCCGTATTTCCACATCTGTTATCAGGTCTGTATTGTTGGTAATCAGTAGATCTAGTAATGTTTTAATTCTAGTTGGTGCGTCTACCATCTGACCCATAAAATTGTCCTGCAAGACACTAAGGAACTGGCGAGCCTTAAATGAATGCGCGGTTCCCTCCGCCCAGTCTATGTCTGGATAATTAAAATCCCCCATTATGATAACACTTCCCATCCTTGCTGCTAATCCAATTTGTGATAGGAGATCCGTCTCCACTTCTTCCCTCAGGTTAGGGGGCCTATAGCATACTCCCAGTATTATTTTCCCCTTAGCTTCATCCCTTTGGAGCTCTACCCATAAAGATTCTACCTCCTACCTAGCCCCCTCAGTGATGTCATCTCTCACATTCACTTGTACATTATTCTTGATATATAGGCATACCCCTCCCCTTTTTTACCCTCTCTATCCTTGCGGTTTAGGGTATACCCTTGAATGTTTGCCAGCCAATCATGAGAGCTGTTAAACCAGGTCTCTGAAATTCCCACAAAATCCAAATCCTCCTTGTACAACAGTATCTCTAGTTCACCCATCTTGTCCGCCAGGCTCCTGGCATTGATGAACATGCCACATAGTTTAGACCGGTCGCATATTGTCCTCGTATTGGGTATTTCAAGATTGCAACTAGGACTTGCTACTATACTCACCTTGTGTTTTTGTGCTTTGGTTAACCTACCACTAATGCCCCCAATACTACCCTCTGGAATATCTTCCGCGCTGGCTATCACTGTCTCTGGACCCTCCCCCCCATCGCCTAGTTTAAAAACCCCTCTAACTTTTTGGCCATATTCATTCCCAGCAGATCTGCACCCTCCTCATTTAGGTGCAGTCCGTCCCTTCTATAGTACCGGTTACCGACTGAGAAGTCGGCCCAGTCCTCCAGGAACCCAAACCCCTCCTTACTACACCAGCTCTTCAGCCACTTGTTTACTTCCCTAATCTCCCTCTGCCTCTCTGGTATTTCTGTTCTGGAATTTTTTCCTCTTTAGAATCAATCTTTTTATTTTCATCTCTTTGTTTGTAGTGTTTATACATGAATATAGAGATAAGTATCTACAGTATTTAAAGCAAGCGCACATTTTTTCTTTTATTTGTTTTTTCACCTCATTGATATTTGTGGTATTTGTTGCAGCTGCAGTTACCTTATATTATTTTTGCTGCTTGGTAGCGCAGGTTTTTCTTTCTTTTTTATTTTATTCAGTCTAATATCAAACTACCTGCTGCTCAAGCATTGTTTTGGGCACAAATTCATATTTGTTGCGATTTGAGTTCACTATTAGCACATTCTAGGCATTTTTATTCGTTCATTATGGATGTATTTGAATACCACTCTAAATGTATAATAACTAAAGAGGGTGTGTTTGATGCTACTAGTGAACTAGAGGGGGATCTAGGAGGCTTATTCATGAGGTTAAAAAAACTCATGATCTCCGAGATACATAACCAATGGGACATATTTTTTCTCGAACACTATGTGGCTGAATCAATGGTCCCGAGAAGCCTTAGATGGGAGTTCAGCCCCCAAAAGGGTGAATCAGACCCCCAAGATATGTTCAGGTACTTCAATGAGGCTGGAATCAAATTCTTGGAATTTCTGATTCCTAGGAAGAAGGCTAAATTAGCTAGACTGGACATAGAGATTAAGCTCATTAAAGAGAAATTATCCCCACATATTAATAGTGAGGAATATAAAGAATGATCCTCTAACCTCAAGAAGTTAATAGAAAAGGAAGAAGTTGAACAGAAAAATAAGAAAAAGAAAAAGTTTACTAGAGATTTGGGGGATTATAAAAATGGGTCTGTTTTTCAGTGGCAAATTAAGATTGCAGCCGAGGAGGCAGGAACCACTGAAAATATGGACCTTTCTGTACCTCAAGTCAGAATAGAGATAGACAGTCTGGGGCGCCTGATAGAACTCAAGTGACCCATGGCCAGTATCCTAATCCCCTAAGACGGGTTTCCTACAGGTCACCAGTAAGGCATAATTCTATCCCTCATTATCGGTCTCCAGCTCGTACTTCTACGGCTATACCAAAGCCATCTAAAAAGAAGTTTAGGAATCAAAAACCAAAAAATCATACTTATCACAAGGAGGACTATTATCCTCATGGACAGACAGAAGGTTATCGTGAGGGTCATTACCCTAATCATTACGACCCCCCTGGTACGCCCTATGAGGATGAACGTCCCCCAATATATTCTGTTCATACTCAGAATCGCTTTCAACCCCTGAGAAATATGCACTCTCAGTATAAGGAGAATGAAGACTATGGAGCTTCCAATTTGGGGTATCGCACCCCAAGGAGAGGTAGTAGTTATGACACATCTAATTGGCATCAACCTCCTCGACTTCAAAGAAATATGCGTACAGATCAGCACACCTCTAACTATCCACAATGGGAAGAATATTCCCAACCTCAACATTGGGGTTTTCCCCGTGGAGACCAATATTACCAACGACCATTAGAAAAAAGAGAGGAGTCAGAGGGGAGAGGAGAACAAGGAGCAAAAAGAAAACGGGTTTAACTGGTCAAGGCATTTTCAATTTGAGTAATACTCCTTTGACCCAAAATGAGACTGCTATCTTGGATAAGGGTTTAAAATTTGCACCCCCCAAGCCACTTAATACATTTCAAACATATATAGATATCTACAAATATACCAGAAAGTTAAACATTAAAAGGTATCTACTGTCTAATCCTATTAATACCCAAGGCCATGATTCCACTAATATTAGGCACTCGGGCCTTGCAAATGCATCATTATTTAATCCCCCAGGTGGTCTGCCAGCCTCGATCAGGGTCTTCCGAAATGTTCTTCTGAGAGATCTTGACCATTTGAAAATTAGGAACAGTAGAATGACCAAAGACCTTGAATTGGGATTGGACCAACTTTGCAAACGTAAAGACCTTGTTATCAGGCCAGCTGATAAGGGTGGGGGTATTGTGGTACTTAACAAAAGTGACTATCTCCAAGAGCTGGATAGGCTAGTGGGGGACCCCACTACTTATACTCTCCTTAAGTCTGACCCTCATATAAAATACAGGAAGGAATTAGAGGGAATTGTGGATTATGGATTTCAATCAGGCATTATCAATAAAAAAAAAAACTATTTCTGATACCAGCATCCTCACGGATACCCATTATATATTACTTGCCGAAAATCCACAAGAATCCTACACACCTGCCTGGCTGCCCAATTATTAGTGGAATAAATTCCATTACTTCAAGGGTTGGCAAGTACATTGATGGTTTCCTCCAACCCTTGGTCAGATCATTACCTGCTTATATTAAGGACAGCAAACATACCATTAATCTTTTAAAAGAGTGTGGATATAGAGAGGGGCAGTGGCTCGTCACTGCCGACGTCATATCCCTATATACTACGATCCCCCATAAGTGGGGTATTTCCTCAGTAAAACATTTTTTGTATAAGGACCCTTCACTCCTGAGGAAACAAAAACGGTTTATAATAGACCTTCTTGAATATGCCACCACGCACAATTTCTTTTGGCATAAGAGTCAATATTTTCTTCAAACAAGGGGAGTAGCCATGGGGGCGAAGTTCGCCCCTAGCCTGGCTAATTTATTCATGGGTAAATAGGAGGAGGATGTCATCTATGCCCAACGGAGACCAGAGTTAGTCCTATGGGCAAGATATATTGATGACGTCCTCCTCCTATGGAACGGTACCCATAAATCCCTCTGTGAGTTTATGGAGAATTTAAATAGGAATGACAGGGGGATAGAATTTAAGTATGAGGATAGTTTACATACTGTAAACTTCCTTGATCTTGTGATTAAGGGGGAGGGGGACTCTCTGTACAACTCCACTTATTTCAAGACCACGGATTGCAATTCGTTTATACCCCGAGACAGTTGCCATCATAAGGCGTGGTTTGACTCAGTCCCTAAAAGTCAATACTTACGTATTAGACGTAATTGTTCTACTATTGATTACTTTAGAGTCCAATCTAGGGTACTTACTGAGAGGTTCCTTGAAAAAGGATATGAACCCTCTTTCCTTGAAGAAAAAATTAGGGAGGTGGAGCGGCTTGATAGAGAGTTGCTGCTTACCGATCGGAATAGGATGGAGACACTTGAAAAGAAGGAGTCTATTTGTCCTTTTATAACGGGTTATTCCCATCAATACTCCTTAATTAGAAAACTGATGTATAAGCACTGGCACATTATAAAAAATTACAGTGAATTAGGCCCTCTACTTCCGGAAAAACCCTGTGTAGTTTTCAGAGGAGTGCCTTCTATTCGATCAGCTATAGCCCCCAGTGTCTGTGACCCCCCCATCAGAAAACCCATGTTCTTTCAGAACTTGGTAGGATATTATAAATGCAAAAATTGTGCTGTTTGCACTATTAATGACATCAAAGACCGTAAGGTGGATCACTTCCACTCTACCAGTACCTCAAAAATCTTCTCAATTAAATCCTTTATTACCTGCTCCACTACCCACGTGGTATACCTTTTAATCTGTCCATGTGGATTACAATACGTGGGACGTACGGTGCGACCTCTTCAGGTCAGATTGAACGAGCACATCTGAAACATCCGAAGAGGTTTCATAGGTCACCCAGTATCCAAGCACTATCTGGATGTACATGGGCAAGATCCTAAGGGTACAAAATTTATAGCCATAGACAGACTTAAGTTACCATGGAGGGGTGGTCCAAAAAGACGAGCAATATCCAAACTAGAGATGGAGTGGATATATAAAATTAAGTGTTTGAAACCTCATGGGCTTAACGTGGATGTCGAGATTAATGCGTTTATCGATAATGCTTAGAGGATTATTGTCGGTGGATGCATGGATTCCGATATCTTCGATTGAAAATAAATCCTTCTTTTTTATGGCTAGAATTGAGAATTGTATTTTGGTATATTATTTTGTTTGAAGAAATGTAAGAGGGATACCATGTCCAGATAGGCCGCCCATTTAGTGCACATATGCACTTATAGATATATACAAACATAAGAATAAACGCATGAAGGTTTGCATTAATACATTCTTGGAAATACATCACTCTTTTTAATAACAAAGTAGTTGTGGTTTATGTAAAAAATGAATTTAATATATGGGTTTAATGACATAATGATAATTCCTTCTTCCGCATAGCTGCTAAAAGGTCCATTATTACAGGAATAATTGTCCTATAGTATACACACAAGAGGGCAATGTAACATAAAGACAAGTAATTTTTATGGCTTAAAATTGATAATACATATCTGTTTGAGGCTGGAGTATAATTAGTTCCCCTAAAATGAAATTTTGACCATATAAATAGCTTCAGTTATGGCTCGTAACAGGCTTCAGCTTGCGTTCCATAACGGGTGCCATATCGAGGCTTGGTATCCCTTTGCGCATGTTCAGATTGTAACCCGGTTTCTGGACGAAAACGAGGCTTGGGTGTTATTAAGCATTATAAATGGTGATGGTTCACTGCGTCGCCCGTGCTCCTTTGAAGACGTCACATATGACGAAACATGTAGGACGTGGCTACGCAGTGTATGCCAGTTCGCCCTAGAGCCCCCTGTAACCCAGCACAGGCGTTTCTGCTGTTTTTCAATTGAAATTTTGCCGGCTTTTAATATTTTGGATGTTTTGCAATATGATGCCTGGTTGTTTGAGGCAATAAAACCTTTTTATACCTACTACACTATTGGAGTTTTTCTCTCCTCTCCCCCCTTCTCCATCCACGAGTTCTGTGATGAGGGAGTGTTTACATCAATGCGAAAGTGTCGGAATCTTCTCTGGTCGCGTGTTGAGCTGTCATCTCCTGTCCCTGCAGAGGGCTAAATCTGCATGCCTCTAAGACCTTGCTATAAAGGAGGTCCAACGTGTCTGGTAAGGATACATCTGTAAGGATACACCCCTTGGATTCACTGGTGGCTGGAAGTCCCTTCACGTCTCCCTGTTCCTCTATACATACATATGGGATGCAACTTATGAACTGTGGACATGCGTTTCTGCGACTCATTTCGCCTCTTTGAAATTTCACATCCTCAATTATGCACCTGGGTGGACTAATTTTTTGCACTTAATTTTTTGCACTTTATTTATTTGTACTGAAGGGCTTATATATCAGTATTTAATTCATATGTCGCCACTCGCTGTGCAGCATAGCGATTTCTGTTCTGGAATTTTTTCCTCTTTAGAATCAATCTTTTTATTTTCATCTCTTTGTTTGTAGTATTTATACATGAATATAGAGATAAGTATCTACAGTATTTAAAGCAAGCGCACATTTTTTCTTTTATTTGTTTTTTTCACCTCATTGATACTTGTGGTATTTGTTGCAGCTGCAGTTACCTTATATTATTTTTGCTGCTTGGTAGCGCAGGTTTTTCTTTCTTTTTTATTTTATTTAGCATGATGTCATAAGCCTAGGCTTTTTTTACAGACAAGAAACAGGAAGTGGGCTGTATAAGGTATTTACTGGTAGAAAAAAAATTACTATCCAAAAGTTAAAAAAACAAGGGCAGAAGATTTAATAGATGGAAAGTTGAAAAAAAGATTGAAGTTCCGCTTTAAAGTATTGGTACATAAAGCAAAATGCTAGTATAGCCTCCCAAATAGGAAATCAATCCTCACAGCAATGGGCTAGAATGGAAGTATCTCTGGAATATACTTTATACAACAAAGATAGATAAAATATTTAAGAAATAAAGAGTATCTAAATTCTAACAACTAACTCATGTTCCCTTTGGTGTGTAAAATATAGCATTAAAAGCATTTTGTTATATCTGTTAGGCTTATGTCAGAGCAATCTAAAATATTATATAAATATAAAAATATATGAATATAAATATTTAAAAAAAATAGAATACTTGTTTTGCAGCTTCTTTCTTCATAATTAATCAGTGGCAACTATTATTGAGAAGAGTTCCACCAGGGATAGGTGGCGAATGAATTCCAACTGCGTCCATGAGACCAGCCATGGTTCTGCACATCAATAACCCTGGATGAAGGCGTCAAACCTGCAAGAACCTGCGGTATCTGCAAATAGCTCAAGGGTGGCATTAGGCACTTTCTAAGCTTGCCCACATGATTGGAATTGTATTCCACAAAGGATAAGCATATTTTAAAGTCATCCAGCATGGATCTGGTAATTCATACATAGTGATGTGGCGCTTTAACATCTTTCATTGTCCAGGCAAAATCATCTGCAAAAGGATAATGTTATGGGTGTAACTCCACAGGTAAAAACTAAATGGACTAACAGTGATTGTTATTGCACTAATTTGAGTATTTCAAACCAATGGCCAGCCTGAGCCATGACTACAAATGGGACAGTTTGGCTTTTGGGGGTCAAAACACACAGTAATCATAGCTATCTCAATACCTAAAACAGACACGATTGGTAGTGGCCCTTCCATGACAAATTCTAAACAAACTGTTAAAAATATAGTTAACTGATCACAGCAGATAGCACGCCTTAGTGGGCCAACAAATCATCTAGGCAATAATGAGAAGACAAGTAACAATAAAGTTTATTGAACTACCTATTTGAGAAAACTGCCAGGTTTTTAATAAAGTTGCAAAAAAATTGAACGGCTGCTAATGGGTAAGCGTGCCAAAAAAAAAATCTCTTTTTAAATTGTATCTAAGGAGATGGAAATATTCAGGGTGGACTGGAAGGAAGCAGAAAACTGACCTCCTCTGTTTTGAAAAAGATAATGTTTAGGTAAACATACTGTACTATGATCTCCTCTATGTTTCTAACCATTAACCACTTCAGCCCCAGAAGAATTTACCCCCTTCCTGACCAGAGGCGATACAGCACTGTGTCGCTTTAACTGACAATTGTGCAGTCGTGCGACCTTGTACCCAAACAAAATTGACATCCTTTTTTTCCCATAAATATACTTTTTTTGGTGGTATTTGATCACCTCTGCGGTTTTTATTTTTTTGCGCTATAAACAAAAGAATAGTGACAATTTTGAAAAAAAACTCATTATTTTTCTACTTTTTGTTATAATAAATATCCCCAAAAAATATATAAAAAAATGATTTTTTTCCACAGTTTAGGTCGATATGTATTCTTCTACATATTTTTGGTAAAGAAAATTGCAATAAGTGTATATTGATTGGTTTGCGCAAAATTTATAGCATTTACAATATAGGGGATAGATTTATAGCATTTTTATTATTATTTTTTTTATTAGTAATGGCGGCGATCTGCGATTTTTATCGGGACTGCGACATTATGGCGGACACATTTTTGGACACTATTTTTGGACCATTGTCATTTATACAGCGATCAATGCTATTAAAATGCATTGATTACTGTGTAAATGACACTGGCAGTGAAGGGGTTAGCCACTAGGGGGCAGTGAAGGGATTAAGTGTGTCCTAGGGAGTGATTCTACCTGTGAGGGGGCTAGACTTCAACACACAGAACAATGATCACAGCTCTCGATGAGAGAGCTGTGATCACTGTCCTGTCACTAGGCAGAACAAGGAAATGCTACAAAAGCATCTCCCCATTCTTCCTCTCCATAAAACAATCACAGGCACTCGGCGGACATCGAGTCGGTGGGACCCGCGGTCAAGGGGCACCGCGGCGGGCGCGCACATGCTCGCGACACCGCTTTTTAAAGGGGACGTACATGTACGCCCTTTTGCCTGCCAGTGCCATTCTGCTGTCGTAAATCGGCGTGCGCTGGTCGGCAAGCGGTTAAGAGATGACCCATGGATATGAAACGTGATGTACTATATGTAGTTGAATTTACCTGGTTTCTTCTTAGGAACTAGGCCAAATGGAGACATTAGGAAGATTGGGGGGTTATGATATGGAGAGAATGAGTAGGGGCCTGCCTAAAATTAAAGGTGAATTCACTCTCTGAAGGGCATTCACTCTCTCAATTACATGAAAAGAAAAGTATAAAAAGTATAAAATTACCTGTCCTTTTGGACCGAGACCTTTATTACATTGGGGTGCTGCAGACACAAACACATGAAGTGTGTTTGTGGTTACTGGCTTTGATTGACAGCACTGGGAGCCAATGGTTCCCGATGCCCCAGCAAAGTCAACAAGACCCAGAAGTGAGGGGAGAGAAGAGCTGCACATGTGCACAGCACTGGATCAAATGAGGGCTCAGGTAAGTAAAAGGGCAGGCGAGGGGTGATGCTGACACCTAAACATTTTCTACCTTTATGCAAGGAATGCATTAAGGTAAAAAATGTTGAGGCTTTACAATCATTTTAATGCATAGACTGCCTTAAAGTTAAAAATCTTCTGCAATTAGTACCACTTTATTTCTTACAGTACAGTCAGCTTACAATACATTTTACTTGGTATTTATGTTGGTGTTTGTATTGGTCCATCAGCGCACCAACACCTTTGCAGCCATTGTGCTATTTGCTTGGTGTTTGGTGTGCTCCTTTACCTTTAAGAAGAGGTTAGGCTCTCCTTCAGTCCACCTGCCCTCATTTATCCATCAGAATGCATGTGCCTCCACTGTGGGGACACTTATATTTTAATGTTAGGACTACAGATACCAGGGTGCCGTGACAAGGCTCTGTGACTTATGCATGTGTTTGCAAATGCGTGAGGACTAAACCCCTGTTTTTAATGCATGCTGTTAGACAAGTTGATTCGCTTGTCTGTGAGCTGGTTGGTAAGTAGGCTTTGTTTTTTTCTTGGGCATATCCCAGGTCTTGTTGTTAACAGTTTACTTTTATCCTACTTAACTGGCTTAGGTACACCCAGTGGCGGGACAAGGTAATTCAGTGCCCAGGGCGAAGATGCCAAAATGTGCCCCCCCCTCCTGAGCAGGGGGCGGAGATAGTTGAAGCATGTGCAGTGCACCAAAACACATGTAATGGTTGTGGAGTACACCAGTATTACACACACACACACACACAGCTAATTAGATTGCTTTGATAATGGCTTAGTTTACAGCCAATAAGGAGTAATAGCAGTAATGGCTGCCCAAGGGTGATTTCTGAAGATTGTAAATGGAAAATAGCACAGAGGGGGGAGGGGGGTTTCTGAATCCACCTTGTTTATGTGCATACAGGGATCTATTTTTTTTTCCAGCAGGGTGAATGAAAAAAACTTAATAGTGTGTACCCAGCTTTAGACAATGGGGTTGATTTACTAAAGGCAAATTCCAAGTGCACTACAAGTGCACTTGGAAGTGCAGTCGCTTTTGATCTGAGGGGAAGATCTGAAATGAGGGGAAGCTCTGCTGATTTTATCATCCAATCACGTACAAGTAAAAATGCTGTTTTTTATTTTCCTTGCATGTCCCCCTCAGATCTACAGCGACTGCACTTCCAAGTGCACTTGCAGTGCACTTGTAGTGTGAAGTGGATTTGTCTTTGGTAAATAAACCCCAACGTGTCACAGAAAACATTTGTCATTCTTAGTACTCATACACATGGACAGTAAAGGTGAGCATACACTTTGCAATCTGATTGTACAATTTCTGCACAATCTCCCTTTGATTTACCAAAACTTTGTAATATGAGCACAAACCTAAACAGTTCATTATCCAATTAGTAGTATCTAATCAGGCAGGCCCTTGTACTACATAGCTGGTGGTATATCCAAAATATATATAGTGGTCAGAATACATTGATTAGCGCTGCAGATCAAAGGAAAAAATTCCAACAAGCTGGTTTGAGAGAAGTTGATCATTTTAGATCGACTTCTCTTTAGCAGGAATGGCCATAGATGGATTGAAACTCATCCAGTCCTTGGTGAACCAGCTGAATTTCCACCCATGTCCAGACTTTGCAGCTCCTGTGTAACATCCCTGTCTGTTTCTGATGCCTGGGGAGTTGGGGAAATCACTAAGCCTCCATGTATATGAGTTGTTTAGGCCCATTCAGACATGTGTGTCCTGTGCAGGGCTCTCTTGTGCATTGTGTGCATCCCTGTGCCAGTGTTCTCTTCATTTCTATTGGGACACAAACCTGCATGTCATATTAGAATACAGAGGCTGTGTGCATGCAACCTCATGTCCCAGTAGAAATGAATGGGGTGCTGGCACAGGGATGCACACAATGCTCATGCATCCCCATGCTGATAAATTACATCCCTGCATGGGAGCCACATGTCTGCACCTCATCTTAAAAGGTCCTTAATAAAAACAGAATCAGAAAGAACAGTTGTCTTCATAGCTGGAACTGTGATATTATGCCTGGAAGAAGGTTACCTGTTAGCTCAGTAGTGGCAGCCTCAGCAGCACAGAGACAGAGGAGAGAGACACCACTCACTTTACAGTAGGACTGGAGAGGAGGGGACCCGAGGGAAAGGGCACAGGGGGGGAGGGGCCACAACACAGAGGAGGGGTCACCTCCACATTGTCCAGAGCAGGGAGGAACAAAACAAGAGGCTAGGGGGTGGAGCTGGTGATGTCACACAGACATCGGGACACTCTGAAATTAGGAGTGATAGAAATGAATGGAGAGGGGTAGGAGAAGCCGCTGTCCAGGCAAGTAGAGGAGCAGGTAAGCTGTATGTATCTGGAATCATAGGAAAGCATTGATAGGCTTTCCCAACCTCATGCACCCCGCCCACTCCACTCTACTGTGGCTCAGAGACTTGTACAGTGCACTGTTCAGGCAGGGGGCAGGTGTAGTGCTACGATCTAGAATACACACAGGAACAAAGCCGCTCTCTGCCTACTCTGTTAGATTTGGCACTCGGCAGCACATTCTGCCCAGTTTTCCTCCAACTAAATAATTCCGCCCAGGGCAGCTGCCCATCCCACCCACCACTGGAACTGGCCCTGGGTACACCTTAGCTCTGCGGTAAAGAGCCAAAAGCAACGTTGAAACAAATATGTTCACTGCTTTACTGGTAAACGATTTGCAATATTGTTGAGGCAACCCTGTGATTTGTACATCTCTGCTACACTGTACAGCCAGACAGATGGCACTATTATTTCTTGTTTCAGAAATGCTGCTTTCTATGTCAACACCTCCTCCTACTGCCTTCTCATTGGACAATCAATAAGCATTATCCTAATTCTAATTAGTAGGGATCCAGGAAGCAGTAAAAATGAGACAATAAACCAGAAAATATCCACATGGTCAAACTTACAAACTTACAAGCTGGCAGGAGAAACAATAAACATATATGCATTTAAACTATAGGGCTAATTTACAGAGAGCAGATATTGCTATGCTGCACTATTCATCCCTCAGCCCATCTCAGTCATAAAACTTTGGGCCATAGTATATAGTTGGAGAAGCCTTGCAAAGTTCTCTCTGACTTTGACAGGTCATATGACCAGGCTCTCCTCCCAGATTTTTTTTTCTAATTAAACACCACTATGTGTTTAGTTGATTTATGGCATTCCACTTAAAACTGCTGTCTAGTCATTGTAAAATAAAAGCAGCAATTGATCAGCACTGATCACATACATAAATAGACATACCTATTGAATGCAAAAATTCCATAAAAACTGAGAATATTGAATTGTTCTTAAAAACAGACTCTTACATATTTAGTCAGCGTTCTCTACCCAGCAAGAGTTCAAGGCCTCAGACATTTACCTGAGTTACCTTTTGGTAATGTTGGCATGGTTTGTGCAGCATAATAAATGTAATGGAGCTGCAGATTATATTGGAAAAGATTGTGGATGGATGAGTTTCTTCCGGGGGTTATCACTGAGGTGATAATATACAGATACAGCGACTGATGAGAGAAATGTCTAGAAATAAATTAGGATGCTGAGGGGAGAGTAACGATAACGGTTGGAGGAAATTTCTGAAATGTTGGAAACAAGATAATGAATGCGGGGTGGAGGTATCCAAAGGGAGAGAAAGAAACGGAAATTCTGTTGCATCTTTTATGTGTTATTTATGAAGTGATGAAACTTTGCCTCGGGCAATGAAATTCTTGTTAATATCTGATGAAATTGGTAGACAGTTAGGTTTACTTGACCTTGAAATAGAGAAATAAGCAATGAAACAAATATTAAAAAAAAAAAACATTTTATATAACCAACACTAGCATTTTGTAAAGCAGCTTATTTAACTTACTTTCAAACTGCTTTTAATAAAAGAGAGCCAAGGCATAAGGTAGCCTGTGATAATTCAGGCTACATTTATTTTAGATTCTGTGTATCAGTTAAAGAGGACCATTTAACTTTACTTCACTATGTTTTTGAAGGAACTTTTTTTTTTTCTTAGCAGGTAACTTAATAAGTTGTGAAAACTGAAAATCAGTAACATCACAGTAGGCTATGACTTCTAAGGCAAAAGTACTAAAATACCCTCCTTTATATTAAAATAATCTCACTCTGTCTATCTGTTCTATACACCTACATGTCAATGTCCATATTGGTTAGGATTTAAGGGGACAATTTATGTCTGAAAAAATGGCATAACCTTATTATTTTGTACATTAAACCTGTTGCTATTAAACACTAAAAAAGTCTCCATTACATTCTGTATTTATCTATATATTTTTTTCTATGATCTATGCCAAACAATTCAAAAGTTTTGTCCTCCTGATAAGTAATTTCCTGCCAATGTGATTGGCTTACTGCTTTCACCATCAACTTTTCTGGTTATTGGGGTGCAGGTAAGAGTCAGTTAACTGGGATACAGGTAAAGATTTGCAATGTTGCTAAAAAATCTTGCAATGTATATACTGTAATTGACACAAGTTTATTTTTTCACAACAATGGAGTTAAAGTTAAAAAAATATTGTGCTATAAGCAAATACCTCCAACTAAGTGCAGGAATCCAGAAAACAAAAAGTCCCTCCCCAAGTAGTACAAACCTACCTTATCCTATGCATACAATTCCCCAGTCTATTAACTTTCAGCACTGGAGCTTGGTTCTGGTAGTATTTGGTGCAGAGTTTACAGAATAAAGAGCAATGCCCTACTCTAACATTTAAATCACACCTACTCTTTCTGTAACCCATATAATAACACTGACCATTAGGCTAACCCTCCCTATTATTATACTTCTTAACCTCAGATCTTACACTTACCCTCCCTAATGTCAATAAAAACATGTGTTTGCATACTTACATCTCCTTCAACTGGATCCTCTATGCTAATGACCAACCCTTCCTGCACCAATAAAAAAGTCAGGATCCTGACAATGGAACCTACTTTTTTAAAGTTCGCTTTTAAAACTAAATGAAATGTTTTATCTAAACTTGAAGCAATTTCTCATACAGCACCTCACAAAAGTGGGTACACCCCTAACATTTTTGTAATATTTTATTATATATTTTCATGTGACAACACTGAAGAAATGACACTTTGCTACAATGTAAAGTAGTGAGTGTACAGCTTGTATAACAGTGTAAATTTGCTTTCCCCTCAAAATAACTCACACACAGCCATTAATGTCTAAACCACTGGCAACAAAAGTAAATACACTCCTAAGTGAAAATGTCCAAAATGGGCCCAAAGTGTCAATATTTTGTGTGGCCGCCATTATTTTCCAGCACTTCCCTAACCCTCTTGGGCATGGAGTTCACCAGAGCTTCACATGTTGCCACTGGATTTCTCTTCCACTCCTCCATGATGACATCACGGAGCTGGTGAATGTTAGAGACCTTGCACTCCTCCACCTTCTGTATGAGGATGCTCAATAGGTTTTGGGTCTGGAGACATGCTTGGCCAGTCCATCACCTTTACCTTCAGCTTCTTTAGCAAGGCAGTGGTCATCTTGGAGGTGAGTTTGGGGTTGTTATCATGTTGGAATACTGCCCTGTGGCTCAGTCTCTGAAGGGATGGGATCATGCTTTGCTTCAGTATGTCACAGTACATGTTGGCATTCATGTTCCCTCAATGAGCTGTAGCTCCCCAGTGCTGGCAGCACCCATGCAGCCCCAGACTATGATACTCCCACCACCATGCTTGACTGTATGCAAGAAACACTTGTCTTTGTATTCCTCATCTGGTTGCCGCCACACACGCTTGACACCATCTGAACCAAATACGTTTATCTTGGTCTCATCAGACCACGGGACATCCAGTAATCCATGTCCTTAGTCTGCTTGTCTTCAGCAAACTGTTTGCGGGCTTTCTTGTGCAATATATTTAGAAGAGGCTTCCTGCTGGGACGACAGCCATGCAGACCAATTTGATGCAGCGTGCGGCGTATGGTCTGAGCACTGACAGGCTGACCCCCCCACCCTTCAATCTCTGCAGCAATGCTGGCAGCACTCATACGTCTATTTCCCAAAGACAACCTCTGGATATAACGCTGTGCACATGCACTCAACTTCTTGTTGACCATGGTGAAGCCTGTTCTGAGTGGAACCTGTCCTGTTAAACCACTGTATGGTCTTGGCCACCATGCTGCAGCTCAGTGCCAGGGTCTTCGCAATCTTCTTATAGCTTAGGCCATCTTTATGTAGAGCAACAATTCATTTTTTCAGATCCTCCAAGTTATTTGCCATGAGGTGCCATGTTGAACTTCAAGTGACCAGTATGAGAGAGTGAGAGTGATAACACCAAATTTAACACCCCTGCTCCCCATTCACACCTGAGACCTTGTAACACTAATGAGTCACATTACACCGGCGAGGGAAATGGCTAATTGGGCCCAATTTGGACATTTTCACTTAGGAGTGTACTCACTTTTGTTACCAGCGGCTTAGACATTAATGGCTGTGTGTTGAGTTATTTTGAGGGGACAGAAAATTTACACTGTTATACAAGCTGTACACTCACTACTTTACACTGTAGCAAAGTGTCATTTCTTCAGTGTTGTCACATGAAAAGCTATAATAAAATATTTACATTACATTATGTGGGGGTGTACTCACTTTTGTGAGATACTGTATATAGAAAGCAAGAAGGGATGGCCAAACAGATAACTCATGAGTGCAGACTGGACCATGCGTGCAGTCCTTAGGCTTTCTCCTCAGCTGACATAAACGTTTATTAATGCAGGAAAATATAAGACATACAAGGGGGATTAACCTAATATGAATAAAGTGCCAGGAAATAAAGAGATTTTTTTAAAAATAAAGATATCATGATAAAAATACAGAGGCCACCTATGTCTAAAAAAGCTAATTGTCTAGTTTTAATTTTGGAGTCACTTACAAAGAACAAAGATGTAGCTCAGAACAGTTAGGGTAAACCCAGAATAAGAAATACTTAGTACTTATTAATAAAAACTTAAACCAATATTAAAGAACCATGGCTAATTTATATTCAAATTAGTGTCTTGGTGTTTTTACTTAAAGTGTGTGTTACTAAACCCAGGACCCTGCATTCACTATATCTGGTCTCCCACAGTACACAGAACATGAAAATGCAAATATTTTAGTAAATTTAAACCACTTCTATACCGCAGTATGTCAAATGACATCCTGGGCTTTGAGTGGGGATATCTAAATGATGCCTGTAACTACAGGCATCATTCAGATATCATTATTTCCACCAGCGATTACCTGCACTGTAAAAACAATCATAGTGGCTGTTCAGCCGCATGATTGTTTTTAAAAGAGGTGGAAGTTGATGTCCCCCCTACCGTCACCCTCCAGTGCTTCTACCGGCTCGACCGTACACTTGACAAGCCGGACAAGGAATACGCTGGTGGTGGAAGTTCACCATAGAGAATACCACGGAGTACATGGTCTTCGGTAGGACATCATGTCCTGCCCCGACAGTTGTATTTGGCTGAACATAAGAGGATACCCCCTGATTGGGACTTTAACAGGCCACCAACACTATGTTTCGTAGAAAAGATTTTATTCAATGGTTACAAATGAACTAAGTATCAGATATAAAAAGACGTATAACGTTACAAAATGTATACATCAAACAATACATCAATACATCATACAAAAAAAAAAAAAAAAAAAACACAATTAAAGCATTGGATGTGAAATGACATTGATACTCTCCAGTGAGTGATGTACCCTGATAACCGACGCGTTTCCAATTTTTTACATCTTCATCAGGGGTAGAGAGTGATTCCATATCAGGAGCAGAAAGAGACAATTATCATGAAGAGGAGTGGATGCCAACTCAAAGTGCACTGTCAGATTGAAAGGAAATAGATTCCCACATCGGTATAGTAACAGGTGTGAGGCAGCGGCTAGATTTCAGCTGTGGACAGTATATGCTTTAAAGGGCAGTAAGGACAGGAGCTAGCCGGAGCCTCAAATTAAGCTATTGAGTAAGCGGGTAACACCCAATAATCCTTGACTTCCTGTGCCTCCATATGTGGAGCGTCACCTCTGTGTAACTGTGCCTGCCGGCTTCATAGCTTCATTTGAGGCTCTGGCTAGCTCCTGTCCTGATGAAGGTGTAAAAAAATGGAAACATGTCGAGTATCAGGGTACATCACCCACTGGAGAGTATCAATGTCATTTTACATCCAATGCTTTAATTGTGTTTTTTTTTTTTTTAATGTTTGATGTATACATTTTGTGACATTATACGTCTTTTTATATCTAATCCTTTGTTCATTTGTAATCATTGAATAAAATCTATTCTACGAAACATAAATGACACATCTCATTTCTCAACCACCTATTACACTTTTGAAGGCCCTGGAGCACCAGGACAATGGAATTACCCACAAAATTATCCCATTTTGGAAAGCAAACACCCCAACGTATAATCTAGGAGGCATAATGAGTCTTTTGAACAGTTCTTTTTTTCCAGAAGTTTTTGGAAAATGTGAAAAAAAAATGAAAACGCATTTTTTTTACACAAAGTTGTCAATTTATAAGATATTTCTAACACATAGCATGTACACGGCAAAAATTACACCCCAAAACACATTCTGCTACTCATCCTGAGTATGGAGATACCACATGTTTGAGACTGTTACACAGCCTGGCCACATACAGAGGCCCAACATTGAAGTAGTACCTTCAGGCGTTCTAGGAGCATAAATTACACATCTCATTTTATTCCTACCTATCACGCTTTTGAAGGTCCTTGAGCACCAGGACAGTGGAATTACCCACAAAATGACCCCATTTTGGAAAGCAAACACCCCAACGTATATTCTATGAGGCATGGGCTGCAGATATATACTCTGATGGGTTGCAGGTAGGTACCCGGGTACCCTGATGGGCTGGAGACAGGTACTCGGTTACTCCAATGGGCTGGTGACAGGTATTCGGGTAAATACTATTGTGTAAATACTAGAGTCATGTGTATTCTTATTTCATTCTTGGTCTGCTTTGTGTACACTATTTCTTAAAGATCTATGCATTTGGTGTGAACATGTGCAGGAGCTTCAAGACCAATCACTGTTACTCTCTCTTGTGCAGTGTTACTGATCCTGTATTCACTGCTCCTGTAGTTTTCTGCAGGAAGCCTGTAGTGGGTGGAGCCTGCTGGATCCCTCCCACAGCCCTGCCCTCTGCACAGGCTATATGCAGCAGAGTAATGATGTCACTGCTACTTTTTCAAGGTAAAAATTGGGAAAGGGATTTTGGCACACACAAAGTTGCTTTATATCCTTTATGGCTATTTTCATATTTATACAAGGGTTTTTGTGCCCAAAGTTTAGCCTTAAGAGAATGCACACAATCAGCACTTGCCCACTAACTGGAAACTATATCTGAGAAAGTGTATCTATGCTAATAAGGACCAGGCTCCATGCCAGTTTAATCATCTTGTGGCCCATATAGGTCTCTGGGCTTACTGTTATCTAAAATTTAGTTCCAATATGAGCATGTCACATAGAAGGCAAAGGTAGTCTCAGCTTCTTCTCTAACTTTATTTTTCAAGAATCACACATTAACAGGATGAAGGTAAATAACCAATTTAATGTGTGTTTTGCATGGTTACCATGAGAGTGTCTCACAAAACATTGTAGCCCCCATGAAACATCCATTAGATGAGTTGGTTATTTTTATCCTATTAATGTTTTAAGCTGATCTCCAGGCAAATATCATTCCCTATGCTTCACCTCTTTTTTACCTCTTTTAAAAACACTTTACATCAAAATATATGTTGATCTGACAGAAATACATTGTTCCCATTACTTCCTGTTTAAGCTATTATTAACCCTCCCAGAAATCTCCCCTGCTAACCTACAGAATACCTCCCCCTTTCCTTATCTTGAGAAAATGAGGTGGGTGATCACTTGTCTAGGGGGGTAGAACTTAAAGAGGGCTGATAACAATGGTTTTCAGTGCAGTATAGGTTAAGTTGTACTTGCAGCATTTTTTAGGAGACAAACATGGGGAAATGCATACAGTGCCTTGAAAAAAGTATTCATACCCCTTGAAATTTTTCACATTTTGTCATGTTACAACCAAAAACGGAAATGTATTTTATTGGGATTTTATATGATATATCAACACAAAGTGGCACATAATTGTTAAGTGGAAGGAAAATGATAAATGGTTTTCAGCAATTTTTACAAATAAATCTGTGAAAAATGTGGCGTGCATTTGTAAAGGTAGAACCACCTTTCACTGCAATTACAGCTGCAAGTCTTTTTGGGGATGTCTCTACCAGCTTTGCACATCTATAGAGAATAATTTTTGTCCATTCTTCTTTGCAAAATAGCTCAAGCTCTGCCAGATTGGATGGAGAGCATCTGTGAACTGAAATTTTCAAGTCTTGCCACAGATTCTCAATTGGATTTAGGTCTGGACTTTGACTGGGCCATTCTAACACATGAATATGCTTTGATCTAAACCATTCCATTGTAGCTCTGGCTGTATGTTTAGGTTCGTTGTCCTGCTGGGTGGCTAATCTCTGCCCCAGTCTCACGTCTTTTGCAGACTCTAACAGGTTTTCTTCTAAGATTGCCCTATGTTTGGCACCATCCATCTTCCCATTAACTCTGACCAGCTTCCCTGTCCCTGCTGAAAAAAAGCATCCCCACAACATGATGGTGCCACCACCATGTTTCACGGTGGGGATGGTGTGTTCAGGGTGATGTGCAGTGTTAGTTTTCCGTCACACATAGTGTTTTGCTTTTAGGCCAAAATGTTCAATTTTGGTCTCTTCTGACCAGAGCACCTTCTTCCACATGTTCGCTGTGTCCCCCACATGGCTTTTTGCAAACTGCAAAACTTCTTATGGCTTTCTTTCAACAATGGCTTTCTTCTTGCCACTTTTTCATAAAGGCCAGATTTGTGGAGTGCATGACTAATAGTTGTCCTGTGGACAGATTCTCCAACCTGAGCCGTGCAGCTCCTCTAGAGTTCCCATGGGCCTCTTGGCTGCTTTTCTGATTAATGCTCTCTTTGCCTGGCCTGTCAATTTCAGTGGACAGCCATGTCTTGGTAGGTTTGCAGTTGTGGCATACTCTTTCCATTTTTGGGTGATGGATTAAACAGTGCTCCATGAGATCTTCAAAGTTTAGGACATGTTTTTATAACCTAACCCTGCTTTAAACTTTTCCACAACTTTATCCCTGACCTGTCTGGTATGTTCCCTGACCTTCATGATGCTGTTTGTTTACTAAAGTTCTCCAACAAACCTCTGAGGGCTTCACAGAACAGCTGT
This sequence comes from Lithobates clamitans, assembly GCA_037952925.1. Taxonomy (NCBI): domain Eukaryota; kingdom Metazoa; phylum Chordata; class Amphibia; order Anura; family Ranidae; genus Lithobates; species Lithobates clamitans. The sequence goes on along the minus strand of JBBGZY010000394.1, from coordinate 5,224,163 downwards.
ATTTATACAGAGATTAAATTACACACAGGTGGACTCTATTTACTAATTAGGTGACTTCTGAAGGCAATTGGTTCCACTAGATTTTAGTTAGGGGCTGAATACAAATGAACCGCACACTTTTCACTTATTTGTCTGTAAACAATTTTGACATTTTTTCATTTTCCTTCCACTTCACAATTATGTGCCACTTTGTGTTGGTCTATCACATAAAATCCCCCAAAAATACATTTATGTTTTTTGATTGTAACATGACAAAATGTGGAAAATGTCAAGGGATATGAATACTTTTTCAAGGCACTGTATGTATCGCACTGTATTTTTATTTTTTTTTGCAGATAAAACTAAAGTTGCACTTTAAAACAGAATGCCAACCTTATCTTTAATCTTGTGCAGATGTATAGGCTCCTCTTCTGTACTGAAATCAATTACTTTGATTTCACTGCACATTATAAGCTTTTCATAGTGTGCCTTAGAGCCTGCCTCTTTTCATAGCTGGAGGTAAATCAGCATTATCTCACCCTTTACTCCCATAGACTCTCTCATAGACTAACCTCCACCCATAAAAACATTTTGGGATTGCATAACTCCTACCAAGAGTCAGCCTGCTGACCTCTTCTACTAGCTATGATTTGTCTGCATTGCATACAGACACACAGAGGACCAGTGATGGCAGCACTGGGTCTAAAATAAGGTATGTAATAAAAACCAGTGGTGGCTGGTGGTTTTTTGTTTGGGGGCAAACAACCGAACCCCTCCCCCCATGGCAACTCAAACCCCCACACCCCCAGCTGGTTGCCAGCCGGCACTTACCCCATCCCGGTGGCGGGCATGTAATTCACACGCCCGGTGCCCTAAAAGGGGCCGGATGCATGAATAGGTGGTGGCCATGGATAGATTCATGCTATACATGAATCTATTCATTGCATATAGGGGTGGCCTGGAGAGAGGGGGCAGTGCCCGGGCGGCCCTAATGGTCTGCCCTTATGGCCGCCCCGATAAAAACTGAAAGGTTTTACCTAACAATTTAATTAGCATGTTGGGGGGAAGGTTGGGCAACCAGGAAATAAAAATATAAAATATAAGCAGATTTAGGTTAAGCTTTATGGAATACTAATATATTAGTCCTGTGCTTTTGACCAGCTCTCCGTATAACCAAAAAAATGCAATTTTCACAAATGACAGGAGCAATCATCCTGTGAACCATCATGTGCAAAGTGTTACATCCAACATTTGGTCCTGTTACTAATACCATAGTTTAAAAACATTATTAATTATTTGTTGTATTTTGTTTTACCTTCATTATTACATTATTAAACAGACATTCCATAAATATTTTCAAAGTATACTACAGACTAACATGACTACCAATGCAATAAAAATAGCAATAGCCACAGATTTTCCCATTGTTTTTACCATATTGAATAACTCATTAATTAAATATGACAACTTGAGCGTAGGAGAAAAAAAATGTGACCATATGACAACACAATAAAAAAACATGTGGTTGTACACATAGATGCTATTTAACCTGTTAATAGTCCCACTGATATGAAATAGCATCTGTTATGGCAATGGTGTCCCTTATTAGATGTGCATTTGGTGGCCCCACTAAATAACCTCTCAAGCACCAAGTGGTATACAAATGTTTAAAAAATGAATAATGATTTTAAAATCATTTTTATTAATTGAAGTGCAACTGCAGTTGCTGAAATTATGTTCCCAGTGGTAAGATGCTGTTCAAACCTAATTTGTAAGACAAGATGGTGGATTTAATGACTGGCAGCAAAGTTTCTTCAACAGATTTCATGGGGCATGATCCAAAGATAATAGGTTTTCAGCCCAATGACAACCCAATTACAATGCCAATCAAACCCAACTTCATGCACACTAATTATCAGATTTAGCTGTCAGCTCAAATACAAACATAACACGTTTATTTAAATAAAAATTTAATTTCAGGAAGGGAAGGCTTCATGTGTGATTTCTTGAGATGACAAGAACAATGTTACATTCTGTTCCATGTACTGGATTCTGTCTTTAAATAAACAAATGTACTTATAGCTGTGGAAAAAAATGATACCTAAAATAACATGCATACCTAAAGTGAAGCCACCATAAAAATAATATTAAAAAAATTCTATAAATCTACAGTATATCTAATATATTGTTAATTATTTTAAATAACTACTTAATTTAAATTTTGATCATTGCAAAAGAAACATTTAAAATTGCACATTTAGAAATCAATTATTACCTTCCAGCAGACGCTGTTCCATATAACAAACACATTTTTGGGAATGAAATTGATACAGGATAATACAATATCTCATTTTATTAAACTTAAAGTGTAGCTTTAACAATTAAAACCATTTAGTGAACGATTATTGAGCAGACGTGTCAAACTGGTGTTTTTTTGTTTTCTTTGGCTACATGGGGCACTGTGGCTAAGTTGTTAGCACTTCCACATAGCACCGCTAGGTTCACCAGATTGAATCCCAGCCATGATGCTACCTGCCCGTAGCACCTACATGCTGGTAGGGTAATTGGATCCTGTTTAAATTGGCCTGAATGTATTTATGAGCGTGAGATAGGGACCTTAGATTGTAAGCTCCTAGAGGGCAGGGACTGATGTGAATGTGCAATATATATGTGAAGGGCTGTAAAAAATGTACGATACTATAAAAGTAGATAATAATAATGAAGTCCTCTAACTACCTCTTTTTTGGATATTGGCCATTTTTAGAATACCAATGAATGAGGCACAACCTATTCTTTAGCCCAAAATTGCCCAACTGCCTAATTTTGCAGTTGTGTACTTCAGAAAATGATTTTGAAAAATAACAGTAATAATAATTATAATAGTAAATTTGGTAGGTGTGGCCCTCAGCAGATCTTATGTGACCTTTTGCAGAGTTTAATTTGGATTAGACATGCTTGATATCTAGGCAACATTGTAACTTTGATAAAGGACAGTCTACAAAACCTGGGAACATATCGGTGTCAGGCCCATTCTGAATAATTATAGGTATTAATATACGTAAGGGTTGGCAACAGGCAGCCATATAAAATGTATGCAAGGGTGAGCATTAGATCGTTTTAGTAATATGCAATAGCACTACAACACAAGCAGCTACTATAAGTGGTTTCCATTTAACTTAATAGCTTAACAAAGTCCTACTTTTTATTCCCACAAAGTACTGCATAGAGTCTATATAATCTCATTTTGGTGGCTGGTTTTTCTCTCAAATTTTGGCAAATTTCGGCTAAAACAGTCAAGCTATGGGTGGCACTGCAAGCAAAGTGAATTAAAAATTTGGTGAGCAGGGAAGAAAACTATAAGCCCGCAGTATTCAGGCAGGGTCACTATATTCAGGCAGGCAGTGCAGCTGCTGAATACAATAACTGGCAGTGGAGTATCCTCCATCCATGCTGTTAACACAGATAGTGTTTTCTCATTTAGCCTGTGTATGGCTGTCTTAACTGTCTGACTATTATTATCCTTGTCTTGATTTTCTGCAATCTGCTTCTGTATCCATTTCTTGCCAGGGAAAACCAGGTAGAAAGGCCACAATATGATCACTCCTGAAGTCTTGCTTTCCACAACCTCTCCAAAATGTATCTTTCAAGATTCATCTGGCCAGTCTAATGTCATTTTCTCATCCAGCTGCTGTGGTGAGTGGCCCTTACTTGCAGCACAAAATGTCACTCTCACATAAAAGCATGACGTTCTTTGTTGCAATAGCCTGAGCCCAAATTGTGTGAGTATGTCCCCCAGGGGGCAGTTACATGACAATCTGAGCTCAGATGAAGTGGTTTTAATCATGCTGGTATCTACTGGTGGAAAAGAAGTACTGCAGGGGATAGCTCTGGAGTGAATGTGAGTATTGAAGCAAAAGCTACTTTTAATTTTAACTGTGGCTGGGCTGCACAATTTTAAGTGTTTACCTTTGTATTTATTTTTTAAATGCTTTGTTTAGAAATAAAACATCTTCAGACATGTGGGCATGTAGTTGAAACAGTGGCATGTTTCAAACGGGATGATTGTGTGTATTGTAGTGTTATAGATACAAAATACAAACCACACTCAAAAAATTATTTTATTCAGAAATTTTTTATTAATAAGATATGAATGCTTTAAAAGGGCCTTTATAAGTGTTACTTTGATATGCTATTACAAATTGTGCTGCTTTGTTATCTGCCACAAAATAGGAATTTTAGTAGTAGTGCATTGCAGTTTTGTCACTAGACACTGATCCATCCTTTTCCACATTTTATCATTTACCGGTACTGTATTTTGTATTACCATTTTTCATATTTTATTAAATGCAGATCAACAATTCCACTTATTGAATTGTTGAGAAGAAACTGTGGGTATGGAAAACCACTTAACCTTCAATTTATTTACATACAATACATACATAGGGGCTCATGTTCCAGATTCATTCGATTGTAAACTATATAGACACATATGTAGGCGAATCAGCTACTGAAATGGAATTTAAACTGTGTGTAAAATGTCCCTAAAAGCCCCCCCCCCATTTGTTAGCATGAGAATCCAATGTGCAGCATCGTCAATGTGCATTGATGGATTGACATCAATCCATTAATCTGCTACTACCGATTCTTTTCAGAATTTTTTTTGTTTCATTTAGTTTCATTTAATTTCATTTTGTTTATTAATTTTCGAACGAATTCCAAATTTTCGGAATGATTACATTTCGGATCAGTCGATAAATTTGCAACATCCGAGCTTGCAGCTTGGCACCCCAAACTAATTTTTTTAAAATTTTGGTGTGGGGTTCCCCTTAAAATTCATACCAGATATGAGGGGCCTGGTATGGATTGGGAGGGTGACCCCACTGTTTTTTAACCACTTGCTAACTGTCCCCTGCATGTGTACTATGGCAGAATGGCACAGGCAGGCGTGCCCCCCCACTGGTCGGTTTCCGGATCGGTTTCGATCAGGAACCTATCATGTCACATCTCCTCGTGTCGGTCTTTTCGTTCCAGACCGAGAGGAGAGAGCATCAAACAGTGGGCTGCACAACACTACACTGACACTAGGTAAAGTAGGCACACATTCACCCCCTGATAATCCCCGATCACCCCCCCAGTTAACCCCTTCACCACCTGTCACTGTGTCACCCAGTACAGCAATCAGATTTTTATTTGATCGCTGTACTAGTGTCATTAGTGACAAAAATCAGTGTTAGGGTAATTAGTCTTAAGCTCAATAGGTCTAGGGACCCCCCTAACCCCCCAATAAAGGTTTAACCCCTTGATAACCCCCGGTCACCTGTGATCATAGTGTAAGTGTCACGGGTGATGCAGTTTAGCTAGATTTTTTTTTCATAGCGTCAGGGCACCCGCCGTATTTTCCCCAATAAATGTGTAATGTACCTGGTAGTTGAGCCTGACTGGTAGAAGGAGACCTTTCTTAAACGCTGGTTCAGGAGCCGCTGGAAGTGGGAACAGTGGTCTCCTGAGCACAGTGGGTAGGAGGGCCTGATGCAGGTTCCAGCAGAAGCAGACACCGGAACTGGAAGGATGTCCCTCAGGGATGGCTGAGCTGCGGATGCAGGTAACTGGTGCAGGCCGGAAGGCAGGCAGACAGATACGAAGACAGCAGCTGGGTGCAAAACAAGCAGGCTGGAAGCAGCGTCCCAGGACACAGGCAAGCAAGGTCAGACAGTCCGTTTTGGCAGGAGATCAGGCAGGTATAAACAGGAGGGATGATCCAAGAATAGCCAGACAGGCAGGAGTTCGGCAACAGGTAACAGAATAAGCAAGGTCAGGCAAGCCGGGTCGGATTGGAGACTGGAGAGTGGTCAGACGTAGCCGGGTCAATAGCAAACAACAGACAGGCAGATACAGGAACTTTCAGGAGCAGAGCTGCAGACGAACAGCACCTGACATGAGCACCTGTCACTCTTTTAAAGGGCCCTTGGTGCCAAACGGCGCTAGCACGAACGGGCGCGCGAACGGGCGCACGTGCGCACCCGCGAATGCGCGTACGGGCAGACACGGGAGCGCGCCGGCGCCCCCTGGTGGGGAATTAAGCTGAATTAGCCTAGAAAGATTCCTTGTGGACCTGCGTGCACGCAGATTCGCCCGACGATTGCTGACATGCCCCTGACATTGCCCCCTCCCAACGGGCAGCCTCCGGATGCCCAGATAACCTTTCTTTTCAGGATGGGCAGAGAAATAGGCATGAATTAAACGTTTGGCATGAATATTACAGTCAGGTTCCCATGAGTTGTTTTCCGGACCATACCCCTTCCACTTAATTAAAAACTGTACTTGCCCAGACCTCTTTCTGCAGTCAAGGATGGATTCCACTTCATACTCTTCATTGCCGTCCACCAGAACTGGTTCAGGGACCCTGGTGCCCCTATCAGGAAAAGGATCATCTACAGCAGGCTTTAAGAGTGACACGTGAAACACAGGGTGTATCTTAAGTGAGTCAGGTAAGCATAATATACTTCGATACTTCGTTAATTTTCCTTTTCACAGGGAAAGGCCCAATAAATTTAGGGGCAAGCTTCTTGGAAGGACATGTCAATCTAATATTATTAGTAGACAGCCATACCTTGTCGCCAAGCTGAAGGTTTAGATCTCCTCTTCTTTTCTGATCAAAGAACCTCTTATTGTCCGCTTGGGCCTTGGATACCGCTTCCTGCAAGATCCGGTTATTACGACTGAGAAACTGCACTGTGTCCTGGACCGCTGGAACTGATGATTCTGAAAGAAAATCTGGTAAAAAAGATGCATGAAACCCATAATTGGCAAAGAAAGGGGATTGACCGGTGGCAGAGTGGCTGGCATTATTGTAAGCGAATTCCGCTAGGGGCAGCAAGGACACCCAATCATCTTGCACAAAAGATGTAAAACACCTAATGTATTGCTCCAGAGTCTGATTTGTCCTTTCAGTTTGCCCATTTGTTTGGGGATGGTATGCTGAGGACAGAGCTAGTTCAATTTTTTAGATTTTCACAAAGGGCTCTCCAAAAGCGTGAAGTAAACTGTACCCCCCTATCGGACACTATATTTGCGGGGATCCCGTGTAACCTGACAATTTCCCTAATGAACACACGGGCCGTCTCCACAGCAGAAGGTGTTCCCTTTAGGGGCACAAAGTGGGCCATTTTGGACAGCCGGACAACGACCACAAGGATCGCCGAACATCCCTCAGAACATGGCAATTCAACTATAAAGTCCATTGCTATCATCCTCCAGGGCCTATCTGGTATAGGCAATGGTCTTAGTAGTCCCCAAGCTCTGTTCCTGGGAGTTTTATTTTGGATGCAGACAGAGCAGGAGTTGACATATTTTCTGCAAAATTCCTTTAGGTTAGGCCACAAAAAGGTGCGCTGCACCAGCTCAAGGGTCTTACGGACCCCAAAATGTCCCGCAAGTGGATGGTCATGCAAAAGTGTCAGAACCTTGACTCGGACGTTCTCTGGTACAAAAATTTGACTTCCCCTCCATAATAGTCCATCTCGAGTTGTTAAAGAGGACCCCTGGAGACTTGAAGGTTCTGGGGATGCTTCTCTGATCATGGATAGAAGATGTGTTTGAAGGAGAAAGAAACTATTTGCCGGCAGAATAGTGTCAGGTACAGAAAAGTCTTTGGGATTATCGAACATGCACGACAGCGCGTCTGGCTTTACATTTTTGGATCCCGGACGGTAGGTGATATGGAAGCAAAACCGTGTAAAGAATAGAGCCCAACGGGCCTGTCTGGGTTTTAGTCTTTTAGCAGATCTTAAATATTCCAGATTCTTGTGATCCGTATAAATCAGTACTGGATGAACTGCACCTTCAAGCAAATACCTCCATTCCTCCAAGGCTGTCTTGATAGCAAGTAGCTCCCGGTCCCCCACATCGTAGTTCCGCTCAGCCAGTGAAAGTTTCCTAGAGAAGAACCCTACAGGATGCATCAGGTCCTTGTTGCCTTGTCGTTGGGAAATAATAGCACCCACAGCTACCTCAGAAGCATCAACCTCCAGGATAAAGGGCAAAGATGGATCAGGATGGCTAAGAATCGGAGCCGACGTGAAACGCCTCTTTAACTCTTCAAAGGCCCCCTGAGCTTCCAGGTTCCAGTGGAAACGAAGATTCTGCTTGGTTAGCTGTGTAATGGGGGAGATGATGGCAGAGAACCCCCTGATAAGCTTCCTATAAAAGTTTGCAAATCCAATGAAGCGTTGTACGCCCTTCTTGTCCATGGGTGCTGGCCATTCTAACACAGCAGACACCTTCTGAGGATCCATTTTGATGCCAGTTGAGGAGATAACTAACCCCAGGAACTGAATCTCCTTTTGTTCAAATTCGCACTTCTCCCCCTTGGCATACAATCTGTGCAGGCGGAGTCGGGCCAGGACTTTACGGACATGTTCCCTATGTTGCTCGAGTGAACTGGAGAAGATTAGAATATCGTCCAAGTAGACAATTAGAAAGATGTCCAGGAAATCCTTGAACACATCATTGACCAGATGCTGAAACGTGGCAGGAGCATTGCAAAGGCCGAAGGGCATGACTAAATATTCATAGTGTCCGAAACGGGTCCGGAAGGCCGTCTTCCATTCATCCCCGGCCCGAATGTGGACCAGATTGTAGGCCCCTCTCAGATCTAATTTGGTAAAGATGATGGCGGACCTTAGTTTTTGAAACAGTTCAGGTATTAGGGGCAACGGATAACGGTTTATGACCGTAACTTTGTTTAGCTCCCGATAGTCCACACAAGGGCGAAGCGTAAGATCTTTTTTGGAGACAAAAAATATTCCCGCCCCAGCTGGTGAAGTGGACTGTCGAATGAAGCCTTTTTCAAGATTTTCATTGATGTAAACCTTAAGTGCCTCTTGTTCCTTTTCGGATAGCAGAAAGATGCGCCCAAAAGGAATCTCAGCTCCAGGAAGCAGCTCGATTGGACAGTCATAGGGACGATGGGGTGGCAGAGAGTCTGCTCCCTTCTTGCTGAACACATCTGCAAAGTCCTGATAGACCTCTGGTATGTCTTGAAGCAGATCTGGGTCAATGTCCATACAAAGTAAGGTAGCAGCAGAATTAACGGGTTCAGGTAGACAATGTCTTTGGCAATATGGTGACTGAAACTTGATCTCGCCCATGGCCCAGTTAACAAGAGGATTGTGGGCTTGAAGCCAGGGCATACCCAAAATGATTGGGAAAAGTGGTGATGAAATAACGTCCAGGACTAGGATTTCTCGGTGCTGAGATGAGCAGGTAGCAGACAGAGAAAGGGTTTCTTGAGAGACCTGTCCAGACTTTATATGAGACCCATCGGCCAGAAAAATTGAAAGTATATGTGTCTTACTCTTTAAAGGAAGATCTTGTTGAGTAGCAAAAACAGAGTCAACAAAGCAGCTACATGCCCCAGAATCAACAATGGCGTTGACTTGAATTGTTCTTCCCTGGAGCTGTAATGAGAGAGGGAGAACAAGTTGAGTGGCATTGGCTGTCAAAGCAGATAAACTGGTAGGAGTTGAAGGAAAACACTTACGGATCTTTACTGGGCAGTTGCTCACATAGTGGCCCGTCCCGCCACAATAGAGACAAAGATTCAGTTGGCGCCTGCGTGCCCGTTCTTCAGGGGTCAGAGTAGTACGCATAAGTCCCAGTTGCATAGGTTCAGGAGCATCAGTTGTTTGGTTGACTGGACTTGGCCCGGCAGAAGGTAGATACCGGGAGGCAGGCAGCGGGGCTCTTGCGGTCATCCACATAGGCCGCGTTTGCTGAGAAGATCGTTCCGACCGGCGCTCACGAAGGCGTCGGTCAATTTGGATAGTAATGGCAATAAGCTCCTCCAAGGTGCCAGGCATTCCCACCCGGGCCAGTTCATCCTTAAGACCCTCAGATAGCCCCATGCGGAATTGGTGGCGTAGAGCTGCGTTATTCCATTGAGTGTCCGCGCTCCAGCGTCAAAAGTCCATGACATAATCCTCGGCCGGCCTACGGCCTTGCTGGAGCGCGATCAAAGCTGCCTCAGCGGTGGCAGCCCGCTGAGGGTCCTCATAAAGCTGGGCCATAGCTTCAAAAAAGGCGGGTAAAGACTGAATCTGTATAGCGTTGGTTTCAAGCAAGCGGTGGGCCCAGGTCTGGGGTTCCCCCTGGAGGAGGGATATGACAAACCCCACTTTGGTGACTTCTAAGGAAAAAGTCCGTGGCTGTAAGCCGAAGTAAAGTTGACAAGCGCTGCGGAAAGCCAAAAACTTGGTTCGGTCACCAGAAAACTTTTCAGGAACAGGGACTCTTGGTTCCGGTGGAAGCATGACCACGGAGGGTGGTGCAGCAGCCTGTACTGGAGCGGCTGCGGGAGCAGGAGCCACACCACCGGGACCACTGAGATTTAACACTTGACCCTCCAGTCTGTTATAACTGTCCTGTAAAGTCTTTACTGCTTGGGTGAGGGCTGCCAAGTGCGTACAGATCTCCTTAATGGGAGAGGTCTCTCCTGCAGGCTCAGTCATGGCTGTTCGTACTGTAATGTACCTGGTAGTTGAGCCTGACTGGTAGAAGGAGACCTCTCTTAAACGCTGGTTCAGGAGCCGCTGGAAGTGGGAACAGTGGTCTCCTGAGCACAGTGGGTAGGAGGCCCTGATGCAGGTTCCAGCAGAAGCAGACACCGGAACTGGAAGGATGTCCCTCAGGGATGACTGAGCTGCGGATGCAGGCTGCGGATGCAGGTAACTGGTGCAGGCCGGAAGGCAGGCAGACAGATGCGAAGACAGCAGCTGGGTGCAAAACAAGCAGGCTGGAAGCAGCGTCACAGGACACAGGCAAGCAAGGTCAGACAGTCCGTTTTGGCAGGAGATGATCCAAGAATAGCCAGACAGGCAGGAGTTCGGCAACAGGTAACAGAATAAGCAAGGTCAGGCAAGCCGGGTCGGATTGGAGACTGGAGAGTGGTCAGACGTAGCCGGGTCAATAGCAAACAACAGACAGGCAGATACAGGAACTTTCAGGTGCAGAGCTGCAGACGAACAGCACCTGACATGAGCACCTGTCACTCATTTAAAGGGCCCTTGGCGCCAAACGGCGCTAGCGCGAACGGGCGCGCGCACGGGCGCGCGCACCTGCGAACGCGTGAGCGGGCACACGCGGGAGCGCGCCGGCGCCCCCTGGTGGGGAATTAAGCTGAATTAGCCTAGAAAGATTCCTTGTGGACCTGCGTGCACGCAGATTCGCCCGATGGTTGCTGACATGCCCCTGACAAAAGGTTTAACCCCCTGATCACCCAGCGGGTGTTCAAAGTTAGGTTTTAGCGTCAGATAGGGTCTGCGTCGCTCCAGGCAGCATCAGATCAGTGCCAATACCGCTAACACCCACGCACCATACGCCTCCTTTAGTAGTATAGTGTCTGAACGGATCAATATCTGATCAGATCTATATTAGCGTCCCCAACAGTTTAGGGTTCCCAAAAATGCAGTGTTAGTGGGATCAACCCAGATACCTGCTAGCACCTGCGTTTAGCCCCTCCGCCCAGCCCAGCCTAACTCACCCAAGTGCAGTATCAATCGATCACTGTCACTTACAAAACACAACACACATCACTGCAGCATTCGCAGAGTCAGGCCTGATCCCTGCGAACGCTAATGCCCCGTACACACGGTCGGACTTTGTTCGGACATTCCGACAACAAAATCCTATGATTTTTTCCGACGGATGTTGGCTCAAACTTGTTTTGCCTACACACGGTCGCACAAAGTTGTCGGAATTTCCGATCGCCAACAACGCGGTGACGTACACCACGTACGACGAGACTAGAAAAGGCCGGTTCAGAACCAAGCGCGGCACCCTTTGGGCTCCTTTTGCTAATCTCGTGTTAGTAAAAGTTTGGTGAGAGACGATTCGCGCTTTTTCAGACTCGTGGCTTTCAGATCGTTTTCTGATGTTCAGTTTGTGCTTGTGGGTTTGTATCTGCTCTTCAGTGCGTGCAGTCAGTTCGTATCGGAGTTTTCTGTGTGATCTTGCCTGCTCGTTGCTGTTTTTCAGGTCGCTCTTCACAGGCCTTGCTGTTCTTCAGTGCGTTCTGTTACTTCGTTCTGAGCAGCCGACCGTTTTCTAGCCATGTTTCGTATGCGTACTCCTCGTAGAGTTCGTGCTGTGCGGGGGCTTGGTGTTGGGGTCCTGACCTTGACACAAGTCCAGTCCATGAACAGGGTGGGGAGGAGTTCATGGACCAAGAATTTGTTGCTTCAGCGTGACCAGTTCTGTCATATGCCTTTGCTCCGTGAGATCCGTGAGAATAATCCTGATGATTTCAGGAACTTTCTCAGGATGACGGACCCCGTGTTTCACCGTCTGTTGGCTTCGCTGACCCCCTATATTAGCAGGCAGGATACCTGCATGAGGCAAGCCATTACTCCGGAGCAGAGGTTGGTCGCTACCTTGCGGTATTTGGCCACAGGGAGAAGTCTACAGGACTTGAAGTTCTCGACAGGCATCTCCCCCCAGGCTCTGGGGATCATTATCCCAGAGACCTGTTCTGCCATCATACAGGTCCTGCAGAAGGAGTATATGAAGGTAAGATTTTTATCCTTTAATATCACATTTTATTGTATTGAATGTTTGCTAATATATTGTATTTCTTTCCTCATTCCCTAATTACCATGATTGGAATATGCTGTGAATGTCCCCTTTGTTCTCATGCATGCTGGATTTTTATGTCATTATTATTTTAGGTCCTTCATACATATTTGCCCTTCAATAACCTCTCCAGCATGGTGTCTCCTGCCCTATATTCACCTCATGTAGTCACTTAACAATGTATTTTATCAGCTCCATAGTAGTGCTTTACCCCAAACACCCCCTAAAATGTTTGGAAATGTTATTTTTGATTTAAATTCAGGCAGAGGGCCAGAGGCTTTTTTTTGTGGTGTCCCCAAATTTTTCGTAACCCTCCCCCCCAACTGCTAAGTCAGCTGATCCCAATTCTCTATCTATCCTCAATCATCTATCTGCTGACTTTGCCAAACCCATACACACTATACCCATCTCTTTACTGGTCAGATTTATGGATGAATTCCCCAAAGCATGTAGTGCAAGGGCCTGCCTGTATACTTTCCAATGGTATTGTTTAAAGTTCTTGTATCCTATTATGATCTTGATAGGTAATAGCAGAATGTCCAAATGTGCTCAAATGTGTACAGCGTGTATTTATATCTTTGTATTATGACATTTCTTACCTGTCCAGTGGGCTGCCAATAGTGTAACTAAGGAGGGGCTGTTCCAAGTAATACCCTGTATTTAGGCATTCATCTCTCAATGAAGTGAAGAGGGTTACCTGTCCAAGAGTCCCCCCCCCATAATGTTAGAAATGGCCCATGAGAGGGGGGGAATATGATAGGTGTACCTTATACTTTGTTGTTGTAAAATTCCCCTTAATAAATGCTATCTGGAGGTTGACCCATAATGTTTGTGTCTAATCTGCTTGCCATGTTTCTGTGAAAAAATAGTAATGTTTATTGTTTTTTCCTCCACAGTTTCCTTCCACGCCACAGGAATGGCAGACTGTGGCCTCCCACTTTGCCCAGCGGTGGGACTTTCCTAACTGCGGAGGGGCAATTGATGGGAAACACGTCCACATCGTCCCACCACCCAACTCGGGGTCGTACTATTATAATTACAAGGGGTTTAATAGTATAGTGATGTTGGCGGTGGTGTCGGCTAATTACGAGTTCTTGTATGTGGACGTGGGGAAGAATGGCCGGATGTCCGATGGTGGAGTGATCGCCCAGGCGGAGTTCTACAGGCGTCTCCAGAATGGCAGCTTGGACTTGCCACCTCCAGAGGACAATGTTGAAGGTCTCCCATTTGTGTTCGTTGCTGATGAAGCATTTGCGCTGGGGGACCACCTGATGCGGCCATTCCCGATGAGGACCCTCACCCCGCAACAGAGGGTTTTTAATTACCGGCTGGCCAGAGCCCGAAGAGTGGTGGAGAACACATTTGGAATCCTGGCCAGCCGGTTCCGATTATTTATGACACCCATCCATATGGCGGAGTATAAACGGAACCGTATAATAATTGCCGGCTGTGTTCTCCATAATTTTTTAAGAAAACATTCAGCCAACTATGCTGGCTCAGTTAGGCCTGAGGCCGGAATCCCTAATCCATCAACACTGACGGCGCTTGAAAGTGGCCGTCCTGGCTTGCCCTCCCTGAATGCCCGTGATGTCCGGTTACGCTACCTGGAGTTCTTTGTGGGTAAGGGGGCTATCAATATGCCAGACAATCTGTGACACCTTTTTCAAATAAAAAACAACCAAAAGAAATTCGTGGTGGACATTTACTGCTTGTGTTTGTTTTAGCTGACCCTGACAGAAATGTGTTGAGTGCAGAAAATGTCGTGATTGGGTAACCTTATAAAAAACAGTGTTGGCTGGTACTTCCTAAATGCAAAAACACATTTCACTACAAGTGCACTTGCAACTGCACTGAACCTGCACTTGTAGTGCAAAGAGGATTTGCCCTTAGGAAATAACCCCCATTTTTGCATAAAACAACAATTACATCACCCCAAAAGTGTTGTAGTGTTGAGACAATAATCCACACATTCTTGAGTAAGGCACTTTTTTATACCTGCACAATCACATGTGCATTTCCCAAAGGTTTTTAAAACAAACCAACATGTTTGTTGTATAACAATGTTTGCAGTAGCATTATGAAAAATCAAAATATCCATTTCAGATAAAACAGGCCTGTGTAAAACCAACAAGAAAGCCAAAAAACTTGAACTTACAAAGTTCACATTAGGTAAAACCTGAAGGCTATATCAGACATGAGTATTTAGGAACTGTGTTTGATATAGCGTTCAGATGGGGGGAAATCACCCCTGGAAAAGCCAAATTTGGAAGATGCACACCAATTTACGAATGTCAACATGTGCTATCTGCCATCAGGGGGGATCAAGGGACGTGTTTGGGGGGAGCAAGCCCTTCCTCAACGCTACTTTATAATTGAGGAAGGGGTTGCACCCCCAAAACACGTCCATTGATCTCCCGTGATGGCAGATAGCACATGTTGGCACACTGTGTGCATCCTCCAAATTTGGCTTTTCTAAACATTTAAAAAAGTTTGGTATGATAAAACAGGTGATTTTGTGGGGTTTAAATTCGCCCCAAAACATCAATGATGTTATTATTTTTTTTAATAACATCACTGATTTGTTGCTGGATGTTTTGCAATTGGAGATTACACCCCATGATCTCCCCGATCAGTATCTGGGCACTTTCAGATGTAAAGCGTTCTGGATCACAATCACCTAAAAAGAGATAAAGAACAAAAAAAAAGGTCTCAAAAATCTGCCACCAGCCATCTCTTTTACCTGAGTCTGTGGTCGCAGACACTCACCTGTTGTGGTGCCAATCTCCACCACGTCTTCTTCTTCCTCCTGCTCAGCTTCTTGGGTTGGGGGTATTTCCCCTTCTTCCAGAGGGGGGGGGTCTCTGGTCTCCTGGGATGAGGGGTGTCCTCCGAGTCTTTTCTCCCCTATGTAAAACAAAAATGGTATACTTAGCACACAGATATTTGATGGCAGAACTATAGAAATAGGAAACATTGCTTGGAAGTGGGGTACAATTGTCTATTTTAGCAGAGTTCCAAGATGTATATTTTTTATTGCCCTTTGTCAAGCTGCAATACTTTACCTGTTTGGTACAAGCTTCACAGATGGAGACCCCCCTATAGTATACACTGGAGCACCTGTGTGGGCCCCCTAATAAAAATGGTGTTCTTGTGTCCCACACTAGTGCTCCAGTGTCCAGATGTGAAAACAGCTGCTCAGTGTCCTCTCCTTACACACAATCTAGTTTGCATTTCATTCTAGTAACAAACCCATCTACACAAACAAATATTTGGCATCCAAGTAGGCCCTCAAAAATTTGTGAAAATGCATATGGCCTAAACAATGGTGTTCTAGAAGCCGAAAGAAAAATGTTTGATACAAACGAATAATGTGCCCATGAACATTAAAGTTGACCTTTTGAAACGTTACAACTATTAAAAGCATATGGAGCAGAACGAACGTAATAAAGACAGAAAGAATAGGAACACAGCACAACTACTTAATTTTTTGCAGCACTCTCCGGATCTTTCGGTACTGCTCTGGTCCGACCACCGCTTCCTGAGCTGATCTTTAGACCTTCGTACCCCGAAATTCCACTCTAGACTCCTGACCACTTTCGCCATGATCTTGGCCTTTCGGATGTTCGGGTTGGGGTAAGGCCCATATTTTCCATCATAGTCGGACTTCCTCATGATGTCGACCATCTCCAACATCTCCCCAAACGACATATTTGTGGCCTTAAAACGTCTCCTTCTGGATCGGGACGTGCCTGGATCCGCCCTTTCCTCCTCCTCCTCCTCGTTGCTACAATTAGCCCGCACCTGCTGTATGTCCGCCATCATGCTCTTCCCCCACTGCGCCGAACAAAAAATGGGCGGGGAATACACTAGAAAGAATGTCAGGGGCGGGCGGAGTTACACGCATGCGCAGTGTATATAAAGCGTAACACGCGTGCGTATTACGCTTGATCTGTGAGCGAAGGAAGGAGCATTGAACGTGGCGATCGTAAGAATGAAGGTAAGAGACAAACTTGGCCTATACTGCTTCTAGATTGAGGCCTATATTGTAACAAGATTAGGAGAGTTTGGTGTGACATTAGGCTTTGTCTTGTGTTGTGTCTTGCAGTGAACATGGATATGGTACTGAAAGATCAGGACTTCATTTCAGTCTTCATAGAGATGCTAAGGGAGCTGCCCTGTCTGTGGGAGATTAAATACCCCCATTACAAGAACCAAACAAAGAGGAAGGCAGCACTGGAGCAATTGTGTGAAATTGTGAAGCAGGTGATCCCCACGGCAGACATCACTTTTTTAAAGATTTTCATTGGTGGCCTGAGGAGCACATATCTGAGGGAGCGCAATAAAGTCCTGGATTCACAGAGATCCGGAGCACCAGGTGACATCTATGTCCCCAGGATGTTGTACTACGACAGGCTGCACTTTCTGGCAGGCCAGACTGAACCCAGGCCATCCCTCTCCAGTCTTCCTTCCACGCTTCCTTCCCCCCCGGCTGAGGCTTCTGACACCCAACCTGGGCCTTCCAGGCCACATGTGGAGGAGCCCAGATTGAGCCAGGTATAGCATTCCTCTAAATATTTCTGCTTGTCCAATCAATGATGTGAACTATATGTTAGTTGGGAGTACTAATTAAGGATTGTGATTGAGGAAAGCTTTGGGATGGTCCTCCTCCTCCTCCTGCAGGTCCTACTCCTCCTCCAGGTCCTACTCCTTCTCCTGCCACATCTCCAACTGCACAGCCACAGCCCGGAAGGAAGTGTGAAAGGAAGACCAGAGAGTGATTGCCCTGGATCCAGTCTGGTCGGCCAAAAGATGCAGCCTCTTGTGGTACCACAGCCTGCGGACACAGATGTCATCTGCTGCTATCCGAGTCTCTGTGAATCCTGGACCAGACTGCCCTCCCTTACATATGGACTCCTCAGGCCACCAATTTTGATGTTTAAGAATTGATGTCTGCCGTGGGGGTCCCAGGCTTCACTAATTTCTGCTGTTGATCCAGTGTTGCCTTCCTCTTTGTTTGGTTCTGATCCCTTAATAAAGGATTTTTGTTTTGAATTATACTCTCCTATGTGTTTTACTTCAAAAATGACAGTTGGTTTGTGAGGATTCAGGTACATTTCAAATATACAATGTGAAATGAACAAGGGTCACCAACAACAAACAATCTCCTTGAGATTAAATAATAAAAGATATCAATGGTGTTGGGGTAACTTGACACACAAAACACACACAAAAATATTCAGGAGTAAAAATAAAAATAACATTGAACAAAGATCAGCCTTGGAAAAAATCCAAACAATAAAGAAAAAAAAAGGCTTAAAATCAAAAAAAAAAAAAAACATAAAAAATATAAAACTGTCAGATGTGACAACTAATAACAATATATTGAGGGAATCCCACTAAAAAAACACAAATAAAACTTTGTGAGAAGTGTATGTGAATATGAGCAGCAAAACGATTCTTGTCACATTATAAAGAAGAAGAGAGTGCGCTGTATTAAACCATTTTTTACATTGCAGCGTGACGAAAGTGCTGTATCCATTGCGAACGCTAAGTTTACCAGAACGAGCTGTCCCATGTCGGAATTTCTTCTGAGCATGCGTGGAACTTTGTGCGTCGGAACAGGCCACACACGGTCGGAATTGACGCGATCGGATTTTGTTGTCGGAAAATTTTATCTCCTGCTGTCCAACTTTGTGTGTCAGAAAATCCGATGGAAAATGTCCGATGGCGCCCACACACGGTCGGAATTTCCGACAACACGCTCCGATCGGACATTGTCCATCGGAAAATCCGACCGTGTGTACGGGGCATACTAGTTTTTTTGGTAGTGTTTGAATCAGTCGCTAACAGTCAGGAGCTTTTTTACCTGTGAGTCTCACTACTGTACCAGTAAATTTGGAGACCAAAATGTCAAATCGAAGGTACAGTAGTGAAGAACATTTCTGAGCATGGCAGATAGTGAAGAGGAAGTCACTCATCTGTCAGATTCAGGCTCAGAATATGAACCTGTAGACAGCAGCTTCACCCTGACAGATAGATCTGATGACGGAGTTGTGGTCCCTGCCAAGGTCAGGCGTACCAGACCCCGATCTTCTTCTCCTGTCGTTGAAGTGCAAGAACCACAGGTCCCTCGTATGGAGCAGAGAGCCAGTACTAGAGCTGCTATTCCCTCTGGTGAACTGGAAAGCACCAGCAGCCTGGTACATCCTGGTCATACATCCAGCACTGCAGTAACACTTGGTGACGTGGTGAGTCCCATAAGTGCAGTTCAAGCTGGCACGGTGGCAAGCACGAGTAGTGTCCCACTGCCACCAAGAAGAAGACAAAGACAGGCCCTTCAAGCCCACAGTGCCCTTCCTGCTGCATTCTCCCATCCTAATTGGGAACCCACCACTTCTGCAACACCCGTACTTCCCCCATTCACTGGCCAACCCGGAATTCGGATGGAAACAGTTGATTTTACGTCAGTTGATTTTTATTTGCTGTTTTTCACCAAAGATCTCTATAGATCTATTGTGGACTAAAGCAATTTATATGCTGGTCAATTCATCGCCACTAATCCCCAGCTGACCGTTGTCAGAGATTGGAGACCAATTATGGTCTCTGGATTTAAGAACTTCCTGGGCCTATTCCTCCTCATGGGCATAACTAAAAAGAGTGAGCTGCAGTCATATTGGTCCACTGACCCAATTCACCATATGCCGTGTTCTCTGCCTCCATGACCAGGACATGATAGGAGCAGATCTTGCGGTTCATGCATTTCAACGATAATGAACTCTGTCATCCTCAGACTGACCCTGAATTTGATCGGCTCTTCAAATTCGGCCCCTCATAAACCACTTCAACCAACGTTTTGCAGCCTTGTTTACTCCCCATCAAGTTGTCTGCGTGAGTCCCTGATTATGTTTTCTGGGCATTTATCATTCAAACAGTATCTTCCCAGCAAGTGTGTCAGATACGGGGTCAAGATGTATAAGCTCTGTGACAGGGCCACAGGCTATACATATAGTTTTATGGTTTACGAGGGAAGAGATAGTTACATAGAGCCGGAGAACTGCCCTGACTACATAGGGAGCGCTGGTAAGATTGTGTGGGACTTGGTGTCACCCTTATTGGGAAAGGGGTACCACTTGTATGTGGACAATTATTACACAAGTGTGCCACTTTTTAGTCACTTGTTTGATCATCAAATTGGCACCGTGGATTACCCCAGCGGATTGTAGATTCCCTTCATAGGCTGGGGGAGAGAGCCTGCTTGAGATGTAATAATTTGCTCGTAGTGAAGTGGAGGGATAATAAGAATGTTTTTGTTCTTTCCTCCCTTCACGCAGACACGACAGTCCAAATTCCTACGGTGACTGGTGTTGTGGAGAAACCCCTCTGTGTCCACGAATACAACCTTAATATGGGAGGGGTGGACCTCAATGACCAGTTGTTGGCACCGTACCTAATTGCCCGTAAGGCCAGAAGCTGGTATAAAAAGGGTCTGTATACTTATTTCAATTGGCTTTGTTGAAAGCTCATGTGCTATACAGAGCTTCAGGAAAAAACTGAATCCTTCCTTAAATTCCAGGAAGAGATCATCAGAGCCCTTCTGTTTCTAGACGGTGCTCTGGCCCAACTTCCCAATGCAAATGCAGTAAGACGGCTGCATGAGAGGCATTTTACGCATGTCCTCTCTGGTACCCCTACCCAAAGAAACCCCCAAAGAAGATGTTGTGCCTGTAGAAAGCGCAGATTTAGGCGTGACACCCACTTTTACTATCCCTCCTGTCCTGAGCAACCTGGTCTTTGCATTGGTGGCTGTTTTGAACGCTATCACACACTAGTTGAGTATTAGTGTAGGGCAGTGTTTCTCAACTCCAGTCCTCAAGGCGCCCCAACAGGTCATGTTTTTAGGCTTTCCATTATTTTGCACAGGTGATTTGATCAGTTTCACTGCCTTAGTAATTACCACAGCCATTTCATCTGAGGGAAATCCTGAAAACATGACCTGTTGGGGCGCCTTGAGGACTGGAGTTGAGAAACACTGGCGTAGGGTACAGCACCACACAATCATACGCACACCTACACAGGGTCTCGGGGTCTCGAAAGATGTGATGGCCATCACATTTTGAGAGACTCTAATCTGCAACGTTCAGTTTATAGGGTTTTTTTTACAGTTTTTATAAAAAACACAAAAACACAAGAAAAAGCCAAAAATAGTCGTGGCTGTATTTTTTTTCTCTCTCTCTATTGTTCTCTCTCTTATGTTCGCTCTCTACTGTTCGCTCACTATTGTTCTATATCTATCGTTCTCTCTGTTTTATTTTTACTATGTTTTATTGTATTTGCTTTGCAGGTATGGTATGTTATACTGTAATGTTTGTTTTATTGTTAAGCATCATTTGTTTAGCAGGTACGCTGCAATGCAGATTTATTTATCTTGGAGCAAAAGCGATACATAAAGCCGTGACTCCAGCGCTGTAGGAGGTGATTTCACCACCACAGTTAAAAAAAGAGCATATATGCCGAAGCATGAGGGCAGCAAGGGTGGAGGAGCGATTTGCTCCTAACTTTTGGGGCGGATGCCCCCATGCTTCGGCATATATATATTTTAGGCACAGATGCATTAAAAATGTTTTATTTTTTACTATGTTTTTTTTGTATTTGCTTTGCAGGTATGGTATGTCTTATGCCCCGTACACACGGTCGGATTTTCCGATGGACAACGTCCGATCGGAGCGTGTTGTCGGAAATTCCGACCGTGTGTGGGCCAGGGGCGGATCCAGGGGGGGGGCAACAGGGCAATTGCCCCCCCCGAAATAATAGCACACACACTCTTAATGTAACTGTCTCCTGCGCTCCGCTGCCGGCCCGAGTCTCTCTCACATGTGCCGATCAGCGGCGCCGAGAGAGAGACTCGCGTGTGGTATGTACGGGTGGCGGCGGCGGTCACTGACACTGAAGGTGGGTGGAGCCTCTTCCCTGCTCTGCACTCGTTGCTAGACGCCAGGCGGCCCTGGCATTAGCAACGAGTGACGTCACGGTCAGTCACACTCACACTGCAGTGAGTGAGTGAGTCACGGCGTCACGTCGGAGGTCGGACTCGAGTCTCTCAGAGCCGACCGACGTGACAGTGTGACAGGGCCTGGAGCGGGCGGCTGCTGTGTGACTGAGGCTGAGCGAGGCAGCGAGCAGGCAGGTGTTGAAGCCGCTCCCCTTCTGATAATGTGACTGAAGGGACGTTGCGTCGCGGCCATCTTGGTACTCCCGCACTTGTCCACAGTAAGCCTAGTGTTTGTAAGTCGGCAAGCGGACATCTTTATACACCCACCAGAGTCTTGCTTATCATAGTTATTTTCAACAGTAAACTCAACTTATATTTCACTAAATAAGCTGAGTTTACTATTAAAAATAACTGTGAAAAGCAAGACTCCGGTGGGTGTATAAAGATGTCTGCTTACCGACTTCTAACTCTAGTCTTACTGCTGACAAGTGAGGGTGTACCAAGATGGCCGCAATGCAACATGCTTTTGCATGCATGTTCTGATGAGTTACAATATCTCTCACTGCCCGCCCTCACTCTAGGACACATCCACTGGCAACTTGGCAAGTGACAATCCGCATGTTGTGGCAGGCGACATTGGCAAGTGACAATCCGCATGTTGTGGCAAGCGACATTGGCAAGTGACAATCTGCATGTTGTGGCAGGCGACATTGGCAAGTGACAATCCGCATCTTGTGGCAGGCGACATTGGCAAGTGACAATCCGCATCTTGTGGCAGGCGACATTGGCAAGTGACAATCCGCATCTTGTGGCAGGCGACATTGGCAAGTGACAATCCGCATCTTGTGGCAGGCGACATTGGCAAGTGACAATCCGCATGTTGTGGCAGGCGACATTGGCAAGTGACACGCTGCATCTGGTGGCAGGCGACGGTAGCAAGTGACACGCTCAGGGCTCCCAATGATTCTGCATTATGGTGAGTTGAACGATTTCATTTTACATTACAATGTAATAATATAAATAATGCGCCTCAATCATCCTGACACCACATCAACCATGGTGCTGTTATGATTGAAGCGCCAACACCAGCCATTGCCCGACAAATTGCCCGCAAAATTTTATGGCAGTGCCCCTCCCGAGACTAGGCTCTGGATCCGCCCCTGGTGTGGGCGCCATCGGACATTTTCCATCGGATTTTCCGACACACAAAGTTGGACAGCAAGAGATAAAATTTTCCGACAACAAAATCCGATCGCGTCAATTCCGACCGTGTGTGGCCTGTTCCGACGCACAAAGTGCCACGCATGCTCAGAAGAAATTCCGACACGGGACAGCTCGTTCTGGTAAACTTAGCATTCGCAATGGATACAGCACTTTCGTCACGCTGCAATGTTCAAAATGGTTTAATACAGCGTACTCTCTTCTTCTTTATAATGTGACAAGAATTAAGTAGTTTTGCTGCTCATATTCACACACACTTCTCACAAACTTTTCTTTGTGTTTTTTTAGTGGGATTCCCTCAATATATTGTTATTAGTTGTCACATCTGACAGTTTTATATTTTTTATGTTTATATTTTTTTGGATTTTAAGCCTTTTTTTTTTCTTTAATGTTTGGATTTTTTCCAAGGCTGATCTTTGTTCAATGTTATTTTTATTTTTACTCCTGAATATTTTTGTGTGTGTTTTGTGTGTCAAGTTACCCCAACACCATTGATATCTTTAATTATTTAATCTCCAGGAGATTTTTTGTTGTTGGTGTCCCTTGTTCATTTCACATTGTATATTTGAAATGTACCTGAATCCTCACAAACAAACTGTCATTTTTGAACTAAAACACATAGGAGAGTATAATTCAAAACAAAAATCCTTTATTAAGGGATCAGAACCAAACAAAGAGGAAGGCAACACTGGATCAACAGCAGAAATTAGTGAAGCCTGGGACCCCCAGGGCAGACATCAATTCTTGAACATCAAAATTGGTGGCCTGAGGAGTCCATATGTAAGGGAGGGCAGTCTGGTCCGGGATTCACAGAGACTCGGATAGCAGCAGATGACATCTGTGTCCCCAGGCTGTGGTACCACAAGAGGCTGCATCTTTTGGCCGACCAGACTGGATCCAGGGCAATCACTGTCTAGTCTTCCTTTCACGCTTCCTTCTGTGGCTGTTCAGTTGGAGATGTGGCAGGAGGAGGAGTAGGACCTGGAGGAGGAGGAGGAGGAGGAGGAGGAGGACTGGGGGGACCTGGAGGAGGACTGGGAGGACCTGGAGGAGGACTGGGAGGACCTGGAGGAGAGGGAGGAAGAGGAGGAGGACCATCCCAAAGCTGTGTGTGAGGTGTAATTTGGCCCCTCATACCTTTCTCCAGAGCCTCTGATATGAGGGCCTGACACATGGCTTTTTGGCCCTCCTCCATCCTCTGCATTTTATATGCTATGAATTCAGCAATGTTCTCCTGCATGGTGTGGGGTGCTCCCAGGACCTCTGTAGCCCTCCAAAAGAATCTGATAGCCGCCTCCTCTAGGGCACTCGTCCCACTGCCACTTTCTGTTTTCAGGTGTGGTGGAGGGACCTTGATATCAGCCAGCCGGCTCGGCCCGGCCACCTACTGGCTGAGACTTCCCTGTGTATGAAAAAGGGACATAGTTGTAATGTTTTGCATCATCAATCACAATCCTAAATTAGTACTCCCAACTAACATCTAGTTAACATCATTGATTGGACAAGCAGAAATATTTAGAGGAATGCTATACCTGGCTCAATCTGGGCTCCTCCACATATCGCCTGGAAGGCCCAGGTTGGGCGTCAGAAGCCTCAGCCCGGGGGGAAGGAAGCGTGGAAGGAAGACCTGAGAGGGATGGCCTGGGTTCAGTCTGGCCTGCCAGAAAGTGCAGCCTGTCGTAGTACAACATCCTGGGGACATAGATGTCATCTGGTGCTCCGGATCTCTGTGAATCCAGGACTTTATTGCGCTCCCTCAGATATGTGCTCCTCAGGCAACCAATTAATATCTTTAAATAGGTGATGTCTGCCGTGGGGATCACCTGCTTCACAATTTCACACAATTGCTCCAGTGCTGCCTTCCTCTTTGCTTGGTTCTTGAAATGGGGGTGGGTAATCTCCCACAGACAGGGCAGCTCACTTAGCATATCAATGAATAGTGACATGAAGTCAGTATCTCTCATTAAGATATCCATGTTCACTGCAAGACACAACACAAGACAAAGCCTAATGTCAGACAAAACTCTCCTAATCTTGTTACAATATAGGCCTCAATCTAGAAGCAGTATAGGCCCAAGTTTGTCTCTTACCTTCGTTCTTACGATCGGCGCGTCCAATGCTCCTTCCTCCGCTCAGAGATCGTACGTAATACGCACGCGTGTTACGCTTTATACACACTGCGCATGCGTGTAACTCCGCCCGCCAATGATGTTCTTTCTAGTATATTCCCCGCCCCTTTTCGTTCGGCGCAGTGGGGGAAGAGCATGATGGCGGAGTTACAACAGGTGCGTGATAATTCTAACAACGAGGAGGAGGAGGAGGAAAGCCCGGATCCAGGCACGTTCCGATCCAGAAGGAGACGTTTTAAGGCCACAAATATGTCGTTTGGGGAGATGTTGGAGATGGTCGACATCATGAAGAAGTCCGACTATGACGGAAAATATGGGCCTTACCCCCACCCCAACATTAGAAAGGCCAAAATCATTGGTAAAGTGGTCCGGAGTCTGGAGAGGAATTTCGGGGTACGAAGATCAAAAGATCAGCTCAGGAAGCGGTGGTCGGACCTGAAGTTGAGAGAGCCAGAGCAGTACCGAAAGATCCGGAGAGTGCTGCAAAAAAGTAAGTAGTTGTGCTGTGTTCCTATTCTTTCTGTATGCTTTTAGTAATTGTAACGTTTAAAAAGGTCAACTTTAATGTTCATGGGCCCATTATTCGTTCGTATCAAACATTTTTCTTTCGGCCTCTAGAACACCATTGTTTAGGCCATATGCATTTTCACACATTTTTGGGGGCCTACTTGGATGCCAAATATTTGTTTGTGTAGATGGGTTTGTTACTAGAATGAAATGCCAACTAGATCGTGTGTAAGGAGAGGACACTGAGCAGCTGTTTTCACATCTGGACACTGGAGCACAAGTGTGGGACCCCAGAACACCATTTTTATTAGGGGGGGCACACAGGTGCTCCAGTGTATACTATAGGGGGGGCTACATCTGTGAAGCTTGTACCAAACAGGTAAAGTATTGCAGCTTGACAAAGGGCAATAAAAAATATACATCTTGGAACTCGGCTAAAATAGACAATTGTACCCCACTTCCAAGCAATATTTCCTATTTCTAGTTCTGCCATCAAATATCTGTGTGCTAATTATACCATTTTTGTTTTACATAGGGGAGAAAAGACTTGGAGGACACCCCTCATCCCAGGAGACCAGAGACCCTCCACCTCTGGAAGAAGGGGAAATACCAACACAAGAAGAAGAGCAGGAGGAAGAAGAAGATGTGGTGGAGATTGGCACCACAACAGGTGAGTGTCTGCAACCACAGACTCAGGTAAACGAGATGGATGGTGGCAGATTTTTGAGACCTGTTTTTTTTGTTCTTTATCTCTTTTTAGGTGATCGTGATCCAGAACGCTTTACATCAGAAAGTGCCCAGATACTGATCGGGGAGATCATGGGGTGTAATGTCCAATTGCAAAACATCCAGCAACAAATCAGTGATGTTATTAAAAAAAATAACATCATTGATGTTTTGGGGCGAATTTAAACCCCACAAAATCACCTGTTTTATCTTACTAAAATTTTTACAATGTTTAGAAAAGCCAAATTTGGAGGATGCACACAGTGTGCCATGTGCTATCTGCCATCACAGGAGATCAATGGACGCGTTTTGGGGGTGCAACCCCTTCCTCAATTATAAAGTAGCGTTGAGGAAGGGCTTGCTCCCCCAAAACACGTCCCTTGATCCCCCCTGATGGCAGATAGCACATGTTGACATTCGTAAATTGGTGTGCATCTTCCAAATTTGGCTTTTCCAGGGGTGATTTCCCCCCATCTGAACGCTATATCAAACACAGTTCCTAAATACTCATGTCTGATATAGCCTTCAGGTTTTACCTAATGTGAACTTTGTAAGTTCAAGTTTTTTGGCTTTCTTGTTGGTTTTACACAGGCCTGTTTTATCTGAAATGGATATTTCGATTTTTGATAATGCCCCCCAAAAAATTGTTATACAACAAACATGTTGGTTTGTTTTAAAAACCTTTGGTAAATGCACATGTGATTGTGCAGGTATAAAAAAGTGCCTTACTCAAGAATGTGTGGATTATTGTCTCAACACTACAACACTTTTGGGGTGATGTAATAGCTGTTTTATGCAAAAATGGGGGTTATTTCCTAAGGGCAAATACACTTTGCACTACAAGTGCAGGTTTAATGCAGTTGCAAGTGCACTTGTAGTGAAATGTGTTTTGGCATTTAGGAAGTACCAGCCAACAGTGTTTTTTATAAGGTTACCCAATCACGACATTTTCTGCACTCAACACATTTCTGTCAGGGTCAGCTAAAACAAACACAAGCAGTAAATGTCCACCAAGAATTTCTTTTAGTTGTTTTTTATTTGAAAAAGGTGTCACAGATTGTCTGGCATATTGATAGCCCCCCTACCCGCAAAGAACTCCAGGTATCGTAACCGGACATCACGGGCATTCAGGGAGGGCAAGCCAGGACGGCCACTTTCAAGCGCCGTCATTGTTGATGTATTTGGGATTCCGGCCTCAGGCCCAACTGAGCCAGCATAGTTGGCTGAATGTTTTCTTAAAAAAATATGGAGAACACAGCACGCCAGTATTATATGGTTCAGTTTATACTCTGCCATATGGATGGGTGTCAGAAATAATCGGAACCGGCTGGCCAGGATTCCAAATGTGTTCTCCACCACTCTTCGGGCTCTGGCCAGCCGGTAATTAAAAACCCTCTGTTCCGGGGTGAGGGTCCTCATCGGGAATGGCCGCATCAGGTGGTCCCCCAGCGCAAACGCTTCATCAGCAACGAACACAAATGGGAGACCTTCAACATTGTCCTCTGGAGGTGGCAAGTCCAAGCTGCCATTCTGGAGACGCCTGTAGAACTCCGTCTGGGCGATCACTCCACCATCGGACATCCAGCCATTCTTTCCCACGTCCACATACAAGAAGTCGTAATTAGCCGACACCACCGCCAACATCACTATACTATTAAACCCCTTGTAATTATAATAGTACGACCCTGAGTTGGGTGGTGGGACGATGTGGACGTGTTTCCCATCAATTGCCCCTCCGCAGTTAGGAAAGTCCCCCCGCTGGGCAAAGTGGGAGGCCACAGTCTGCCATTCCTGTGGCGTTGAAGGAAACTGTTAAAAAAAAAATAAACATTACTATTTTTTCACAGAAACCTGGCAAGCAGATTAGACACAAACATTATGGGTCAACCTCCAGATAGCATTTATTAAGGTGAATTTAACAACAACAAAAGTATAAGGTACACCTATCATATTCCCCCCCCCTCTCATGGGCCATTTCTAACATTATAGGGGGGAGGAACTCTTGGACAGGTAACCCTCTTCACTTCATTGAGAGATGAATGCCTAAATAATGGGTATTACTTGGAACAGCCCCTCCTTAGTTACACTATTGGCAGCCCACTGGACAGGTAAGAAGTGTCATAATACAAAGATATAAATACACACTGTACACATTTGAGCACATTTGGACATTCTGCTATTACCTATCAAGATCATAATAGGATACAAGAACTTTAAACAGTACCATTGGAAAGTATACAGGCAGGCCCTTGCACTACATGCTTTGGGCAATTTATCCATAAATCTGAGCACTAAAGAGATGGGTATAGTGTGTATGGGTTTGGCAAAGTCAGCAGATAGATGATTGAGGATAGATAGAGAATTGGGATCAGCTGACTTAGCAGTTGGGGGAGGGAGGGTTACAAAAAATTTGGGGACACCACAAAAAAAAGCCTCTGGCCCTCTGCCTGAATTTAAATCAAAAATAACATTTCCAAACATTTTAGGGGGTGTTTGGGGTAAAGCACTACTATGGAGCTGAAAAAATACATTGTTAAGTGACTACATGAGGTGAATATAGGGCAGGAGACACCATGCTGGGGGGCAAGGCGGCACGGGCAGGCAAAATCACGTACATACACGTGATTTGCCTCCCGCGGGTGGGGGGTCCGATCGGACCACCCCCTGGTGCCTGAGGCGGTCCTCTTTTGTTCCCCGGCGATCGGAGGTGAGGGGGAGGCCATCCGTTCGTGGCCCCCCCTCGCGATCGCCGCCGGCCAATGGGAACATTCCTTTGCTGCTGTATGCTAAACAGCAGCAAAGGAAATGATGTCATCTCTCCTCGGCTCGGTATTTTCCATTCCGGCGCCGAGGAGAGAAGACTGTAATGTGAGTGCACAACACATACACACACAATAGAACATGCCAGGCACACAAAACACCCCGATCCCCCCCCCCCCGATCGCCCCCCAATAACCCCCCAATCACCCCCCGTCACAAACTGACACTAAGCAGTTTTTTTTTTCTGATTACTGCATGGTGTCAGTTTGTGACAGTTACAGTGTTAGGACAGTTAGGGTTAGCCCCCTTTAGGTCTAGGGTACCCCCTAAGCCCCCTAATAAAGTTTTAACCCCTTGATCATCCCCATCACCAGTGTCACTAAGCGATCATTTTTCCGATCGCTGTATTAGTGTCGCTGGTGACGCTAGTTAAGGAGGTAAATATTTAGGTGTTAGCGTCAGGGACCCCCATATACTACCTAATAAAGGTTTTAATCCCTTGATTGCCCCCTAGTTAACCCTTTCACCACTGATCACCGTATAAGTGTTACGGGTGACGCTGGTTAGTTGTCTATTAGTTGTCTATTTTTTATAGTGTCAGGGCACCCGTCGTTTATTACCGAATAAAGGTTTAGCCCCCTGATCGCCCAGCGGTGATATACGTCGCCCCAGGCAGCATCAGATTAGCGCCAGTACCGCTAACACCCACGCACGCAGCATACGCCTCCCTTAGTGGTATAGTATCTGAACGGATCAATATCTGATCTGATCAGATCTATATTAGCGTCCCCAGCAGTTTAGGGTTTCCAAAAACACAGTGTTAGTGGGATCAGCCCAGATACCTGCTAGCACCTGCATTTTGCCCCTCCGCCCGGCCCAGCCCAGCCCACCCAAGTGCAGTATCGATCAATCACTGTCACTTACAAAACACTAAATGCATAACTGCAGCGTTCGCAGAGTCAGGCCTGATCCCTGCGATCGCTAACAGTTTTTTTGGTAGCATTTTGGTGAACTGGCAAGCACCAGCCCCAAGCAGTGTCAGGTTAGCGCCAGTACCACTAACACCCACGCACACAGCATACACCTCCCTTAGTGGTATAGTATCTGAACGGATCAATATCTGATCCGATCAGATCTATACTAGCGTCCCCAGCAGTTTAGGGTTCCCAAAAACGCACTGTTGGTAGGATCAGCCCAGATACCTGCTAGCACCTGCGTTTTGCCCCTCCGCCCGGCCCAGCCCAGCCCACCCAAGTGCAGTATCGATTAATCACTGTCACTTACAAAACACTAAACACATAACTGCAGCATTCGCAGAGTCAGGCCTGATCCCTGCGATCGCTAACAGTTTTTTTGGTAGCTTTTTATTGAACTGGCAAGCACCAGTGGCCTAGTACACCCCGGTCGTAGTCAAACCTGCACTGCAGTAACACTTGGTGACGTGGCGTGTCCCATAAGTGCAGTTCAAGCTGGTGAGGTGGCAAGCACAAGTAGTGTCCCGCTGCCACCAAAAAGACAAACACAGGCCCGTCGTGCCCATAGTGCCCTTCCTGCTGCATTCGCCAATCCTAATTGGGAACCCACCACTTCTGCAGCGCCCGTACTTCCCCCATTCACATCCCCAACCAAATTCAGTCGGCTGCATGAAGGGCATTTTCTTTATGTCCTCCCGAGTACCCCTACCCAACGAACCCCCCCAAAAAAGATGTGTCTGCAGCAAGCGCGGATATAGGCGTGACACCCGCTATTATTGTCCCTCCCGTCCTGGCAATCCTGGTCTTTGCATTGGTGAATGTTTTGAACGCTACCATTCACTAGTTGAGTATTAGCGTAGGGTACAGCATTGCACAGACTAGGCACACTTTCACAGGGTCTCCCAAGATGCCATCGCATTTTGAGAGACCCGAACCTGGAACCGGTTACAGTTATAAAAGTTAGTTACAAAAAAAGTGTAAAAAAAAAAAAAATATATAAAATAAAAAAAAAAATAGTTGTCGTTTTATTGTTCTCGCTCTCTCTCTATTCTCTCTCTCTCTATTGTTCTGCTCTTTTTTTACTGTATTCTATTCTGCAATGTTTTATTGTTATTATGTTTTATCATGTTTGTTTTTCAGGTATGCAATTTTTTATACTTTACCGTTTACTGTGCTTTATTGTTAACCATTTTTTTGTCTTCAGGTATGCCATTCACGACTTTGAGTGGTTATACCAGAATGATGACTGCAGGTTTAGGTATCATCTTGGTATCATTCTTTTTATCCAGCGGTCGGCTTTCATGTAAAAGCAATCCTAGCGGCTAATTAGCCTCTAGACTGCTTTTGCAAGCCGTGGGAGGGAATGCCCCCCCCCACCGTCTTTCGTGTTTTTCTCTGGCTCTCCTGTCTCAACAGGGAACCTGAGAATGCAGCCGGTGATTCAGCCAGCTGACCATAGAGCTGATCAGAGACCAGAGTGGCTCCAAACATCTCTATGGCCTAAGAAACCGGAAGCTACGAGCATTTTATGACTTAGATTTCGCCGGATGTAAATAGCGCCATTGGGAAATTGGGGAAGCATTTTATCACACCGATCTTGGTGTGGTCAGATGCTTTGAGGGCAGAGGAGAGATCTAGGGTCTAATAGACCCTAATTTTTTCAAAAAAGAGTACCTGTCACTACCTATTGCTATCATGGGGTATATATACATTCCCCGAGATAACAATAAAAATGATTAAAAAAAAAAAATGAAAGGAACAGTTTAAAAATAAGATAAAAAAGCAAAAAAATAATAAAGAAAAAAAAAAAAGCACCCCTGTCGCCCCCTGCTCTCGCGCTAAGGCGAACGCAAGCGGCGGTCTGTCGTCAAACGTAAACAGCAATTACACCATGCATGTGAGGTATCACCGCGAAGGTCAGATCGAGGGCAGTAATTTTTGCAGTAGACCTCCTCTGTAAATCTAAAGTGGTAACCTGTAAAGGCTTTTAAAGGCTTTTAAAAATGTATTAATTGTGTTGCCACTGCACGTTTGTGCGAAATTGTAAAGCATGTCATGTTTGGTATCCATGTACTCGGCCTAAGAAATCTTTTTTATTTCATCAAACATTTGGGCAATATAGTGTGTTTTAGTGCATTAAAATTTTAAAAAATGTGTTTTTTCCCCAAAAAATGCGTTTGAAAAATCGCTGCGCAAATACTGTGTAAAAAAAAAAAAATGAAACACCCACCATTTTATTCTGTAGGGCATTTGCTTTAAAAAAATATATAATGTTTGGGGGTTCAAAGTAATTTTCTTGCAAAAAAAAAAAAACTTTTTCATGTAATCAAAAAGTGTCAGAAAGGGCTTTGTCTTCAAGTGGTTAGAAGAGTGGGTGATGTGTGACATAAGCTTCTAAATGTTGTGCATAAAATGCCAGGACAGTTCAAACCCCCCCCCCCCAAATGACCCCATTTTGGAAAGTAGACACCCCAAGCTATTTGCTGAGAGGCATGTCGAGTCCATGGAATATTTTATATTGCGACACAAGTTGCGGGAAAGAGACAAATTTTTTTTTTTTTTGCACAAAGTTGTCACTAAATGATATATTGCTCAAACATGCCATGGGAATATGTGAAATTACACCCCAAAATACATTCTGCTGCTTCTCCTGAGTACGGGGATACCACATGTGTGAGACTTTTTGGGAGCCTAGCCGCGTACGGGACCCCGAAAACCAAGCACCGCCTTCAGGCTTTCTAAGGGCATGAATTTTTGATTTCACTCTTCACTGCCTATCACAGTTTCGGAGGCCATGGAATGCCCAGGTGGCACAAAACCCCCCCAAATGACCCTATTTTGGAAAGTAGACACCCAAAGCTATTTTCAGAGAGGTATAGTGAGTATTTTGCAGACCTCACTTTTTGTCACAAAGTTTTGAAAATTGAAAAAAGAAAAAAAAATGTTTTTTCTTGTCTTTCTTCATTTTCAAAAACAAATGAGAGCTGCAAAATACTCACCATGCCTCTCAGCAAATAGCTTGGGGTGTCTACTTTCCAAAATGGGGTCATTTGGGGGGGTTTTGTGCCACCTGGGCATTCCATGGCCTTCGAAACTGTGATAGGCAGTGAAGAGTGAAATCAAAAATTTACACCCTTAGAAATCCTGAAGGCGGTGATTGGTTTTCAGGGCCCCGTACGCGGCTAGGCTCCCAAAAAGTCCCACACACGTGGTATCCCCATACTCTGGAGAAGCAGCTGAATGTATTTTGGGGTGCAATTCCACATAGGCCCATGGCCTGTGTGAGCAATATATCATTTAGTGACAACTTTTTGTAAATATTTTTTTTTTTTGTCATTATTCAATCACTTGGGACAAAAAAAAAAAATATTCAATGGGTTCAACATGCCTCTCAGCAATTTCCTTGGGGTGTCTACTTTCCAAAATGGGGTCATTTGGGGGGGGTTTTGTACTGCCCTGCCATTTTAGCACCTCAACAAATGACATAGGCAGTCATAAACTAAAAGCTGTGTAAATTCCAGAAAATGTACCCTAGTTTGTAGACGCTATAACTTAAATAAATATACGCTTATTGACATTTTTTTTACCAAAGACATGTGGCCGAATACATTTTGGCCTAAATGTATGACTAAAATTGAGTTTATTGGATTTTTTTATAACAAAAAGTAGAAAATATCATTTTTTTTCAAAATTTTCGGTCTTTTTCCGTTTATAGCGCAAAAAATAAAAACCGCAGAGGTGATCAAATACCATCAAAGGAAAGCTCTATTTGTGGGAAGAAAAGGACGCAAATTTCTTTTGGGTACAGCATTGCATGACCGCGCAATTAGCAGTTAAAGCGACGCAGTGCCAAATTGGAAAAAGACCTCTGGTTCTTAGGCAGCATAATGGTCCGGGGCTCAAGTGGTTAAAAGGCGGCATACTGAGTGCGTAAAAAAATCGCAATGTCTCCAGACCCCAACAGCCTAGATCTATATACAGATAAGGAGAAATACTTGGACACCCAAGTTCGGTCATTAAAAATTAAATAAAAATGAGCAAGAGTAAAAAAAAATAAAAGGTTAATTAGCTATTAACAACTATACTGTAAGGTGAGTATAAATACCTACAGGTAACCCTATGGAAAAATTACTTTAAAATAAGAAACTGTATGGTTTGCATAGAAATATTACCTATCATAGAATTGCCAGTAATGAAGAAGGAAAATAGTGTTATTGATAAACAGGATCATTAAATATAAAACAATAGAATTACTTCAATTCAAAAAAATAACTAGATTTTTCTCTAAGATACATTTAAGTAAACAATGTTATAATCAAGACAATCTGTATCTCACTGGCTTAAGGGGGAAGAGGGGGAGAAGGGGGGAGGGGGGAGAGGGGAGGGAGTGGTATGAGGGGAAAGGGGTATATGGATAAAACATAAAATAAGTTTATCTGAGGTTGTGGGGGATAAAGGGGAAGTTCAAAACTTAATAGCACAGTATTTTTTTAAATACGTTTACCACTGAAGGTGGTAAATTACTTAGTGACCAAAGAAAGGCTAAGCCTTAAGATTGAATATGCTTCAAGATGAGGCGTAAAAGTCACTCAGTCCATTGTGTCTACAGGATCTATATCTGGAGAATTGATTGACTTCTCTTATGCCGCGTACACATGGTTGGACATTCCAACAACAAAATCCATATTTATTTTTCTGACGGATGTTGGCTCAAACTTGTCTTGCATACACACGGTCACACAAATCTTGTTGGAAATTCCGAACATCAAGAACGCGGTGACGTACAACACGTACAACAGTGCTAGAACAGGGAAGTTCAATACCAAGTGTGCCACCCTTTGGGCTCCTTCTGCTAATCTCGTGTTAGTAGAAGTTTGGTGAGAGACGATTTGCGCTTTTCAGCCTTGTGGATTTCCGATCATTACTGCTCTTCAGTTTGTGCTTGTGGGTTCTTTTCTGGTTTCCAGTGCTTGCCCCCCAAAGCGCATGTGAGGTCCATATAAAATATATGGAGTACTTTGGGCATAGAGGGGCCATTGATATGCCAGAAAATGTTTAATAAAACATTTAAAAAATATTTTTTTTTTATTGAAACTGAAATAATATTTCCTTTGATTTACTGCCTGTGTGTCTTTTAGCTGTCTTCTAGTTTCTCCAATGGGCTTTTATTTTTGGACATTTTCTTCACTAGTGCAAACGTAATTTAATTGATACATGAGGTGACAATCTCTTCTTCAGCGAACTATAATTATGTTGTGGGTCTGCTACACACACACACTTTGTTTTTGTTGTTAATGTATGTAATGCATTACTGTTAAAAATATACATCATTTTCAGCACCATGAACACATTTTGCAGTCACGAAAATGGCATGATTGTGGCAAATTATAAAGCACTGTTGGAGTTATTTAATAAAGGAAAATCCACTTTGCACTGCAAGAGTACACTTGAAACTGCACTTGAAACTGCACTTGTAGTATAAATTGAATTTGCCTTTAGTAAAAAACCTTTCAGTGTAAACACCAACTTAGACCCAAAAATGATATTGAGCATTAAAAGAAGAAGCCACACATTGTTGAGTAGAAAACTTTTTACTCTGTGCACTTTCACATGTGGGTTAGAAAAGGGTTTTTGAACAAACCAACATATTTATTAATAACAGGCATGTTTAAAACCATAAAACAATCCACAACTCAGGAACTTACAAAGTTCAACTTTGACAAAGTGAATGACAATATCAGACATTAGTATGTCCAAACTGTGTTGATATTGCCTTCATCAGATAGGGTGATGTCACCCCTGTGAAAGCCAAATTTTGAAGATGCACACAAATTTAGAGTCAAAATGGGGATTTCCCTCCTGATCCCATGCCTAATGTCAACATGTGCTAGCTCCCATCATTTGGGATCAATGGATGTGTTTCGGGTGTGCAACCCCTTCCTCTCGGCTACTTTAGTTGCGAGGAAGGGGGTTGCACCCACCAAACGCGTACATTGATATCCCATGATGGCAGATAGCACATGTTGACACACTGTGTGCATCTTCAAAATTTGGCTTTCAAGATACTTAAAAAATTGGTGAAAAATATCAAATAAATGAAGACTTTAGGTGTTTTTTAGATTCGTATAATAATAGTGTAGCGCTACTAAAAAGTGAAAATAAATCCCAAAAAATGGAAAATAAATAACACATCTAAAAAGAAACCAGAAAACAATAAAAATTGGCTATGCTGAATATAACCCAGTGAAGGCGTGAGAAAGAATGCCCACAGAAAATCCTAAATGGTATATTCCTCTGGTGAGAGTAATCCCAATCGTGAGATAATCAGTGTAAGGCTTGTCTGTAGTCAACAACAGCGGAACTCAAGATATAAATGGGTACTCTTACCAGCTGTGATAGACCCCAAATGCCATACGACAGAGGGATCAGACAGGCTTGGGATCTTATATTATGTATATCAGATGTTGTTGTATTCATCAGATGTCGCTCAGATACTGGACACAGATGGAAGAACCTGTTCAAGGTGGTATCCTCAGCTCCTGGACCATGTGTCAGGCTAGAGCATATAACAGGTAACAGTTCAGGTATTCTGATTATGCAAAGAGTTCAAGGAACAAGAGCACATACCATGAGCAGAGCAGGTCAGCTGGGACTTGTAGTTCACCGCTGTAGATGTAGGTCGATGTTTGCTGGACCTTGTAGTTCACCACTGCATATGAGGATAGATGGTGTCTGGTGTTGTAGTTCACCACTGCAGGTGAGGATAGATGTCTGGTGCTTGTAGTTCACCGCTGCAGATGAAATTACTAGTGGAATCAGGCAAAACGTAGTCTAGGCAAGCTGGGTCATACACAGGAAGATCAGAGTCCAAACGATACCGAATCAGAAGCAAGCAAACAGGGTCAAACGAGCCGGGTCATACATGAAATACACAGAGCAGATATCAACTGGATCAAACACAAGGTAAACTCTAACACGAGCAATGATTGAATGCTGTTGCAAGTTATTTAAAGTTCAGCTGGCCAATCATTGTTGTTTCCCAGGTAAAGGCTGTGTCAGGTGAGTTGTGCTGGGTCCTAAAGGGATCCTAGTACTGACAGTACCCCCCCTTTCTCGAGGGGTTGCTCCTGCACCCCCAGGCTTACTTGGATAACGAAGATGGAACTTCTTCTTAAGTCGGTCAGCATGAAGATCACGAGCTGGGACCCAAGATCGATCCTCTGGGCCGAAACCTTTCCAATGAACGAGATATTGTAAGGAATTGCGCACTCGTCTGGAATCAAGAATAAATGCCACTTCATATTCCTGACTGTCCAACACATCCACAGGTTCTGGTTCATTTACTT
The DNA here is from genome assembly GCA_037952925.1 of Lithobates clamitans. Taxonomy (NCBI): domain Eukaryota; kingdom Metazoa; phylum Chordata; class Amphibia; order Anura; family Ranidae; genus Lithobates; species Lithobates clamitans. The sequence goes on along the minus strand of JBBGZY010000394.1, from coordinate 5,186,905 downwards.
GGAGGCTGGAATGAACAGGTTTCAACAATGAAACATGAAAGACATTTGGAATGCGCATGGATGGGGGGAGTTTTAATCTATAGGATACAGGATTAACAATCTCCGAAATTTCATAGGGCCCGATGAATTTTGGGCCAAGTTTTTTAGATGGAACATGCAGGGACAGATTCCTAGATGATAGCCACACTTTGTCACCAACTTTATATCCTGGTGCCTTTGAGCGCCTCTTGTCCGCCATTTTCTTAAAAGCCTGCACAGAGCGAGAAATAGCATGATTGACATCGGACCAGATTTTGGAGAAATTTTCAATTGTGGTGTTGGCATCTGGCACATCAGAGGTTGGAAGATCAAAGGAGCACACACGAGGATGCAACCCGAAAACACAGAAGAAGGGAGAGGTCCCTGTAGATGTGCTGGCACAATTATTAAAGGCAAACTCTGTGTAAGAGAACTGTTACGTCCCGGGTTCACTCGCGGGTACACTCGTTCGTAAAGGACTCTTTACGCACGCATGCGTTCGGGAAGGTCGCTTCGGATCGCAGACGTGCTAATGCGCGTGCGCAAAGGAATGGGCGCACCCGCGGGAGCGCGTCCGCGCGGCCCTTTGGCGCCAGACGGCCTATTTAAAGGACACACTGACTGTGACAGGTGCTGACTGATCTTCAGCTGTTCCTGTATCTGTATCCTGCGTTACCTGCCTGCTTGATATCCGTTGCTGAACCTTGGCTCCCTTGACCTTGTCTCTGGACTCTCCCATATCCTGATTCACTGGTTCCTGACTTCGGCTTCCTACGTTGACTCTGCTTCTGCCTGATGATTTGGTACCTTGCTGTCCGCCTGCTTCCGAACCCGGCTATTCCTGTGACTCCGTTCCTGTCTCCTGTCTGGCTCCAAGCTGCCTGTCAAGTTCCTGCATCTCGGCTCCTGCGATCTGCTGCGACTTCCTGCCTACCTAAAGTCGCATCATCTGCCTCAAGATTCCTGGGTTACTTCTACAGGCACTCGTGTTCCTCCTTTCCTTGGGGTCCCTCTGTTCCCACTCTCAGCGGGACCCGGGTTGGAGATACAAGGGAGGCCGACCTCGTCACTTCAGACTCCGATCAGGTACGTGACAGTATCAGTCAGCCAGCAATGGAGTCTGAAAGGGAGGCCTCACCTGTTATGGACATTTGCCGGGCAATTTCTGCACTAGCCCATACCGTACGAAATCTCCAAGAAGACTTGGGCCAGATGCAAGATCGTCTACCGAATCTGCTTGGTGTCTCATCTGCAGCTACTCTCCTTGCACTTGTAAATACGTCTGTACAGACTGACTTCTGCCTGCTCAACGAAACCTCTCTGCCTCCTGAACCTAGAGTACCTTTGCCAGAGCATTTTTCAGGGGATCGCAAATTGTTTCGCACTTTTCAAAATGCCTGTGAACTTTATTTTTCCTTGTTACCACGAACCTTCTCATCCGAGCATATTAAAGTGGGATTTATCATTACACTCCTACGAAATGAACCACTCTCCTGGGCTCATCATCTTAGAGAACACCATGATCCGGCCTTGTCTACCGCTGACTCCTTCTTTTCAGCCATGTCCCAGCTGTATGCTGACCCTTTCCTCCAACAGACTGCTGAATTTACACTGGGAAAACTCCAACAAGGCTTGAGATCCGTGGAGGACTATGTAACAGATTTCCGTGTCTGGAGTTTAGATACGCAGTGGAATAAAGCCGCTTTACATCATCAATTTCGTCTTGGACTCTCTGACCAATTAAAAGACGAACTTGCCCGAACAGGAGTGCCCTCATCCCTGGAAGATCTGATCCATCTTGTTATCCAAATTGACCGTCGATTGCGTGAAAGGCAATCTGAGAAAGCTAGTACCAAGCCAGCGTCTCTCTCAAGAAGTTTTGCTCCTGTCTCCACAATCACGTCCAGATTACCTAAGGGTCACTCCAAGAATAAGGAGCCTCCTGAGCTTCCCCGCAGAAGCTTTTCAAGACCACCACTATCTTCCTCTGAACGCCTCCGGCGAGTACATGACGGACTATGTTTTTACTGCGGAGGAGCGGGCCATTTCATCCAAGCTTGCCCCATAAGACCTGCCAAGCCCACTTCTACGCCTCCTTACATGTTGCATCTTCCTGGGAGGGATCTGCTACACCTCCCTCTTTCGCTCCAGTTTCATTTGCCAGGGAGGACTATTTCTGTAACCGCAATTATAGATTCTGGAGCTTGCAGTTGTTTTGTGGACTCAGCCTTTGTCACCTTACATCAACTTCCTGTATGTACCAAGAGGCAGGAATTTACTGTGCATCTGGCAGATGGCTCTGGTCTCAAGTCTGGGCCTGTTACACAAGAGACTGTACCCATTCTTTGCCAAGTCTCTTCGGAACATCAGGAGCTGCTCCGTTTGGACGTCATAACGTCCCCCATGTTTCCTGTTATCCTGGGGCTACCCTGGTTAAGGGCCCATAAACCTCGTATTGACTGGCTTACCGGAGATATCTCATTTTCCTCTAATTATTGTCAGAAACATTGTTACCCAAAAAAGTTTGTTAATCCTGCTCCTCTCCTCAGCATCCACTCGGACCCTGAAACTCTGAAATTAGTACCCACAGTCTATCATGAATTCTTGGACGTATTTAATAAAAAGAGTGCAGAGAGCTTACCTCCCCACCGGACTTACGATTGTCCCATTGAACTCCTACCAGGGGCAGAAATTCCCTTCGGCCGAATTTACCCTCTCTCGGAACCTGAACTAGAGGCCTTACGCAAATACATTGATGAAAGCCTAGAAAAAGGGTTTATTCGAGCCTCTTCCTCCCCAGCAGGAGCTGGTATCTTTTTTGTGGAGAAAAAAGATCACTCCCTGAGGCCCTGTATTGACTATCGTGATCTTAATAAAATAACTATCAAGAACCGGTACCCACTTCCCTTAATTCCCGAGTTATTTCAGAGACTGCGTGGAGCACGAGTTTTTTCCAAGCTAGATCTAAGAGGTGCCTACAATTTGGTGCGAATCAGAAAGGGGGATGAATGGAAGACTGCCTTCAGGTCACGCTTTGGGCATTTTGAATACCTAGTTATGCCCTTCGGTCTCTGCAACGCCCCAGCCACCTTTCAGCATCTGGTAAATGATGTTTTTCGGGACTTTCTTGACCTGTTTCTCATTGTCTATCTCGATGATATTCTTATCTTCTCTGACTCAATCGAGATCCACCGTACCCATGTGAAAAAAGTTTTGAGTAAACTTCGTGAACATCATCTCTATGTCAAGGCTGAAAAATGCGACTTTGAAAAACATACAATTCAATTCCTGGGACTTGTCATCTCCGCTGATGGGATCTCCATGGATCTCCAGAAAGTCGCTGCTGTTTTGGAATGGCCAGCTCCTACAGATCGAAAGGCGGTACAAAGGTTTGTGGGATTCGCTAATTTCTACAGGAAATTTATTAAGAACTTTTCTGGTATTATTTCTGCTATCACCCTTTTGACCAAACAGCATGTTCCCTTCCAGTGGAGTACTGAAGCACAAACATCTTTTGAGCAGTTGAAAGCCTTGTTCACCTCAGCTCCCATCTTAAAGCATCCTGACCCTTCCTTGCCCTATATTCTGGAGGTGGACGCCTCTGAAATCGCAGTGGGAGCCATATTGTCGCAGCGACAGGGCCCCAAGTCCTTACTCCATCCTGTGGCATTCTTCTCCAAGAAATTGAATCCCTCTGAGAAGAATTATGATGTAGGGGACCGGGAACTGTTGGCCATTAAAGCTGCCCTCGAGGAATGGCGCTATCTGTTAGAAGGAGCCTTGCACCCTATACTCATTTTCACTGACCATAAGAATCTTGAGTATTTGAGAACAGCTAAACGACTCAGACCTCGGCAGGCAAGATGGGCATTGTTCTTTTCCCGTTTCACATTCCACATAACCTTCCGCCCTGGTTCTAAGAATGGGAAACCAGACGCGCTGTCACGCATGTTCCATGACCCTGTTTATCCTTCCGAAGCAGACACCATTTTACCTGCCAAAAACTTTCTTCTTCTCCAAACCAATCTGACGTCCCAAATAAGAGCTGAGCTGTTGGAGCATCCCCCTTCCCAAGATTTATCTCTTCAACTCAAAGACGGGCTGTATTACCATAAGGAACAGGTCTTTGTCCCGGAGCAGTTCAGGGTTTCTGTCCTCAAGCGTTGCCACGATCATCCTTTGGCAGGCCATTTTGGGATTCACAAGAGTATCAACCTAATTTCCCGTTCTTTCTGGTGGCCAGACTTGATTCAAGACTGTAAAAGATACGTCAAATTCTGTGTGACCTGTCAACGCAATAAGACTGACCGAGCCAAGACTTGGGGCCTATTAGAATGTCTTCCTGTGCCTAAGAAACCATGGAGCATGATATCCATGGATTTCATTGTGGAACTTCCCCCGTCTGAAGACTTTACCACCATATTTGTCGTGGTTGATCGCTTGACTAAGATGGCACACTTTTTACCCATGCAAGGAACCCCGTCTGCCGCTGAGACTGCTTCCATGTTCATCCGAGAGATAGTGAGACTACATGGTATTCCCGATAATATCACTTCTGATCGAGGGGTACAGTTCACGTCCAGATTCTGGAGATCTCTCTGTGAAGTCTTGAACATCGAGCTCCGTCTGTCCTCTGCCTACCATCCTCAAACTAATGGACAGACGGAGAGAACCAACCAGACGCTGGAGCAATATTTGCATTGCTTCTCCTCTTTTTCACAGGACGATTGGTCACCTCTGCTTCCGCTAGCGGAATTTGCATACAATAATTCCATCCACTCTGCTGCCAAGCAAACCCCCTTTTTCGCCAATTATGGATATCACCCTTCCTTTTTGCCTGAATTACCCGTGGATTCTGCTGTGCCTGCTGTTCAAGACAGACTGAGTTGGTTCATCTCCAATAATAAAGTGCTTCAGGACACCATCTCTAAGGCCCAGGCCAATAACAAAAGATTTTTTGACAGGAAAAGGAGGGGTAACTTGAATCTGAATCCAGGAGACAAGGTCTGGCTATCCACTGCTAATTTAAAACTGAAGTGTCCCTCCAAGAAACTTGGTCCAAAATACCTGGGGCCCTTTGCTGTAAAAAGGAGGACTAACTCTGTGGCTTTTGAACTTATCCTACCAAAGAATCTCAAAATTCACCCTGTTTTTCATATTTCTTTGTTGAAGACATCAGTACCCAATCCCTTTTCTAACCGGGATCCAGAAAACCCTCCTCCACTGCTCGTTGAGGGCAGTGAAGAATTTGAGGTAGAAGCCGTTCTCGACTGCAGAACCAGGAATGGCCTAACACAGTTTCTGATTAAATGGAAGGCCTACGGCCCTGAGGACAATTCCTGGGAACCAGCTTCTAACGTACATGCCCCGCAAAAGGTACGAGCATTTTTTCAGCACCATCCAGAGAAGAAGCCCCTGAGGGGCATCCGGAGGCTGCCCATAAGGAGGGGGCAATGTAAGAGAACTGTTACGTCCCGGGTTCACTCGCGGGTACACTCGTTCGTAAAGGACTCTTTACGCACGCATGCGTTCGGGAAGGTCGCTTCGGATCGCAGACGTGCTAATGCGCGTGCGCAAAGGAATGGGCGCACCCGCGGGAGCGCGTCCGCGCGGCCCTTTGGCGCCAGACGGCCTATTTAAAGGACACACTGACTGTGACAGGTGCTGACTGATCTTCAGCTGTTCCTGTATCTGTATCCTGCGTTACCTGCCTGCTTGATATCCGTTGCTGAACCTTGGCTCCCCTGACCTTGTCTCTGGACTCTCCCATATCCTGATTCACTGGTTCCTGACTTCGGCTTCCTACGTTGACTCTGCTTCTGCCTGATGATTTGGTACCTTGCTGTCCGCCTGCTTCCGAACCCGGCTATTCCTGTGACTCCGTTCCTGTCTCCTGTCTGGCTCCAAGCTGCCTGTCAAGTTCCTGCATCTCGGCTCCTGCGATCTGCTGCGACTTCCTGCCTACCTAAAGTCGCATCATCTGCCTCAAGATTCCTGGGTTACTTCTACAGGCACTCGTGTTCCTCCTTTCCTTGGGGTCCCTCTGTTCCCACTCTCAGCGGGACCCGGGTTGGAGATACAAGGGAGGCCGACCTCGTCACTTCAGACTCCGATCAGGTACGTGACAGTATCAGTCAGCCAGCAATGGAGTCTGAAAGGGAGGCCTCACCTGTTATGGACATTTGCCGGGCAATTTCTGCACTAGCCCATACCGTACGAAATCTCCAAGAAGACTTGGGCCAGATGCAAGATCGTCTACCGAATCTGCTTGGTGTCTCATCTGCAGCTACTCTCCTTGCACTTGTAAATACGTCTGTACAGACTGACTTCTGCCTGCTCAACGAAACCTCTCTGCCTCCTGAACCTAGAGTACCTTTGCCAGAGCATTTTTCAGGGGATCGCAAATTGTTTCGCACTTTTCAAAATGCCTGTGAACTTTATTTTTCCTTGTTACCACGAACCTTCTCATCCGAGCATATTAAAGTGGGATTTATCATTACACTCCTACGAAATGAACCACTCTCCTGGGCTCATCATCTTAGAGAACACCATGATCCGGCCTTGTCTACCGCTGACTCCTTCTTTTCAGCCATGTCCCAGCTGTATGCTGACCCTTTCCTCCAACAGACTGCTGAATTTACACTGGGAAAACTCCAACAAGGCTTGAGATCCGTGGAGGACTATGTAACAGATTTCCGTGTCTGGAGTTTAGATACGCAGTGGAATAAAGCCGCTTTACATCATCAATTTCGTCTTGGACTCTCTGACCAATTAAAAGACGAACTTGCCCGAACAGGAGTGCCCTCATCCCTGGAAGATCTGATCCATCTTGTTATCCAAATTGACCGTCGATTGCGTGAAAGGCAATCTGAGAAAGCTAGTACCAAGCCAGCGTCTCTCTCAAGAAGTTTTGCTCCTGTCTCCACAATCACGTCCAGATTACCTAAGGGTCACTCCAAGAATAAGGAGCCTCCTGAGCTTCCCCGCAGAAGCTTTTCAAGACCACCACTATCTTCCTCTGAACGCCTCCGGCGAGTACATGACGGACTATGTTTTTACTGCGGAGGAGCGGGCCATTTCATCCAAGCTTGCCCCATAAGACCTGCCAAGCCCACTTCTACGCCTCCTTACATGTTGCATCTTCCTGGGAGGGATCTGCTACACCTCCCTCTTTCGCTCCAGTTTCATTTGCCAGGGAGGACTATTTCTGTAACCGCAATTATAGATTCTGGAGCTTGCAGTTGTTTTGTGGACTCAGCCTTTGTCACCTTACATCAACTTCCTGTATGTACCAAGAGGCAGGAATTTACTGTGCATCTGGCAGATGGCTCTGGTCTCAAGTCTGGGCCTGTTACACAAGAGACTGTACCCATTCTTTGCCAAGTCTCTTCGGAACATCAGGAGCTGCTCCGTTTGGACGTCATAACGTCCCCCATGTTTCCTGTTATCCTGGGGCTACCCTGGTTAAGGGCCCATAACCCTCGTATTGACTGGCTTACCGGAGATATCTCATTTTCCTCTAATTATTGTCAGAAACATTGTTACCCAAAAAAGTTTGTTAATCCTGCTCCTCTCCTCAGCATCCACTCGGACCCTGAAACTCTGAAATTAGTACCCACAGTCTATCATGAATTCTTGGACGTATTTAATAAAAAGAGTGCAGAGAGCTTACCTCCCCACCGGACTTACGATTGTCCCATTGAACTCCTACCAGGGGCAGAAATTCCCTTCGGCCGAATTTACCCTCTCTCGGAACCTGAACTAGAGGCCTTACGCAAATACATTGATAAAAGCCTAGAAAAAGGGTTTATTCGAGCCTCTTCCTCCCCAGCAGGAGCTGGTATCTTTTTTGTGGAGAAAAAAGATCACTCCCTGAGGCCCTGTATTGACTATCGTGATCTTAATAAAATAACTATCAAGAACCGGTACCCACTTCCCTTAATTCCCGAGTTATTTCAGAGACTGCGTGGAGCACGAGTTTTTTCCAAGCTAGATCTAAGAGGTGCCTACAATTTGGTGCGAATCAGAAAGGGGGATGAATGGAAGACTGCCTTCAGGTCACGCTTTGGGCATTTTGAATACCTAGTTATGCCCTTCGGTCTCTGCAACGCCCCAGCCACCTTTCAGCATCTGGTAAATGATGTTTTTCGGGACTTTCTTGACCTGTTTCTCATTGTCTATCTCGATGATATTCTTATCTTCTCTGACTCAATCGAGATCCACCGTACCCATGTGAAAAAAGTTTTGAGTAAACTTCGTGAACATCATCTCTATGTCAAGGCTGAAAAATGCGACTTTGAAAAACATACAATTCAATTCCTGGGACTTGTCATCTCCGCTGATGGGATCTCCATGGATCCCCAGAAAGTCGCTGCTGTTTTGGAATGGCCAGCTCCTACAGATCGAAAGGCGGTACAAAGGTTTGTGGGATTCGCTAATTTCTACAGGAAATTTATTAAGAACTTTTCTGGTATTATTTCTGCTATCACCCTTTTGACCAAACAGCATGTTCCCTTCCAGTGGAGTACTGAAGCACAAACATCTTTTGAGCAGTTGAAAGCCTTGTTCACCTCAGCTCCCATCTTAAAGCATCCTGACCCTTCCTTGCCCTATATTCTGGAGGTGGACGCCTCTGAAATCGCAGTGGGAGCCATATTGTCGCAGCGACAGGGCCCCAAGTCCTTACTCCATCCTGTGGCATTCTTCTCCAAGAAATTGAATCCCTCTGAGAAGAATTATGATGTAGGGGACCGGGAACTGTTGGCCATTAAAGCTGCCCTCGAGGAATGGCGCTATCTGTTAGAAGGAGCCTTGCACCCTATACTCATTTTCACTGACCATAAGAATCTTGAGTATTTGAGAACAGCTAAACGACTCAGACCTCGGCAGGCAAGATGGGCATTGTTCTTTTCCCATTTCACATTCCACATAACCTTCCGCCCTGGTTCTAAGAATGGGAAACCAGACGCGCTGTCACGCATGTTCCATGACCCTGTTCATCCTTCCGAAGCAGACACCATTTTACCTGCCAAAAACTTTCTTCTTCTCCAAACCAATCTGACGTCCCAAATAAGAGCTGAGCTGTTGGAGCATCCCCCTTCCCAAGATTTATCTCTTCAACTCAAAGACGGGCTGTATTACCATAAGGAACAGGTCTTTGTCCCGGAGCAGTTCAGGGTTTCTGTCCTCAAGCGTTGCCACGATCATCCTTTGGCAGGCCATTTTGGGATTCACAAGAGTATCAACCTAATTTCCCGTTCTTTCTGGTGGCCAGACTTGATTCAAGACTGTAAAAGATACGTCAAATTCTGTGTGACCTGTCAACGCAATAAGACTGACCGAGCCAAGACTTGGGGCCTATTAGAATGTCTTCCTGTGCCTAAGAAACCATGGAGCATGATATCCATGGATTTCATTGTGGAACTTCCCCCGTCTGAAGACTTTACCACCATATTTGTCGTGGTTGATCGCTTGACTAAGATGGCACACTTTTTACCCATGCAAGGAACCCCGTCTGCCGCTGAGACTGCTTCCATGTTCATCCGAGAGATAGTGAGACTACATGGTATTCCCGATAATATCACTTCTGATCGAGGGGTACAGTTCACGTCCAGATTCTGGAGATCTCTCTGTGAAGTCTTGAACATCGAGCTCCGTCTGTCCTCTGCCTACCATCCTCAAACTAATGGACAGACGGAGAGAACCAACCAGACGCTGGAGCAATATTTGCATTGCTTCTCCTCTTTTTCACAGGACGATTGGTCACCTCTGCTTCCGCTAGCGGAATTTGCATACAATAATTCCATCCACTCTGCTGCCAAGCAAACCCCCTTTTTCGCCAATTATGGATATCACCCTTCCTTTTTGCCTGAATTACCCGTGGATTCTGCTGTGCCTGCTGTTCAAGACAGACTGAGTTGGTTCATCTCCAATAATAAAGTGCTTCAGGACACCATCTCTAAGGCCCAGGCCAATAACAAAAGATTTTTTGACAGGAAAAGGAGGGGTAACTTGAATCTGAATCCAGGAGACAAGGTCTGGCTATCCACTGCTAATTTAAAACTGAAGTGTCCCTCCAAGAAACTTGGTCCAAAATACCTGGGGCCCTTTGCTGTAAAAAGAAGGATCAACTCTGTGGCTTTTGAACTTATCCTACCAAAGAATCTCAAAATTCACCCTGTTTTTCATATTTCTTTGTTGAAGACATCAGTACCCAATCCCTTTTCTAACCGGGATCCAGAAAACCCTCCTCCACTGCTCGTTGAGGGCAGTGAAGAATTTGAGGTAGAAGCCGTTCTCGACTGCAGAACCAGGAATGGCCTAACACAGTTTCTGATTAAATGGAAGGGCTACGGCCCTGAGGACAATTCCTGGGAACCAGCTTCTAACGTACATGCCCCGCAAAAGGTACGAGCATTTTTTCAGCACCATCCAGAGAAGAAGCCCCTGAGGGGCATCCGGAGGCTGCCCATAAGGAGGGGGCAATGTAAGAGAACTGTTACGTCCCGGGTTCACTCGCGGGTACACTCGTTCGTAAAGGACTCTTTACGCACGCATGCGTTCGGGAAGGTCGCTTCGGATCGCAGACGTGCTAATGCGCGTGCGCAAAGGAATGGGCGCACCCGCGGGAGCGCGTCCGCGCGGCCCTTTGGCGCCAGACGGCCTATTTAAAGGACACACTGACTGTGACAGGTGCTGACTGATCTTCAGCTGTTCCTGTATCTGTATCCTGCGTTACCTGCCTGCTTGATATCCGTTGCTGAACCTTGGCTCCCCTGACCTTGTCTCTGGACTCGCCCATATCCTGATTCACTGGTTCCTGACTTCGGCTTCCTACGTTGACTCTGCTTCTGCCTGATGATTTGGTACCTTGCTGTCCGCCTGCTTCCGAACCCGGCTATTCCTGTGACTCCGTTCCTGTCTCCTGTCTGGCTCCAAGCTGCCTGTCAAGTTCCTGCATCTCGGCTCCTGCGATCTGCTGCGACTTCCTGCCTACCTAAAGTCGCATCATCTGCCTCAAGATTCCTGGGTTACTTCTACAGGCACTCGTGTTCCTCCTTTCCTTGGGGTCCCTCTGTTCCCACTCTCAGCGGGACCCGGGTTGGAGATACAAGGGAGGCCGACCTCGTCACTTCAGACTCCGATCAGGTACGTGACACTCTGCCCATGGCAGGACGTTGACCCACTCCACCTCATCATTGGCCATCAGACAACGTACCATCTTCTCTAGAGTCTGATTAGTCCTTTCTGTTTGGCCGTTTGTCTCAGGATGATATGCTGAAGAATATGATAACTTAATCCCCAGCTGAGAGCAAAGGGCCTTCCAAAACTGGGCTATAAACTGAGAGCCACGGTCTGAGACAATGTTGATTGGTGCCCCATGGAGCCTGAAAACATGTTTAATGAATAAAGATGCCAGTTCTTTAGCAGATGGAAGTTTCGGAAGCGGAACAAAGTGGGCCATTTTACTGAACCTGTCTACCACCACCCAGATCGTGGAACATCCCTGGGACGGAGGCAAGTCAGTGATAAAGTCCATAGATAAATGGGTCCAGGGACAGGTAGGTATTGGTAGAGGACGTAGGAGACCGGGCGGCTTAGAGGTACTGCTCTTGCTTCTGGCACAAACTTCACAGGCCTGGACGAAGGCTAACACATCCTGCCTGATCGATGGCCACCAGAGGTTGCGAGAGATAATCTCAAAAGTTTGTCTAAACCCCGGATGTGCTGCAGGTTTTGATGCATGTACCTGTTGCAATACCTGCAAACGAAGAGCCAGGGGCACAAAAAGCATACTGGAGGGAGTGGAGGGAGGGGCTTCAGCCTGTGCAGGTAACAAGGCCTCAGAGATGTCAGTCTGGGTGAAAGCCAAAATCCTATCCTCAGATATAATGGGTTGTGGAGGAAGCGGAGGAGGAGACTCTGAAAGAAAGCTGCGAGACAAGGCGTCAGCCTTAATGTTTCTTGGTCCTGGTAAATATGAAATTGTGAAGTCAGATCTGGAGAAGAACAATGACCACCTGGCTTGACGTGAGTTCAGTCTTTTAGCAGAACGGATGTATTCAAGGTTTTTGTGGTCAGTCAGAACTTTGAATGGATAGCAAGCTCCCTCCAGCCAATGTCTCCATTCCTCCAAAGCGAGCTTTATGGCTAGAAGTTCTCTGTTGCCTATATCATAATTGCGCTCTGCTGGGGAATATTTCCGAGACAAGAAGGCACAGGGGTGGATGGCAGCATTTACAGGATCCTTTTGTGACAAAAGCGCCCCCACCCCTATTTCAGATGCATCTACCTCCACAATAAAAGGTAGCTCAGGAACAGGATGGCGTAGGATTGGTGCAGAGGTAAAGGCTTTCTTTAACTGAGTGAAGGCTGCCTGGGCTTCAGTAGTCCATTTAAAGGTAGTCGGAGTCTTCCTGGTGAGAGAGGTGATGGGATGTGCAATGGTGGCAAAGTTCTTAATGAATTTTTGATAGAAATTTGCAAAGCCCAGGAAGTGCTGAACTGCCTTTAGGTCTGAAGGTGGTGCCCAGTCTAAAATGGCTTGAATCTTGGCTGGATCCATGGTGAGGCCTGTGTCAGAAATTAGGTAGCCTAGGAAAGGTACTTGTTTAACATGGAATGAACATTTCTCAGGCTTTACAAAAAGGGAGTGAGTCTTTAACTGAGCCAATACTGAGCAGACATGTTTCTGATGTGTTTCAAGATTGGGAGAATATATCAAAATGTCGTCTAAATATACAAGCATAAAGCGACCCAACATGTCACGGAAAATGTCATTCATAAAGTTCTGAAAGACAGCTGGTGCATTTCTGAGACCGAAAGGCATGACAAGACATTCGTAATGACCATCCTTGGTGTTAAAGGCTGTCTTCCACTCGTCGCCTGCACGTATGCGCACCAGATTATAATCAACAAAGTCTCAGTCCCCCATCCTTCTTTGGGACAAAGAAGCATCCTGCTCCTGCGGGAGAAGTGGAGGGACGGATGAAACCCTTAGCTAGGTTTTCCTGGATGTATTCTTGCAAGGCAAAATTCTCTGGCTCAGACAGTGGAAAGACTCTCCCTCGAGGAGATGTAGTGTCAGGCAAGAGGTCAATGGGGCAATCATAACTGCGATGAGGTGGTAAAGTGTCAGCAATCCCTTTAGAAAACACATCCCAAAAGTCCTTATAACAAAGTGGAATCTGTTCCATTCCCACTTGACAGGTAGCCAGTCGAACAGGGTGCTGGATGCAGTTCTTCTTACACTGATTGGACCAAGTCAGAATATTTCCTGTTCGCCAGTCAATTACAGGATTGTGCTTCTGAAGCCAAGGAAGGCCTAGGATCAAAGGAGTGGATGGAGAGTCAATGACAAGACATGAAATCTTCTCCCAATGCAAAGCCCCCAATTGTAACTGGAAAGGATTGGTGGCTTGGAGCACTAGATCTTGTGAGAGAGGCCGATTATCCACGGAAATCAGGCGGATTGGGCAATCTAGAGCATGAGTTTCCAAGGACAAAGAGGTAATCAGAGTCTTATCAATAAAATTCTCAGCGGCTCCAGAATCTACCAAGGCCAGCAGTTCATGAGCCCCTGTCCCAAAGTGAATGACAGCGGGTAAAAGAATAAGCTTGTCCCCCTGGGGAGATGAGAGCAGACCTAATGTAACCTCCCCGCAATTACCTAGGTCCTGGAGTTTCCCGGACGTGTAGGGCACGAACGGAGCATATAACCCTTGAGGCCACAATACAAGCAGAGTCCCATGTTACGCTGGCGCGTGTGTTCCTGGGCAGATAACTGGGTGGAGCCTAACTGCATAGGTTCTTCATCAGATTTGGCACTGGAGGTGGAATAGTCAGGCGGCAAGGGAGGTATATAGTTTGCCACAGCTGTAGTTTGTTCTCGTCTCCTCTCTCGCTGGCGGCGGTCAATTCTAATGGCTAGACTCATAGCCTCCTCCAGTGAGGCTGGGTAGGAGAAGTTGACCAGAGCATCCTTAATTGCATCTGAAAGGCCCATTCTAAACTGGCTGCGGAGTGCTGCATCATTCCAGCCAGATTCCGGGGCCCACCTGCGAAACTCTGAGCAATACATTTCAGCTGTGGTAGTTCCTTGCTTTAAGTTACGCAGGGTTGATTCTGCAGTAGCAGCACGATCTGGATCATCATAAAGCAACCCTAGGGCTTCAAAGAAGGCATCTACTGTTAGCAAGGCTGGGTGGTTTGGTTCCAGGTTAAAGGCCCAAGCCTGGGGGTCACCCTGTAGTAGAGAAATAATGATTTGAACCCTCTGAGTTTCAGGGCCAAACGAGGATGGCCTTAACTTGAAATATAATTTGCAACTGTTTTTAAAGTTGCAAAACCCTTTACGGTCACCAGAAAACCGGTCAGGCAAAGGAATTTTTGGTTCAGATGGAGTTTTTGTAGCAGTGGTAATAGAAGGAGATTGCGCCTTGGTGAGCTCTGTGGCCATTTCCTGAACTTGATGAGATAAGCGGCAAAGTTCCTGTGCAAACAACTCCTGCTCAGGATCCATGATAGGTTTCCTTTATTATGTATGGCTCGTGTTAATGTCAGGCTAGAGCATATAACAGGTAACAGTTCAGGTGTTCTGATTATGCAAAGAGTTCAAGGAACAAGAGCACATACCATGAGCAGAGTAGGTCAGCTGGGACTTGTAGTTCACCGCTGTAGATGTAGGTCGATGTTTACTGGACCTTGTAGTTCACCACTGCAGATGAGGATAGATGGTGTCTGGTGTTGTAGTTCACCGCTGCAGGTGAGGATAGATGTCTGGTGCTTGTAGTTCACCGCTGCAGATGAAGTTACTAGTGGAATCAGGCAAAACGTAGTCTAGGCAAGCTGGGTCATAAACAGGAAGATCAGAGTCCAAACGGTACCGAATCAGAAGCAAGCAAACAGGGTCAAACGAGCCGGGTCATACACAAAATACACAGAGCAGATATCAACTGGATCAAACACAAGGTAAACTCTAACACGAGCAATAATTGAATGCTGTTGCAAGTTATTTAAAGGTCAGCTGGCCAATCATTGTTGTTTCCCAGGTAAAGGCTGTGTCAGGTGAGTTGTGCTGGGTCCTAAAGGGATCCTAGTACTGACACCATGAAGGCTCCAAGTACTCCCCTGTTAAACAGCTGTCTTCAACTATGTTCCGTGAGGGCTCCAGGGAATGATCATGTAAAGCAGAAGGAAGGAGAAGGACTCCAATGGTGCAGGTCAAAAACCAATGAGGTTTATAAAGAATAAAAGTTCAGATGATAAACACCAATCAATAAAAGTGATCACAGGAACAAGTAAAAATTAAATAAAAGCAATGTGGCATACAAGAAATGCTTGTATCCCACATTGCTTTTATTTCATTTTTAGATGTGTTATTTATTTTCCATTTTTTGGGATTTATTTTCACTTTTTAGTAGCGCTACACTATTATTACATTATTCACTTTGAACTTTGTATGTTTGAGTGTTAGCAGCTTGAGTTCTAATTTAGCGCAGTCTTTTTCCCCACCTCCACCACTGTTTTTTAGATTCGGCCTAAAACATCAATGATGTTTTTGAGTCTTTTTTCAATATCATTGATGTCTTCCTTGATCTTTTGTAAATCACGATTGCACACCATGATCTCCCTGATGAGGACGTGTGCACTTGCACTTGTGAAATGCGAATCTTCTTCCACAACATCCATATCACCTAAAATGATAAAACACACAATGTATTATAAATATGCAGGCATCCATCTATTACCTGAAGCTGTGGTCTCAGACACTCACCTGTTGTAGTCACTATTTCGCCCACATCATAAACCTCTCCTTCCTCCACATCTTCTGGTTGTGGTGTGGTGATTTGCTTTTCTTTCAGAGGTGGGGGGTCCCTGGTGTCCTCAGAGGTCCTGAATCTTTTCTCCCCAATGTGAATAAAAAAGGGTATACTTAGCACACAGATATTTGAGGCCAGAAATAGTAATATGAAACATTGCTTGTAAGTGTCGTACAACTGTCTTTTTTGGCAGAGTTCCAAGCTGAAGACATGATTTTTCTCCCTTTTTAAAGCTGGAATACTTACCTTTTTTGTACAATTTTCACACATGGAGACACCCCTAGTATTTACTGGAGCACCTGTGTGGGACACCCTAAAAAGTTTGTTCTGGTGTCCCACACTAGTGCTCCTGCGTAAAAATGTGTAAACAGCTACTGAGTGTCTTCTCCTTACACTGAATCAAGTTTGCATTTCATTCTAGTACAAACCCATATAGACAACAATGTCATAAACTTCTTTTAATACAAATAGGCCTGAACAAATGTAGTTAACCTGTATCTGCCAAAAACATTGTATTAGAGAGCAAATGAACTATGTTTACTACGGACGATTACTGTGCCCACGAACCTGAAAGTTGCCATTTTAAACTGTACAACAGTAAAGAAAAGCACATGGAGCAGCATGCAAGTAATAATAATAATAGGAACACACGACAACTACTTACTTTTTTTGAAAAACTCTCTTGATCTTTCTGTACTGATCCTGCTCCCTCAATTTCAGGTCTGACTAGCGTTTCCTCAATTGATCCTTGTATTATCGTACTCCAAAATTCCTGTGCAGACTTTTCATAACTTTAATCATGATCTTGGCCTTTCTCACATTTGGGTTTGGGTAAGGTCCATGCTTCCCATCATAGTCGGCCCTCTCCAAGATGTCCACCATCTCCACCATCTCTATAAAGGAC
Organism: Lithobates clamitans; assembly: GCA_037952925.1. Lineage (NCBI taxonomy): Eukaryota > Metazoa > Chordata > Amphibia > Anura > Ranidae > Lithobates > Lithobates clamitans. The sequence continues at coordinate 5,170,162 of JBBGZY010000394.1, read as the reverse complement.
ATATTTGAGGCCTTAAATCCCCTCCGGGATCTGGATGTTCATGGCTTCAGGCTTTTAACTTTGCTGCTCTCCTCTGCATGCACTTGCTCTTTCTCTGCCATGTGCTCTCCCACTACGCCGAAAGACAAGGGGCGGGGAATAGACTAGAAAGAACATCAGGGGCGGGTGGAGTTTCATGCATGCGCAGTGTATATAAAGCATAAAAAAGCGTGTGTCATATTATGATCTGTGAGAGGAGGAAGGAGTATCGAAAGTGCCAATCATTTGAACGAAGGTACAATTTTAACTTGGTGCATCAGTAGCCTATATTGCTTATAGATTGAGGTCTATATTGGGACAAGATTAGGAGAGTTTAGCCTGATAATAGGGTTTGTCTTGTGTTGTGTCTTGCAGAGAAAATGGATCTACTGAATGATCAGGACTTTATCCCCATATTCATTGATATGTACAGGGAGCTGCACTGTCTGTGGCAGGTAAACAACCACCTTTTATAACAATAAACAAAGAGGAAGGCAGCGCTGGATCAATTGCTGAAATTTGTGAAGCCGTGATCCCCACGGCAGACATCCCCTATTTGAAAGCCCTAATTGGTGGCATGGGGAGCACTTATAATAGGGAGCACAAGGTCCAGGATTCCCAGATATCAGGAGTTGCAACAGATGACATTTATGTACCCAGGCTGTGGTACTATGACAGACTGCATTTTCTGGCAGGCCAGACTGAACCCAGGCCAGCACTCTCCAGTCTTCCTTCAAGGCTTCCTTCCACCTCAGCTGAGGCTTCCGACGTCCAACCTGGGCCTTCCAGCCAGGAAGATGCGGAGGAGCCCAGCTTGAGCCAGGTATAGCATTGTTCAACATATTTCTTATCAAATAATTAATGATGTTAACTAGATGTTATTATTGATCAGTAATTTCTGCTTTTATAAAGTGTTTTACAAATCAATTGACAGTAGTGGCCACAAATGATTGGGACAAGAATGAAAAATGCTGGGATCAGAATGATAGTCTTTTCTATTTATTAGCATTCAATTTGCAACAGTCATGAGCTGAAAATTGTGTGTGATTGATGAACCAAATACTAAAACTATGTCCCTTTTTCATACACAGGAAAGTCTCAGCCAGGAGGAGGCTGTGGAAAGTGACAGCAGGGAGGTGGCCAGGCCCAGTAGCCTGCCCGAATCCCAGGTCCCTCCCCTCTGCCTTCCAAAAAAAGCCTCAGAAAGAGGAGTAACCTGGAGGAGGCAGCACTTGGCCTATTTCGGAAGGCTACTGTGGCCCTCAGACCCCCCCCCCCCCAATATTCAAGAGGACTTTGCCTACATGGCAGCCTGCAAAATGTAGGAAATAGAGGAAGGCCAATGCCTCTTATGTGAGAAAGTTAGCTTACAAGCCCTAAATAAGTGTTTGAGGGGCAAACGTTTGTGAGTTCAACCATGGTCCTCCTCCTCCACCCTCTGCCACAACTACAACACCAGAGCCACAGCCAGGAAGCACATGTGGAAGGAAGCATGGAAGGAAGACAAGAAAGTGATGGCCTGGGTTCTGTCTGGTCTGACAAAAGATGCAGGCTGTGTAAGACCACAGTCTGGGGACAGATATGTCATCTGCTGCTGTTCCTAATCTCTTGTAGTCCTGGACCAGATTGTGCTCACTATTATAAGGACTCCTCAGGCCACCAATTTTGACTGTAAAATAATTGATGTCTGCCCTGGGGTACAAGGGCTTTGCAAACTTCACCAGTTTCTTCAGCGTTGCCTTCCTCTTTATTTTGTTATGACCCATAATAAATGGCTATTTATTTTTCACAAATACTTGCCTATGTGTTTTACTTCAAAAAAGGATAGTTTGTTTGTGAGTAGGCAGGTACATTTCAAAAATACAATGTCAAATTAACAAGGGACATCAACACCAACCTCCTTGAGGTTAAAAAATAAAAGCTAATAATGGTGTTGTGGTAACTTGACACAAAACGAAAGAAATAATCATGGAGATCAGATCTGGATTAAAAAATAACTATAAACAAAAATTCTAAACATTATTATGGAGATCTGAGAAAAAAAAAAAAATATTCATGAGATCACGAAAAATAATAAAGAAACCAGTTTGTCAGAACTCTGTGTGAATATCAGCAGCAAAACAACTTCATTATTCTAGCATTATAAAGAATAAGAGAATGTACTGCATTACAAATGCTAGTTTTACCAGAACGAGCGATTCTGTCTTGTACTTGATTGAGAGCATGCGTGGAACTTTGTGCATCGGAATTGTGTACACACGATCGGAATTTATGGGAATGGATTTAGTTGTCGGAAAATTTGAAATCCAGATCTCAAATTTTGTGTGACGGAAATTCCGATGGAGCCTACACGCGGTCGGAATTTCTGACAACAAGCTCCCATTGAACATTTTTCATTAGAAAATCCGACCGTGTGTACGCATTAGAGGAATTTTGTCTGCCTCTATCTTTTCCAGATTTTGAAGATTCTTGAGGGAAGCTGGATGTTGTGCATCAACAAGGGCTACTTGATTATCTTTCAATAAGATGTAGTTCTTGTAGCGTGTTTTGTAGTTCATCTGAGGATTTACAGGAATGTTTGACACCTTGGTGGGTAAAGCGAATAGAAAATGGGAATCCCCATTGATATGGGATCTGGCGTTGCTGTAGATTATAAAATAATGGTTTCAGTGCACATTGTTTAGCCACAGTATCTGGGGAAAGGTCAGCAAAAAGATGATAAGGATGTTCTTGAAAGATAAAGGAATCTTTTCCTCTAGCTGCAGCCATGAGTTGTTCTTTGGTGCGATAGAAGTGGAATTTCGCAATAATATCGCGAGGGGGACCTTCTGCTTTGCGTGGTTTTTTAAGCACTGTGAATTCTATCCACCTCCAAACTATCGACCAGGATTAATAGTAATAGTTCTTGGAAAAGTGCAGTCATAGTACAATGATGGCCAACAATAGCCTCAGGTATTCCTCGTATACGATCGATGTGCTCTATTTTTAAAGTCCTCTAAGCGTGTTTGCAGAATAAGGTTTTCTGAGTCTCTAATTTATTATCATGGGACAGTACATTTCTTTCCATGTCATCCACTGTAATTTATAGGTCAGAAGTGGACTGGCCTAACTCACGGATATCTTTTGTGAGACTTTCAGTTATGTAGTCTGAGGTCTGCTTTAAGGCTTTCTGTAACATTTTTTCTGGGAAGAAAATGAGGGAGTTAGTGGGACTTTAAATGAGGTATAGGGGTGCCGTTCAGGTCCCCCCCTCCATCCCAGTTAAATGAAGAATGACAAAAAACAAAGAGGCAGCGGGACTTTTTATATAGACACTCGGGAGCGGGAATAAAATTAATAGCTTTTATTGGAATCAAATGGTTATAGAGTTTCTGTATTCGAATAATTCAATGCATGATGCTATATATAAAACCATTCGTACAACTACTACAATTCATTGAAACCAGAAGAGATATACATACATACATGTTCCAACAAGGAATCAATACATAATACATAATATAAAAACATTTAGAGCATGGTTACATGATTGAATGGAAGAATTGGAGAACAAAGAGAAAAGAGAGGGTTTTAAATCGTAGGGGGCAAAAAACAAATTATTATGGAACGGCCTGGTCAGATGCATCAATGTGTACACTAGGTTGTTGTTGGCTCTACGCGTTTCAAGGTATTTAACCTATCATCAGGAGCAAGGAACCATAGTGATAATCTAAAAATTGAAGGAAAAATATTTAATTGAAAGTATGAGGGAAAAAAGAAAAAAAGGAAAAAGGAAAAAAGAAAAAAGAAGAAAGAAAAGGGAAGAAAAGAAAAAGGGAAAAAAAAGGAGAGAAAAAGCTCAGAACAGGCAGGGGGGGTCCTCCCTGATGGGCCCGAACTGCCTGTGCACTTACATGTATGGTCCACACAGTGGCGGTGCGGCCATGAAACGCACAGGCCAGACCAAATATGCCATGCACGGGAGCTGAGGGGACATGTCGCAACGGACAAAACACAGGAATGGACGACATCCCGCAGGAGTGTCATTGTAGATGGTGGTGAAAAAAAAACAATTCTGCAAAGGAAAAGAAAATTATGTGGCTGTGAAGTGGATATGGGGCAAAAGTGAAAAGAAATGGGTGGAGAGAGAGAGATGTAGAGCAAGGGAAGGAATAAGAGGGGTGGAAAAAGATTAGTGTGAAAGGCAAAAAGGTGTGAGGACATAAAAGGGGTGGAGGGAATAAGAGAATAAAAGGAGGAAGAAAGAATGGGTAGAATAGGCAGGGTGATGCAAGGGGAGCAATTAGGTGAGGAACAGAAAGGGCGGGAGTGGGAAGGAGGAGAGGGAAAAATAGAAAGTCATGAAAGTGATGAAGGGAAGGTGGAACTCGGTTTGAAGGTCAAGAGTAATGAGAGGGAATGTATACCTGATAATCAGAGTGTCCAGCCAGAAATGCATTGATGCATAGGTGATAGGTGGGAACAGGTGTGTACCAAACAAAGTGCGGAATCCATGCGGGGATGGGGTCCATAGCTGCCAAGCCCCCGCAGCCATGTCCCCAACGTCAGACGCTGGCCCACAGATGGGGAGAGAAGGGGAGGACGCCGACAGCCCAGGAACCAAGCCATTAATGGTCCCACCGGCGGCGGCGGCGACCAAATCACCCCCCAATGGGCCAGGAGATAGAAATCACTCGGACGGCACGCCGCGCTATAAGGCGCCAGCGTGTCCGGCCGGGATGTGTGACGTCGACGTGCAGTGAGCACAAGCCCCGCCCACCCTCCGTCACAACAGGGTGGAGGAGGGGTCCGCAGTGCGCGTCGCAGCTCCCGAACAAGACAGAGAGGCAGGCCCGGCAAACCAGCAGACGCACGCACCACTGCGTGCATGTAAGAAAAAAACAAGATAAAAAGTAAATACTAGAAATTGGAAGTGAAACTAAAATTAGAATATCCCGTGCATGGCATATTTGGCCTGGCCTGTGCGTTTCATGGCCGCACCGCCACTGTGTGGACCATACATGTAAGTGCACAGGCAGTTCGGGCCCATCAGGGAGGACCCCCCCTGCCTGTTCTGAGCTTTTTCTCTCCTTTTTTTTCCCTTTTTCTTTTCTTCCCTTTTCTTTCTTCTTTTTTCTTTTTTCCTTTTTCCTTTTTTTCTTTTTTCCCTCATACTTTCAATTAAATATTTTTCCTTCAATTTTTAGATTATCACTATGGTTCCTTGCTCCTGATGATAGGTTAAATACCTTGAAACGCGTAGAGCCAACAACAACCTAGTGTACACATTGATGCATCTGACCAGGCCGTTCCATAATAATTTGTTTTTTGCCCCCTACGATTTAAAACCCTCTCTTTTCTCTTTGTTCTCCAATTCTTCCATTCAATCATGTAACCATGCTCTAAATGTTTTTATATTATGTATTATGTATTGATTCCTTGTTGGAACATGTATGTATGTATATCTCTTCTGGTTTCAATGAATTGTAGTAGTTGTACGAATGGTTTTATATATAGCATCATGCATTGAATTATTCGAATACAGAAACTCTATAACCATTTGATTCCAATAAAAGCTATTAATTTTATTCCCGCTCCCGAGTGTCTATATAAAAAGTCCCGCTGCCTCTTTGTTTTTTGTCATTTAACATTTTTTCTATTTATGTCAAAATATTTGGATGTTGGGAATCTGTTTGTTTTTCATTATATTTTTATTATAGGCATCCTGAGGTAACTGCAGTTGCTTAGCAGCACGAGATGTGCCTGTGTGTGAGGAAGGAGGCTGTGCCATTTTACAGGGGCCTCTAGACTGTGTATCCTTTCGGGTGTCTTTATCAGCCCAGAAGTCCCGAGAGATGTGGAGCTTCAGCTGGACATGTCTGTCACCGGTGACTCCGCCTCCTCCCTTTTGCTATATTATTTTGCACTTATTTCTGTGAACAGTCGGTGATTGGATCTCAAATTAAATTTGATTTAATTTAATTTGATAAGTTGCCCATTGACTATGTAATACATTCCTTCTGTGTATGCTTTATTGCAGAGACTTTGGGGTTGATTTACTAAAACTGGAGTCTGTTAAATCTGGTGCAGTTGTGCATGGTAGCCAATTGGCTTCCAGGTTTTTATTGTCAAAGCTTAATTGAACAAGCTGAAGTTAGAAGCTGATTGGCTACTATGCACAGCTGCACCAGATTCTGAGTGCTCCAGTTTTCGTAACTCTCCCCCTTTGTCTTATCTATTCTTTTGACTTAATATGGACAACATAGTTGCATGTCTTTGTCAGCATTGATGTAGTTGCTTAATGCCCCATTCACTACTAAGAAAAACTCTTTTGGGTATACCAAATATAGCAATATATGATAAAATACAGCAAAAAGGGCAATGAAAATAAATTAGAGACAGGAAAAGAGGCCTTTATAAAGGGTATACTAAGAAAGTAGCACAACAAAAAAGGGAAAATTCAAATGAATGCAAAAATGAATATTCAAATTAATACAACATTAGGGCATGGATTATTATCATACAGAAATGTTAAATTAATATAACAGTAATAAGTCAGGTTATTAATAAAATTAAAATTCAGATAATTTTTTCTGTGAAAATGCAAGTTATTAACAAAGTGAATGTTCAGATTATTACCACTATCTATGACAATGTAGGTTATAGACAGTGATAATGCATTTAGAGCGAAAATGCAGACTGAAACCACAAAGAAAATGCTGATTACTATCACAGTGAAAACACAGGTTATTATCATGGTGCAAATTAAGAATGTTGCCTATGTTTACACATAGACATATAAAAAAGTAAAACATTAGGTGCATAGCAAGAGAATTGCTACTATACTAAGAATACAAATTAATATTATTTCTAAAATGCAGCTTATTAGCACATTATAGTGGTTTAATGTTAAAATAGATTTAATTAACTAATTACTAAAATTTCATATAAGCTATAACATGTTAAAGTATTTTCAAAAGTTGTTTTTAAACTTTTTAAATATGCAGCTTTCAGAAAAATAAAACCTGGTGATACTGCCATGAAAATCCTTTCTCAGGCATTTGGTGTTATGGGTTTCTATCTATTTTCTGATTCTGCACCCCTGGTTGAGACTACAAGCAGTCATACCAACATACACTGCACAGGAATGGTCTGCCATTAGGAATAATGTTAGGTGGCCAAGGCTGAAGCAAGTGCTTGCAGACAGGTAGAGGATAAAAGAGGCTGGAGGAGATCAGTGAAAAAAAAGGTATTATATGACAAAAAAGGCAACTTTTTAACACAAGTGCTCTCCTAAACTAAATGTCACCTGCTAAGGGCTTAGATTTAGTAAAATAGGGAATAAAGCCTATTCAGTTAGACAGGTGTTGTACTAAGAGCTTAGCTGTCCAAAATGCACCAGATTTTGACCACACTGTCTAATACATCCTAACTGACCTTAACAGAAGGGCCAATGTGAAGAGGAGTATGGTCCTTACTTACCTATGTTAGCATAGAGTGCTGGATCAGGAGTGCATGAAACAGCATTTTCATTTAGATTAAGGTGTATTTTAAAGCATTTCCAAGTAAATACAGTATCATTAAAAAATTACATCATACAGTATTTTTTAATAAGGGCTATTAAAAAAAGAGGCACTTTAACTGGAGTTTAATTGGTTAAACCTTGTTGTAAGTAGGTGTGTGCTGAACAATTAGTCACTGGAATCCTGTAAGAAGCATGAAAACTGCACAAGAAGTTGTGGTTTACCATATTTCTTTTAGCTTTGTGAGCTTAAACAGCATATTCCCTCAAGAAAGTTTAGAGCATGGGTGCTCAACCTGTGGCCCTCCAGCTGTGTGGAACTACAAGCCCCATCATGCCTCTGCTTGATGGGAGTCATGCTTATAACTTTAATCAGGAAAGTCTGGCAACTCGGCATGCCCTTAATTAAAAGTACCGGTACTTTATTCGCTACATGTATACAGGTACAGAGTATATGCTGAAGCGTTTCGGTTATGAAGCCTCCATCAAAGCATACACAAAATTGATTTAAAAGTTGATATTTAGAACAAAGCAGACCCTCAGACAGAGGGGTGGTTACATCTTAATCAAGTCAAATATGATCACATTGAGAAAAAACAGTCCAGATAAAACAGCACAGAAAAAAACAACAAAGAGAAAACCCAAATTCTTTGGCTTCTTAGCTGGAACGCATCAGTATATACTCTGTATCTGTATCCATATAGTGAATAAAGTACTTTTATTTAAGAGCACACCAACTTGCCAGCCTTTCCTGATTAAGATTATTCATCTGCGGGAGTTGAACGCCCTGGCTAGAGCACTGGCTAGAGCACCGTACTCCAGTCAATGGACTTTGATATTCAACAGGGTAACATATTTGCCTTTTCTTATGCTTATAACTGTCAGCATGTCTCATGGGACTTGTAGTTCCACAACAGCTGGAGGGCCACAGGTTGAATACCCATGGCTTAGAGTATAACTAAAGGCAATTTTTCTTTTAGTTTTGAATAGAGTGGAGAGGGATTGTGATGTCAGTTGTTTATTACCATCTGTGTCCCTGTTAACCACTTGCCGACCAGCTGCCGTCATTATACTGCGGCAGGTCGGCATGATCCCCTGAACCGTCATAGCTGTACGTTGGTCTCTTTAGGTGGGATAGCAGGCGCGCGTGCTGCACAGTGGGGGTGCTGATGGTCATAACCGGTGGGCGAGATGACCGCCGGCCATGAGCGATCGCGAGCAAGAGATGAAGAACAGGAATGTGTGTGTGTAAACATACACATCCCAGTTCTGTGAGGAGAGGAAAGAGATTGTGAGTTCCTACAAGCTGGGAACCATGATCTCTCATCTCCTATAGTCAGTCCCATCCCCCACAGTGAGAACACACACATAGGGAACACAGTTAACCCCTTGATCACCCCTAGTGTTAACCCCTTCCCTGCCAGCGACATTTACACAGTAATCAGTGCATTTTTATAGCACTGATCGCTGTATAAATGCCAATGGTCCCAAATATGTGTCAAAAGTGTTTGATATGTCCATCATAATGTCGCATTCCCAATAAAAATCGCAGATCACCGTCATTACTAGTAAAAAAAAAAACAATAATAAAAATGCCATAAATCTATCCCCTACTTTGTAGACGCTATAACTTTTGCACAAACCAATCAATATACACTTTTTGTGATTTTTATTACCAAAAATATGTAGAAGAATACATATCGGCCTAAACTGAGGAAAAAATTAGCTTTTTTAAAAAAAAAATGGTTCTATTTATTACAGCAAAAAGTACAAAGTATTGTTTTTTTTTTCAAAATTGTCGCTCTTTTTTTGTTTATAGCGCAAAAAATAAAAACCGCAGAGATTATCAGATACCACCAAAAGAAAGCTCTATTTATGGGAGAAAACAGACATCAATTTTGTTTGGGAACAGCATCGCACGACCGCGCAATTGTCAGTTAAAGCAGTGCAGTGCAGTATCGCAAAGAGGGACCCGAGAAGAGGAGGATCCAGGCTGCTCTATGAAAAACCAACTTCACAGAGGAGGTAAGTATAACATGTCTGTTGTTTAAAAAAAAAAACAAGACTTTACAACCACTTTAATGACAACCAAGGATTCCCTCACTTGAGAGGGATTTCCTATCCCTTTTGGTTTTGGCTTTAGGAAAGAAGTGAAGGGAAATCTCCCCAATGGGACACAGATGGCAAAAAACCCAACAAGGATTATAACCCTCCTTTACTCTGTTCAAAATGAAAAAAACAACTTCTGCCTTTTTTTTTTTTTTGAGTTTTGGATATATTGTAATAGCGCATAAAAATTATAGAGAAAATTACTCACTTAGTGTTAGAAGAGAGCAAGCTTGAAAAGCACCGCTGTGGTCTAGCTGGCAGATATAATGATTTCATACGCTAGGCCCCATCCATTTCATCACAAGGAGGATGTCATCAGGGGAACGCATCTCAGATTTTTAATTTCATGACAAGGTGGACATTATCAGGGGAAGGAGTCTTAGATTCTTTGAATAAAATACCTTTTTTTTTAAGCGATATCACACAATGTGGCTTGCCTTTGTTCTTCCTCTATGCTGGCTCTCAAGTTGCTTCTGGTTGTTCATGATGTCGTTGATCAAGTTTTTCTGACTACAGCTGTGAAGTTCACTAATCCAAAGCGCTGCTGATCTTTTCTAACAGAGGGGACATTTATATATGGTAAGGAGCCTGAGCACATGGTGGTGTGATACAAGCAAGCACTGGCGTGGAGTGTGTTTTGGCACATCACATTATGTGAATAAGAACTGCTTATTTTCACAAAGGACTTTTTTATGTCATTTTACATAAAAAAATGTGATTTTTATATCACTAATTTCAAATGAGATTGACTACACTTTGCATATTGAATGTATTTATTCATGCATATTGAATTTCACTGATTTATTATTGACCTTAAAGGGATAGCACACCAATTGTGTCTTATAAATAAATATGCTCATTGGTTATAAGCAGGGTTGCCAACCGTCAGTAAATTTACGTACAGTTTGGAAAAAAGTGTGATTTTTTACAACTATCTGTAAATATCAGGGGCTGATAATTTGTCATGCTGTGTTGCCTTTTGTAAGTGTAAACTAGGCAAACTACTTGTTATGGGTATTTTCACTGTTTCCATTATGTGTTTATACTGTTTAAATATTGATTGTCTTCGTTTTTAATGTCATTTTTCAGGTCGTCAGTAAAAAATGTGCTCCATCAGTAAATGTTCCATTTTTTGTCAGTAAAGAATACAGCGGGAGGTTTACAGCATAATACAAAATAATAATGCAACAAAATTCAAATATTATTTTAAAGTTCTTGAAATTATGTGAATAATCAAAATGTTTACATCCATAACCCCTGTGCAAATAAAAGTGAATTGATCCACTTTTCAAAAGTGTTTCTTCTCTGGGCACTACAGTGCTAATTTCCCTACCGCAAACCAGTGGTGACTGGTGGTAATTTTATTTGGGGGGGTGGCAAAGAGTGCACCCGCAGCTGCCCCCCCGGTCGGGTTGGTCGGTCGGTGCACTTACCCCATCCATGGCAGACATCACGGGCAGCTACCCCTGCTCTCCTCTGCGGGCATCACGGCAACAAGCATCACGAGCAGCTTCTCCTTCCCCTGCTTGGCAGCTTCTGTCTCCTCCCTCCTCCTCGGTGGCCAATCAGAACGCTTTTTCTTTCAGCCAATCAGGAAACAGGTCTCAGACCCGCTTCCTGATTAGCAGAGAGGAGATTCAGTGTGAGATTAGTGAATATTCTTTCACTATTCTCACACACCTGGGTGGGCTAGGTTTGCATTCTTTGCGCCCGAGCTCACCCTATTTTGAAGCCTATTGAGCCTCTGGCTCTAATCGGTGCTTAAAAAAACATCCACCCAGCATTGAAATTCATGCATTCAGCATCCTGAAAGGGGTCAGACGCCTGGATGGGGGGGCAGCGCCTTTAATGGATGGGCTGCCCCTGCAAACAAACAAACATCAACCTCCTATGCAATTAGAAAGCCAAATAGTGCTCAGTCAGATCACATCAATATACAGTATTATGATGTTCTTCCTCAAATGTTAATTCCTTTCTGTTGTCTGCAGTGTGTGAAGATCTGTCACCTGAGTAAGGTGGTGTTCACCTGTTGCCAAATGAGGGCAGGCATCTAGAGGCATAAAGGAAAATACTTGAACTCCATTAGAGAAAGAACATTAAACCATTTAGGTTGTTCCAGAGCCTAAAACTTAGGCAGGCCATACATGGTGCAAAATGTGCACAGTTCCCCCCCATTAACACAAACAGTGCTGACAGGGAAATCCCTCCTGCTGAGCAATTGTCTGCTCCCACGGGGGGCTTAAATGGGGGAAGCTGTACTTGCTTGGAGAAGACAGTGATTATCGCTAGTGGCTATAGCAGCAGCTAGCTATAATCGCAAGAGAATCCGGCAGGCTGGTTGTACCCAAGATGATCGATCAATCAACTTGGTACTTTCAGCCTGCCCATTTACGGTTCGAATCTTGGCCGGTTGCTGCTGGACCGGCAGTGATTTAAACCATGTATGGCCAGCCTTACACAGTTTTCCATGAGTGGCATTTGTTTGTTTTGCTACACTCTTAATAAAAAAAATACACTAAGGGATTATCTTGTTTTGCCTGTGCGGAGAAGTAACAATGGAGGAAGAACACCATTACTTCTATATATGGATGAGATCAATGTTATTTGGTGAGTTTGTTTGCACTGTGGCCCTCAGAGAAGAAACACTTTGGTACTTTTAAAGAATGGATTTATTCACTTTTTTTGCACAAGGGTTATTAAGAACATTGCGAAGAACTTTGAAATAGCATTTGAATGTTGTTGCATCATTGTTTTATATTATGTTTTGATTTACTTATGCAGGATTGTGAGAGAATTTGGTTGGATTGAAGGGGTTGTGGCTCAGGTACGTCGATGACATCTTCATCATATGGAAAGGTTCTGAGGAGACCCTTTCCGAGGTTTTTCGGGAAAATTAATATCAATAATCATAACCTCAAATTTACTATGACTCATGATGCCAAGTCAGTCACTTTCTTAGATGTTTGGATAGACTGCAACAGACAGGACAGTTTAACAGAACCCTATACAGAAAAAGCACTGCTAGAAACACAGTGCTACAAGTGATAGTTTCCATCCAGTTCCCCTCAAAAATTCAATCCCCTATGGACAATATCTTCGCCTATGAAGAAATTGTACTAATGAAACTTTGTTTAAATCAGAAGCTCGGAAACTCCAAAAGAGGTTGCTGTGAGCGAAATTCACCTGAGACCACACTCTGGATCAAGTCAATAAGTTTTCTTTATTTGACTCGTACGAGGAGACTGTAGTGTTTTGTATATGTATATATAGATATATATTTATATCTATATCTATATCTATATCTATATCTATATCTATATATAAATATGTATATATGTGTATGTATTTTATATATGGTGTTATATGTAGGAATTCTAGGACAAGTCCATTCTAGGCAGGCCACATTGGTATCTGTTAATCTAGTTACACATATCAAAGGGGACTTGTTTATGTTAATATGCAAGAATACAGATTAGGAATGTAGGTATTCCACACAATCCATTCTACACATCAAAAAGGTGTTAAGGTGGTATATGTTAATCTAATTACACATATCAAAGGGGACTTGTTGATGTTAATATGCAAGAATGCAAATTAGGGCAGTTTATGACTGCAGCTGTTCATCGCTAGGAGTTATTGTCTATCTGAAAGACTCAAGCATATCAAAGGCCTAAATAGAAACGGCCAATCAAATTGCTCAGCCATTCAGTGTCTAGTGAATATAACATGGCGTTCAGTCTATAGTCTAGTCTGTGTGTGACTATGAAGGTGCAGATCTAGGAAAAATGGGACTCTGAGTTATATTTACTCTGTTGAATTTTTGTCATCTGTGGACTTTGGACTTTGTTCTGTGTTGGAAGTCAATAAAGTGCATCTCTCTGGAAGAATTGGGTTACTGCGGGAAGATTACTTACATCATTATAATAATACCTAAATATTAATTACCTACACACGATACTATATCACTACAGAGACAAGTTACAACAAAAGAACAGATATTTGCCTATTGGTTCTGACTGCCTGTCACCCGTGCAATAGGGCTGCATAGACAAACAGTCAGCCTGATAGATGCCTATCTGAACAGATAATTGCCCAGTGGTTCTGACCTCTATTACCAGTGAAATAGGGCATCATACATAGAGCCCAACCTTATGAGCTCCTATCTGACTTGTCTGTCTAACAATTGTAGAACTTGCATTTATATACCCTTTTACAAGCCTTATCTTAGCCATCTCTCCTAGATATGATTGGTCGCTAAGATCTATGTCAATGTAACTAACCATAAATTTGACACCTGTTCTACAACCAGACAAACTTATTCATTCCCAGAATTCCTATATGTTCATTAAAGTGAATTATAACTGGTTTTGTCCAATTAAAAACACCTGTGTAGAGACAGCATGGCACCCAGCTGTGTTAAAACAAACCCTCCTTGTCCTGAAAAGACAGATTTAGGACTTTGGGAGAATGAACTTTTAATAACCCCACCAAATGTGTAATATGTGTTATTGTTTCTCACTATAAAATTCTATGTGCAAAAGTACTGTATTATCCACATAACACACATATATATATATATAGTTTTAATGAGGGCACAAGAAGACCTTTGTTTGACCCTGTCAAACTTAATTAATGTACTGTACGTACTATCCCATATTCCACATAATTATTTCTAAACCACCTGTATAAGATGTTTTTATCTTATCAGGCTGTATTTCACTGCTGTCAAAAGTTCTCTCTTCTTCTAATTAGTAACTAAAAATGAACCATCTTATCTCTGTGATTTATATGCATTTCAGGGACTCAAAACAATTCTATGTAACTTGAATCTATTCTAATGAACTTTCACTCAGTAAAAATATCAGCATGAAGCAGAGAGGTCATCTAAAGTTCAACATGTAAGCAATCTCATGCAAGCATTCATTAAATGATTATAAAATAAGAATCTAATTTCTCTAATGCCCCGTACACACGGTCGGACTTTCCGATGAAAAATGTGCGATCGGAGCTTGTTGTCGGAAGTTCTGACCATATGTGGGCTCCATCGGACTTTTTCCATCGGATTTTCCGACACACAAAGTTTGATAGCAGGCTATAAAATTTTCCGACAACAAAATCCGATCGCATCAATTCCGACCATGTGTGGACAATTCTGATGCACAAAGTTCCACGCAGGCTCAGAAGAAATTCCGAGATGGAACAGCTCGGTCTGGTAAAATTAGCATTCGGAATGGATATAGCACTTTCGTCAGGCTGCCATGTTTAAAATTGTTTAATACAGCACACTCTCTTCTTCTTTATAATGCTAGAAGAATGAAATAGTTTTGCTGCTCATATTCACACAGACTTCTCACAAACTTCTTTCTTTATTATTTATCATGATTCCCTCCCTATATTTTGATTTGTCACATCTGACAAAAAAGATATATATTATTATTTTTTTGGTTTGTCTTATTTTCAAGGCTGATCTTTTTTTTTTAATTCAAAATATTTTGGTGTGTGTTTTGTGTGTCAAGTTACCCCAACACCATTATTATCTTGTATTATTTAATCTCAAGGAGATTGCTTGGTGTTGGTGTCCCTTGTTAATTTCACATTGTATATTTGAAATGTACTTGAATCCTCACAAACAAACTGTCCTTTTTGAAGGAAAACGCACATAGGCGAGTATAATTGAAACAAAAATTTCTTTATTAAGGGCTCAGAACCAAACAAAGAGGGAGGCAACGCTGGATAAACATCATAAATTGGCGAAGCCTTTGACCCCCAGGGCACACATTAATTATTTTACATCAAAATTGGTGTCCATATGTAAGGGAGTGCAGTCTGGTCCAGAAGTCCCAGAGATCATGAAAGCAGCAGATGACATGTATGTCCCCAGGATGTGAACCCAGGCCCATCACTCTCTGGTCTTCCTTCCACACTTCCTTCCCCTTCCCAGCTGTGGCTCTGGTGTTGGAGGTGTGGCAGGAGGAGGAGTAGGACCTGGAGGAGGAGGAGGATAAGGAGGAGGAGGACCTGAAGGAGGAGGACTATGGGTGAGGTGACAAATGTGGGTTGCACATGTAATTTGGCCCCTCAACCCCTTATTTAGAGCTTCCAAAATTAAAAACTAACATTGGAGTGGTTGGACCTCCTCCATCTGCATCATTTTGCATGCAGTTATGGCAGCAAAGTCCTCCTCCACACTGTGGGGTGTTCTGAGGGCCTCAGTAGCCTTCCAAAATAGGCCTATGGCAGCCTCCCCCAGGTTACTCCTCTTCCTGCCACTTTGTCTTTGAAGGCGGAGGGTAGGGACCTGGGTATCAGGCAGCCTGCTTGGCCCGGCCACCTCCTGGCTGAGACTTCCCTGTGTATGAAAAAGGGACATGGTTTTAGTTTTTGCTTCATCAATCACAATCAGAAATTAGTAGTCCAAACTAACATCTATTTAACATCATTGATTGGACAACCAGCAATATTTAGAAGAATGCTATACCTGGCTCCAGCTGGGCTCCTCCACATGTTGCTGCCTGGAAGGCCCAAGTTGGACATCAGAAGCCTCAGCTAGGGGGGAAGGAAGTGTGGAAGGAAGAGTGGAGAGTGCTGGCCTGGGTTCAGTCTGACCTGCCAGAAAATGCAGCCTGTCATAGTACCACAGCCTGGGCACATAAATGTCTTCTGCAGCTCCTGATCTCTGGGAATCCTGGACCTTCTTGTGCTCCCTTAGATAAGTGCTCCTCTGGCCACCAATTAGGATCTTCAAATAGGTGATGTCTGCCGTGGGGATCACCGACTTCACAAATTGCAGCAAATTATCCAGCGCTGCCTTCCTCTTTGTTTGGTTCTTATATTCAGGGTGGTTTATCTGCCACAGACAGGGCAGCTCCCTGAACATATCTATGAAGATTGGCATAAAGTCATGATCCTTCAAGATATCCATTTTAACTGCAAGACACAACACAAGACAAACCCTAATGTCAGCCTAAAGTCTTCTAGACTTGTACAAATACAGGCCTCAATCTAGAAGCAGTATGGGCCCAATTGTAAATCTTACCTTCATTATCACGATCGGCACCTCCGTTACTCCTTCCTCCACTCACAGATCATACGTACTATGCACGCGTGTTACGCTTTATAGACACTGCGCATGCGTGAAACTCCGCCCGCCCCTGATGTTCTTTCTAGTCTATTCCTCACCCCTTCTCGTTCAACGCAGTGGGGAAGAGCACATGGCGGAGACAGAGAAGGTGTCTGATAATTACACCAACGAGGAGGAGGAAAGCCCGGAGCCTGAAACGTCCCGATCCAGAAGGAGACGATTTAAGGCATCAAATATGTCCTTTGTGGAGATGGTGGAGATGGTCAACATCCTGAAGAAGGGCGACTATGACGGGAAGTATGGACCTTAATCCAACCCCAATGTCAGAAAGGCCAAGATCATGGCGAAAGTGGTCAAGAGTCTGCACCGGAATTTCAGGGTACGACGATCCAAAGATCAGCTCAAGAAGCCGTGGTCGGACCTGAAATTAAGGGAGCACGAGCAGTACAGAAGGATCCAAAGAGTGCTGCAAAAAAGTAAGTAGTTGTTCTGTGTTCCTATTCTTTATGTTTATTACGTTTGTGCTGCTCCATGTGCTTTTCTTAACTGTTGTCCAGTTTAAAATGGCAACTTTCATTTTCATGGGCACATTATTCATTCGTATGAAACATTGTTCGTTCGGCCTAGAAAACACCATTGTTCTGGCCATATGCATTTGAATACATTTTTTATGGCCTACTTGTCTTAAAATAATTTGGTTGTGTAGATGGGTTTGTAACTAGAATGTAATTCAAACTAGATTCTGTGTAAGGAGAGGACACTCAGCAGCTGTTTACACATCTGGATGCTGGAGCACTAGTCTGGGACACCAGAACACCCTTTTTATTAGGGGGTCCCACACAGGTGCTCCAGTGTATACTATAGGGGTGTCTCCATCTGTGAAGCTTGTACAAAACAGGTAAGTATTTAAGCTTGACAAAGGACAAAAATATTTCTTCATCTTGGAACTCTGTCAAAAGAGACAATTGTACCCCACTTCCAAGCAATGTTTCTAACATTTTTGACATATTCGAGAAAAGACAAATTTTGAAGATGCACACAGTGTGTCAACATGTGCTATCTGCCATCACAGGAGATCAATGTATGTGTTTTGGGGGTGCAACCCCTTCCTCAATAATAAAGTAGCTGGGAGAAATGGGTTTCACCCCCAAAACACATCCCTTGATCCCCGGTGATGGCAGCTAGCACATGTTGACATTCGGCAATTTGTGTGCATCTTCAAAATTTGGCTTTTCCAGGGGTGACTTCACCCCATCTGAACGCAATATCAAACACAGTTTACAAATACTCATGTCTGATATTGCCTTCAATTTATTTAAAAGTTGAACTTGATCTTTCTTGTTGGTTTTAAACATGCCTATTTTACCTTAAATGGACATTTCTACTTTTAGTAATGTGACCCAAAAAATTGTTATACAACAAACATGTTGGTTTGTTTTAAAAACCTTTTCTAAATGCACATGTGATTTTGCTGGTATTAAAAAGATTGATAATCAAGAATGTGTGGATTATTGTTTAAACGCTCCCAAACTTTTGTTGTGCTCAAATTGGTGTTTTCTGTGACAATGGGGGTTATTTCCTAAGGGAAAATCCACTTTGCACTACAAGTGCAGTTTCAGCACAGTTTCAAGTGCACTTGTAGTGCAAAGTATCTTTGCCTTTAGTAAATAACACCCAACAGTGCTTTGTAATGTTAGACAATCATGCCATTTTCAGGACTCACCACATTTCTGTCAGGGTCAGTTAAAAGAAACACAAGCAGAAAATGTCACCAAAGATTTTAGTAGTTAAATAGATTTTTTTATTTTAAAAATGTTTCAGACATTGTCTGGCATATTGATAGCCCCCCTACCCGCAAAGTAATCAAGGTATCTAAGACGGACCTCACGGGCACTCGGGGGGCAAGCCAGGACGGCCACTTTCAAGCACTGTCAGGGTTGGTTCATTATGAATTCCGGCCTCAGGCCCAACTGAGGCAGAATAGCTGGCATAATTTTGCCTTAAAAAGTTGTGTAGAACACAGCACGCCAGGATGATATGATTCAGTTTGTACTCCGCCATGTGTATGGGTGTAAGAAATAGGCGGAACCAGCTGGCCATGATTCCAAATGTGTTCTCCTCCACTCTTCTTTTTTTTTACAATCTTTATTTAACAAACATTTTTACAAAATTTTTATATAAAACATATACACATACATACATCTACACAGAAAAAAAATAAATCATGGTGTATAGGGGCATTCACAATTAATATTCAGATCATTTTATATATCCCCATGATCTATACTAGCATCATCTGTATACATTTCTGGATATAATTCTCTATCTTTGCACGGCCCCTATATCTACCACACAATACTATCCCAGTACCCCCCATCCATACCCATCATACACCCTCAACCAATCCTCTTACACAACACCACTCAGCTAACCGAAAAGCAAACAAAAAAAAAAAAAAAATTTTCTCCAATTCAGAAGAACTCTCCCCCCTTCTCCAACTCTTCATCACAGTATTTGCTCTATCTTTATCCCCTTTTTCTCGTTCCCCTATCGCGGCGAGGTTTTAGACTCTTCCCACGCTCTTCCTGTACCTACTCATCTCCTTCCCTCTAATATCATCCTCTCCTCTAAGGATCGCATCACTCCCATTTCACATTCCCATTCTTTTATGGAGGGGGCTTTTTTATCTTTCCAATTTCTAGCTATGACGGTACGTGCCGCAGTTATATAGTACTTCAAAGTTCCCTTTTTTATATTTTTTATTGATCCATGGATCATTGACAATATCGCCACTAGGAATGAGCCGAACACCCCCCGGTTCGGTTCGCACCAGAACCCGCGAACGGACCGAAAGTTCGCACGAACGTTAGAACCCCATTGACGTCTATGGGACTCGAACGTTCGAAATCAAAAGTGCTCATTTTAAAGGCTAATTTGCATGGTATTGTCCTAAAAAGGGTTTGGGGACCCGGGTCCTACCCCAGGGGACATGTATCAATGCAAAAAAAACTTTTAAAAACGGCCGTTTTTTCGGGAGCAGTGATTTTAATGATGCTTAAAGTAAAAAAAAAAAAGTGAAATATTCCTTTAAATATCGTACCTGGGGGGTGTCTATAGTATGCCTGTAAAGTGACGCGTGTTTCCCATGTTTAGAACAGTCCCTGCACCAAATGTCATTTTTAAAGGAAAAAATCTCATTTAAAACTGCTTGCGGGTTTAATGTCATGTCGGGTCATGGCAATATGGATGAAAATCAGTGAGACAAACGGCATGGGTACCCCCCAGTCCATTACCAGGCCCTTTGGGTCTTGTATGGATATTAAAGGGAACCCCGCACCCAAATTAAAATAAGGAAAGGTGTGGGGCCACCAGGGCCCTATATACTCTGAACAGCAGTATACAGGCGGTGCAAATAAGACAGGGACTGTAGGTTTGTTGTTAAGTAGAATCTCTTTGTAATTTTGAACATTTTTAACGTGTTTAGCTCCAGCCAAAAAATCTTTTCTAAGCTTTTTGGAAAACATAGGGAAGGGTTATCACCCCTGTGACATTTGTTTTGCTGTCTTTCCTCCTCTTCAGAGGATTTCACCTCACTTTTTTGTCCCAATGAAAAATGTTTTTTGAAAATGTGGGTTTTTTTGTGGAACAAGGATTGGAAAGCATCAGTAGAAAGGAGAAATTGTTTTCCCATATTAATTCTTACAGGAGAGAATTTCCCTTCCTAGGGGTAGATTTCATCTCACTTCCTGTTGTCTCCTTCCGTTTGCAAGTAGGAGTCGTTTGTAAGTTAGATGTTTGAAAGTAGGGTCCTGCCCTATATACTCAGCAGAAATTTGGGCCTTAGGTGTTGCTGTGGCCACAACACTGTAAGCCCTCACAGGGCCCTGCTGTGAAATATTAGATCAAGAATTGTAATTACATGCCCCTGTTGAACAGGAGCTGAAAAATTAGGCCTTAGGCACTGGTGCTGGTGCCACAACACTGCAACCCCTCACAGACACTCTAGTTGGAACGCAGGAACGAGCCCTGCTGCAAAGTATTGCTTCAAAAATTGTAATTACATGCCCCTGTTAGACAGGGGCAGAAAAATTGGGCCTTAGGCACTGGTGCTGGTGCCACAACACTGCAACCCCTCACAGACACTCTAGTTGGAACGCAGGAACGAGCCCTGCTGCAAAGTATTGCATCAAAAATTGTAATTACACGCCCCTGTTAGACAGGGGCAGAAAAATTGGGCCTTAGGCACTGGTGCTGGTGCCACAACACTGCAACCCCTCACAGACACTCTAGTTGGAATGCAGGAACGAGCCCTGCTGCAAAGTATTACATCAAAAATTGTAATTACACGCCCCTGTTAAACAGGGGCTGAAAAATTGTGCCTTAGGCACTGGTGGTGGCGCCCAGAACTAAAAATGTTCTTACAAGCTATCAGCGTGATGATTGAGGAGGAAGAGGATAATTACTCAGGGATAGTCACTCAGCATCAGCATAGGCAGTCTTTGAAGGGATCTGAGATTTCAAAAAAAATTATTCCTTTACATCAGCATCAGGTGCTTGGTAGCTGGTGGTGATCCAAGACTGATTCATTTTTATGAAGGTCAGCCGATCGACCGAGTCGGTGGACAGACGCACCCTGTGATCGGTTACCACGCCTCCAGCAGCACTGAATGTGCGTTCGAAAGAACGCTGGATGCAGGACAGGCCAGTAGCTCAATTGCATACTGTGCAAGCTCTGGCCAGTGATCCATCCTCAAGACCCAGTAACCCAGAGGATTTTCGGTGGGAAAGGTGTCCAAGTCTGATCTTGCCCCTAGGTATTCCTGCACCAAGTAAAACAGACGCTGGCGATGGTTGCTGGAACCGATCATACCTTGGGGCTGCGGACCAAAAAATTGTCTGAACGCATCGGTCAGACGGCCACCTTCTCCACCGCTCCTTCTTTGACTGACCGAAGCCTCAGCAACACGTTGTCCAGAAACAGGAGTTTGTAACCTCCCAGTCTCTGGGAACGCGTTGCACAGACCTTTCTGCAAGGCCTCCCGAAGATGTTTCATCCTCTGCTCCCTCTGCGATGGCAAGATAAGGTCCGCAACCTTACCCTTGTAACGTGGATCAAGGAGGGTTGCCAGCCAGTATTGGTCCTTCTCCTTGATACCACGAATACGAGGATCCTTACGCAGGCTTTGCAGGATCAGGGAGGCCATGCAGCGTAGGTTTGCTGAGGCATTCGGTCCGGAGTCCTCTGGGTCACTAAGGACAACAATGTCCGCAGCCACCTCCTCCCAGCCACGTACAAGTCCATGTGTTCCTTGGGACTGATCCCTTAAAGACTGCTGCTGATGCTGAGTGCCAGGCTCCACCTCCATACTGACACAATCTTCCTCCTCCTCCTCCTCCTCGTCCTCTTCCTGTGTGATCAGCGGGCACGCAGGAACACTGTCTGGATAAAGGGGGCCTTGAGAGCTAAGGAAGTCCTCCTCTTCCTGCCTCTGTTCTGCCTCAAGTGCCCTGTCCATTATTCCACGCAGCGTGTGCTCCAACAGGTGGACAAGGAGGACAGTGTCACTGATGCATGCACTGTCAGTGCTCACCATCCTCGTGGCCTCCTCGAATGGTGACAGGACAGTGCATGCATCCCTGATCATGGCCCACTGGCGTGGGGAAAAAAAACCAAGCTCCCCTGACTCTGTCCTGGTGCCATAGTCGCACAGGTACTCATTGATGGCCCTCTGCTGCGTGTGCAGCCGCTGCAGCATGGCCAACGTTGAGTTCCACCTGATGGGCATGTCACAGATTAGGCGGTACTTGGGCAGGTTAAACTCCTTTTGGAGGTCCGTCAGCCGAGCACTGGCATTATATGACCGGCGGAAATGCACACAGACTTTCCTGGCCTGCCTCAGGACATCCTGTAAGCCCGGGTACCTGCCCAAGAACCACTGCACCACCAAGTTAAGGACGTGAGCCAAACAGGGCACATGGGTCATTTGTCCCTGTCGGAGGGCAGAGAGGAGGTTGGTGCCATTGTCGCAAACCACCATTCCTGCCTTAAGTTGGCGTGGCGTCAACCACCTCTGAACCTGCCCCTGCAGAGCTGACAGAACCTCTGCCCCAGTGTGGCTCCTGTCCCCCAAGCACACCAGCTCAAGCACCGCATGGCATCTTTTGGCCTGTGTACTTGCGTAGCCCCTTGAACGCCTACGGAGCACCGCTGGTTCCGAGGAAGAGGCCATGGAGGAAGAAGAAGAGGAGGGGGTGGAGGAGAGAGGTGTGTCACAGTCAGCATTTTGGAGGCGTGGTGGCGGAACAACCTCCAACACTACTGCACCTTGTCCTGCATCCTTCCCAGCTGCCAGCAGAGTCACCCAATGCGCCGTGAAACTTAGGTAACGTCCCTGTCCATGCCTGCTGGACCATGAGTCAGCGGTAATATGCACCTTACCACTGACTGCCCTGTCCAGCGAGGCATGGACATTGCCTTCCACATGCCGGTAGAGAGCCGGAATCGCCTTCCGTGAGAAAAAGTGGCGTTTGGGTACCTGCCACTGAGGAACCGCACATTCCACAAACTCACGGAAGGGGGCAGAGTCTACCAACTGAAAAGGCAGCAGTTGAAGTGCTAGCAATTTTGCCAAGCTAGCATTCAACCGCTGGGCATGTGGATGGCTGGGAGCAAACTTCTTTCGGCGGTGCAGCAGCTGGGGCAGGGAAATTTGCCTGGTACAATCTGACGTCGGTGTACCAAAAGCAGATTGCCCACAAGTACTTGGCTGTGACACACCTAATTCTACACCTTCATTCCTCTCACTGCAGGTCTCAGAGAGGACTGAAGGTCTAGTGGGGTTGGAAATCTCAGCTGATGAGGAGCAAGGAGAGATCCTCTTTGTTCTTTGGTGTGGGTCTTTTAGATACGCTTGCCAACGAACTGCATGGCAGGTCAACATATGTCTGGTCAAGCATGTGGTACCCAAGCGGGAGATGTTTTGGCCACGCGATATACGCTTGAGACATATGTTGCAAATAGCAGCGGTGCGATCTGATGCACTCGTCTCAAAGAACTTTTTGAATAACGCGCAGAGACTGCACATGTGGAGCTTTGGGGTGTGATGCAGTCAATGTGCTGCCCTTAGGCTGGCCCCTGGAGGGCATCCTGCCTCGTTGGTGATGTGCCGCCTCCTCCTCCTCCTCTCTCCTATCAGGCACCCACGTTGAGTCAGTGACCTCATCATCCCCTCCCTCCTCATCACTGGAGCAAACCTGGCAGTATGCTGCAGCAGGGGGAGCATGACTGCCAGATTGCTGTCCTTCTTGGGCACCCCCTCTGTCCGTGCTCATGTTACTGCCTTCATCGAGCTCAGTATCAACCTCAGAGCCTTCCAAACGCTGGGCATCCTCCTGGAGCATGTACCCAACACTGTGGTCAAACAGTTCGAGGGAATCCTCAGGAGGACATGGTGGAGCTAGGGAAGGAGTCACTGATGACATTGAGCTGAGGGAAGAGGCCGCTGCTTTGCCAGACAAAGCACCCTGGGCATGGGTGAGAGAGGATGAGGAGGATGAGGACGGCTTGGTCATCCACTCGACCAAGTCTTCCGCATGTTGCGGCTCAACACGGCCAGCTGCCGAAAAAAAGGCCAAGCGTGTCCCATGGCCAGGTGCTGATGAGGATGCACCGTCTCCACGACCAGCACTAGACACAGAGCCTGCTTGCCCTCTCTTATTGGCATGTGACTGTCTGCCTCTCCTTCTTGGCCTTCCAGACATACTAATGGCCTGTAGCTGCACTAAGCTGGGATAGAACACCTGTAATTTTCTTCAGGTAGCTTTATATACTGTAACCAGACAAGCCTGCCTGTCAGTAGGAAGATAACAGGAATGGATCTAGCTGAACACTGTGAGCAGGACGCACTGCACTAAATGTAAATAGTCTAGCTGCCTGACCGTGGTACTAATAGGATCAAATAGAACACCTGTAATTTTCTTCAGGTAGCTTTATATACTGTAACCAGACAAGCCTGCCTGTCAGTAGGAAGATAACAGGAACGGATCTAGCTGAACACTGTGAGCAGGACGCACTGTACTAAATGTAAATAGTCTAGCTGCCTGACCGTGGTACTAATAGGATCAAATAGAACACCAGTAATTTTCTTCAGGTAGCTTTATATACTGTAACCAGACAAGCCTGCCTGTCAGTAGGAAGATAACAGGAACGGATCTAGCTGAACACTGTGAGCAGGATGCACTGCACTAAATGTAAATAGTCTAGAAGATAACAGGAACGGATCTAGCTGAACACTGTGAGCAGGACGCACTGCACTAACTGTAAATAGCAGGAACGGATCTAGCTGAACACTGTGAGCAGGACGCACTGCACTAAATGTAAATAGCAGGAACGGATCTAGCTGAACACTGTGAGCAGGACGCACTGCACTAAATGTAAATAGCAGGAACGGATCTAGCTGAACACTGTGAGCAGGACGCACTGCACTAAATGTAAATAGCAGGAACGGATCTAGCTGAACACTGTGAGCAGGATGCACTGCACTAAATGTAAATAACAGGAACGGATCTAGCTGAACACTGTGAGCAGGACGCACTGTACTAAATGTAAATAGTCTAGCTGCCTGACCGTGGTACTAATAGGATCAAATAGAACACCTGTAATTTTCTTCAGGTAGCTTTATATACTGTAACCAGACAAGCCTGCCTGTCAGTAGGAAGATAACAGGAATGGATCTAGCTGAACACTGTGAGCAGGACGCACTGCACTAAATGTAAATAGTCTAGAAGATAACAGGAACGGATCTAGCTGAACACTGTGAGCAGGACGCACTGCACTAAATGTAAATAGCAGGAACGGATCTAGCTGAACACTGTGAGCAGGACACACTGCACTAAATGTAAATAGCAGGAACGGATCTAGCTGAACACTGTGAGCAGGACACACTGCACTAAATGTAAATAGTCTAGAAGATAACAGGAACGGATCTAGCTGAACACTGTGAGCAGGACGCACTGCACTAAATGTAAATAGCAGGAACGGATCTAGCTGAACACTGTGAGCAGGACGCACTGCACTAAATGTAAATAGCAGGAACGGATATAGCTGAACACTGTGAGCAGGACGCACTGCACTAAATGTAAATAGCAGGAACGGATCTAGCTGAACACTGTGAGCAGGACGCACTGCACTAAATGTAAATAGCAGGAACGGATCTAGCTGAACACTGTGAGCAGGACGCACTGCACTAAATGTAAATAACAGGAACGGATCTAGCTGAACACTGTGAGCAGGACGCACTGTACTAAATGTAAATAGTCTAGCTGCCTGACCGTGGTACTAATAGGATCAAATAGAACACCTGTAATTTTCTTCAGGTAGCTTTATGTACTGTAACCAGACAAGCCTGCCTGTCAGTAGGAAGATAACAGGAACGGATCTAGCTGAACACTGTGAGCAGGACGCACTGCACTAAATGTAAATAGTCTAGAAGATAACAGGAACGGATCTAGCTGAACACTGTGAGCAGGACGCACTGCACTAAATGTAAATAGCAGGAACGGATCTAGCTGAACACTGTGAGCAGGACGCACTGCACTAAATGTAAATAGTCTAGAAGATAACAGGAACGGATCTAGCTGAACACTGTGAGCAGGACGCACTGCACTAAATGTAAATAGTCTAGATAGAAGATAACAGGAACGGATCTAGCTAAACTGAATACAGTGTATATATATATATATATGCAACACCTGGGATGCATATATATACACAATACACTGTAAGTGCAGCTAACTGACTGACTGTTCTGCCTAATCTATCTAACTCAAATCAAATGACACTGTCTCTCTCTCTCTCTATCTCTCAGCACACCGGAACACACACTACACAGGGCCGCCGTGCAGGCGGCCTTATATAGTGTGGGGCGTGTACTAAATCCCCTGAGCCATAATTGGCCAATGCCACCCTGGCTTTGGCCAATTACAGCTCTCTCTACTGACGGCGCTGTGATTGGCCAAGCATGCGGGTCATAGTGCATGCTTGGCCAATCATCAGCCAGCAATGCACTGCGATGCCGCAGTGAATTATGGGCCGTGACGCGCCACACGAATTTGGCGCGAACGGCCCATATCGTTCGCAATTCGACGGACGGTCGAACAGCCGATGTTCGAGTCGAACATGGGTTCGACTCGAACACGAAGCTCATCCCTAATCGCCACATATATATCTGATTGTATCTTTACCCCGGTTGTAGCCCTGTATATTTTAAATACCTTTTCCCAAAATGATCGAATTTCTGGACAAAAATACCAGATATGCGACATTGAGCCTTTTGCTACTTCACATCTCCAACATCTGTCTGTATTATCTGAATTTATTTTGTTCATATCAACTGGGCATTTATACCACCTGGCTAGTATTTTGTAATTTCTTTCTTGATGCCTAGTAGAGATTGATAATTTATGAGTTACTGTAATTGCTTTTTCCCATTTAGCTCTAGGGATAACCATCCCTAGTTCCTCCTCCCATTTTTTTTATGTATTGTAACCCTTCCTCCTTGTTTTCTGAAATTAAATATTTATACACAACAGATAAGATATGTGTGGGTCTATGTTTCTGTAACAGTATTTTTTCTAACCCTAACAATGATCTATTCATTATGGAATCCTTCGTCAAAGATGAAATGTATTGCTGGAGTTGTCCATGCTGAAACTTTCTATATTCGGTACCAAGGGCCTCCAATGGGGGGAGTTTATTTTCTTCCATTATTTCCACTATCCTCGTATCATCCCTCCTTTGCCACTTTAGGAAGGTCTTGGCTTTAAAAGCAAGTGGGAATTCCGGGTTGCTAAAGAGGGGGGTCATTGGACCTCTCAATGTAGATCCTATCCCCCTTTTTATCAAATCGTCCCACACTTTCAAGGTTGATACGACCAAGAAGGGCATATCCCCTTCCCGGGGTCTATATTCCCTCTTAATCCAAGGTAATGATTTCAGTTTTATGTCTGTGACTTCTTCCTCCAGTTTCACCCATTGTTTGTTGTCCATATTATGGAACCAATCCACAATCCTGGTTATAAATATTGATCTGAGGTACAACGAAATGTCTGGGAGAGCCAGTCCACCATCCTTTTTTAGTCTATATAATGTTTTCCTATTTATTCTGGCGCTCTTTTTTGCCCAAATGAAACTTCCTATAGCCTTACGGATTTGATTCATTACGGTTCTTAAGGGATATATAGGTATCGTTTGGAGTATATAAATGATTTTAGGCAGTATATCCATTTTTACAATGTTTATCCTTCCCATCCAGGAAAAGGTCCCTCTATCATAAAGTTGTAGTGTCTTTGTTATTTTACGTATTAGTGGAAGATAGTTAAGTTCCTGTATCTTATTCATCTCTCTAGGGATAAAAATTCTGAGGTATTTAATTGCCTCCTCCTGCCATTTAAATGAAAAGTTTTTTTTTAGGAGCTCAACCAAAGTGTTAGACAGAGAAATATTTAAGGCCTCAGATTTATTATAATTCACCTTAAAATTACTCAAATCTCCAAATCTTTTAAATTCTGCTATTAGATTTGGTATTGTCACCACCGGATTTGTGATGTACAATAACACGTCATCTGCATATACTGACATTTTATAGTCAATCTGCCCTACCTTGATGCCTTTAATGTCATTATTCTTCCGAATCGCTATTAAGAGGTGTTCCATAACTAATACAAATAAAATTGGGGACAATGGACATCCTTGACAAGTTCCATTGGTGATATTTACTGTATCCCATAACTCCCCATTTGCCCGTATTCTGGCCATTGGATTATGATAAAGGGCCATTATTTTATCCTGCAGTAGGGGACCAATCCCCCACTGCTTTAATGTCTCCCTGAGAAAGCTCCATCCCACCCTGTCAAATGCTTTTTCGGCGTCCACTGCCAACAGGCAGGATGGGATGGAGCATCTCCGGGCATATTCCACCAGTGTTAATGTTTTAAGCGTATTATCTCTCGCCTCTCGCCCCTTTATAAAGCCCACCTGGTTTAGATGTATATGTGCCGGTATTATTGGGGTAAGTCTGTTAGCGATAATCTTTGAATACAATCTAATATCAATATTAGTCAAGGATATTGGCCTATAATTACCACAGAAAGAGGGATCCTTTTCCGGTTTAGGTATGAGTGAGATATATGCCTGTAGGCTATGCGGGACAAACGGTTGAGAGGTAGATACAGAGTTAAACGTTCTTTTAATAATAGGGATTAAGACATCTTTAAATGTTTTATAAAACCGTGGGGTAAAACCATCCGGGCCTGGGCTTTTCCCTATCACTAATGAATCTATTACTTTTTGTATTTCTATCTCTGAAAATTCTTGTTCCAACTGTTCTATATCTGTTGTTGCTAGTGATGGTAATGCTGTGTCTTTGATATATTGTTGTATATTTTCTTGATATCTTATCGGATCTGTATTTGCTAATTGGTTTGGTAAATTATATAGATTATTATAAAAAGTATGGAATGCTTTCAAGATACCTTTTGGATCATATATCATTTCATCATTATCTGCTTTGATTTTAACAATGGATGAGGTGTTAATTCGCTGACGTAAAGCTCTTGCCAGTAATTTACCCGGTTTATTGCCATGTTGGTAAAATAACGTACGATTTTTATCCCTAATTTGTAATGTCTGCTCATTAAGTAGATTTTGCAGTTCCGTTTTCTTTTCTGTTAATTCTAATAATACTTCTCCAAGAGGATTTTGCTTATGCTGAGTTTCCAGTTTAGATATCTCCTTCAGGAGGTGGGTCGTTCTATTCCTTTTTGCCTTTTTTAGTCTAGCCCCATGCTTTATGAATAGGCCCCGAACTACGCATTTCAACGCTTCCCATTGGATCAAAAGGGAGGTAGTATCGCTTATATGATCTTTAGAAAAGTTTATTATTGCCCTCTTTATTTCTGAAACGCATACCTCATCCAATAGCAAATTATCATTCAATTTCCAGGTACCTCTTGAGCTCCTCTCCCTGGAAATATCTAATACTAGAAATATCGGTGCATGATCTGACCATATGGCACTGCCAATTTCAGAGGAGGAAGTCACAGCTACTCCCAGCTGATTCATCAGAAAGAAATCGATTCTGTGATAAGTACCATGAACCTTGGAGTGGAACGTATAGTCTCTTTCCAGGGGATGGAGCGCCCTCCATATATCGACCAGATAATGCTTAGCCATTACTTCCCTAAATTTGACTTTATCCTTAGCCTTCTGCATTATTAATGTTGCTGAAGTATCCCTATCATTATCCAATATAAAATTAAAGTCTCCCCCAATTATCGTAATCCCTTCCGCTTTTTCCATAAGATCTGTGATCAATTGTGCTCCTACTTTAGATTGTCCCTGGTTAGGTAAATATACATTAATAAATGTATATTTCTTACCAAATATTAGGAGCTTAAGAAATATTGCCCTACCGTCTCTATTTCTCCATTCTTCCAAAACCTGATGTGGTAATGACTTATGTATCGCTATAGAGGCTCCTCTCGATTTTGAATATGCGAAGGAGTCATGATACCAAGCGTTATAATATCCCTTTTGCAACTTGGGTATATGGTCCGCCCGAAAATGGGTCTCTTGAAAAAAAATCACATTTACTTTTTGTCTGTGGAAAGAGTACAGAACCTGCGCCCTCTTTGCCGCTGAATTTAAACCTCTAACATTATAAGAGCATATTTTAATTGAGTCCATACGGAAAAGGAGAGAGAAAGAAAAGAAAAAAAAAAAAGCCACAAATCTGTTACCACTCACCCCAATCAACCCAGCCACACAACCTATCTACTCACTATCTATTCGACTCCTTCGAGTCTAACCTTACCAAGTAAGTTCCCTAGATTGGGGAATAAAAGGATATCCTCCCCAGGATTGAACGTGCCTAGCCCAGGCTATATTTTTATTATTCCAAAAAAAAAAAAAAATACCCCACGGTATCAGTAAAAAAAAAAAAAACTCCTCTAATCAGGCATATTATATAAACAGTTATAGCCCATATATCCTTAAAGAAAAAAGATAGAATAAAAAAAAAAAATTAAATAAAAATATAGAAAAAATTATATAAAAAAAAATAGATTAATAAATAAATTCTGTATCCATTACAAAATTTAGTGGGAGAGGGTAAAAAAAAAAAAAAAAAAAAACCATGAACCCCCAAAATAGTCCCCCTATCCCACCCAGTAAGTTAAAGAACCTCAACCGGATCAACTATCTAGTGTGATATACAAAATAGTGCACATATAGGAACAACATTTTCATTTTTCTTGCCATAACCCCTACCCCAATATATATCAAGCCTTGTACGAATACCTTCAGTGAAAAAAAAAAAAAAAAAAAGGGAAAAAAAATCCCCCAACCCCCACGCCCTCCCCACGTCAAATACCAATCAAACCTTGTGCATCACTGGTGCCTAGTGAGTTATAGTGGAATATTGCCAAACATAAAAGAAAAACATGAAAACCCTAAAAAAAAACCCTGTCCCACCCAGTAAAGTGTAAACTTGAGGACAGTCAGCCATATCTACTGTCCAGTGTAGAAAAAACATGAACCCCCAAAATGGTCCCCCTATCCCACACAGTGAGTTAAAAAACCCTCAACCGCATCAGCTATCTAAAGTGATACACAAAATAGTGCACATATAGGAACACCATTTTCATTTTTCTTGCCTTAACCCCTTCCGCCATATACATCAAACCATGTACAAATACCTTTAGTGAGAAGAGAGGAAAAAAAAAAAAAAAAAAAAGGGGGGGGGGGGGAATCTCCCGACCCCCACGCCCAAAAAAAAAAAAAAAAAAAATAACAAATAAAACCCCACCGACCAAACATGATAAAGATAATGTGCATTTAAAAAACTCTGAAAAACTATCAGGAACATATTTTGACTTATAACAAATAATCCATGTCAATCATTTGCAATAATAAAAAAAAAAAATTAGATACCCCAACTCATGTCTAAAGATATACATAGTAACCATATTCAATTCATTTAGTATGCATCAATTTAATATATTCTAGTATGAGCAATTTACAGGGCATGGATGTAGAGACATAATATATCAACAAAACTACACAAAAAAAGTAACAATACATATAAATGTGATATACAATATATCTATTTGAAAAAAAAAACACCTTACCAGCGTTGTAGAGACTAAATATGTCTACAAAATATGATTTTGAAACTCAGATTTTGCAATGTGCACGGTGCCTTCCAGCCCTGACTCTATATGTAGAGTAGAACAGTCTCTCTATATAAAAAGTAAAATATCAGATGTAATTATTCAACCATTAGAATCAAGAATATATATTTCAGTAAATTGATGAATTACAATTACCACTCAAAGCACGAGTAACTGAAATTACCTCGCTTAGTAAAAGGATAGAATCAATAATATTTCAGAGTCACATCCAGGGAATGGTTAAAAGCAATAAGCCTCTTTGTGAAGGGTTCCTTCAGGAGAAACAGGAAGCAGCTCAGCTCAGCAATATGTTGAGAGGACCCCAAAACAACCATGCAGGTCAAACAGCATAACAGAGCACTGTGCTTCCCATAACTGGGAACCTGCGAGTTCAAAAATCAGCAATCAGAAGGAGTACTATATAAAGAAAGAAAAAGATCTATTTCCAAATAAATAAATTGGGTTGAGAATGAAGGACTTACTCAAAATGGATGGCAGGGAGGACACAGGGTGGTTGACCGGAAGGACCGCAACGTTACCTGCCTCACATCAGAGGGGAATGACAGAGTGTGGCAGGGAAATCCCCGCTTTATACCCTCTCTGGCGTGACGGCGTCTGACTCGCCGTCACACCGCGGACAAATCGTAGGAAAGCAATATAGCGGCGCCGTTCATGACGCGGGTGCATGTCCACAGAACGGCGGCCATTTTAGAAAATCTTGTGCCCGCACAGGGACACGGAAAACAACCTTCAGAGAAACATCAGGGGTAGGGGAACACCCCAATCTCTAAGGAAAACAAGGACTGACAAATAGTAACCCGAAGGCATGGGACCCAGCTTGCTCCATGAAGAGGCACAAAACTGTCAGAATATTGATTAAAGACCAGCAGTATAGTGCCCTGGGTGTCCGCACATTCCAAAAAAAGGGGTGGAGGAAGGGGTGAAAAGGCAACATGCATGGATTGCAAACTGAGTATAATATAAAAATAAAACATTTGTAAAATATAAATAATTAATTTTAAATATGAATACATGGTTGGTTTTGAAGAAAAAATAAATAAATAAATAAATTTTGGGTAGAAATTGAAGAAAAGGCTTGAAACTTAAGACATCGTTTAAACCAGGATATTTAAGGGCATTCAAATCAAAGATCCACCTGGTCTCTGGTTGCAGCAGAATCCTATCGTAGTCCCCCCCTCTTTCATTAGGGGGACATATTCAAGGGCAAATAAGTGCATTTTTGTGTCGTCAAATTGATGACACAAGCCTAGATGACGGCTAATGGGGGTCTCCATCTTTTTTTAAGTACCAAGGAGACAAGGTCTCTAATTCGGTGGAAAAAAGGACGTTTGGTTTTCCCAACATAAAAAGCATTGCACTCACACATCATCAGATAGACCACACCAATAGATTGACAAGTGGCTAGGAGTTTAGGATTGTAAACTCGTCCATTGGGAAGAACAATATTGCGTGGTGCGTAGATATATCTACAAAAATCACACTTGTGGCAAGGTCTAGTTCCCTTGGTATTTGTGCTGTTCTTTACTGTTGATTTACTAATCAAGGTCTGATTAGTAAACAAACATGGGACTTTCTCAATGTCCCTTGCCCAAATTTCCCACACTATATGCCCTTCCTAAAATCCACAAGGATTTATAAAATCCTCCTGGCCACCCCATAGTGTCTGGGAATG
The DNA here is from genome assembly GCA_037952925.1 of Lithobates clamitans. Classification (NCBI taxonomy): domain Eukaryota; kingdom Metazoa; phylum Chordata; class Amphibia; order Anura; family Ranidae; genus Lithobates; species Lithobates clamitans. Next base: position 5,136,532 of record JBBGZY010000394.1, on the reverse strand, counting down.
GTTGACTGAGAGGGCCAGTCAACCAATTGATGACTTTCTTAGACCCCACGTTGAGGACTTAGCATCATACCTACAGGACACCAGTGACCTTCTTAGAACACTGGATGGCCTAGCCATCCCTGAGGAAGCGTGGCTTGTCACCTGGATGTGGAGGCCCTCTACAACTCCATCCCCCATTATTTGGGGGTTGCGGTTGTGGAGGGCTTCATTTCTCGGAATACCGATGTATCTCCCGCCTATAGGTTCGTTTTGAACTCGTACAACCTTACCTTTACTAAGTGGATCAGTCTACTTTGACATTTTTGGATATAACAATCTTTGTTAACTCTTATAGAACCATAGATACCACTCTATTCCGCAAGCCCTCAGTGGGAAATTCTCTACTGTATGCTAATAGCTCACATCCACATTCCACAATAACTAATGTGCCGTATGGACAATATTTAAGGCTTAGGAGAAACTGCAGTGAAAATGCTCATTTCGAACATCAGGCCAACGCATTAAGAGATCGCCTTAGACTACGAGGCTATAGTAACAAATGCCTCAAAAGAGTCTATACGAGGGCCAAGAAACAGGACCGCTCCCATCTCATCCATGGTCGGACCATCTCAAGACCTGACCCTGGTTTGAGATTAATCACTAGATTCTCCGGATAACACCAGCAGGTACGTGATTTATTACAGAAACATTGGTACCTGCTGATGGGAGACCCTAACGTCTCCAAACATTTAAAAGATCATTCGAGATAACATACAGACGCTCTCGATCTGTTAGGGATCATATTGTCTATAGTCACTATGCTCCTTTTTCCAAAAACAGCACAAATACCAAGGGAACTAGACCTTGCCACAAGTGTGATTTTTGTAGATATATCTATGCATCATGCAATATTGTTCTTCCCAATGGACGAGTTTACAATCCTAAATTCCTAGCCACTTGTCAATCTTTTGGTGTGGTCTATCTGATGATGTGTGAGTGCAATGCTTTTTATGTGCGGAAAACCAAACGTCCTTTTTTCCACCAAATTAAAGACCACGTCTCCTTGGTACTTAAAAAAAGATGGAGACCCCCATTAGCCGTCATCTAGGCTTTGTCATCAATTTGACAACACAAAAATGCACATCTTCGCCCTTGAATATGCCCCCTCTAATGAAAGGGGGGAATACGATAGGATTCTGCTGCAATGAGAGACCAGGTGGATCTTTGATTTGAATGCCCTTAAATATCCTGGTTTAAACGATATCTTAAGTTTCAAGCCTTTTCTTTAATTTCTACCCAACATTTATTTATTTATTTATTTATTTATTTATTTTTTCTTCAAAACCAACCATGTATTCATATTTAAAATAAATTATTTATATTTTACAAATGTTTTATTTTTATATTATGCAATCCATGCTTGTTGCCTGTTCACCCCTTCCTCCACCCCTTTTTTTGGGATGTACGGACACCCAGGGCACTCTACTGCCGGTCTTTAATCAATATTCTGACAGTTTTGTGCCTCTTCATGGGGCAAGCTGGGTCCCATGCTTCCGGGTTACTATTTGTCAGTCCTTGTTTTCCTTAGAGATTGGGGTGTTCCCCTACCCCTGATGTTTCTCTGAAGGTTGTTTTCCGTGTCCCTGTGCGGGCACAAGATTTTCTAAAATGGCCGCCATCTGTGGACACGCACCCGCGTCATGAACGGCGCCGTCATATTGCAGCCCGGGGGGCGCATGCGCATCCGCATTCCTCCGATTTGTCATTTTGCCACACTCTGTCATTCCCCTCTGATGTGAGGCAGGTAACGTTGCGGTCCTTCCGGTCAACCACCCTGTGTCCTCCCTGCCATCCATTTTGAGTAAGTCCTTCATTCTCAAACCAATTTATTTATTTGGAAATAGATCTTTTTCTTTCTTTATATAGTACTCCTTCTGATTGCTGATTTTTGAACTCGCAGGTTCCCAGTTATGGGAAGCACAGCGCTCTGTTATGCTGTTTGACCCGCATGGTTGTTTTGGGGTCCTCTCAACATCTTGCTGAGCTGTGCTGCTTCCTGTTTCTCCTAAAGGAACCCTTCACAAAGAGGCTTATTGCTTTTAACCATTCCCTGGATGTGACTCTGGAATATTATTGATTCTATCCTTTTACTCAGCGAGGTAATTTCAGTTACTCGTGCTTTGGGTGGTAATTGTAATTCATCAATTTACTGAAATATATATTCTTGATTCTAATGGTTGAATCATTACATCTGATATTTTCCTTTTTATATAGAGAAACTGTTCTACTCTACATATAGATTCTTTTTGCCCCTCTCTGCATACCCTGCTGGGGAGTCAGGGCTGGAAGGCACCGTGCACCTTGCAAAATCTGAGTTTCAAAATCATATTTGTAGACATATTTAGTCTCTACAACGCCGGTAAGGTGTTTTTTTTTTCAAATAGATATATTGTATATCACATTTATATGTATTGTTACTTTTTTGTGTAGTTTTGTTGATATATTATGTCTCTACATCCATGCCCTGTAAATTGCTCATACTAGAATATATTAAATTGATGCATACTAAATGAATTGAATATGGTTACTATGTATATCTTGAGTATGTATTGTTGATTTTCTATTTTGTAGTTGATCAGATGCCATACTATATCTCCTGAGGAAGCTTTAGCAAGCGAAACATGTTGAGAAAGTGGTATTAACCTCTGTATCACATCCTCATTAGGATTTTTTGTAATTGTTCTATGTTGTGTTGCTTCATGGCTTTTTTAAAGATTTACAAATACAATATATATATATTTTTTATCCTTTTGATGCAATTTCTCACTTGCCTATTGAACACCTCAAAAGTCCCTGGCATCATAGGCCTCAAGTCCCTCTTTCTTTGTTCGACATACAATCACAGTTTAAAAATAAAGACACAGAATTCCAGCCATTTTTGTCACCAGTGACTCATTATGAGTAAATAATTATTTGTGTCCAGAGTTTGAATTTAAATAAGGTCCTTGTGTTTCAGTGCATTAATTATTCCTCAGCTATCCAAAGCCATACTGAATTCAGTAATCATAAATACTCTAATGCCACGTACACACGGTCGGACATTGATCGGACATTCTGACAGCAAAATCCTCTGATTTTTTCCGACGGATGTTGGCTCAAACTTGTTTTGCCTACACACGGTCGCACAAAGTTGTCGGAATTTCCGATCGACAACCACGCGGTCACATACACCACGTACGACGAGACTAGAAAAGGCCGGTTCAGAACCAAGCATGGCACCCTTTGGGCTCCTTTTGCTAATCTCGTATTAGTAAAAGTTTGGTGAGAGACGATTCGCGCTTTTTCAGACTCGTGGCTTTCAGATCGTTTTCTGACGTTCAGTTTGTGCCTGTGGGTTTGTATCTGCTCTTCAGTGCGTGCAAGCAAGTTCCGCGTGACTTTAAGGAGTCATTGTATTCTTGTTCGTTCGTTACTGGTTTTCAGGTCGCTCTTCACAGGCCTTGCTGTTCTTCAGTGCGTTCTGTTACTTCGTTCTGAGCAGCCGACCGTTTTCTAGCCATGTTTCGTATGCGTACTCCTTGTAGAGTTCGTGCTGTGCGGGGGCTTGGTGTTGGGGTCCTGACCTTGACACAAGTCCAGTCCATGAACAGGGTGAGGAGGAGTTCATGGACCAAGAATTGGTTGCTTCAGCGTGACCAGTTCTGTCATATGCCTTTGCTCCGTGAGATCCGTGAGAATAATCCTGATGATTTCAGGAACTTTCTCAGGATGACGGACCCCGTGTTTCACCGTTTGTTGGCTTCGCTGACCCCCTATATCAGCAGGCAGGATACCTGCATGAGGCAATCCATCACTCCGGAGCAGAGGTTGGTCGCTACCTTGCGGTATTTGACCACAGGGAGAAGCCTGCAGGACCTCAAGTTCTCGACAGGCATCTCCCCCCAGGCTGTGGGGATCATTATCCCAGAGACCTGTTCTGCCATCATCCAGGTCCTGCAGAACGAAATATGAAGGTAAGATTTTTATCCATTTATATCACATTTTATTGTATTGAATGTTTGCTAATATATTGTATTTCTTTCCTCATTCCCTAATTACCATGATTGTAATATGCTGTGAATGTCCCCTTTGTTCTCATGCATGCTGGATTTTTATGTAATTATTATTTTATGCCCTTCATACATATTTGCCCTTCACTAACCTACCCAGCATGGTGTCTCCTGCCCTATATTCACCTCATGTAGTCACTTAACAATGTATTTTATCAGCTCCATAGTAGTGCTTTACCCCAAACACCCCCTAAAATGTTTGGAAATGTTATTTTTGATCTTAATTCAGGCAGAGTGCCAGAGGCTTTTTTTGTGGTGTCCCCAAATTTTTGGTAACCCTCCCTCCCCCCAACTGCTAAGTCAGCTGATCCCAATTCTCTATCTATCCTCAATCATCTATCTGCTGACTTTGCCAAACCCATACACACTATACCCACCTCTTTACTGGTCAGATTTATGGATGATTTCCCCAAAGCATGTAGTGCAAGGGCCTGCCTGTATACTTTCCAATGGAACTGTTTTAAGTTTTTGTATCCTATTATTATCTTGATAGGTAATAGCAGAATGTCCAAATGTCCTCAAATGTGTACAATGTGTATTTATATCTTTGTATTCAGACACTTCTTACCTGTCCAGTGGTCTGCCAATAGTGTAACTAAGGAGGGGCTGTTCCAAGTAATACCCTGTATTTAGGCATTCATCTCTCAATGAAGTAAGGAGGGTTACCTGTCCAAGAGTTCCCCCCCCCTATAATGTTAGAAATGGCCCATGAGGAGGGGGAGGGGGAATATGATAGGTGTACCTTATACTTTGTTGTTGTTAAATTCCCCTTAATAAATGCTATCTGGAGGTTGCCCCAGAATGTTTGTGTCTAATCTGCTTGCCAGGTTTCTGTGAAAAAATAGTAATGTTTATTTTTTTTTCCTCAACAGTTTCCTTCAACGCCACAGGAATGGCAGACTGTGGCCTCCCACTTTGCCCAGCGGTGGGACTTTCCTAACTGTGGAGGGGCAATTGATGGGAAACACGTCCACATCGTCCCACCACCCAACTCGGGGTCATACTATTATAATTACAAGGGGTTTAATAGTATAGTGATGTTGGCGGTGGTGTCGGCTAATTACGACTTCTTGTATGTGGACGTGGGGAAGAATGGCCGGATGTCCGATGGTGGAGTGATCGCCCAGACGGAGTTCTACAGGCGTCTCCAGAATGGCAGCTTGGACTTGCCACCTCCAGAGGACAATGTTGAAGGTCTCCCATTTGTGTTCGTTGCTGATGAAGCGTTTGCGCTGGGGGACCACCTGATGCGGCCATTCCCGATGAGGACCCTCACCCTGGAACAGAGGGTTTTTAATTACCGGCTGGCCAGAGCCCGAAGAGTGGTGGAGAACACATTTGGAATCCTGGCCAGCCGGTTCCGATTATTTCTGACACCCATCCATATGGCGGAGTATAAACTGAACCATATAATACTGGCGTGCTGTGTTCTCCATAATTTTTTAAGAAAACATTCAGCCAACTATGGTGGCTCAGTTGGGCCTGAGGCCGGAATCCCAAATACATCAACAATGACGGCGCTTGAAAGTGGCCGTCCTGGCTTGCCCTCCCTGAATGCCCGTGATGTCCGGTTACGCTACCTGGAGTTCTCTGCGGGTAGGGGGGCTATCAATATGCCAGACAATCTGTGACACCTTTTTCAAATAAAAAACAACCAAAAGAAATTCTTGGTGGACATTTACTGCTTGTGTTTGTTTTAGCTGACCCTAACAGAAATGTGTTGAGTGCAGAAAATGTCGTGATTGGGTAACCTTATAAAAAATAGTGTTGGCTGGTACTTCCTAAATGCCAAAACACATTTCACTACAAGTGCACTTGCAACTGCACTGAACCTGCACTTGTAGTGCAAAGTGTATTTGCCCTTAGGAAATAACCCCCATTTTTGCATAAAACAGCTATTACATCACCCCAAAAGTGTTGTAGTGTTGAGACAATAATCCACACATTCTTGAGTAAGGCACTTTTTTATACCTGCACAATCAAATGTGCATTTACCAAAGGTTTTTAAAACAAACCAACATGTTTGTTGTATAACAATTTTTGGGGGGGCATTATCAAAAATCGAAATAAAACAGATAAAACAGGCCTGTGTAAAACCAACAAGAAAGCCAAAAAACTTGAACTTACAAAGTTCACATATGGTAAAACCTGAAGGCTATATCAGACATGAGTATTTAGGAACTGTGTTTGATATAGCGTTCAGATGGGGGGAAATCACCCCTGGAAAAGCCAAATTTGGAAGATGCACACCAATTTACGAATGTCAACATGTGCGACCTGCCATCACGGGGGATCAAGGGACATGTTTTGGGGGAGCAAGCCCTTCCTCAACGCTACTTTATAATTGAGGAAGGGGTTGCACCCCCAAAACGCGTCCATTGATCTCCAGTGATGGCAGATAGCACATGTTGGCACACTGTGTGCATCCTCCAAATTTGGCTTTTCTAAACATTGTAAAAATTTTAGTAAGATAAAACAGGTGATTTTGTGGGGTTTAAATTCGCCCCAAAACATCAATGATGTTATTATTTTTTTTAATAACATCACTGATTTGTTGCTGGATGTTTTGCAATTGGAGATTACACCCCATGATCTCCCCGATCAGTATCTGGGCACTTTCAGATGTAAAGCGTTCTGGATCACGATCACCTAAAAAGAGATAAAGAACAAAAAAAAAGGTCTCAAAAATCTGCCACCATCCATATCTTTTACCTGAGCCTGTGGTTGCAGACACTCACCTGTTGTGGTGCCAATCTCCACCACATCTTCTTCTTCCTCCTGCTCAGCTTCTTGTGTTGGTATTTCCCCTTCTTCCAGAGGGGGGTCTCTGGTCTCCTCGGATGAGGGGTGTCCTCCGAGTCTTTTCTCCCCTATGTAAAACAAAAATGGTATAATTAGCACACAGATATTTGATGGCAGAACTAGAAATAGGAAACATTGCTTGGAAGTGGGGTACAATTGTCTATTTTAGCAGAGTTCCAAGATGTATATTTTTTATTGCCCTTCGTCAAGCTGCAATACTTTACCTGTTTAGTACAAGCTTCACAGATGGAGACCCCCCTATAGTATACACTGGAGCACCTGTGTGCCCCCCCTAATAAAAATGGTGTTCTTGTGTCCCACACTAGTGCTCCAGTGTCCAGATGTGAAAACAGCTGTTCAGTGTCCTCTCCTTACACACAATCTAGTTGGCATTTCATTCTAGTAACAAACCCATCTACACAAACAAATATTTGGCATCCAAGTAGGCCCCCAAAAATGTGTGAAAATGCATATGGCCTAAACAATGGTGTTCTAGAGGCCGAAAGAAAAATGTTTGATACGAACGAATAATGGGCCCATGAACATTAAAGTTGACCTTTTTAAACGTTACAATTACTAAAAGCATATGGAGCAGAACGAACGGAATAAAGACAGAAAGAATAGGAACACAGCACGAGCTGTCCCGTGTCGGAATTTCTTCTGAGCATGCGTGGCACTTTGTGCGTCGGAACAGGCCACACACGGTCGGAATTGACGCGATCGGATTTTGTTGTCGGAAAATTTTATCTCCTGCTGTCCAACTTTGTGTGTCAGAAAATCCGATGGAAAATGTCCGATGGCGCCCACACACGGTCGGAATTTCCGACAACACGCTCCGATCGGACATTATCCATCTGAAAATCCGACCGTGTGTACGGGGCATAAAAGTGCATAGCATCTTTTATGTTTTTTTCTAGGAAAGAAGGATTATGAGCTGCAGCATCGTCTTTTAAAAAGTGGCTTTTCAGAGCTTTGAGTAAGTATTTCAAGTAAAACTTAACCTCACCATCGTCTTTTTTTCTCCCACTCAGTCCATCACCAGCACCTTTTCTGGGTGCAGGGGACTGATAATCCAACCATGAACAGTGAATGGTAAGTGTGCATGACATTTAGGCATTGAAAAGGACACCTGAAGAAGGACCCTGCTTTCTGTACATAGAAGAAGTGAGAGGACTTTGGACCAGAATGTCATGCAACTACAGATTAGTAAAAGGGGCACAGGGTTTTTTTCTTTATTTCTGTGCTAGATTAGTGAGTGGGGAATGGGTTAGCAGTTTGGCAGCAGCCTGTAGAGTAGCTTTAACGGTTGATAACGAAGGCTTCACAACTAGATGCAAATGTATTGAGTGTGAACAATGTTTTAGTGATTATGGATGATCGGCCAATTTAAACTTGTTTTCAACGAGAAATTAATTATTTGCCTTTAAAATTTTGTCAAAATTAGCCTCTCATTTCACCATGTGGCATTATTGGGTGAGATAAACTAAATATAAAAAGAAAGGTCCCATTTAAAGCCATGAGTGCCCTGTTTCCCTAACTTTGACATCCCTGTGCCTTGTTCAAAAAAGCAATGTCAGACCCAATTACAGTGTGGCATGGCTTTTTTTTTAACCCATCACTGTGTGATATGGTTTTATGACATGGCTACCAAAGCCACATGATCCCAATGACAATGCTAACATGTTGATTACATGACTTTGTTAATAAACAAGGAATTTGGGTTGTTGTTAAAGTTAGCATTAGATTTAGGGTTAAGCTGGCCATACATGGCTTGAATTTCAGTTGATTTGTGTGAATTGGTTGAAATTCGAGCTGTGGATGGCTCTGCTGACTTCATTCAGCTTGAAAATGTTGTGACTGCAGTCATTGTTTAAGTATTTTAACAGTCACAGGTGCAGGCTGCCAGAACAGCAAGCAGTGGGAAATCTGTCTACATTAATCTACATTATTTAGTGTGGATGGGGTAATCTGTGGATTTCTCCAATTCTCCCATTAGGAGAAATCTTTACCTGCATGGACAGCTTTAGTAAGGCCCCTTTCACACCAGGGGATTGATTTGATCCGTCTATTTTTCACTCATTGTTCTCTATGGGGCGGCCAATGTCAACGGACATGTGTCTGTTGTCACCCACCGGCATATGATCCGGTCTGCTAAAAACAGATGGAAGGGGATATGCTTGCCATCAGATCAGAGCGGATAACAATCAGATGGAAACGGACATGTAGTACGTTTCCATCCAATTGCCCCATAGAGAGCAGCGGGCTGTGTCCATGTCCACTCTGCATAGTGGAGCGGGCATGGACCTGTCATCTGCCTGCTCAGCTGGGAAGAGTGGAGAGATCCTCCATTGAGCCAGGAGATCCACTTGGATACATTCCACATCATGTGAAAGGGGCCTTGGACTTACTGTTGGGGTTAGAATTAGCATTTGTTATAGCAGTAGATTTAGGGTTTGGGTCATGGTTAGCATTTTTTGGCACAAGAACAGGTCTAAGTACATAATTGAAAGGATCATCCAGAATCTTCAGAAGCCAATAAAAGCATATTACACCCTTAATAACACCGATAAAATTTTAATTTTGTCTTCCTTATTGACACCCTTTGCTTTCTGGAAAAAAGGCGAACTTCCTAAAAATGTTTAAATTTTTTTCTGATTTCTGTAAGCTGATAGCACCTAATTTCACGTATCCCTGGTACTGAAGGAGACAGATAAAAGTTCCTACTGAAGAATCTGTAGTATCTTATATTCTTTCAAAATAACCCTTCTGAAAGCAAAGCACGGGCACAAGAAAATGATTGTCCCTTTGCAAATGAATGTTGAATTTTGTGTCTCCCTTAACAATTAAAAGCTATTAAGGACATTCAGAAACTACAACATACTGTACAGTACATCAACCAGCAAAAACAAAAACAAAACAAAAACTAAAAAGAGTAAAATGCAAAACTCAATTACTGGTACATATTAGTTTACTTAGAGATCAATAACAGATTGAGATTAAGTGGACATTATGATATACTACACTTTGCAAATTGCTCTTTTTCATTTTGGCATTAAGTGAGAAAACAAGGTTTTTTTTTTTTTTTTGGGGGGGGGGGGGTGCACTCTTTCTTGTACCTGTTAAAGTATCTGGAATTAATTGTGAAAAGGAAACATTTCTTTTGACTGAGCTCCTTTTTGACTGAGCTCCTCAATTTTGCCTGTAAGTCAGACTAACATATATTTTGTGATCTAATTGACATCATGATTTTGTTTCACGTGTTGCACAACAGAAAATTAATTTTCCCCCTGCAAAAGCGTGTTAAGCATAATAAATATATTTATAAAAATCGTTTTGCATCCTCTTTAGGAAATCAGCCACACCACATATCTCAGCCGAAGACAATGAAAAAACCAATGACTTTTTTTGTAGCAAATTAGTCTACCACCTAATCGGTGAACCCTGCTAAGACTTATGAATTATGACGAGAACCAGCAGCTCAGTTAGAACACTCAAATGAATTATATCAATTCATAAACTTGTTCATGTCCAGATTTCATTAGCCACACATTAACAGCATTTTATGTTTATTACTGCTCTGACACAATCTATAAATAACTGAAATGCTAATCATAGTGTTCTGCCGGGCATCATCATTTAATCATAAAGAGATACATTATTATAAACTATAATAGATAATAACAAGCTTGGGTCAATGGTCGCATATTAAAAGACCACAATTATATTGTATAAGGGTACGTACTTCATACATTTAGTGACACAAAGGTCTTTTTGTAATCACATGCAAATGCTCCCTTTGACTCACATATAATACCCGGCGACACCATTAATGAATTATACTTGTTAAACATGTGAGTCCTCTAGAATTAGAGTAAACAGAGTCTAATCAATTGGAAGGAAGAGCAGAGTGATAAAAGTATTTGTGTGGAGCTGAAATTACTTTTTGCACGGTACTTAGAAAGTTATGACATGCTAATACTTCACAAGTTTGACATATTTGCAATGTTTGTATTACATTAAATTTAAATAATGTGAAACTTTCAGCTTAGGTTGCTGTGAGATGCTACAGAGATGGGCTCCCCCCACATAAAACAAGAAAACAAAAGTCACAGATTTATATAAATGTTCAATTTTTGGATTTAGGCAGTCCTGTAATGCCGCGTACACACGAGTGGAATTTCCGACAGAAAGAGTCCGATGGGAGCTTTCCATCATATATTCCGATCGTGTGTATGCCCCATCGGACTTTTCCCGTTGAAAATTCAGACTGACTTAGATATAGAACATGTTTTAAATTTTTCTGACGGAACTAATTACTATCGGTAAAACCGCTCGTCTGCATGCTGTTCCGACGTACCAAAAACGACGCATGCTCTGAAGCAAGTGCGAGACGGAAGCGCTTGATCTGGTAAAACTAGCATTCATAATGGAGATAGCACATTCCTCATGCTGCAAATTCTGTGATCTTTTAACCACTTCAGCCCCGGAAGGTTTTACCCCCTTCCTGACCAGAGCACTTTTTACAATATGGCACTGCGTCACTTTAACTGCTAATTGCGCGGTCATGCAATGTTGTACCCAAACAAAATTTGCGTCCTTTTCTTCCCACAAATAGAGCTTTCTTTTAATGGTATTTGATTACCTCTGTGGTTTTTATTTTTTGCGCTATAAATGGAAAAAGACCGAAAAATTTAAAAAAAATTAGATTTTCAAATTTTTGTTTAAAAAAAAATCCAATAAACTCAATTTTAGTCATACATTTAGGCCAAAATGTATTCAGCCACATGTCTTTGGTAAAAAAAAGTCAATAAGCGTATATTTATTGGTTTGCGCAAAAGTTATAGCGTCTACAAACTAGGGTACATTTTCTGGAATTTACACAGCTTTTAGTTTATGACTGCCTATCTCATTTCTTGAGGTGCTAAAATGGCAGGGCAGTACAACCCCCCCCCCCAAATGACCCCATTTTGGAAAGTAGACACCCCAAGGAAACTGCTGAGAGGCATGTTGAGCCCATTGAATATTTTATTTTTTTGTCCCAAGTGATTGAATAATGACAAAAGAAAATATTTTACAAAATGTTGTCACTAAATGATATATTGCTCACACATGCCATGGTTATATGTGGAATTGCACCCCAAAATACATTTTTCTGCTTCTCCTGAGTACGGTGATAACACATGTGTGGAACTTTTTGGGAGCCTGGCTGCGTACGGGGCCCCCGAAAACCAATCACCGCTTTCAGGATTTCTAAGGGCGTACATTTTTGATTTCACTCCTCACTACTTATCACAGTTTTGAAGGCCATAAAATGCTAAGATGGCACAACCCCCCCCCCCAAATGACCCCATTTTGGAAAGTAGACACCCCAAGCTATTTGAAAAATCAAACAGATAAAAGGGGTGTGTGGCGCTACCTAATAGCCAAGAGCACACAGGTTTTTTGTATGGGGGGAGTGAGAGGACTGCAACATAAATGTAAAAGCCTAACCAACGTGCTTGTTGTACTGTATGTATCGCCTGTCATGCACTTGTGGTATGTAGTTGCTAGGATGTACATACTACACTTTTAGTTTTCAGGCCTGCACTTACACAGGTACTAGGTAATTTTGGATTGTGGTTTTTACCTTCCACATTAGGGGTGCACCTGCACTGCAGTTCACATACACGCCTGACAGTGCGTATGCCCTTCACTACTATACTTATATATATCACACAGGGATACCTATATATGAGGTATTGATTTTTTATTTATTATTTATTTTAGTTTGGGGTTTCAGGAGAAACACGTTGGTTAGGCTTTTACATTTATGTTGCAGTCCTCTCACTCCCCCATACAAAAAACCTGTGTGCTCTTGGCTATTAGGTAGCGCCACACACCCCTTTTATCTGTTTGATTTTTCAAATAGCTTGGGGTGTCTACTTTCCAAAATGGGGTCATTTGGGGGGGGGGGGTTGTGCCATCTGGTCATTCCATGGCCTCCGAAACTGTGATAGGCAGTGAGGAGTGAAATCAAAAATTTACACCCTTAGAAACCCTGAAGGTGGTGCTTGATTTTCGGGGTCCCGTACGTGGCTAGGCTCCCAAAAAGTCTCACACATGTGGTATCCCTGTGCTCAGGAGAAGCAACAGAATGTATTTTGGGGAATCATTTCACATATGCCTATGGCACTTTTTAACAATATATCATTTAGTGACAACTTTGTGCAAAAAAAAAAAATGTGTCTTTTTCCCGCAACTTGTGTCACAATATAAAATATTCCATGGACTCGACATGCCTCTCAGCAAATAGCCTGGGGTGTCTACTTCCCAAAATGGGGTAATTTGGGGGGACACTTTTTGTTTACATGAAAAAATATTTTTTTTTTGCAAGAAAATGACTTTGAACCCCCAAACATTATATATTTTTTTTTAAGCAAAGGATTAAGGTTTAAGCAAGGATTAAAATGGTGGGTGTTTCTTTTTTTCACACAGTATTTGCGCAGTGATTTTTCAAATGCATTTTTTTGGGAAAAAACACACTTTTTTTCATTTTAATGCACTAAAACACACTATATTGCCCAAATGTTTGATGAAATAAAAAATATGATGTTAGGCCGAGTACATGGATACCAAACACGACATGCTTTAAAGTTGCGCACAAACGCGCAGTGGCGACAAACTACATACATTTTTAAAAGCCTTTAAAAGCATTTACAGGTTACCACTTTAGATTTACAGAGGAGGTCTACTGCTAAAATTACTTCCCTCGATCTGACCTTCGCGGTGATACCTCACATGCATGGTGCAATTGCTATTTACATTTGACGCCAGACCGATGCTTGCAATCGCCTTTGCGCAAGAGCAGGGGGGAACAGGGGTGCTTTTTTTTTTTGCTTTTTTTTTTTTTGCTTTTTTATCTTTTTTTTAAACTGTTCCTTTCATTTTTTTTGTATCATATTTATTGTTATCTCAGGGAATATAAATATCCCCTATGATAGCAATAGGTAGTGGCTTTTGAAAAAGTTGGGGTCTATTAGACCCTAGATCTCTCCTCTGCCCTCAAAGCATCTGACCACACTAAGATCGGTGTGATAAAATGCTTTCCCAATTTCCCAATGGTGCTGTTTACATCCGGCGAAATCGAAATCATGAAATGCTCGTAGCTTCCGGTTTCTTAGGCCATAGAGATGATTGGAGCCATTCTGGTCTCTGATCAGCTCTATGGTCAGCTGGCCGAATCATCGGCTGCATTCTCGGGTTCTTTGTTGGGACAGGAGAGCCAGAGAAAACCATGGAAGACGGTGGGGAGGGGACATTCCCTCCCACTGCTTGTAATTAGCCACTAGGATTGCTTTTACATGAAAGCCGACCGCTGGCTGAAAAGAATGATACCAAGATGATACATAAAACCTGCAGCCATCATTCTGGTATAACCACTCAAAGTTCAGCAACATACCAGTATGTTGCAGGTCCTTGTTGGGCATATATTGTAATCTTTTTTTTCATGCAGCCTGTGGGCTGAACGAAAAAAAGAGATTGATCGGTGGGTATGCCCACCATTAGAATACCTCCCTTCATCCACCCACTTCTAATGATGGGCATACATGCACCATTTATATATGCCGAAACATGGGGGCATCCATCCCAAAAGTTACGAGAACATCGCTCCTTTGCCCCTGCTGCCCCCATGCTTTGGCATATATGCTCTTTTTTTTAACTGTGGTGGTGAAATGACCTCCAACAGCGCTGGAGTCACGGCTTTATGTATCGTGGGAGCAAACACTGTTGCTGTCAAGATAAATAAATCCACGCTGCAGCTGAATGGCGTACCTGCTAAGCAAATGATAGTTAACAATAAAACAAAGTAACATTACAGTATAACAGTAATGCCCCGTACACACGGTCGTGTGTACACAAATCCGACGCACAAAGTGCCACGCATGCGCAGAATAAATAAAGAGATGAAAGCTATTGGCTACTGCCCCATTTATAGTCACGACGTACGTGTTTTACGTCACCGTGTTCAAAATGATCAGATTTTCCAACAACTTTGTGTGACCGTGTGTATGCAAGACAAGTTTGAGCCAACATCCGTCGGAAAAAATCCTAGGATTTTGTTGTCGGAATGTCCGATCAATGTCCGACCGTGTGTACGGGACATATGACTTACCATACCTGCAAAGCAAATACAAAAAAAACATAGTAAAAAATTAAACATTTTTTAACGCAACCTGTGCCTAAAATATATATATATGCCAAAGCATGGGGGCATCCACCCGCAAAAGGTAGGAGCAAATCGCTCCTCTGCCCCTGCTGCCCCCATGCTTCGGCATATATGCTGAAGTATGTAACTGTGGTGGTGAAATCACCTCCAACAGCACTGGAGTCACGGCTTTATGTATCGTGGGAGCAAACGCTGTTGCTGTCGAGATGAATAAATCTGCGCTGCAGCTGAATGGCGTACCTGAAAACAAAAAAATGGTTAACAATAAAACACAGTAAACAGTAAAGTATAAAAAAATTACATACCTGAAAAGCAAACATGATAAAACATAACAACAATAAAACATTGCAGAATAGAATACAGTAAAATGGAGCAGAACAATAGAGAGAGAATAGAGAGAGAGAGAGAGAGAGAGCAATAAAACGACAACTATTTTTGTTTTTTTTATTTTATTTTTTTTTGTGTATTTTTTGTGTATTTTTTTTTTTTACATTTTTTTTATAACTGTAACTTCTGTAACTAACCGGTTCCAGGTTTGGGTCTCTCAAAATGCGATGGCATCTTGGGAGACCCTGTGAAAGTGTGCCTAGTCTGTGCAATGCTGTACCCTAGGTTCCAGGTTTGGGTCTCTCAAAATGCGATGGCATCTTGGGAGACCCTGTGAAAGTGTGCCTAGTCTGTGCAATGCTGTACCCTAGGTTCCAGGTTTGGGTCTCTTAAAATGCGATGGCATCTTGGGAGACCCTGTGAAAGTGTGCCTAGTCTGTGCAATGCTGTACCCTATGCTAAAACTCAACTAGTGTATGGTAGCGCTCAAAACATTCACCAATGCAAAGACCAGGATTGTCAGGACAGGAGGGACAATAATAGCGGGTGTCACACCTATATCCACGCTTTCTGCAGACACAACATTTTCTTTGGGGGGCTCGTTGGGTAGGGGTACGCGGGAGGACATAAGGAAAATGGCTCTCATGCAGCCGGCTTACTGCATTTGGAATGGGAAGGTGAGGTGGAGCACCGTCTGGAAACAGAAGGGTTCTGACGATCTCTTCCTGGAATTTAGGGGAAGGATCCAGTCCATTCTGAAGCTCTGTATAACACATGAGCATTCAGCAAAGCCAATTGAAATAAGTATAAAGACACTTTTTTATACCAGTGTCTGACCTTACGGGCAACTAGGTACGGCGCCAACAACTGGTCGTTGAGGTCCACCCCTCCCATATTTTGGTTATATTCGTGGACACAGAGGGGTTTCTCCACACCAGTCACTGTAGTAATTTGGACCATCGTGTCTGCATGAAGGCAGGTAAGAATAAAAACTTTCATATTATCCCTCCACCTGCGATTAGGTCGCACGGTGCCACATGCTCCAATCTGATGATCAAAAAGGTAACTAAAAAGTGGCACGCTCGTGTAATAATTGTCCACATATAAGTGGTACCCCTTTCCGTATAAGAGTGACACCAAGTCTCACACAATCTTGCCATCACTTCCTATGTAGTCAGGGCAGTTTGTCGGCTCTACGTGGCTATCTCTTCCCTTGTAAACCATAAAACTACATGTATAGTCTGTGGCCCTGTCACAGAGCTTATACATCTTGACCCCGTATCTGGCACACTTGCTGGGAAGGTACTGTTTGAATGACAAGTGGCCAGAAAACTTAATCAGGGACTCATCAATGCAGACAACTTGATGGGGAGTAAACAAGTCTGCAAAACGTTGGTTGAAGTTGTTCGAGGGGCGGAATTTTTTAGAGCCGGTCGTATCCAGGGTCTCCACGAGGATGACAGAGTTCATTGTTGTTGAAGTGCATGAACCGCAAAATCTGCTCGTATCGTGCCCTGGTCATGGAGGCAGAGAACACGGGCACATGGTGAATTGGGTCAGTGGACCAATATGACCGCAACTCACTCTTTTTGGTTATGCCCATGAGGAGGTAAAGGCCCAGAAAGATCTTAAATTCAGAAACCGTAATTGGTTTCCAATCTCTGGCAAGGGAGGACTGGGGAATAGTGGCGATGTGTTGACCAGCGTACAAATTGCTTTGGTCCACAATAGATCTATTGAGATCTTCGGTGAAAAACAGCAAATAAAAATCAAGTGGCATAAAATCAACTGTTTCCACATGAATGCCGGGTTGGCCAGTGAATGGGGGAAGTACGGGTGCTGCAGAAGTGGTGGGTGCCCAATTCGGATTGGCGAATGCAGCAGGAAGGGCACTATGGGAACGACGGGCCTGTGTTCATCTTCTTGGTGGCAGCAGGACACTACTTGTGCTTGCCACCTCGCCAGCTTGAACTGCACTTATGGGACTCGCCACGTCACCAAGTGTTACTGCAGTGATGGATGTACGACCAGGGTGTACTAGGCCGCTGGTGCTTCCCAGTTCACCACAAGGAATAGCGGCGCTAGTACTGCTCTGCTCAATATGAGAGCCCTGCGGTTCTTGCACCTCAACAGCAGAAGAAGAAGTTCGGGGTCTGGTACGCCTGACCTTGGCAGGGACCACAAATCCGTCGTCAGAGCTATCTGTCATGGAGCCGCTGCTGTCTACAGGTTTGTATTCTGAGCCTGAATCTGACAGATGAGTGACTTCCTCTTCACTATCTGTCATGCTCAGAAACGTGTAGGCCTCTTCACTAGTTTACCTTCAATTTGCCATTTTGGGCTCTAAATTTAGTGGTACACTAGTGAGACTCACAGGCAAAAAAGCTCCTGACTGTTAGCGACAGTATCAAAACGCTACCAAAAAACTGTTAGCGATTGCAAGGATCAGGCCTGACTCTGCGAATGCTGCAGTTATGTTTTTAGTGTTTTGTAAGTGACAGTGATCGATCGATACTGCACATGGGTGGGCTGGGCTGGGTGGAGGTGCTAGCAGGTATCTGATCTGATCCCGCTAACACTGCATTTTTGGGAACCCTAAACTGCTGGGGACTCTAGTATAGATCTGATCGGATGGATCCGTTCAGATACTATACCACCAAGGGAGTTGTATGCTGCGTGCATGGGTGTTAGCGGTACTGGCACTAACCTGACACTGTCTGGGGCAACGCAGACCCTATCTGACCCTAGAACTTAACTTATATCACCGCCGGACGATTAGGGGGTTAAACCTTTATTAGGTAATAAACGGCGGGTGCCCTGAAACTATAAAAAACAAACTAACTAACCAGCGTCACCCGTAATAGTTATATGGTGATCACTGGTGAAAGGGTTAACTAGGGGGCAATCAGGGGGTTAAAACCTTTATTAGGTAGTATATGGGGGTCCCTGACGCTAAAAAGGGCTGACGGCGAACCTATATACTTACCTCCCTAACTAGCGTGACCTGTGACACTAATACAGCGAACAGAAAAACAATCGCATAGTGACACTGGTGACGGGGGATGATCACGGGGTTAAAACTTTATTAGGGGGGTTAGAGGGGTACCCTAGACCTAAAGGGGCCTACCACTCACTGCCCTACCACTTATAACTGTCACAAACTGACACCAATGCAATAATCAGAAAAAAGAAAACTGCTATTAGTGTCACTGTGACAGGGGGTGCAGGGGGGTGATCGGGGAGTGATTGGGGGGTGATGGGGGGTTAAAAGTGTGCCTGCATGTTCTACTGATAGTGTAGTGTTGGTTCAAACTCACATTGATTTCTTCCCTCCTCGGAGCCGGAACGAAAAGACCAGCTCGCGGAGAGATGACATCACTTCCCCCGCTTCTGTTTACATTACAGAAGCTGAGGAAGCATTTCATTCACCAGGAGCGATTGCGAGGGGGTGGCCATGAATGAGTGGTCTCCCCCTCACCTCCTGACAAGAATCTGACCGCCGCAGGCACCGGGGGGGTCCGCTCCGACCCCCCGCCTGCGGGCAGGCAGGGACATACAGGTAAGTCCTTATGCCTGCCCGTGCCATTGTGCCAACGTACATCGACGTGCGGTGGTCGGCAACTGGTTAATGCAGCACATGCTTTTGTGCTTTATAATGCTAGAAGAATGAAGTTGTTTTGCTGCTGATATTCACACAGAGTTCTTACAAACGTATTTCTTTATTATTTCTCGTGATCTCATGAATAATCTTTTATTATTTTAAAGCCAGATCTCCAGATTAATGTTTTGAAACATTTTTTATAGTCATCTTTTTTTAGAATTTTTTATTTCATCAAGATTTCCTTTTTTTTGGATTATTGCAAAATTATTTTCTAGTGATCTCCATAATATATATATTTTTTTTGGTGTGTCAAGTTACCACAATAACATTATTATCTTGTATTTTGTAACCTCAAGGAGGCTGGTTGGTGTTCCTTGTTAATTTGACATTGTATTTTTGCTCAGAAACATGTAGGCCTCTTCACTAGTGTACCTTCGATTTGCCATTTTGGGCTCTAAATTTAGTGGTACACTAGTGAGACTCACAGGCAAAAAAGCTCCTGACTGTTAGCGACTGTATCAAAACGCTACCAAAAACCTGTTAGCGATCGCAGGAATCAGGCCTGACTCTGTGAACACTGCAGTTATGTGTTTAGTGTTTTGTAAGTGACAGTGATCGATCGATACTGCACTTGGGTGGGCTGGGCTGGGCTGGGCGGAGGGGCAAAACGCAGGTGCTGGCAGGTATCTGGGCTGATCCCGCTAACACTGCATTTTTGGGAACCCTAAACTGCTGGGGATGCTAGTATAGATCTGATCGGATCAGATATTGACTCACAAACAATCTGTCCTATTTTTATAAAAACACATAGGCAAGTATTTTCAGAAAATAAACTATCCATTTATTCTGGGTAACAAAATAAAGAGGAAGGCAACCCCGGAGAAACTTTTTTTTAATTTGAGAAGCCTTTTGGCCCCCAGGGCACACATCAAGTCTTTGGAAAAAAAATTGTTATCTTGAGGAGTCCATATAATTTTGAGCCCAATCTGGTCCAGGACTCCCAGAGATCAGGACCAGCAGCAGATGATATCTATGTCCCCAGACTGTGGTACTACACCATCTTGCGTCTTCTGTCAGACCAGACTGAACCCAGGCCATCACTTTCTTTTCTTCCCTGTAGCCTTCCCTGCAGCCTTCTCTGCAGACTTCCTTGGAGACTGTGGCTCTGGTGGTGGAAGTGTGGCAGGAGGAGGAGGAAAAGGAGGAGGATGGGTCAGATCATATATGTGGCTGTTCTCTGTCAGCTGGCCCCTCAACCCTTTCTGAAGGGCCTCAACAATAATTCCCTCACAGAGGAAGCATTGGCCTTCCTCCAATTTCAACAATCTTGCGGCTAGATAGCAGCCATAGGCCTCTTCAGTGTCGGGTTGGCTTCTGAGGACATCAGTTGCTTTCCTAATGAGGCCCGGTGCTGCCTCCTCTGTGATCGTCCCCTTCCTGGGCCTTTTTGTTTGAAGGCGGAGGGAAGGCACCTGGGATTGGGTGAGGCTTCTACTGGGCCAAGCCACATCCTGGACGACACTGGGTCCGCCCACCTCCTGGCTGTCACTGGGCACAGCCACCTCCTGGCTGACACTGGGCATTACCACCTCCTGGCTGACACTGGGCACGGCCTCCTCCTGGCTGCCACTTTCCAGACCATCCTCCTGACTGAGCTCATCTTGTGTATAAAAAAGGGACATAGTTTTAGTTTTTGCTTCATCAATCACACACAATATTTAGCTCATGACTTGCAAATTGAATATTAATAAATAGAAATGACTATCATTCTGACCCCAGCATTTTTCTTTCTTGTCCTAATCATTTTTGGGCACTACTGTCTATTCATATGTAAATCACTTGGTTTTAAATTATTAATTAGTTATCAATTATAACATCTAGTTAACATCATTAAGATTAGGACAATAAATATGTAGTAAAATAATATACCTGGCTCCAGCTGGGTGCATCCACTTCTTCCAGGATGGAAGGCCCAGGTTGTTCCTCGTCAGCCTCTGCTTGGGTTGAGGGAAGGGTGGAGGGAAGGCTGCAGGGAAGGGTATAGTGATTCCCTGGCTTCAGTCTGGTCGTCCAGAAACCGCAGTTTGTTGAAGTACCACAGCCTGGTTACATACACTTGCGCTGCTGATGCTCCTGATCTGAGTGATTTCTGGATCTTATTATGCTCCTTCTTATACATGTTCCTCAAGATCCCAATTTTCCTTTCCAAAAACTGGATGGTTGCATTGGGGACCCGAGTCTTCACAAATCCCAGAAGTTTCTCCAGCATTGACCTCCTAGCTTGTTTATTATAATATAAGGTGTTTTTCACCTCCCACAAATTCTTCATCTCCCTGTATCTGTCTATAAAACTAGTCATGAATTCTGGGTCCTTAAAGTGATTCATCTTTGCTGTAAGACAATACACAAGACAAAAACACTAATGTCAGCCTAAACTCTCATTATCATATCCCAATATAGGCCTCAATCTTGAAGCAGTCTAGGCCACTGTGATGGGCCAAGTTCAAATTTTACCTTTGTTTAGGACACTCGCCACTTCCGTTCGTTCTTCCTCTGCACACAGATCGTACGTACGACACATGCGTGTTAGCTTGATATACACTGCACACGCGTAAAAATTTGCCAGCGTCGCCCGCCCCTGGCGTTCTTTCTAGAATATTCCTCGCCCCTTCTCTCTTCTCTCTTCGGCGCGCAGTAGGAGCAACATGGCGGATAAAGAGCAGATGTGTGGTAATTCCACTAATGAGGAGGAGGAACATCCGGAGCCCGAAACGACCCGATCCCAGAGGAGGAGATTTAAACCCTCCAATATGGTCTTTATAGAGATGGTGGGGATGGTGGACATCTTGAGGAGGAAGGACTATGATGGGAAGTATGGACCATACACCAACCCTAATTTGAGAAAGGCCAAGATCATGACTGAAGTTGTGAAGAGTCGGCAGAATTTTGGGGTACGACGCTCCAAGGAGCAATTAAGGAAACGCTGGTCAGACCCGAAACTGAGGGAGCAGGATCAGTATAGAAGAATAAAGAGAGTGCTTCTAAAAAGTAAGTAATTGTCGTGTGTTCCTATCATTATTATTACTCGCATTCTGCGTCATGTGCTTTTCTTTACTGTTGTACAGATTAAAATGGCGACTTTCCTGTTCGTGGGCACAGTAATCGGTCGTAGGAAACATTGTTCGCTCATTACATATGATGTTTTGGGCAGATACAGGTTAAATACATTTGGTCATGCCTATTTGTATAAAATGAAGTTTTGTACATTGCTGTCTAGATGTGTTTGTAACAAGAATGAAATGCAAGCTTGATTCAGTGTAATGTAAGGAGAGGACACTCAGCAGCTGTTTACATATCTGGACTCAGGAGCACTAGTGTGGGACACAAGAACAAACTTTTTAGGGTGTCCCACACAGGTACTCCAGTGGATACTTGGGGTGTCTACATGTGTGAAAATTGTCACAAAAAGGTAATTATTCCAGCTTTGGTAAGATAAAAAATCATGTCTTCAGCTTGGAACTCTGCCCAAAACAGACAATTGTACCCCACTTCCCAGCAATGTTTCATATTCCTATTTCTGGACTCAAATATCTTTATGCTAAGTATACCTTTTGTTTCATTCTCATAGGGGAGAAAAGACTCGGAGGATCACCAAGAAGGGGAACTCAGCCCAAGACAACACCCCGAGGATCTGGAGGAAGGAGAGGTGGAGGAAGTGGGCGAGATTGTCACCAAAACAGGTGAGTGTCTGACACCCTAGCTTCAGGTAATATATGCATGCCAAGGAAATTATATAAAATTACCGCGCTTCCCTACACCCCCCAAGCTGCAGTCCTAATCCTCAGGTAAAAGAATCAAATAGGAATAGCAATAAAAAGAACTGCGCTAAAAAATAAATAAAATAAATGAATGCATAAAATAACTCAGAGAATGTGTTACATTCACCTATTAATTACATCTGTGAACCCAAGTAACAACACAATACCAATCAGATGGCTTGATACATCAGAAATTATCGTGAAGCACTTAATTCAAAATAGACAAGTGACAGAAATCAAAAAGTCTGTGACAATAGAGATGGCTCAGGAAATCAACAGTCCTTAGTG
Source organism: Lithobates clamitans (assembly GCA_037952925.1). Classification (NCBI taxonomy): domain Eukaryota; kingdom Metazoa; phylum Chordata; class Amphibia; order Anura; family Ranidae; genus Lithobates; species Lithobates clamitans. Next base: position 5,113,402 of record JBBGZY010000394.1, on the reverse strand, counting down.
CAAAACAAATCCACCGATAGTGATTGAAGACCTTTAGTGAAAAAGCATCTCGTGAACAAAATCCACCACCTATAACAATATGTGCTTACCAGAGGTAAGCTATAATGGAGCTTATACTCGAAATCCACTCCGTGGGGACACCAACATCGATCTCGGCATGGGGGAGGATCACCAGGAACCCACCAATAGAAAGGTCGAATATTCAGCAATGGACACCCAGGGAAATAAAAAGTATATCCTCCATAGTGTGAATCCGTATAAAGCAGTTTATTTGAAAAATAAAAATAGCGCACTTACTACAAATAGCGAGTAAACAGCGTATAATAACAATCAGCCGGCCGGCCTGCATACACCCGTTCACTGTAAGGTGGAAACGATGACGTCAGCGCGTCTGCCTTCCGACGTACGTTTCGTCCTATTGGACGTTGTCATAGGAACGGGCGACGCACTGACTCATCGCTCCTTAAATACATACATAGAACCACCCCTCGTTCTGACGCTCTGGTGGCCACATCCTGGTTCCAAACCAGGAAATATTCAAGGTGAAACCAAGCCTCATTTTGATGACAAACGAATAACGTTAGTCAGCCCTATCTTGCAGCGAACAGGGGGCTAGTGTACATAAAACAAATAATCACTTCAACATTTAAAAAGTGAGGTTTCTTCATTGCTAGAGGGACTAAAAGCATATATGAGTATTCCTTAAAAGATATAGGACATGAACGCACTACCTTGGCTTCATCAGATAATGCACTTAAAAAGATAACCACCTAATAGGGTACTAATCTAAGTTCTGCCTGTAAACAGCTTATAGAAACGCCATCTAGTGGAGAATATTGAACTATGCATGCCAATAAATGGCATATATATTTCACTTAGGAACTAATAAAAAATTAATAAAAAATTATTTTATATTATGACATCCCCAGAGCCATAAAACTCTGCAGTGAAAACAAAATTATATTATTCCCCTGTTAAGATATTTAAGAGTATACAAAAAATTAATCATAAAAACCGGGAAGTAACCATATAAACCATATAGGCCCCCGCATGCTTAACCAATAACCATATAGGAAATTATGATACTAGATAAGAGAAACAAAAGTGCCCCAAACACAAATGGAGCAAATCGACTAGCTAATAAACCTACACATATAACCTAACAGGTAGTAGTAAACAAATAGGTCGAAAGAAACTTCAGGGTACATTGATAGAAATATTAAAGGATTACTAAAAAAACCTTAAATGATCCAAACCTCACAACATATGTATCTCCATCACAAGGATGTACAACCCCTAAGGCTATAATGACCAGAATTGGCCCCAAATATTGGAACCAATGGAGGTGTGTAATAAGAGAGGAAACACACCATTAGTGGCCATGTAACATTAATTAATCACTTATTACAGTAAGGCCACCAAAGGGTCAGACCGGGTTCACATCCAAACAATAAAAATAATCTTAAATCACAAAACAGAAAATCACGAACCTTATTTTCTTAAATTTCTATTGCAGATAAAAAGCCCCCATATCCCGTTAACCATATTAGAGGAATATGCAAAAATTCATGAATTATCCAAAAAGGCATTAAGGTCTACCTCAACGTTGAGCCCAAATGGGGTATAACACCTAAGTTTGTATATCCAGGCCATCTCGAGTCTGGAAATCCCCCTTAGGAGGGAACCCCCTCTCCAGGGCGTGGTATATCTATCAATCCCTAGGAAGATAGTCTTTCTAGGGTCTCGATTGTGTGTCTCGAGATAGTGTCTAGAGACCGGATGTTTCGGAAAGCCCGTCAAAATATTAGTTACATGTTCGTTGAGCCTTACGGAGAGGGGGCGTTTGGTTCTCCCCACGTATTGCAATCCGCAAGGACATTGCAATAAATAAACAACGCGCTCAGTGGAACATGTAATAAAGGATTTGATTCCGAATTCAGCCGAAGTACTAGTAGAAGTAAACTTGTGTGTTCTTCTATGCAGACATCCACTCAAAGAACATATCCTACATTTTTTACATTGATAGAAACCCGTCATGTATTCAAAAAAACCCCTTTTAATTGGGGGAGGATCTAGGATGTTAGGGGCCACTCTCCCCCTGAGGGAAGGGGCACCTTTGTATACCATTTGTGGTTTAGCTGGAAGGATGGTACCCAATATGTGGTCATTTTGAAGAACATGCCAATGTTTCTTAACCAGCCTTGCCACATTCCTATGTAGTAAGGAATAAGTAGTAATAAATGGAACAGATGGTACTCTATTCGTATTGGGGGCCTTATCCACTAATAATGTGCGCCTATCAAGAGTAGCAACCTCATTTAGTGTAGTTTTGAGGGACGCCTCAGGGTAACCTTTCTCTAGAAAACGTCCTATCAGGACATCAGCCTGAGCCAAAAATTCCTCTTGGTTTGAACAGTTACGTTTCAGGCGTATGAGCTGGCTTTTGGGCACTGACTTGAGCCAGGCTTCATGATGGCAACTGTCGGTGGATATATAGGAATTACGATCCGTAGTCTTGAAATAAGTTGCCGTAGTAAGTTGTCCATCTCTGATACTGATCTTGAGATCCAAGAAATTGATCTCGGTCTGACTAGCCTCATATGAGAGTTGTATACCCCGATTGTTGTCATTAAGCATATTCATAAAGGCGTCCAAATCATGGCGATCACCATCCCATAGGAGGAGGACATCATCTATATACCTAGCCCACAGGACCACTTGGGGTCTCTGGTGGGCATAGATGATGTCCTCCTCCCACAGGGCCATGAAAAGGTTAGCCAAACTTGGGGCGTATTTAGCCCCCATGGCAACCCCTCTGTCTTGTCTGTAGAACTGCCCTCCAAACCAAAAATAATTTCGAGTGGCTACAAAATGAAGTAACTGCATGATGAAACAAATCTGTTCATCAAATAATGTGGAATCACGCCTCAAATAGTATTCCACTGCAAATAACCCCAAATTATGCGGTATCACCGTATATAATGAGGCGACGTCAGCCGTCACTAGCCAACACCCTGTTTTAGGGGTAATGTTGGAGAGTAAGTTGATCACATGACGGGAGTCCTTCAAGTGTGATGGCATTTTCAAGACCAATGGTTGCAAGAAAAAATCAATATACCTGCCCACCCGGGATGAGATGGAATCAATGCCACTAACAATAGGGCGTCCCGGGGGGCAGGTAGGGTGTTTATGCACTTTAGGCAAATAATAGATAACCGGGGTACGAGGAGCCTTAGGAACCAGATAAGATTTCTCCTTTCCATTCAAAATACCCTGGTCATACCCATATTGTACAATTACTTCCAGTTCCTTCTTATATTGAGACTTAGGATCTGATCTTTATTTTTATTTCCCTGGGTGTCCATTGCTGAATATTCGACCTTTCTATTGGTGGGTTCCTGGTGATCCTCCCCCATGCCGAGATCGATGTTGGTGTCCCCACGGAGTGGATTTCGAGTATAAGCTCCATTATAGCTTACCTCTGGTAAGCACATATTGTTATAGGTGGTGGATTTTGTTCACGAGATGCTTTTTCACTAAAGGTCTTCAATCACTATCGGTGGATTTGTTTTGCACTAAGGACTGTTGATTTCCTGAGCCATCTCTATTGTCACAGACTTTTTGATTTCTGTCACTTGTCTATTTTGAATTAAGTGCTTCACGATAATTTCTGATGTATCAAGCCATCTGATTGGTATTGTGTTGTTACTTGGGTTCACAGATGTAATTAATAGGTGAATGTAACACATTCTCTGAGTTATTTTATGCATTCATTTATTTTATTTATTTTTTAGCGCAGTTCTTTTTATTGCTATTCCTATTTGATTCTTTTACCTGAGGATTAGGACTGCAGCTTGGGGGGTGTAGGGAAGCGCGGTAATTTTATATAATTTCCTTGGTACTCGTATATTCGGTTTATTACTGCTGCTACCCATTATAGACCATAATTGGCCCTTAGGTGTGTACCTAATTGAGAGAACACCTACGTCTATGGATGTGTTTGAATACAGAGCCACTAGGGTGGTTAACACCGAGGGTGTGTTTGAAATATATAAAGATGATGAGGGTGACCTCAGTGGTTTATTTATGAGGCTTAAAAACCTCACAATCTCTGAGATACATACACAGTGGGATATAGTTTATTTAGATACCTATGTGAAAGGGGGTATGGTTCCGAGGAGTCTCAGGTGGGAGGTCAGCCCCCAAAAGGGTGATGTCCAACTGGAAGATTGGTTTAGCTATTTCAATAAAGCAGGGATTGATTTTTTGAAATTCCTTATCGATCGCAAGAAAGCTAAACTGACTAGATTAGATGAGGAGATAAAAAATATTAAGGATAAACTGAGCCCTCTCAGGGAGAGTAATGAATATAAAGAGAGATCTCTTTCCCTCCTTACCCTTTTGGAGAAAGAGGAGAGAGACCAGAGGGTCAAGAAGAAAAAGAAATACAACAGAGATCTGTTGGACTATCAAGGGGCAGTTGTATTTGAATGGCAGAAGAAACTGCTGGCTGAACAGGCCTCCATTAATTCTGTCGATATGGAGACAGGTCCGGTGAGTATAGGGGGATTGCCTCCCTCTGTGCCATATGCCCCCCCCCCACCACAATCTAATAATATTGGACGCTTCCCTAGTGGCCCTAATGGCCCCTCGGGGAGATTTAGACAAGGGTCCCAACAATCCCCTGCTAGACGTGGGGGTGGTGGTAAAAGGGCTACATCCGGTTACCCACCCACTTTTCCACGATGTTCTCGTGGGATGAGTGGTTCCCATCAGGGGGGGCGAGGCAGAGGTGGTGGCCATGGTAATGGTGGTCCTTGGTTGGGCCCACAGCCTAACGACAGGCCATATGACCAGTATAACACCTATGCAGAATATCCACCTTCCCCTCGAACCCTAGATTTTGGACCATATCCTGATCGCAACCACGAGCCTGGTCAAACATTTAGGCATGATTATTATGAGAGGCAGGGGCGGGGTTTTCAAATCCCTAGGCCTTCAAATAACGGAAGAGGATATCCTGATTACAATATCAGTACCTCAAACTGTTTTTACCCCCTGAGTGACTTAGATGGACCTGTACCGCTTCCCAATCCGAAGGATGACCGAGAAGGGGGTGCCTTGTTGCCCGCCCCTATGGTGAGGGGATTTACCGATGACGGAGATAATCCGGGCTCTTCTGGTTCTGGTTATCAACGTTGGGGTTTTCACAGGCCAGGTCAGGGCATCAAAAGGCCGGCAGACCAAAGAGAGGATCTAGAGGGGGGCGGCGACTGCGAACAAAAAAAGAAAAAATCGTAACTTCTGATGGGATTTTTAACCTAAGTTCAGTCACGTTGAATGACTCTGAGAAAACCCTACTCAATAAGGGCCTTAAATTCGCGCCTCCCCGTGGTTTGGATAAATTCCAGACCTATATAGACATTCATAAGTTTGTACGTAAGGTCAATATTAAAAGATATATGGCCTCTAACCCCGTCTCGAATACTGTGTCTAATACTACTGGTTACCGCCATTCAGGATTGGCGAATGCATCTTTATTTAACCCCCCGGGCACGATGACTCCTTCCTTAAGAGTATTTAGAGACCTAATGCTCAGGGACTTAGAACAATTACCCCTGAGAAAAATACACTTTGATAAAGAGTTGAAGTCTGGTTTGAATTCCCTTTGTGAGAACAAAAACCTAGTAATTAGACCTGCTGATAAAGGGGGTGGTATTATTATCTTGGACAAGGAAGACTATCTTGCCGAGATGTCTAAGATATTAGGGGACCGAGATACATATACCCCCCTTAGATCAGATCCTAAGTCTCAATATAAGAAGGAACTGGAAGTAATTGTACAATATGGGTATGACCAGGGTATTTTGAATGGAAAGGAGAAATCTTATCTGGTTCCTAAGGCTCCTCGTACCCCGGTTATCTATTATTTGCCTAAAGTGCATAAACACCCTACCTGCCCCCCGGGACGCCCTATTGTTAGTGGCATTGATTCCATCTCATCCCGGGTGGGCAGGTATATTGATTTTTTCTTGCAACCATTGGTCTTGAAAATGCCATCACACTTGAAGGACTCCCGTCATGTGATCAACTTACTCTCCAACATTACCCCTAAAACAGGGTGTTGGCTAGTGACGGCTGACGTCGCCTCATTATATACGGTGATACCGCATAATTTGGGGTTATTTGCAGTGGAATACTATTTGAGGCGTGATTCCACATTATTTGATGAACAGATTTGTTTCATCATGCAGTTACTTCATTTTGTAGCCACTCGAAATTATTTTTGGTTTGGAGGGCAGTTCTACAGACAAGACAGAGGGGTTGCCATGGGGGCTAAATACGCCCCAAGTTTGGCTAACCTTTTCATGGCCCTGTGGGAGGAGGACGTCATCTATGCCCACCAGAGACCCCAAGTGGTCCTGTGGGCTAGGTATATAGATGATGTCCTCCTCCTATGGGATGGTGATCGCCATGATTTGGACGCCTTTATGAATATGCTTAATGACAACAATCGGGGTATACAACTCTCATATGAGGCTAGTCAGACCGAGATCAATTTCTTGGATCTCAAGATCAGTATCAGAGATGGACAACTTACTACGGCAACTTATTTCAAGACTACGGATCGTAATTCCTATATATCCACCGACAGTTGCCATCATGAAGCCTGGCTCAAGTCAGTGCCCAAAAGCCAGCTCATACGCCTGAAACGTAACTGTTCAAACCAAGAGGAATTTTTGGCTCAGGCTGATGTCCTGATAGGACGTTTTCTAGAGAAAGGTTACCCTGAGGCGTCCCTCAAAACTACACTAAATGAGGTTGCTACTCTTGATAGGCGCACATTATTAGTGGATAAGGCCCCCAATACGAATAGAGTACCATCTGTTCCATTTATTACTACTTATTCCTTACAACATAGGAATGTGGCAAGGCTGGTTAAGAAACATTGGCATGTTCTTCAAAATGACCACATATTGGGTACCATCCTTCCAGCTAAACCACAAATGGTATACAAAGGTGCCCCTTCCCTCAGGGGGGGAGTGGCCCCTAACATCCTAGATCCTCCCCCAATTAAAAGGGGTTTTTTTGAATACATGACGGGTTTCTATCAATGTAAAAAATGTAGGATATGTTCTTTGAGTGGATGTCTGCATAGAAGAACACACAAGTTTACTTCTACTAGTACTTCGGCTGAATTCGGAATCAAATCCTTTATTACATGTTCCACTGAGCGCGTTGTTTATTTATTGCAATGTCCTTGCGGATTGCAATACGTGGGGAGGACCAAACGCCCCCTCTCCGTAAGGCTCAACGAACATGTAACTAATATTTTGACGGGCTTTCCGAAACATCCGGTCTCTAGACACTATCTCGAGACACACAATCGAGACCCTAGAAAGACTATCTTCCTAGGGATTGATAGATATACCACGCCCTGGAGAGGGGGTTCCCTCCTAAGGGGGATTTCCAGACTCGAGATGGCCTGGATATACAAACTTAGGTGTTATACCCCATTTGGGCTCAACGTTGAGGTAGACCTTAATGCCTTTTTGGATAATTCATGAATTTTTGCATATTCCTCTAATATGGTTAACGGGATATGGGGGCTTTTTATCTGCAATAGAAATTTAAGAAAATAAGGTTCGTGATTTTCTGTTTTGTGATTTAAGATTATTTTTATTGTTTGGATGTGAACCCGGTCTGACCCTTTGGTGGCCTTACTGTAATAAGTGATTAATTAATGTTACATGGCCACTAATGGTGTGTTTCCTCTCTTATTACACACCTCCATTGGTTCCAATATTTGGGGCCAATTCTGGTCATTATAGCCTTAGGGGTTGTACATCCTTGTGATGGAGATACATATGTTGTGAGGTTTGGATCATTTAAGGTTTTTTTAGTAATCCTTTAATATTTCTATCAATGTACCCTGAAGTTTCTTTCGACCTATTTGTTTACTACTACCTGTTAGGTTATATGTGTAGGTTTATTAGCTAGTCGATTTGCTCCATTTGTGTTTGGGGCACTTTTGTTTCTCTTATCTAGTATCATAATTTCCTATATGGTTATTGGTTAAGCATGCGGGGGCCTATATGGTTTATATGGTTACTTCCCAGTTTTTATGATTAATATTTTGTATACTCTTAAATATCTTAACAGGGGAATAATATAATTTTGTTTTCACTGCAGAGTTTTATGGCTCTGGGGATGTCATAATATAAAATAATTTTTTATTAATTTTTTATTAGTTCCTAAGTGAAATATATATGCCATTTATTGGCATGCATAGTTCAATATTCTCCACTAGATGGCGTTTCTATAAGCTGTTTACAGGCAGAACTTAGATTAGTACCCTATTAGGTGGTTATCTTTTTAAGTGCATTATCTGATGAAGCCAAGGTAGTGCGTTCATGTCCTATATCTTTTAAGGAATACTCATATATGCTTTTAGTCCCTCTAGCAATGAAGAAACCTCACTTTTTAAATGTTGAAGTGATTATTTGTTTTATGTACACTAGCCCCCTGTTCGCTGCAAGATAGGGCTGACTAACGTTATTCGTTTGTCATCAAAATGAGGCTTGGTTTCACCTTGAATATTTCCTGGTTTGGAACCAGGATGTGGCCACCAGAGCGTCAGAACGAGGGGTGGTTCTATGTATGTATTTAAGGAGCGATGAGTCAGTGCGTCGCCCGTTCCTATGACAACGTCCAATAGGACGAAACGTACGTCGGAAGGCAGACGCGCTGACGTCATCGTTTCCACCTTACAGTGAACGGGTGTATGCAGGCCGGCCGGCTGATTGTTATTATACGCTGTTTACTCGCTATTTGTAGTAAGTGCGCTATTTTTATTTTTCAAATAAACTGCTTTATACGGATTCACACTATGGAGGATATACTTTTTATTTCCCTGGGTGTCCATTGCTGAATATTCGACCTTTCTATTGGTGGGTTCCTGGTGATCCTCCCCCATGCCGAGATCGATGTTGGTGTCCCCACGGAGTGGATTTCGAGTATAAGCTCCATTATAGCTTACCTCTGGTAAGCACATATTGTTATAGGTGGTGGATTTTGTTCACGAGATGCTTTTTCACTAAAGGTCTTCAATCACTATCGGTGGATTTGTTTTGCACTAAGGACTGTTGATTTCCTGAGCCATCTCTATTGTCACAGACTTTTTGATTTCTGTCACTTGTCTATTTTGAATTAAGTGCTTCACGATAATTTCTGATGTATCAATATATGCATGCCTGCATATTTATAATACATGTTTTTAATCCAATTTTTAGGTGATGTGCTGGTTGTTGAAGAGCAAACTGAATATTTCACAAATGGACAGTGCCTAAAGGCTCATCCATGACATCATGGTGTGGAATGGTGAAATCGACATTATAAGGAAGAAGCTGAATGTTGTGGAACAACAAATTTGTTGTTTGTTAGACTAAACCAATTGGTTTTTTTTGTACATTTTAAAAGCCAAATTTTGAAGATGCACACGGTGTGTCAACATGTGCTATCTGCCATCAGGGGATCTCAATGTACGCGTTTTGTGGGTGCAACCCCTTCCTCATAACTCTAGTAGGTGAGAGGAAGGGATGGCACCCCCAAAACATGTCCATTGATCCCCCATGATGGGAGATAGCACATGTTGACATTAGGCATGGGATCAGGAGGGAAATACCCATTTTGACTCCCAATTTGCGTGCATCTTCAAAATTTGGCTTTTACAGGGGTGACATCACCCCATCTGATGAAGGCAATATCAAGACATTTTTGACAGTATAGTGTCTGCTAAAGCCTTCAGTTTTTATACGTTGAACTTTGTAAGTTTCAGATTTGTGTATGTTATGTTTTGAAACATGCCTGTTTCTAAAACTTCACGGGCGCTTCAGGGTGCCAAGCCAGGACGGCCAGTATCAAGGCCCGTCAGAGGATTTGAAGGAAGTCCGGCCTCAGGCCCAACTGAGGCTATCTAATTGTGGGCATTTTTTCTTAAAAAAATGTGCAATATGCAGCAGGATATAATGATGTGGTTGAGTTTGTATTCCGCCATGTGTATGGCTGGCAGAAACAGGTGAAACTGGCTGGCCATTATCCCGAAGGCATTCTCAACGACTCTTCTTTCTCTGGCCAGCCGGTAGTTAAAAACCCTCCTCTCCGGGGCGAGGGTCCTGTGGGGGAATGGCCTCATCAGGTGCTCGCCCAGACCAAATGCTTCATCAGCAAAAAAGACGAACGAGAGTCCTTCAACATTGTCCGCATCAGGTGGAAATCCCAGGCCACCACTCTGAAGCCGTTGGTAAAAGTCCATCTGGGCGAAGACTCCTCCATCCGACATCTGGCCATTCTTCCCCACGTCCACATAGGGGAACTCATATTGTGCCGACACCACTGCCATTAACACTATACTAATAAACCCCTTATAGTTATAATAGTAAGACCCCGAATGGGGTGGATGCATGATGTGGACGTGCTTCCCATCTATAGCCCCTCCACAGTTGGAAAAGTCCCAATGGTCGGCAAAATAGGAGGCCACAGTCTGTTATTCCTGTGGCGTTGAAGGAAACTGTGGAGTCAAAACAGAAAAATATATATTAGTACTTTTGCACATAACATTGCAAGCAGATTAGACACAAACATTCTTGGCCAACATTAGTACAACATTTATTTTAAGGACTATTTTAAGACAAAAATATAAGGTCCACTTATCAGACCCCCCCCCCCCTCCCTCTAATGGCCCATTGTAAAAATTTTAGGGGGGGAGGGTTTGAGCTGAGTTTGGGACCCCAAAAAAAGCCTATGGATTTAAGGACAATAACATTTGTACACATTTTAGGGGGTGTTTAGGAGCTGACAAAATACATTGTTAAGTGACTAGGCTATAGGTTTATATGGGCCCAGGATAGCATGCTGGGGAGGTTAGTGAAGGCAAATATGCATGAAGGACAAAAAAAGGCATTCAAAGATTACAGCATGCATTAGAACAAAGGGGACTTTTACAGCATATTACAATCATGGTAATTATGGAATGAGGAAAGAAATACAAAACATTAGCAAACATTAAATACATAGAATGTGATGTTAAAGGAGAAAACTTACCCTAATATAGTCCTTCTGCAGGACCTGAATTATAGCAGAACAGGTCTCTGGGATAATGATCCCCAGAGCCTGGGGGGAGATGCCAATTGAGAACTTGAGGTCCTGCAGGCTTCTCCCAGTTGTCAAGTACCAGAATGCAGCGACTAGCCTCTGCTCCGGAGTGATGGCTTGCCTCATGCAGGCATCCTGCCTGCTAATATAAGGGGTCAGCAAAGCCAACAGAGGGTGAAAAATGGGGTCCGTCATCCTGAGAAAGTTCCTGTTTCACACAAATAGAGCTTTCTTTTGGTGGTATTTAATCACTAGTGGGTTTTTTTTGTGATATACTGTAAATAAAAAAGACCGTAAATTTTGAGAAAAAATGCCTTTTTTTCTTTGTTTCTGTGATAAAATTTTGCTAATTAGTATTTTTTCTTCATAAATTTTGGCCAAAATTTATACTGCTACATATCTTTGGAAAAAATAACCCAAATTAGTGTATATTATTTGGCCTTTGTGAATGTTATAGAGTCTACAAACTATGGTGCCAATCACTGAAAATTGATCACATCTGATCAGGTGAATCTCATTTCTTGAGACACTAACAAGTCAGGAGAGAACAAATACCCCCCAAATGACATTCCAAGGTAATACGTAAGTAGCATGGTGAGTTTTCAATTCTAAGCAAAATACATTCTGCTACTCTTCCCGAGTATGGCGATACCACATGTGTGAGACTTTTTCACAGCCTGGCCACACACAGAGGATCATTGAAGTAGCACCTTCAGGTGTTCTACAGGCATAAATAAACAAGATATTTGGGGGGCACACCTTCTCATTAAAGCTGGTGCAGCCATAAAACCATACAATAGAAGAAAAATATTGCAGCGCACACATGCAAAAAAACATTCACCTCCAGCAAGGCTAGTTTAAAAACACCTAAACATTATCAAAAAGATATTTTCAAAAATATGGGGATTTGGTCACACCATATTGCTATATGGTGATAAGCCCACTTACTGCGACAAAGTACCCCATGATTAGTGGATCCTACACTATCCATAGATGTGAGATCCTGCTTCTCTGAACCATTAGAGCTACACTCTTCTAAATGGGAGAATCTTGAGGTCTCCACCTATGACACAAGTGGACACTAATGAGAGGGCTAATAAGTGGGCTTAGCACCATATAGCAATATGGTGTGACCAAATCCCCATATTCTTAAAAATGTCTTTTTGAGAATGTTTAGGTGTTTTTAAACTAGCCTTGCTGGAGGTGAATGTTTTTTTTGCATGTGTGTGCTGTAATATTTTTCTTCTATTGTATGGTCTTATGGCTGCACCAGCTTTAATGAGAAGGTGTGCCCCCAAATATCTTGTTTGTGTATTGTATGGATTCTGACCAAATCCTTTTGGGATAGGAGCACCCTATTCCCTCATTAAGTACCTCTCATTAGTGTCCACTTGTGTCATAGGTGGAGACCTCAAGATTCTCCCATTTAGAAGAGTGTAGCTCTAATGGTTCAGAGAAGCAGGATCTCACAAATCTATGGATAGCGTAGGACCCACTAATCATGGGGTACTTTGTCGCAGTAAGTGGGCTTAGCACCATATAGCAATATGGTGTGACCAAATCCCCATATTTTTGAAAATGTCTTTTTGAGAATGTTTAGGTGTTTTTAAACTAGCCTTGCTGGAGGTGAATGTTTTTTTGCATGTGTGCGCTGTAATATTTTTCTTCTACGGGCATAAATGACACATCTCATTTCTCAACCACCTATTACACTTTTGAAGGCCCTGGAGCACCAGGACAATGGAATTGCCCACAAAATGACCCCATTTCGGAAAGCAAACACCCCAACGTATAATCTATGAGGCATAATGAGTCTTTTGAATGGTTCATTTTTTTCCAGACGTTTTTGGAAAATGTGGAAAAAAAATGAAAACGCATTTTTTTACACAAAGTTGTCAATTTATAAGATATTTCTAACACATAGCACGTATATAGCAAAAATCACACCCCAAAATACATACTCTTCCCAAGTATAGCGATACCACATGTGTGTGACTTTTACACAGCCTGGCCACATACAGAGGCCCAACATTGAAGTAGTCCCTTCAGGCAGGAGCATAAATTACACATCTCATTTCATTCCTACCTATCACACTTTTGAAGATCCTTGAGCACCAGGACAATGGGATTACCCACAAAATAACCCCATTTTGGAAAGCAAACACCCCAACATATATTCTATGAGGCATGGGCTGCAAATAGGTACTCAGGTACTCTGATGGGCTTCAGATAGGTACTCGGGTACTCTGATGGGCTGGAGTCAGGTACTCGCTTACTCTGATGGGCTGGTGACAGGTACTTGGGTACTCTGATGGGCTGGTGACAGGTACACAGGTACTCTGATGGCCTGGTGACAGGTACTCGGGTACCCTGATGGCCTGGTGACAGGTACTCGGGTACTCTTATGGCCTGGTGACAGGTACTTGGGTACTCTGATGGGCTACAGATAGGTACTCAGGTACTCTGATGGGCTGGAGACTGGTATTCGAGTACTCTGAAGGGCAGTGACAGGTACTCAGTGCTCATATGAACTGTGACAGGTACTCATATGGACTGTGACAGGTACTCAGGTACTCGGGTACTCATATGGACTGTGACAGGTACTCAGGTACTCAGGTACTCATATGGACTGTGACAGGTGCTTGGGTACTCAGATGAACTGTGACAGGTACTCAGATGGACTGTGACAGGTACTCAGGTACTCGGGTACTCAGATGAACTGTGACAGGCACTCGGGTACTCAGATGAACTGTGACAGGTACTCATATGAACTGTGACAGGTACTCAGATGAACTATGACAGGTACTCATATGGACTGAAACAGGTACTTTGATGGGTGGTGACAGGTCCTCTTTATTGAGGGGGGCAATCAGTGTGATTGGCATACACTGTAAGCCGTAACGAGATGTTACCGCAATCTCCTCACACACGATCGGTGTGTGAGGAGGAGAACACGGTAACATCTCGTTACCGCTCTATGTTTACATTTCGTGATCAGCTGTGAAAGGATCACAGCCGATCACGTGGCAAACAGTCGCTGGCCAATGGCTGTTTACCAGTGTCGGTGACGAGCAGTGTTCCCGGGAACACGCTGCCACTAACGTGCACGCAAACTCAGTAACATCTCATTACCGCTCTATGTTTACATTTAGTGATCGGCTGTGAAAGGTTCACAGCCAATCATGTGGTAAATAGCTGCCGGCCAATGGCTGTTAACCAGAGTCAGTGACAAGCAGTGTTCCCAGGAACACGCTGCCACCGACATGCACGTGCAGCGCACCCGCGATCGCGTGCATGCGACGTGCAAAGTGGGGTGGTACCATCTGTGATCAGCCGTGACTTCATCACGGCCGATTATGTGGTAAACAGCCATGCTCAATGGCTGTTCACCCCCCTCTGTGGTGAGTGGTGTCTCCATGACACGCCTCCACCAAAGGTACAGGGATGTGTGCACACGTTCGCGTGCACTCCATATTTAAATGGACGGACGTCATATGACGCCCACCCAGAACGAGAGCCGCGCCACCTGGCCGTCATATGACAGCCAGCGGGCGGCAAGCGGTAATGAAACCTTTTGTTGTATGTTCTTGACATATGACCAGAGCCACTATAGTCATCTAACCAGTGTGCAGAAACTTCTCCAAGCCTTTGGCAGTTAGGACAGTCAGAAATAAAGAAAGTCATTACACAACAGAGGTCCAAGTACAATACAAAGAATAGCAGAAAACAATCAGAGATTAAGCCAAGTGTAGAAGATAATAGGTTCAATTCACTAAGAGTTAAATAACGGCAAATAAAATGCGATAAAATACTGCATGCGTTAAATCAGTTGTAAAAGTTCAATTTAAAAAAAATGTACTGTTAAATACCGAATGCGGTATAGGTTCAATTTAGTAGTTACATTAGTTAATGCGGTAATTTACCACATTGAGCTGGATGCTAAGGAGCGGAATGGTAAGCCGGCTGCCGTGTCCTTAAACCGATGACTCATCAACTGTCAGCAGGTCTGACATTTCTTATATAGGTAAAGGGTGGGCCACTTGGCTATGTCACCTGGTGGCTCCAGCCAGCCTTCATCAATGGCGGAAGCATCTTTTTTTTGTTTTCTTTTTTGGGTCTGGCGGGCGGCATGATTGATGGTGGATTTACATTGGGAATACTATTTTTTATTTTTTAAACAAAGAATTGTAAAAAACTGTGTGTTTTTTTTTACCTTGTGACACTTTTTTGGTGAATCGGTAGGGGCTCATTCACATAGGGGGGCGGGATCTGGGGGCCCCCTTCTTAAAGGGGGCTTCCAGATTCCGATTAGCCCCTGCCCACAGACCCTCACAACCACCTATCACTGTTGTGGGGATGAGGCCCTTGTCCCCACCAACATGGGGACAAGATGCTTTGGTGTAGGGGGCAGAGCCCCCCTGCCCCAAAGCACCCACCCCCCCATCTTGAGGGCATGTGGCCTGATATGGTTCAAGGGGGGGTCGCTCACTCACCCCCCCCCCTTTTTTGACCTGCCGGGCTGCATGCCTGGGTAAGGGTCTGGTATGGATTTTGGGGGGGACCCTATGCTGCTTTTTTTAAATGTTGGCATGGGGTTTACCTTGAAATCCATATCAGACCCAAAGGGCCTGGTATGGACTGGGGGGACCCCATCCTGTTTTTTTTTTCATATTTTTTAATTGTCAGCTTTTTTTTACAATCACCTGTGAACTTAAGAGCCACCAGTTAGTAGGGATGCATCAGCTGGCTTCCCGGCCTGCTACTTAGCAACCAGCTATTTTTAAAAAAACAGCCATGCTTTTTTACTCTCTGGTCCATTTTTGAATTGGACTTAAGAGCTTTTTATGCAATATTTACCGACACATTTTTTTCCCGGTAAATACTGCATAAACATTTTTTTTTGTTTTTTTTTGTGAATTGGACTTAATTTATCGCATGCGATAATTTATGCAAATTAGTAACATGATACCCCGTGAATGATATCTAGTGTGTTTTCAGTCAGATCCTCTGGTTAACAGTTTTGATACAGATAACTGTTATAATGCCTATTGTACAGTGTACAAAGCGCACTGGTAAAGGCATACAGTTCTCCTTGCTACCCTATTGTGGCCTCATGCTCCCTTCCAGAATGTAAGAAGAAAATATAGCATAAGTCTTTATTTTTCTGTTTCAGTCTTTTTATTAAACACTGTTTCTTAATTGGAACAATAAAAGTAAATGGCTAAGCATCACATTTCCTTATTTTCATTACATTAATGTTCAGTTTTGATGGTCCACTGTCAAGATTACCTATGTGCAAGTGAACCAATTTAAGTAATTAGCTTATGAAGTAGAACTATTTGTTTTAGAAGTGGAAATACTGTATTTAAGCTCTGTCTCCTCTCTGTGTCGAGATTTTCCAGCTTGTGGGACAACAATCTAAGCACCAACAGACTGAGAGTGATCATTACTGAGCCAGTTTAAATGAGCTCTTAATCTTTACACATACATGGTACCTTCCACCATGTGTTGTAATGGAAATATGCACTGTTATTAGCATCCACTGTTGCAATTCTGAAAACATGTGTGTATCATTGCAGCCACACTCAGACAGGAGTTTACATTTTTTTTGCAGAGAAAAAGTTGTTTAGCTTTTACTTACAGCATTCAGAGATTTAAGCCCCTTGGAGCCCTTTCACATGGGTGGACCCAACGGGTTCGACTGTCACACCCTCCAGTCCCGTCTGTAAAGCAGCGGGTGTCAACTACCATGTAACTGATGAAAAATAGTGCATGAAATATTTAAAGAAAAGATTTTACAAACAGACATAAGCAACAGTGAAATAAAAAGGTTTTAAACTTGAAAAAAATACTTAAATTGAGTCTGCTTGAGTTTTGGTACAGTGCAGAGTTCAGAGCTCCTTAGTAGTTCCCATTGTAAAAACAAGAACTCAAGCTACCAAATTCAGCAGCTTTTCTTGTCCCTGGAGAAAGTGTTGCAGAACTAACTCCACCCAATTCAAGCGTCTAAAGGGTGTGTTGTAGGTGTGATGGAGAGTATTCTATTTAGTTTAGTGGACACACGCTTAATGCCAACTCCACTCAGTACCTCTATATTTCCATGTGCAATGTTTCACAATTGGACAACAAGCACATTATTTAGCAGAATGAAATTACAATTTGTTAGATACCAAATGTGAAATATGTAGATCTGATGTAAGTTTCTCTTAGGAGGTCCAATGTGTTTTTTTTTAAGCCTTCTGGACCTTGTAATTAGGTATGAATTTTGAGTTCAGGGCTATGCAAGGTTCTTCTTGAACTCTTGCTGTTAGACATTCAGAATCCAGCTGGTAAACTGTGAGAGTCTGTAGGGATAGTCAAGCACAGGTCATCAGAGTTTATCATAGTATGTATATTGTTTATAATTTCAATTTATTTTTGTGAATAAGTAACACAGGGTACTGTGTACCTCTAACTCATAGAGGGGGAAGATATCAGGGGGCCTCCTTATTTTAAATTGGACTTCTCGATTCTAATAAGTCTCCCCCACAAACCCTCACAACTAGAATTATGGGTAAGGGTACCCTCCCAGTGTTGAGATCATGTGGCCTAGTATAGTTCAGGAGGGGGGGGGCATGCACTTGCTGCTGTTTTTTCCTGGCCAGCCAGCTGCATTCTTGAATAAGGGTCTTGTATTGATTATGATCGGACCCCATTCAATTTTTTTTGGGTTGGTTTTGGCTGTTGTCATTGCCAATTTACAGTATGCCAGTGACCACATATGGTCAATGATGTCACCCCCAGAATCCCCTGGCTATTTTTTTTTCTTTCTACAGGTGAGCCACTTTACGGGCAAATTTAAGGCATCTCCAAGTATGTCACCTAAAATATTTTTTTTTCTGTTTTACATTTAATTTAAAAAATGCTACCAGTTGAACGGTGTTTGTTTTTAATGTTTTTTGCATCAGTATGTGTCTCCATGGCCTCCTCAGCTTCCCTTGCCTTTTGTTTGACAATCCCTTGCCTTTGAAAATGGCCAGAAATAATTTTCAAGATTCACTTTCCATTGACTTCAATGGGGTTTACGTCAGTGGCGGAACTACCAAGGTCAAGGAGACATGTCCCCACCAGGAATGGAAAGGAATAGGACAAAGCCTTTAAACAATAATCCAGCTTTACAAAAGCTCACACTCTAACTTAATTTAAGATAGGATGAACCACATGCGATCAGGCCCTGGCTTTCTGCTACTGTTGAGGCCACAGGGCTCTGAGCTGAGAGCATCTCTCTCATACAGAGAGATTGGCTCTCTCCTCTCCCATCTGCGTGAGAGAGGAGGAAGGGGGAACTGTCAGTGCAAGCTCTGGGCTGTATGAGAGAGATGCTCTCAGCTCAGAGTCCTACTGAGGAGGCACTTATAGGCAGCACTTATAGGGGGCCCTGATGGGCACTGATAGGCGGCACTGATGGTCACTGATAAGCAGCAATGATGAGCACTGATAGGTGGCACTGAGAGGTGGCACAGATGGGCACTGATTTGCAGCACTGATAGGCAGCACCGATGGGCACTGATAAGTGGCATTGATGAACACTGATAGGTGGAATTGATGAGGACTGATAGGTGGCACTGATAGGCATCACTGATAAACGGCACTGATGGGCACTGAGAGGCGACACTGATGGGCACTGATAAGTGGCATTGATGAACACTGATACGTGGCACTGATAGGCAGCACTGATAGGCGGCACTGATATGCACTGATAGGCAGCAATTATGGGTACTGATAGGCGCCATTCATGAGCACTGATAGGTGGCACTAATACGCAGCACTAATGGGCACTAATAGGCAGCACTGATGAGCATTGATAGGTGGCACTGATATGCAGCACTGATAGGCGGCACTGATTGGTGCTGATAGGCAGCATTGATGAGCACTAATAGGTGGCACTGATAGGGGCACTGACAGGCAGCACTGATGGGGCTGCACTGATAATGAGGGCATTGATGATCAGTGCCCTGATTATCAGTGTAAACAATGTACTGAGAGTCTTTCTGGTTAACGCCTCTCCTTTCCTCACACAGATACAGCGTGGGAGGAAAGGACTGCCAATAACCAGCAAGTCTGTTTAAATGTGATCAGCTGATCACATAGTAAAGGGCTGCTGTGATTGGCCCTTTACTGTGATCTGTGATCAGCTGTGTATGAAGGACACAGTAGTCACAGAGTGTACTGAATGCATGCCCCAGGGGGTATGCGGGAGGCAGGGTTCTGGGAGGATGTCGATGGATGCCCTTCCAAAACTGGTAGCCTGGGGCTCAGATGGAAAGGGGAGGGGGGTAATTTTTTTGCAAAGGGCCCTGAAGGTTCTAGTTACATTAATATATGCAATTTTCAAATTGCACAATATGTTTATCTGACATCCTGCAAATTGAACCTAAGCACATTCACCCATTACTATGTAGATATGTTTGGTGTATAACAGAATGATATCTTCTTATACATTAGTGTAGCCATTTTTCAAAAGTAACCTCATTACCATAGGAATAATGGTACATGAATGTTAGCTGAGTGTTAGATGTATGAAAGTTTAGTCAATATACCAGACCCATAGTTTTGTACTCTTTAAGATGCTTTGCAGTTTATTGCTTGACTGGTTATGACGGGGCATTGAAGATGCTTAGTAAATAAGGTTTATGACGATCTGCACACCTTCTAAGCTGGACTGTGATGTTTCACCTTCCTAGAATAGACATTTGACCAAAATTAGTCTGGAAGCCTGTCACCCTCTCGGATACTTGACTTGGCTTACCAAGTTTGGCAACCTATTTTTTAACCTTCAGACCCATCAATAGATTAAGTACTAAATTTAACTTGTCACCCTCTAGTTATTTTTCCTATTTTTGGACTTACCACTTTCTTCACACAACCACTTTTTGATCACACTTGGATATACAGTAGCCTTACCTATTAACTTAATTCTTATCAGGCGACAAACAAAATCTGAAAGGAATCTCCCTGTTCTACAGTTTACTAAATAACAACACCTGTGCCTTCAAAACCAACACCATGTATAAATGTCAGGTGTAATTGAGAAAAATAATTGGGAGAGGCCTATACTGAATCTATGTGGAGAAAAGCATTTACTTCCATGTACAAACTCTCCAAACTGCTGGAGAGTATGCTGTATGTGGAGGCTTATGCCCCGTACACACGGTCGGATTTTCAGACGGAAAATGTGTGATAGGACCTTGTTGTCGGAAATTTCGACCATGTGTGGGCTCCATCACACATTTTCCATCGGAATTTCCGACACACAAAGTTTGAGAGCATGCTATAAAATTTTCCGCCAACAAAATCCGATCCTTTAAGTTCTGATCGTGTGTAGACAAATCCGACGAACAAAGTGCCACGCATGCTCAGAATAAATTAAGAGACGAAAGTTATTGGCTACTGCCCCGTTTATAGTCCCGACGTACATGTTTTACGTCACCGCGTTCGGAATGATCGGATTTTCCAATAACTTTGTGCGACCGTGTGTGTATGCCAGACAAGTTTGAGCCACCATCCGTCAGAAAAAACCCTTGGATTTTGTTGTCGGAATGTCCGATCAATGTCCGACCGTGTGTACGGGGCAATAGAATCCCTCTCTCATATATTATGGGATTGTAATTCTATTCACTTGTACTGGAACCAGATCTTCTACCTATAGCTTCTGACATTTTTGGAACACATATATCATTAGACCCAGCCCTTGCTTTGCTTCACGTAGGCATTGAAACCCTCCCCCCCCCCAATTCCTGCATTGTTATTATTCATCTAGAAATCCCTTTCTCTACCTAACATATCTAATATAATAAGAGACCTTAACCACCAATGTGAAATGGAGAGACTGCTGGCATTTAAAAATCTAATATATGAACAATTTGTTTGCTCTTGGTCTCTGTGGTTGCAACAGATGTGCAATATATGATTGTTGGCTTATGTTACTTCAACTTATTTGTTTTGACTGGATTTTGTGGACCCACCACTGGGTTTACCTGTGTGTCCTCCCATCTAAAACCCCTTCCCCCAATGTCTACCACTACCAGTCTTCACTTTCATCCCTTCTGCTACCCTTTTTTAAAAGTTTATTCCCATAAAAAAAACCCTATTGACAAAGACTTATTGACGAAACACATCTAGGCATGACCATACGGCTTGTGAATCTGTCAGCTGTTTCAATCTCCAACTTTTAAACAGGTTCACACTATGAGGACTGTTTTTTTCCCTGTGTTACGAGCTAATGAGACTGGCAGTGGTATCAGAGCTTGAATGATCAGACAATTGAGGGACACGCATCAACCATTCAGGAGATCTGACTGGGATATTGATGAAGTTGCTTCTCTGGAGTTGCCTGTTAATGGGAAAGACATACCCAATAAGCATTTACCCCTCATTGATCTGGTGAGTGTAAATTTTGAGGGGAGTGGAATCACGCAGTGCGGTGAAGGTGGTTATTACTACATATCCATCAAGCCCCCTTTCGAGCATTCAACCGAGCATGTTCTATCTGGACTTACCTGTCACAGGGTGCATTACCATAAACTGTGTTAATGTCCTGTGTATAATACACTGAAGAACGCTGCTTTAGTCTTATGGATTAACAGAGATGAACTTTTAAAACTTATGATGTATATGTATTTGTTATTATAGCAGCAGCCTGTTTGTTCTAATTGTAGATTTTTTTACCTAAGTGCTGGATAAGTGATATTGTTTGCGGGAAGATTCTCTCACATGGAATTTCTGCCCCAGGGAAAAGTTCAATAGGGTAGTCATAAGTTCATAAAGGGAGAATAAAGTTTGCTTTCTGTTTTTCAAAAATGTGCAGGAACTCGGGATTGACTTACAGACAGGCCTGTACTGGCCATCGGAACTACAGGGAGTTTCCCGGTGGGCCGATGGCTCAGTGGGCTGGTTTCAGTGACAGCCTGTCAAAGTAATGGCTTTCTTGGTTCGCCCTCAACTTCACACAGTGATGTGAGAAAGATGAGAAAAATACAGAGGAGAATAAGTGAAATAGTAAAAAAGGTTAGTGAGGACTCCTTATGTTATGCTACTTATGTTTTTTTGCACAATTGCGTATAGTTTATATACTGTTTTTGTGCTTGTTTGCACAAATAAAGTGGGCCGGTCTGGATGAAGTCCAGGGCCAAATTTTTTTCCCAGTCCAGCCCTGCTTACAGAACAAATTTGTGTGCATTGGAATCCATGTTTAGGCAGCAAAAGGGGTGAAGGTGCATATCCTGAAAAATGGAGGCAGTATGCTGACTGTAAAATGATCTCATGGTTAGTCCAGTTAATTTGCGGGTTGTGGGCTTATAGCCATGACATGCCCAGTATGACAAGGAACAAAAGAGAAGAGATAACAACCAGACAGGACAGTTCATGATGTTCTGGCAAAATAACAGTGTCAAGTCTCATATGTAATGGGTCCTGACTATATCATTAATCCATCAACCAGTTGTACAGAATGTTTTTATCATTTCAGTTGGAGGCACAGTGTTGCTGTGGGAATGCATGATCAATGATGCAACTACAAGCATCAGACTCAATTATGGCCTGGACCTGAAGTGTTCTTTATAGAAGCCATAAGAAAACTGGAAGAGCGTTGTAAGCGGATTTGGTCATGGTGAGAGGATGAGGGTCTTGCAGAGGAGAACAAGACTTTACTTATCTTATTAGGACAAGCTGTTGAGTAATGGCCGATTCCTCCACAGTAGGGATGAGCTTCGTGTTCGAGTCGAACCCATTTTCGAGTCGAACATCATCTGTTCGGTCGTTCGCCGAATTGCGAACGATATGGGCCGTTCGAGCCTAATTCGAGTGGTGTGTCACGGCCCATAATTCACTGCGGCATCGCAGTGCATTGCTGGCTGATGATTGGCCAAGCATGCACTATGACCCGCATGCTTGGCCAATCAAAGCGCCGTCTGTACAGAGAGCTGTAATTGGCCAAAGCCAGGGTGGCTTTGGCCAATTATGGCTCAGGGGGTTTAGTACACGCCCCACACTATATAAGGCCGCCTGCACGGCGGCCCTGTGTAGTGTGTTCCGGCGTTCAGATAGAGAGATAGAGAGAGACAGACAGTGTCATTTGATTTAAGTTAGATAGATTGGGCAGGACAGTCAGTCAGTTAGCTGCACTTACAGTGTATTGTGTATATATGCATTCCAGGTGTTATATATATATATATACACATATATACACTGTATTTAGTTTAGCTAGATCCGTTCCTGTTATTATCTTCCTACTGACAGGCAGGCAAGTGTTGTTACAGTATTTACAGCTACCTAAAGAAAATTGCTGGTGTTTTTCTGATCCTATTAGTACCGCAGTCAGGCAGCTACAGTGTTTACAGTTAGTGTAGTGTGTCCTCTGCACAGTGTTCAGCTAAAGCTCCAAGTT
Source organism: Lithobates clamitans (assembly GCA_037952925.1). Lineage (NCBI taxonomy): Eukaryota > Metazoa > Chordata > Amphibia > Anura > Ranidae > Lithobates > Lithobates clamitans. The sequence goes on along the minus strand of JBBGZY010000394.1, from coordinate 5,089,824 downwards.
AGTGCAGTGCGACCTCTGCACAGTGTTCAGCTAAAGCTACAAGTTAGTGTAGTGCATCCTCTGCTCAGTGTTCAGCTAAAGCTACCTGTAGAAGATTGGTGGTGTTTTTCTGATCCTATCACTACCGCAGGCAGCTACATTATTTACAAGTTAGTGTAGTGTGACCTCTGCACAGTGTTCAGCTAAAGCTACAAGTTAGTGTAGTGCGACCTCTGCACACTGTTAGGCTAAAGCTACAAGTTAGTGTAGTGCGACCTCTGCACAGTGTTCAGCTAAAGCTACAAGTTAGTGTAGTGCGACCTCTGCACAGTGTTCAGCTAAAGCTACAAGTTAGTGTAATGCGACCTCTGCACAGTGTTCAGCTAAAGCTATGAGTTAGTGTTGTGCGACCTCTGCACAGTGTTCAGCTAAAGCTACAAGTTAGTGTAGTGCGACCTCTGCACAGTGTTCAGCTAAAGCTACAAGTTAGTTTTTTGTGACCTCTGCACAGTGTTCAGCTAAAGCTACCTGTAGAAGATTGATGGTGTTTTTCTGATCCTGTCACTACCGCAGGCAGCTAAATTATTTACACGTTAGTGTAGTGTGACCTCTGCACAGTGTTCAGCTAAAGCTACCTGTAGAAGATTGGTGGTGTTTTTCTGATCCTATCACTACCGCAGCCAGCTACATTATTTACAGGTTAGTGTAGTGCGACCTCTGCACAGTGTTCAACTAAATCTACAAGTTAGTTTTTTGCGACCTCTGCACAGTGTTCAGCTAAAACTACCTGTAGAAGGTTGGTGGTATTTTCCTGATCCTATCACTACCGCAGGCAGCTACATTATTTACAAGTTAGTGTAGTGCGACCTCTGCACAGTGTTCAGCTAAAGCTACAAGTTAGTGTAGTGCGTCCTCTGCACAGTGTTCAGCTAAAGCTCCAAGTTAGTGCAATGCGACCTCTGCACAGTGTTCAGCTAAAGCTACAAGTTAGTGTAGTGCGACCTCTGCACAGTGCTCAGCTAAAGCTACAAGTTAGTGTAATGCGACCTCTGCACAATGTTCAGCTAAAGCTAACTGTAGAAGATTGGTGGTGTTCTCAGACTAATAATACTACAGGCAGGCAGTTGATTTTGCTAGCTGCAGTATCAGTATATATCCCAGCTTAGTGCAGCTACATCTCACTACAGGCCATTAGTATGTCTGGAAGGCCAACAAGGAGAGGCAGACAGTCACAAGCCAATAAAAGAGGGCAAGCAGGCTCTGTGTCTAAAGGCAACAGTGCTGGTCGTGGACACGGGGCATCCTCATCAGCACGTGGCCGTAGGACACGCTTGGCCTTTTTTTGGCAGCTGGCCGTGTTGAGCCGCAACATGCGGAAGACTTAATTGAGTGGATGACCAAGCCGTCCTCATCCTCCTCATCCTCTCTCACCCATGCTCAGGGTACTTTGTCTGGAAAAGCAGCTGTTAACCCGGCCTCTTCCCTCGGCTCAATGGAATCAGCCACTCCTTCCCTAGCCCCACCATGTCTTCCTGAGGAGTCCCCCGAACTGTTTGACCACAGTGTTGGGTACATGCTCCAGGAGGATGCCCAGCATTTTGAAGGCTCCGATGATGGTACTCAGTTAAAGGAAGGCAGTAACGTGAACCCAGACAGAGGGGGTGCCCAAGAAGGACAGCAATCTGGCAGTTACGTTGCCCCTACTTCAGCATACTGCCAGGTTTGCTCCAGTGATGAGGAGGGAGGGGATGATGAGGTCACTGACTCCACGTGGGTGCCTGATAGGAGAGGAGAGGAGGAGGAGGAGGCACATCACCAACGAGGCAGGATGCCCTCTAGGGGCCAGCTTAAGGGCAGCACACTGACTGGATCACACCGCAAAACTCTGCATGTGTAGGGCGCTTCTGTCTCTGCGTGTTCTTCCAAAAGTTCTTTGGTGTGGACCTTTTTTGAGACGTGTGCATTAGATCGCATTGCTGCTATTTGCAACATATGTCTCAAGTGTATCTTGCATGGCCAAAACATCTCCCGCTTGGGCACCACATGCTTAACCAGACATATTATACCATAAACAATACCGCGCTAACATAAAGGTTGTGCTACTAGTGATTAGTAGAATGAAGCAAGCTGCAGTCCTAGAGTGAGGCGTGCACACAAACATATAAAGAAAAATCAAAAAAGGACTGCGCTAAAACACATAATGAACACCATATATGATTATGTGAATAATAAATGATTATGTGAATAATAAAAAAACAGCAATCAATCAAAATATTCAAAGGTAAATAGAAACCATACAGTAGGGATAGATGAATAGTGAGGTGAACCGGATAGGACACAAATGGTAACAATGAAATTGCCAAAAATATATATATCCAAGGGATTGATGAAAATGTTCAAAGAAATTGAGTCTCTGGAGCCACAGCCAACAGAGGGTGATCAAACGGTTAAGCACTCAGCACCCAGTGAAAAATCCTCCACCTTATAAGATGTACGCTTACCAGAGGTAAGCTGGATAATAGCTTATCTTTAGATATCCACACGGGGGACACAACTCTATGGACCTCCTCGCAAGAAAGGGGTAGGCAGGAACTCTCTTGGACCGGACCTGTTTAGGGCTTCAGGTTTTCAGTGTATCAGTCCATCCCACTTCCATTTATCTGTAATAACTGATTTACCGTCCTTAGTCCACAGATATGGGCTGAGACTTCAAAATGTCTTTTGATCTCTGGTAAAGGCTACCGATCTGAGGGTTATAACTCATTGTAAAGCCTCCCTCTCCATCTGGAAATGAGTCATTGTAATCACCCAGAAGTGCCTGTGCTGGAGATGGGAGATCCTGACCAGCACAGGCACTTCTGGGTGATTACAATGACTCATTTCCAGATGGAGAGGGAGGCTTTACAATGAGTTATAACCCTCAGATCGGTAGCCTTTACCAGAGATCAAAAGACATTTTGAAGTCTCAGCCCATATCTGTGGACTAAGGACGGTAAATCAGTTATTACAGATAAATGGAAGTGGGATGGACTGATACACTGAAAACCTGAAGCCCTAAACAGGTCCGGTCCAAGTGAGTTCCTGCCTACCCCTTTCTTGCGAGGAGGTCCATAGAGTTGTGTCCCCCGTGTGGATATCTAAAGATAAGCTATTATCCAGCTTACCTCTGGTAAGCGTACATCTTATAAGGTGGAGGATTTTTCACTGGGTGCTGAGTGCTTAACCGTTTGATCACCCTCTGTTGGCTGTGGCTCTAGAGACTCAATTTCTTTGAACATTTTCATCAACCCCTTGGATATATATATTTTTGGCAATTTCATTGTTACCATTTGTGTCCTATCCGGTTCACCTCACTATTCATCTATCCCTACTGTATGGTTTCTATTTACCTTTGAATATTTTGATTGATTGCTGTTTTTTTATTATTCACATAATCATTTATTATTCACATAATCATATATGGTGTTCATTATGTGTTTTAGCGCAGTCCTTTTTTGATTTTTCTTTAACCAGACATATGTTGACCTGCCATGCAGTTCGTTGGCAAGCATCAGCAGCAGGCTTTAAGGGATCATTTACAGTCCCAAGAAACCCATTGACTTGTACGTGGCTGGGAGGAGGTGGCTGCGGATCATGTCGTCCTTAATGACCCAGAGGACTCCGGACCGAATGCCTCAGCAAACCTACGCTGCATGGCCTCCCTGATCCTGCAAAGCCTGCGGAAAGATCCTTGTATTCGTGATATCAAGGAGAGGGATCAATACTGACTGGCAACCCTCCTTGATCCACGTTACAAGGGTAAGGTTGCGGACCTTATCTTGCTGTCACAGAGGGAGCAGAGGATGAAACATCTTCGGGAAGCCTTGCAGAAAGGTCCGTGCAATGCGTTCCCTGAGACTGGGAGGTTACAAACTCCTGTTCCTGGACAACGTGTTGCTGAGGCTTCGGTCAGTCAAAGAAGGAGCGGTGGAGAAGGTGGCCGTCTGACTGATGCATTCAGACAATTTTTTAATCCGCAGCCCCAAGGTATGATCGGTTCCAGCAACCATCGCCAGCGTCTGTTTTACATGGTGCAGGAATACCTAGGGCAAGATCTGACTTGGACACCTTCCCCACCGAAAATCCTTTGGGTTACTGGGTCTTGAGGATGGATCACTGGCCAGAGCTTGCACAGTATGCAATTGAGCTACTGGCCTGTCCTGCATCCAGCCTTCTTTCGGAACGCACATTCAGTGCTGCTGGAGGCTTTGTAAACTATCACAGGGTGCGCCTGTAAACTGACTCAATCGATCGACTGACCTTCATAAAAATTAATCAGTTTTGGATCGCCACCAGCTACCAAGCACCTGATGCTGATTTAACCGAATAATCTTTTTTGAAATGTCAGATCCCTTCAAGACTGCCTATGCTGATGCTGAGTGACTATCCTGTTATGCTGAGTGACTATCCTCTTCCTCCTCAATGATCATGCTGATAGCTTGAAAGAACATTTTTGGTTCTGAGCGCCGCCACCAGTGGCTAAGGCCCAATTTTTCAGCCCCTGTTTAACAGGGGCGTGTAATTACAATTTTTGATGCTATATTTTGCAGGAGGGCCCATTCCTGTGCTCCAACTAGAGTATCCATGAGGGGCTGCAGTGTTGTGGCACCAGCACCAGTGCCTAAGGCCCAATTTTTCAGCCCCTGTTCAACAGGGGTGTGTAATTACAATTTTTAATGCAATACTTTGCAGCAGGGCTCGTTCCTGCACTCCAAGTATAGTTACCATGAGGGGTTGCAGCACCAGCACCAGTGCCTAAGGCCCAATTTTTCTGCCCCTGTTCAACAGGGACATGTAATTAGAATTCTTGATCTAATATTTCACAGCAGGGCCCGTTCCAGTTCCCACTAAGAGTAACTGTAAGGACTTACATTGTTGTGGCACCAGCACCACCACCATCACCAAAGGCCCAATTTTTCTGGCCCTGTTCAACAGGGGCATGTAATTACAATTCTTGATCTAATATTTCACAGCAGGGCCCTGTGAGGGCTTACAGTGTTGTGACAACACCAACACCTAAGGCCCAAATTTCTGCAGAGTATATAGGGCAGGACCCTACTTTCAAACATCCAACTTACAAATGACTCCTACTTGCAAACGGAAGGAGACAACAGGAAGTGAGATTAAATCTACCACTAGGAAGGGAAATTCTCTCCTGTAAGAATTAATATGGGAAAAACGTGTCTCCTCTCCACTGATGCTTTATCAAATTTTCAAAAAACATTTGTCATTGGGACAGAAAGTGAGGTGAAATCTTCTAAAGAAGTGCACAAACAGCAAAACAAATGTTACAGGGGTGATAACCCTTCCCTATGTTTTCCAAAAAGATTAAAAATAGATTTTTTGGCTGGAGCTACACTTTAAAAACGTACCAGTTTAAAATTACAAACAGATTCTACTTAACAACAAACCTACAGTCCCTGTCTTGTTTGCACCGCCTGTATACTGCTGTTCAGAGTATATACGGCCTGGGGTCCCCATGCCTTTCTTTTTTTAATTTGGGTGCGGGGTTCCCCTTAATATCCATACAAGACCCAAAGCGGCTGGTAATGGGCTGTGGTGGGGGGGTACCCATGCCTTTTTTCTCACTGATTTTCATTCATATTGCCAGGACCCGACATTACATTAAAGCCGCAAGCAGTTTTAAATGACTACTCCACAGTACAGGCAAATATTGTTCCGACATCTATGCATCTTATCCTCTGAAGATAGTCTGGAATGCTGAAGTCGTAGTTGCATAGGCTCTGACATGTGAGGTGCAGCAGGAGACAGTGAAATGACAGGGGTGGATGATGCAGTGGGAACAAAATCAGGTCAGGTGGAAGCCAGGTCAATAACAAGGTCAATATACGTTTCAGGATCAGGTACAAAGGGAAAAAGACTGAAAGACCAATCAGCAATGATCCTGTGCAGTGTAATGTGTGTGTGTTTGTATGTGCATAAATGTGCACCATCCCTTATGTAGTTAGGCTTCTATGCCCACAAAAATGTGTACTTTTTTGTGCTCATGCATTAGTCTGACAGCTGGCATGATGTTTCTGACTGTTTCTGTACTGTGGAACATTTAGCTGCTGGACAGGTTACCATCTGATCTAAGATCTATTTTTTTTCTAGATTTAGGTATTGGGGAAAGTGGGCTTTGCAGAACTGCCTTTTATCATTTAAATTTCAATGTAATTGCTTGCATTGGCCAACAACGCTTTTGCACAAGATGATCCTAAAAATAAAAAGGAACTGAAACCATTCAGGAAAATGAATCTACCAGTCTTGGTCACCTATGCTGTGTTTAATGAGCTTACTAAATTCTTATGGAAAGCCACATTGAGGTGGCTCCCAGGCTATCTCTCTATCTGGTGCCTACATTTAGGTTGTTGAAGTCCTGCTCAGAAACAGTGTGGAACAACAGCATGACCAACAGCAGTAGGTTCTGACCAGACCTCTATTTTAAAGCATTTTAGGCATCATTCTGGCCTTAATACAGTAGATAACATACACCAATAAAATACACATACCTGTAAATATAACCAAGGCAGGATGCATTAGCCAACACATCTTTTGTTTTGTAATGAACAACAAATATCAATTAATATTTAACATATAGCAGCACCTCCACACTAAAGTATACTGTATTTTACCTGGTTATGTAATGGCAGGTCAGAAAATGAAATTTAGTATAGTAAATTTTCAAGTTTAGCAAAACATTAAAATGTTAAAATGGTGCCTACTCTTTGATATAAGACAGTGCTTATGGGTAGCACCCTAGTATATAAAATGCATTTCTTACCATGGTGGCTGCTCTAACAATATGATAATCATGTTCCATGCCTGTACATATTTCTAAGTACAACTAAAAATATGATCCTAATTTGCATGTTTGCAAATAATTAACACCTCTAAATTAAATACCCTTGCACATATTCTGTGAAATGTATTGTTGTAAAGTAATACAAAAATGGAAGGGCCTTTAGAAAACAAAATTGTTAATTTAAAGCATTTATATATCAATACTAAATCTGAGCTTCAGACCAAAAAAATGGAAATCCTGAAGATGGGATCACTGTACATTTAAGAACAAAAGAAGCAGCAAGGCAATTTGAATCTCTCATTGAGTAAGTGCAGAGATGTACATCAGTTTGTCATTTCATGCATTTGCTCCTTATAGCTCAGGGTGAACTGAGAGAGATAAGGGAAGGAATGTAAAACACTATGGAAACCAACCTCTGGAGATTTAATATTCTGATCAGCTCACCTCCGAACATCTGGCTCTTAAATGTTCAAGCAGAAAAACAAGAGAGCTAATGAAAGCCTTGCATATTATCTCTCCCATCAATGTACCTCACAAACACCTGCTGAAATTAAAACAAATTGAATCTTGATTGCTGATTAAGTGCCCCTTCCTTAGATAGATATTCTGTCATTATTTGCCCTGGCACACAATCCACAAACTGATGAAATCTAGTGTTCCATGAAAGTAAAGGTTAGCATAGGGTGATTGAAAGCTGCAGAAAAAGAGTATGTATGCTGAATTAAAAATGCATATGGGCTAACCCTGACAAATTAGCTTTAGTCTTATGTCACTTTGTGCATTTTACTATTTCAATTATACTTTTTGTGCAGGTGCAGTTTAACATTTTTGTGGCATGTATTAGGTTAGGCAAGCAATAAAAATACAATTTACGTCACTCGAAATACAAGCAATACTTTGTTTTGATCATAAAATAATCAATCTACAGTAGCATGTTGAAATATTTTGTATAGAACATTTACAGTCAATTCACTGAATGTGTTGTATAGTGACATACAGTACATACAATGTGTGTTCAGAATTTCCCCTACACAGTAAGCATGCAGTGTTTATAATGTAGCTATTATTTTATAGGAGCAGTATACTAAAGGAGATGACTAAGCATGTTTTCAAACATCTAATCAGATAAAAGGACATTTCCCTTAACGTCAGTAGATATCCAAAAGGAGCACAGGCTTGCTGTTCTAGTTCAAAATGCAAATGATCCTTTATGTTTATTACTATTTGCTAATTTTAAACCATAAAGCTTCATTAAATGTCAGAGGAGATTATTCATTTTTGTCACAAAATCAGCTGCCAATTTACCCAGTATGATGGAGCATTGCTCTAATAATCCAATCAGTGAGTTGGAGAAGTTCTCATTGTCAAATGTTCTAAAGTAACTGCAATTAAATATATTGGCTCTGTGGCCACAGACAACTTACACAGTCATTTGTCCAATTTATACATTCACAACTTCAAATGCATTCATTATTTATCAACCCATAACCAATCAATACATTTATCTTTTCACTTGTGTCAGGAGTTGTCAGTATATGTTTTATGTCTCTTTACTACAGGCTGCTATGAGTTTATAGTATTTGGTATACTCTCTATTGTTTGTTTCTCTTTTCACATTTATTTTTCTCCAGTTTCTTGCTTTCCTCTACATTTTCTTCAAGTACAAATTATCTGCAAACTTTTGAAGTGTTTTAAATGCTAACTCTTTTTGAGCCTTCGCTATAGCAATATATCATTATCATGTCTAGAACCTGTTAAGTGCCGTAAAAAGATACTGTGCTGAATTACATTTGGTTGGGCACTTAGCAGTTAGTAGTCCCTCTTCATCCTTAGTGCTGGCTTTCAATGCATTTCCCGTAGACCCTCAGACACTCTATCTGCCCCAGAGGGAGGTAAAATCAGAAAATGTGCATCCTAACTGTTTAGGGCACTTTTTAAGGGCAATTTATTCCATTGTAAAGTTATCTTTTGTAGAGTTTGACACTTCAGATTGAACTTTTTGATTACCTTGCATGTCCTAATCTCATGGTGTCCACCTGTACTGCCCTTGCTGTGATCTCTGACTATGCATTTGGGGTTTTCTCTTGCTTTGAAGCTTGACTATAGTTATGCTTAGCAATGACCTCTGGCTATATTCTGATCTATTCCACTCTCTCTCATCCTTTGGCACCACCTATACCTAGCTTTTTTTGATTCCTAGGAGTTTAACATCTACTCTCCAACATTCCTTTGACTTTTTCTGTCCCGTCTAGTCCATTAAATTCTGGGCCAAGCACTAGCAGTAGTCTACCTCTGTCAGACCTCTGTTGGACCATGACTACCCTGCCCACTTTATATAGTTCTTCACATAAGTTCCCAAGGGAATCCCAGTAGCAAACATGCATACAATTACCCTAGGACGATGACTGCTAAAGGCTGAAGCTAAACTCAAGGCAAAACAATGAATCCTTCACAGCTTCACAGCTGAGGGAGGCTGTAGGAAGATCCAGATTTCAATTCATGTCTGTGACCCAGTCTAAACCCTACTAAGCAGCTGCTCAGGTCCCTCCATTCCACAAGGGCAGTACCTGCCAGATGAGCCTGACATTCAATGGGAAGGCTTTCTCGTACAACCCCAGCTCAAGGGCCACCGGTGTTGCAACAGTGGCTGCAAGAGCCTGGCAGTGTATGGGTGCCTGGTTCATCTTTGGTGTTGTCAGTGCAGCTGGTGCAGCAGGAAACAGGAAGCAGGCTGGTAGGTGCAGGGCTGAGGAGACACTGAATACGTAGTCAGACAAGCCAGGGTTTCGTAACAGACGATCATATGTAGGTATAAAAGATAGGCAGAGAATGATCAGGATACAGGAAAAGTTTGGCAACAGGATATCAAGCAGTGTAGAGATAAGCGTGGTTACAAGTACAAGGCAAACCAGGATCAGGATAACAGAGATGAATCGTGGTCAAACAAGCCGGGTCAAACACAGGAAACAGATCGGATCTCAGGAACAGAAAGTCACAGGAACAGGTATGAGCTGCAGATCAGACAGCAAAGACACAGTGCTGCTGAAGTGTTTAAATAAGGCAGCATGGTGCCAATCACTGAAATCAGTTTGCACTATTGTTAACTCTTAGGTGGCAGATCCATGATATTGCCCCCCCCTTACAGGCAACCTCCGGTGCCCAACAGGTCTCTCTTCTGTGGATGACTGTAAAAAAAGGCATTAACCAAGTCTCTGGCGTGCACATCCTGTTCAACCTCCCAAGAGTTATCCTCCGGGTCATAACCCTTCCACTTAACCAGGTACTGTACCTGATTCCTTCTCCTCCTACAGTCTATGATGGCCTCCACCTCATACTCCTCTTCGCTATTGATGGTCACAGGTTCTGGTGGCCTGGATACTCTGGAAAAGAGTCAGGGACTGTGGGTTTCAAGAGAAAACATGGAAGACAGGATGTATCTTAAGTGAATCGTGTAAATATAATTCATAGGCAACCTCATTAAGTTTCTTCTTGACTGGGAATAATCCTTCTTTGAGGGACATTGGGTTTGGTAACAGACAATCAGATGTAGGTATAAACAACAGGCAGAGAATGGTCAGGATACAGGCAAAGTTTGGCAACAGGATATTAAGCAGTGTAGAGATAAGCATGGTTGCAAGGCAAGCTGGGATCATGATAACAGAGATAAATCATAGTCAAACAAGTCGGGTCAAGCACAGGAAACAGATCGGATCTCAGGAACAGGAAGTCACAGGAACAGGTATGAGCTGCAGATCAGATAGCAAAGACACAGTGCTGCTGAGGTGTTTAAATAAGGCAGCCTGGTGCCAATCACTGAAATCAGTCTGCACTATTATTAACCCTTAGGTGGCAGATCCATGACAGGCACCATCCTCTTACACAGTCGATCAAGGTGGGATGGGAAAACGTGAGCAAAGTACATTATAAAATATAAGGTTCCACTGGGCATGTGAGCAAGTGAGGGTTAGAATGCTGAGCATTAGACATGTGCATTTGTTTTCGTCCGAATGCATTTTCGACCGAATTTCGGGTATTTTCGTTATCGTTTTAACAAACGATAACGAACGTGCAGAATCCAAAAACCGAAAGATCCGACATAAACAAATGCTTTATTTTTGTTGCGACAACAGTTCGATATGGATAGGAGATTCGACATGACGCTGACAATAGCGATCTGTGTCCATCGAACCTGTGGTCGAATGTGCCTAACATTAGCTCTATTAGTCCAAGATTATTCTACATAGAGAGAAAAGATTTGACATATAGAGAAAAGATTTGTGGTCAAATGCTCCACCCATAGGCTATAGAAGATTTCTAATGTTGGTTGACTAGTAATAATAATTAATAAATATAATTATTACTAGTGTCATACAACATTAGAATTCTACTATAGCTTGTAGGCGGAACATTCAACCGTAAATGTATGATTGCAGCGTCATACAGTTTAGCTGCTCGATCGAATCTTCTTGGAACATTTGACAGACACCATAAGCCTTCACTGACAGATTCGACCTTAATTATTTCGGATTTTCGGACGAATGCATTTTTTAACCACTTGACAACTGGGCACTTAAACCCCCCTCGTGACCAGACCAATTTTCAGCTTTCAGCGCTCTCACACTTTGAATGAGAATTACTCGGTCATGTAATAGTGTACCCAAATGAATTTCTTGTCCTTTTTTCATACAAATAGAGCTTTCTTTTGGTGGTATTTGATCACCTCTGGGTTTTTTATTTTTTGCGCTATAAATGAAAAAAGACCGAAAATTTTGAAAAAAAACGCATTTTTCTTAGTTTCTGTGATAAAATTTTGCAAATTATTAATTTCTTCATACATTTTGGCCACAATTTATACTGCTACATGTCTTTGGTAAAAATAACCCAAATTGGTGGATATTATTTGGTCTTTGTGAAAGTTAGAGAGTCTACAAGCTGTGGTGCAAATAATAAAAAAATTGATCACACTTGATGTACTGGTGGCATACTAATTTCTTGCGACCCGAACAATCCAGGAAAGTACAAATACCACCCAAATTACCCCTTTTTTGAAAGTAGACATTCCAAGGTATTTAGTAAGATGCATGGTGAGCTTTTTAATGTTGTCATTTTTTCCCACAATTCTTCGCAAAATGAAGATTTTTTTTCCCAACAAAATTGTCATTGTAATAGGTTATTTCTCTCACATGGCATGTATATACCACAAATAACACCCCAAAATCCATTCTGATACTCCTCCTGAGTATTACGGAACCACATGTGTGGGACTTTTTCACAGCCTAGCCACTTAGAGAGGCCCAACATGCAGGGAGCACCATCAGGTATTCTAGGAGCATAAATGACACATCTAACTTGTTGACTACCTATTACATTTTTGAAGGCCCTGGAGCACCAGGACAATGACACGTGACACTGATGTGGCACTGATGACAGATGGCACTGATACGTTGCACTGATGATACTGATGTGGCACTGATACGTGGCACTGATGATACTGATGTGGCACTGATGACAGATGGCATTGATACGTGGCACTGATGACACTGATGTGGCAATGATGATAGATGGCACTAATACGTGGCACTGATGATAGATAGCACTAATATGTGGCACTGATGACAGATGGCACTAATATATGGCACTGATGACAGATGGCACTGATGACAGATGGCACTAATACGTGGCACTGATGACAGATGGCACTAATACGTGGCACTGATGACAGATGGCACTAATACATGGCACTGATGACACGTGACACTGATGATAGATGGCACTGATATATGGCCCTGATGACATGTGACACTGATGACACGTGACACTGATGACACATGACACTGATACGTGGCACGTGACACTGACAGGTGGCACCGATGACAGATGGCACAAATATGTGGCACTGATGACAGATGGCACTGATGACAGATGGCACTAATATGTGGCACTGATGACAGATGGCACTGATGACAGATGGCACTTGTCACTGAACACCCCACACTCCGCTTGAGTGCTTCCGTCAGTATGCTGCTTCCTCCCAGTCTGGATACAGATATCAGATATTCCAACTGATTATAAGGCACAAAACAAGGAGACACTTGTTTCACTGCTAACATGGACTGTTTATTTAGAATCAAAATTACAAGACTTTATATGCCATTAGAGGAGGTTCCCCCCTCCTGCTCATATTACTCTAACAATACAACTGTAACCTTATTAACATGAGCTAGTTTACTAAATCATTTACCCAGACTAGGTGACTACATCTCCTAGCTCATTGACTATTCAATACACATTACCATAAACATCAACACAGGGTTAATTAGAACAACAACAATGTGTGGAATACTAAGAACCTGTGGTAAGCCAGACTAGACTCATTTACATTAAACACATTATAGCAGACATCAGACAGGTGAGTGGAGTTGATATTAGCATCTCCTCACAGTATGTCTCCCAACAGTATGACTCAGTCACTAATGCTAATATGGCAAAATACAGGGTCCCCAGAGTCTGTGTGTCCTGGGGGACAAGGACCCGGAGCCAAAGTAACAACACCTCAAGGGTACCCCAAATGCCAGGGCCCATAATCTTTAGGCAAGAGGCTCACATTCAGTCCTCTCCAAAAGCCTCTGTCCTGGCTAGGTCTGTCACATTTCTCCCCTTTCCAGCAGGAGACTAACACAGGAGGAGACCCCAGATGGGTTGACTTCAAAGTTAGTCAGTAGTTCCAGTCCTCTAATGCTGGTATCCACACAGTACCCCAAACAAATTGTTCCAAACAGAGTATTACTCCCCCAGCCAACCTCTGCCTCTCTCAGAGAACATGCCCGCCACTGAGGAGAGGCCTGAACTGGCCCTTCTCCATGGAGTCCTTTCTGACGCTAAATAGAAGACAGGGGGACTGAGCTCACGTCATCATGCTGTTGGGCATATGGGCCGACTGCCCAGCATCCCTGGGGTATACAGGTGGAGACTGAAGTCCTATCCACCGACACCAGATCAAGCTGCAGTTGTGAGGTGACTACTGCATTCTCTCCTTGGATCCTGATCTGCAGCTTGCGATAGACTGTCACCTCCTCACCCTGGGCCTCCACAGTTGCCGCAGGTGTGGGGCAGAGGTCTTGGACCCTCTGTTCGGTTGCCAGCACTTCTGCTGGGGGTTTGCTAGCTGGTTCCTCCTCTACAGAAACATCTATTAAATCCCCGGTCTCTGGAATTGCTAAAAGTGTGGGACAGAGGTCACATGTCCCTGTCAGTGTTGTGGGAGAAAGGCCGACTACCTCTTCTCTCAAGAAGGCCGAAGCCACTGTTGGTGCTGGGCAGAGCACAATGAACTTTGGCCCTGATAGCAGCTCTTCTGCTGGAGGCTCATCAGGTTGTTCTTCCTCAGCAGAAAAGTCTATCAAATCCCCTGTCTCTGCAACTGATGTCTGGGGATAGAGGTTCACCATTTCCTATCCATGAAACTCAGAAGATGCTATCAGTGCTGGGCAGAGGTTAGCAGAGCTCTGCCCTGTTGTCAGCACTCCAGGTTTGGGGACAGCAATCCCCAGATTTTCCACTGTCGATTCTCTGGCATGCTGCTGAACGTGTTCTAGCAGTTTCCTGTATGCCCTTTCCAGATGCTGTTCCTTCCTTAGCAAATGGTCCAGATCAGGTTTGAACTCTGAGACCCCTGCAAGACCGAGCATAGCCTCTCTATATTCTCGCAGGTCCTCAAGGGCAGGATCCCCTTCATCACCAAATACAAAACGATCTGTAAGGCTCTCCCACAGCGATCCAGGGCCTCCAAAGTCATATCCCTCTGGTGAGCATTCTGTTGTCTCCCCTAAATATCCCTGCTCTGCGTGCCATTGCAGAGCCCGATAATGATTGTCCAGCTCTATCTCCTGCTGGACCAGCCTGTCCAACTCAGTCACCCATTGCTCCTGGGGCCGCTCTCCCAGGAATGCCATCCGCAATGCCCGTTGGTCACTGGCCCGTTGCCCTTGGGTCGGAAAGCACTTGCCCTGTTTTATACCAGCGAGCTGGAGGGCTTCAATCCAGAGCTCCACCCGAATTTGCTGCCTAAGCTCCAGGTATTCGTCCTCAGACACAGTCCTGGAGTATGCTAAAAGGACGATCCACAGCAGCCCCGGGAATTCTGATGCCAGGTCCACATCTTCGCTGGATGACCGAAGTCTGCTATCCTGATCTTGGATCCAGGTGGAAGTTTGGATGTCCCAGACTGCAGGAAGCGTCCCACTGCTTGCCACCAATGTCACGGAACACCCCACACTCCGCTTGAGTACTTCCGTCAGTATACCACTTCCTTCCAGTCTGGATACAGATATCAGATATTCCAACTGATCACAAGGCACAAAACAAGGAGACACTTCTTTTACTGCTAACATGGACTGTTTATTTAGAATCAAAATTACAAGACTTTATATTCCGTTAGAGGAGGTTCCCCCCTCCTGCTCATATTACTCTAACAATACAACTGTAACCTTATTAACATGAACTAGTTTACTAAATCATTTAACCAGACTAGGTGACTACATCTCCTAGCTCATTGACTATTCAATACACATTACCATAAAAATCAACACAGGGTTAATTAGAACAACAACAATGTGTGGAATACCCTTAGAATACCCTTAGAACCTGTGGTAAGCCAGACTAGACTCGTTTACATTAAACACATTATAGCAAACATCAGACAGGTGAGTGGAGTTGATATTAGCATCTTCTCACAGTATGTGTCCCAACAGTATGACTCAGTCACTATTGCTAATATGGCAAATACAGGGTCCCCAGAGTAACAACACCTCAAGGGTACCCCTAATACCAGGGCCCATAATCTGTAGGCAAGAGGCTCACATTCAGTCCTCTCCAAAAGCCTCTGTCCCGGCACTTATACGTGGCACTGGGGACAGATGACAGTGGGGACAAATGGCAGTGGGGACAGATGACAGTGGGGACAGATGGCACTGACGTCACTTTTTTTCATTTTTTTTTTACTCACCGCTACAGCGGTTCGCTCTCCCTCCTCACACGCTGTCACTGTGTGAGGAGGGAGAGCCGGCAATGAGAGATGATCTCATATGTTTACATATGAGATCATCTCTCATTGGCACCACCAATCGCGCTGAAAACGGCCGCTATGATTGCCCGTTTTCAGTGATCTGTGACTGGCTGTGTCCAAGGGACACGGCCAGCACAGAACTACCTTGATGCGTGCCTGCGGGAGCGCGCATCGCGGAAGTAAACAGGAGGATGTCCAGGGACGGCCTCCCGGCAATTAGCGTCCGTGTTGCAGCCGTCTTTCGGCTATAGCACGGGCGCGAAGAGGTTACAGAAACAAAATAAATAAAAATGAATTTCACGAGTAACTAAATAAATTTATTTTTCAGACGAAAACGAAATTCAGAAACAAAATATTTCAGTATGCACATGTCTACTGAACATAGGGCTGAGAATTGTTTAATCATAGGGCTAAGCATTGGGATGAGCTTAGGGCTAAGCATTGGGATGAGCATAGGGCTGAGCATTGGGATGAGCATAGGGCTGAACAATAGGCTGAGCATAGGGATAAGCATTGAGCTGAGTTTTGGAATGGGCATAGGGCTGAGCACTGGGCTGACCATAGGCTGGTCATTAGACTGAGCATATGGCATTGGGCTAAGCATTGTAGAATATTTGGATTGGAATTGGTTTGAGCATTGGGCTGAACACCGAGCTTAACATTTGGGGCTAAGTACTGGGCTGAGCATATACTGTAGATGATAATAGGGCTATGCGTTGGGCTATGTGTATAGGGTTGAGCATTTTTGTTGAGCATAGGTTTGTGCATAGGGCTGATTATAGGGCTATCATTACTCAGTGCTGGGAAGCACAGAAGAAATCCTAGGCTGTGCTTCCAGAAGAAATAGAATATGGAGGGAAACCACCAATAAGTGTAACACTGGAAACCTTTGCCACATCCCAATTTCAGAAGAAATTGCAAAGAGAGGTGCCCCAGGGATAGTACAGGCAAAGGAGGTAAACCGGAATTTAAAGAAGTAACATTGTGTAAAAACATACAAAATGTATTGGGTACAAATGATAATAAGGTTGATACACAGGTATGAACACCTAAAAACAATTAAATCAGATTTGATCAATAAGCAGCAGCTAAAAATAAAACACAAAGAAACCCTCTGACTGGATTTTTTAGGGCAATGACTCCAAACATGGTGTATGCAGACAAAAAATTATTGAAACATATAGTTTTCTACAAATTCTAAAAAACATCAATACATAAAATCTTTTGTCAAAAGTACATGATAAATTGATGACATAGATAGAAGAACATATTCAAACCACTGTTTACAACACTTGTGTGCAATTGTTATAGAGTGAGGCTCTGCGCGTTTTGAGGTTTTTTGGCGTAATTCCTCTTCGTCAGGAGCAAGCAGTGTAGAGATCTATGCAATCTACAATTCATAAAAATATAAGTAAATACATAATATATGCATACAAAGATTAGGACACAGAATATATATATATATGCAGATATCCTGATGCTTTATATCAGAGATAGGAAAAGAGAGAAAAGAAAAGAGAAAAATGGCTGCACTGACCACACGATGACCCAGACAGGAAGGGACAAATGCACCCACAACCACCAAAGTGGGGGCCAAAAGCGGGAGCAGCAAACTGTTGGGAGATGAACCCAACCCAGAGTTGGAAAATCCGGCAATGTGGGAGGTCCAAGTCTGTAGGAATCATATGAGTAAACATCAATATAGACTGCAAACCATATTAAAGAGGTCTTTTCACCCTGGACCCGTTTTGAGGCTTAGTCTCTTGCCCTTCCTTCACCCCCAAGTAAGGTATGTTTTGAGTTCACTGTTTATCTATTATGCTTTACTATCGAATTGGCATGTGCTCATTTTGTTTGCACATGCAATTTATTATGTATTTTTTAATATGGTTTGCAGTCTATATTGATGTTTACTCATATGATTCCTACAGACTTGGACCTCCCACATTGCTGAATTTTACAACTCTGGGTTGGGTTCATCTCCCAACAGTTTGCTACTCTCCCTTTTGGCCCCCACTTTGGTGGTCGTGGGTGCATTCAGTGACACGTCACTGATCTCTGCTCTGATCACAGGAACCAGAGATCAGTGACACTGTCACTAGGCAGAACGGGGAGATGCTTGTTTACATTAGCATCTCCCTGTTCTTCCTCCCCGTGAGACGATCGCGGGTATCCCGGCTGACGTGCGCGCACCGCCGACGCATGTGCACCACCGGCGGCGTGCGCGGGATGGCACGGCAGCAAATTTAAAGGAACGTACCTGTACGCCCATTTGCCTGTCTGTGCCATTCTGCCGACGTACATCGGCGTGCGCCGGTCGGGAAGTGGTTAAATGACAATTTTTCCTTTAGAAATGTAATTTTTCTGTAGTACTGTTCTAAACACGGGAAAAATGTTCCACTTTACAGGCATACTATAGACACCCCCGCCCCAGGCACAATATTTAAAGGAATATTTCATTTTTATTGTTTCACTTTAAGCATTAAAAAAATCACTGCTCCCAAAAAAAACGGCCGTTTTAAAAAAAAATTGCATTGATACATATCCCCTGGGACAGGACCCAGGTCCCCAAACACTTTTTATGGCAATAACTTGCATATAAGCCTTTAAAATTAGCACTTTTGATTATTCATGTTCGTGTCCCATAGACTTTAACAGTGTTTGTGTGTTCTGACAAATTTTTTGCCTGTTCACATGTTCTGCTGCGAACCGAACAGGAGGGTGTTCGGCTCACCCCTATTTACCTCCTTTGCCCGTACAATCCCTGGGGCACCTCTCTGTGCTTTCAGAAGAAAGGCTATTGAGCAGAATACTTTTTAATTTTTTTAATTACATGAAAAATTATATTAATGATTTCAAAGCTAAGGAGATGATTGTTTGCATGTCAGGATGCACAAAAGAATCTTTGAGGATATAATTAACTTCAAATACACATAAGCAATGTGTATTGCAATAAAGAAAAATATAGTTGCAGAATGCTAGCTTATTCTGTATGATTTATTTTCCCTGCCGGCAGGAGGTGGTGTAAATACCCAGGTACTGTTGTGTAAGCTCTGCCCTCACTGTTAGCGCAATTTTGCCTCACCCACAATTTGCAGAACACACCAGCAGGGAAAATCCATTGCAAAAAAAAAATAGCAAGTGTCCATAGATTTTTCTATTTATTACTTAGGAAAAAGTTCAGTAATGTTACACAGTATGAATGGGTGGTAGTATTAACCTGTAAATTGCAGGATTTATCTTCTTAAGCCAATGTTCATTATGTTGTCTCTTGTGAGGCAAGGCAGAAGAATTATTGGGTACCAGCTAATTTTTGGAAAGATGCCTTACTTACTGTTTTTTAATTAACAAGGTTCCCTGTGCCGTTCAAAACTTATTATAAATTCTATATTTAGCAAAGACATTCGTACAGAAATGATATCATTGCAACAGAAAATACATATTATTTTCCTTAAGGGTCATGTTTTCATAACAATACAATAAAGAATGCCAAGTAAATGCTTTCTTTTTCTGAGAAGTATCTCTGAGTTGGTCCTCTGGATGTGGGAGGGGGGGAGGGACAGGTTGAAAAAGTGGTGGTGGGGGGGAAGGGTGGGACAGATTTGAGAATTGGGGTATTTGAAGGGGTGGAGTACCATGCAAAATGTATTAACCACTTGCCAACTGCGCTATAGCTGAATGATGTCTACAGAGTGGACAGCTAGTGCTCCCATGATTGCGCCTGCTGTGGGGCATGGGTGGTGTGCTCTGTGATCAGCAGTGTCCAGAGGACACTGCTGATCACAGATTGAGATAAAGAGCCAATCAGTGGCTCTTTACCATGTGATCAGCTCTGTCCAATCACAATTGATCATGGATGTAAATAGAAGCTGGTTAACAGCACTCCTTGACTCATGCTGACAGCTTGAAGGGAAAAGAGAGTGGATAACCGGCTTCTCTAAAAGGGACATGTACACTGATAATCAGAGCACTGATTATCAGTGTGCTGATTATCAGTGCAGTCCCAACAGTGTCCACCAGTGCTGCCAATGTGTGCCCACCAGTGCTGCCAATAAGTGTCCACCAGTGCTGCCAATAAGTGCTCATCAGAGCCTCCTCATCAGTGTCGCCCATCAGTGCCACCTACCAGTGCCCATCAGTGCCACCTATCAGTGCAGCCTCATCAGTGCCCACTAGTGCCGCGTCATCAATGCCCACTATTGCCGCTTCATTAGTGCCTATCAGTGCAGCCTATTAGTGCTCAACAATACCCATCAGTGCCGCCTCATTAGTGCTGCTTCATCAGTGCCCATTATAGCCGCCTATCAGTGCCCATCAGTGCAGCCTCATCAGCGCACATTAGTGAAGGAGAAAAATTACCTGTTTGCAAAATATTATAACAAACTATGAAAACGTTTTTTGTTTTTTTCAAAAATGTCAGACTTTTTTTGCTTGTTTAGAAAAAAATAAAAAACCCAGTGGTGATTACCATATTTTTTGCTCCATAAGATGCAATTTCCCCCCCAAAAAATATGGGGAAATTTCTCTGCGTCTTATGGAGCAAATACTGACAAGGCACACCCCCCCGCCGCTGCCACCATGTTATACAGTAGTATCGGCAGGAGAACAGAGGACAGACATCCCAAGCCCCTGCAAGCGCCGGGCGATCTCCTGGCTGGGTCTGTCACTCAGACAGAAGACAGAGCAGTCCGAGCGGCCCATGTAGTACAGCCACAGCGGATGCTTGGGCTGCTCTGTCTTCTGTCAGGTGGATGTCAGGCTGCATTTATGGGACAGGTAAGGCTGCATTTATGGGACAGATTAGGCTGCATTTATGAGACAGATCAGGCTACATTTGTGGGACAGATCAGGCTACATTTATGGGACAGGTCAGGCTGCATTTTTTGAGACAGGTAAGGCTGCATTTATGGGACAGGTCAGGCTGCATTTATGGGACAGGTAAGGTTGCATTTATGGGACAGTTCAATATTAGCAACGATCCCAGGTCTCCTTCACCACACCACTTGTGCCACAGCCCTGTAGGTAATCCACTTATCAGACCATGCTGATTTGCACTCTTATCAATCAAACGGATAATCACTGTTTACTGGACACTTCTCATCTGTATTTTGCTCATCACAAGCAATAGATAAAGTAATTCCACATAGCATAATCCAGTACAACAATTATTTATTAATTTAAAATTATTTCACAAAAAAACACTCACAATGTTTGCATAAAATGAGGGCATGTAACATCAATACTGTGTTAGCCGTGCATTCGATCTAACTTCTCACCACTCCCGTGGTGTTCCCAGGAAGGATAGAAGAGGATAAGCTGCAATGATCTGACACGTTTCTGTCATCACTTTCGTCAGAGGGTGTTCACCCACTGTTATGGGGCGAACGCCCTTTGATGTTCCCACTCTTATGGGACAGTTAAGGCTGCATTTATAGGACAGATCCGGCTGAATTTAGGGGACAAGTAAGGCTGCATTTATGGGACTGGTAAGGCTGCATTTATGGGACTGGTAAGGCTTCATTCTATTGGCACAGGTCAGGCAGCATTTTATGGGACTGGTAAGGCTGCATTTCATTGGCACAGGTCAGGCTGCATTTCATGGGCCCTGGTAAATATTTTAGTACACCATTTGGTTCAGAATATTTACTTTCTTATTTTCCTCCTCTAAAACCTAGGTGCGTCTTATGGTCAGGTGCGTCCTATGGAGCAAAAAATACGGTAATTACCACCAAAAGAAAGGTCTATTTGTGTGAAAAAAAATAACCTTTTTAGTTTGGGTACAGTGTTGCATGACCGCGTAATTGTCATTCAAAATGCGACAGCACTGAAAGATGAAAAATGGCCTGGGCAGGAAGGGAGTAAAAGTGCCCAGTAGGCAAGTGGTTAATGAGGGAATAATGAGCACAGGTTAAAATAAAAATGTGTTTTACAGAATAATGCATCATGTGCAGCATTCTATTAGCATACTCATATTTTCACGATCAAATAAATACACTTGACATTTTGCCTGATGATTTCAGGAGCCTGCAACCCCAAGAAGTTTTCTAACATTCTTCCAAACTACTATACAGGGTACATTATCTGCCTTGTAATCAGTTTTTGAAGTCTTTTCTGATCGCTATGTTTTTGTATTTTCTTTTATTCAACAGCTCCATAGGTACAGTAAATTCTCACATTCTTCACTTATAAAAAGTGGGCCACTTTGCCCATTCAGGAAGAAGTTATTACTGCAATGAACTGTAGGCTTATATCAGCACCATGATTTGCACAAGATATTTACTAATATAGGGTCTGAAGATGAGTAAGAACTATCCATTTCTTTGATACCTATATCTTATCAAATTTAGAGATTTTAACTAATACCATATGTCTGTTTGGGATTTGTCTTCTGGGCTGTGGATTGTTTCTTATGTCATGCCATATACTGTATAGATGAGCCATATTATCAGCTGGTTGACTTTTAAATGCTAAAAGTTGGCTTTATGTCCCTAGCAAATGAATTTTTTTTAACTTTATACTATTCTTTGATTGCAGATTTTTCACCACTTTTGAATGAACTTACAGTATTTTGTTATTTTTCAATGAAGTTATTTTGTTGCATGGATGTTCAGGGCAGCGATAAGGAGGTACCACTAGTCATCCCGCTGGCTTTTAGCTGTAGGGAAACTACAGAGGCCGCCGCACTGATCACCCTTCATTTATAAACCATCCTTCATTCATAACTGAAGCATATTTCATAACTGAAGCATGGCATCTTTCTGTTCATTTGTGAATGAACAGATAGAAGCTCTGTACAGAGGTCTTCCCATTCATTCAGTGCAGCTGAGACTGCAGAGATAAAATTAGAAGACTATAGCCCCTGATATTTAATCAAAGCCCTCCAACAGGAATTTTTAAAAATAATAAAAAAATTAAATTGTAAAAAAAATAAATAAATAAATAATAAAATTGTAAAAACAATAAAAAAAACACATAACTAAAGGTTCATTTACACGGGTTATCTGGCCCATACAGCGTGAATGAGCAGTTTGTTTGTGCAGCTACAGCCACCTGTTACCTGTTATGTATGAACAGAGCCACAGGTCCTAATTTGACAGGTGCAGGTGAGTGGCCCCAAATGCACACTGTTTGTGTTCGGGGCCATAGGCCTGCACCAACACGCTTATCAAATTAGGACCTTCAGATGTGTTCCTACAGCTGCTGTGTCCCCATAGAATAACATAGGCTGCCTGTACATAGATCCAGCCACAGGGATTTACACTGTACAGGCCACAGCACACATGTTGAATGATAAATGTGAACTATCTCAATAATAAGATTAGTAAAAATGTGCCATTAAATAAAAACATTTTCAAATATCATAGCCAATATGTTCTTAACAAAACATAACATAACATAACAAAAAGTCCATATAGTCAACGGAGTTATATGACATTCTAAAGTGCAAAAACTTGCTGCAATATAAAGTGCTTCCCCCGAAGTGATAAATCTAAATGCTCATCAGATATCATCGGCCACCAGGTGACCCACAGGCATATAATGTATGGTGTCTTTAAGGCATCCAATGTGTCCGACCAGGAATCACATGGCAAACGACATCTGTTTGGTAGATATGCCAAATATCCAATCCAGGCAATGGTGGCGTGTATCTATATATATGTATCCTTATGTAGAGCTCATATCTCAATATCTGCAAAGTTTAGCCCCTCTGTACAGAGCCACAGAAAGGCATAGATAATGTAGTAACGTTTTTTAATCTCTTAAAAGCAGCACTTACATATCAATAGTTCAGTGTGAGATACAGCAGAAATCGAAAGCTGCATTCGATTTCTGCTGTATGTTGAACTTCCAGTGACCAGTATGAGAGAGTGAGAGCGATAACACCAAATTTAACACACTTGCTTCCCATTCACACCTGAGACCTTGTAACACTAACGAGTCACATGACACTGGGGAGGGAAAGTGGCTAATTGGGACATTTTCACTTAGGGGTGTACTCACTTTTGTTGCCAGCGGTTTAGACATTAATGACTGTGTGTTGAGTTATTTTGAGGGGACAGCAAATTTACACAGTTATACAAGCTGTACACTCACTACTGTATTGTAGCAAAGTGTCATTTCTTCAGTGTTGTCACATGAAAATATATAATAAAATATTTTAAAAAATGTGAGGGATGTACTCACTTTTGTGAGATACTGTATAACATGCAATCGTATATATGTCCGATATCATGTCATGGGCATGTGAGAATTTTGCAGTAATTTACTCTATAACAACATCCTTAAATGCTCTACAAACTATGATAGAGTACAATATTGGGGGTAGAGGGTTGGCCAGAACTACAGAAACAAGTCATTTGAGGGTACTTAATTCAGATAATTGCAAAATGAAAACATTCTACAAAATGTGACAGACTCAATTGAGCACTTTGTCTTTTTTCCTGCCTTCAATCCTTAATTATTACATACGGGTTATGAGAACATAGTACCAATAATTGTAAACATATCTGTGAGTGCTTAAGTCAGGATGTTAACCCTACAGAACTTTTTGTTGATCTTGAACAAGCTTTTAGTCTATATACATGGCTTTTTATATATAAACTACCATCTGTTTGGTATAGATATACTTGGACTTTGATTAATTCATGTTCACTGCGTTTGTTATTTGAGTAAATTAATCACCCAAGACAAATCATTTTGGTGTGTTAGAATATTCTCTATGTTCACAGATCTTGTATACAATTCATTGGTCTATCAACTGCTTCTGACATATGACTTGGAAATATAGCCTATTTGGACAGAGGATCCACTATGATTATTAAGACATTCAATTATGGTTATATATTCAATTTATAACCTTTATCTTTATCTGTATATCTAGTAGCCTCATGTGCAGCCAGGTTATTTTAAATGGCTTTAAAATTTCTGGGTTACAGACAGTATATACAAATTAATTCAATTTGTTCTTTTCCTTTTGATTAATACATATTTAGGTGTTTTTCTATGAATCTAAAATATAATTTTAATTTTTAATTACATTCTTCTATATTGCTGTGCAGATATACAAGCCTTTTTCATTAGTGATCCTATATATTTATATATAATAGAAAAGTTCAAATATATAACAAAAACTGTTTTGTTGCAACACACTGATTTGGGTGGACAGAGAAAATTGTAACTTGCCTTTTAAAAAAAATTACATATAATCTATACTCTTCATTACATATTCAAGCTCTGCTTATGGTTTTGTAGCGCTTGTGATAGAACCGTCCAGCACCCAGCTTGGGTGCCTCCGTCAAGATATAGCTTTCTCCAGTCTGGAACCAGGTATTATCACTGAACACCCAAGACTAGGCGACACTAGCTTAGATGCAAACTGGAACTCTTTATTGTAAACTCACACAGAATTTATATACCACACAAAAAGAGCTTGATCACGTTATGCAAACAGTAAGATCATTAACAGTCCAAATAACATGAACTAATGAACCAGCTAGTCACTTAACCACTTCAGCCCCGGAAGGATTTACCCCCTTCCTGACCAGAGCACTTTTTGCGATTCGGCACTGCGTCGCTTTAACTGACAATTGCGCCGTCGTGCGACGTGGCTCCGAAACAAAATTGACGTCCTTTTTTCCCACAAATAGAGCTTTCTTTTGGTGGTATTTGATCATCTCTGCGATTTTTATTTTATAGCAGAATGTCCAAATGTGCTCAAATGTGTACAGTGTGTATTGATATCTTTGTATTATGACACCTCTTACCTGTCCAGTGGGCTGTCAATAGTGTAACTAAGGAGGGGCTGGCCAAAGTAATACACATTATTTAGGCATTCATCTCTCAATGAAGTGGAGAGGGTTACCTGTCCAAGAGCTTCCCCCCCAAAATGTTAGAAATGGCCCATGAGAGAGGGGGCTCTGATAGGTGGACCTTATACCTTGGTCTTTCAAAACTCTCTAAAATAAATGTTATATTGATGTTGGGCAAGAATGTTTGTGTCTAATCTGCTTTCCCTCTTTATGTGCAAAATGATTTTTTTTTCATGTTTGACTCCACAGTTTCCTTCCACGCCACAGGAATAGCAGACTGTGGTCTCCCACTTTGCCCAGTGGTGGGACTTTTTTTATTTTTTGCGCCATAAACAAAATAAGAGCGACAATTTTGAAAAAAACACATTATTTTTTACATTTTTCTATAATAATTATCCCCAAAAAATATATAAAAAAACTTTTTTTTCCTCAGTTTAGGCCGATCCGTATTCTTCTACATATTTTTGGTAAAAAAAAATCAGCGTTTATTGATTTGTTTGCGCAAAAGTTATAGCGTTTATAAAATAGGGGATAGTTTTATGGCATTTTTATGAATAATTTTTTTTTACTAGTAATGGTGGCGATCATCGATTTTTTTTTTACTGCGACGTTATGGACATGTCGGACATTTTTTACACATTTTTGGGACCATTGTCATTTTTACAGCAATCAGTGCTATAAAAATGCATTGATTCCTGTATAAATGACACTGGCAGTGAAGGAGTTAACCACTAGGGGGGGGAGGGGTTAAGTGTGTCCTAGGGGAGTGATTTCTAACTGTAAGGGGGATGGGCTGGTGTGTGACATCACTGATCTCTGCTCCGATGGCAGGGAGCAGAGATCGAGTGACACTTGTCACTAGGCAGAACGGGGAGATGCTGTTTACAACGGCATCTCCCCGCTTGTCCTCTCGGTGAGGCGATCGCGGGTATGCCCACGGCGATCGAGTCCGCGGGACCCGTCACCAGACTCATGGAGATCGCGGCAGGCGTGCGCGCGCGTGCACACACGGCGGCAAATTCAAAGTAACGTACGGGTACGTTACTTTGCGCAGCCGTGCCATTCTGCCGATGTAAATGTACAGGAGCCGGTCGGGAACCAGTTAAAGTGTTACTAAACCCACAACAGTAAAATCAGTCTGTATATGCAGTAAAGCATGCTTGCTATACTCACTGTGGAATTTAAGGGATTAATCCTGCACATTTTGTAAAAAGGCTGTTTGATCCTGTCTTCTCTGATCCCCCTTTCTTCCACTGTCCCCAATCCATCTCCTGATAAGATAGAGCCTTTGGAGTCACTCTGCACAAGCTCAGTTTGGTGTGTATTGCTAGAGAGTTTTTTTTGCTTGGGAGGGTGCAGCACAGGGCCAATCACTGTCCAGAAGGTCAGGGGTCCTGCAGCCTCATAGAACAGTCAAAGTAGAATGAAAACTCCTCCTACAAGCTTTAACCAGACACTGATAGAAGTCACAAGACTTCTATATACTGCTGATGAGAAAAGGTATTTAGCAGCTTATATTTACTAAAATAATTGCATTTCCATATTCTGTGTACCGTGGGAAACCATGTATGATGAATTCAGGGTCCTGGGTTTAGTAACACTTTAAAAAAAACTAGGTGCTCAGACTATTCGGCACCCAGCTCACCACCCTGGATGTACAAAATACACTACTGATTATCATAAGCATAAACAACAAGAGAAACAATAAGTAACTCAATTAACAATGGGAATGCACACCTAGGAGGAACACAATGGGAGAGACATAAACTTGTGTAATATATCCACTAGACAAGTCATCAGAAGACAAACAATGTTCCAGCTGTCTGATACAAAGGAAGTAATTTATCTTTATAAATTTCTTGAAGGATATTGTTGATAAATATTTCTGTCCCAAGTAAAGGAGGCTCTCCAACCCAGTCTGCAGGAGGCCCACCATATTCCCTCTGACCATTAACAAATACAATATTAATATTACACCTTTCTATTCACTCCAAAAGGGAAGCTTTATTGTCCTTATCCAGAGAATTAATCCAGAATGAATTAAGCCTTGCTCTCAGCATTCATCATGTTGTCCATCATTAGAGAATGATCTGCTCTCTCCATGGGCCATAATCAGTGGGTAGGATGCTTTCCCCTAGTACTCTCCAAAAGCCCCTGCCCTGGTTGGGTCTGTCACATTTCTCCCCCATTCAAAGTAGACTAACCAGGTCTCAGACCTCCACCTGGTCTGGACATGCATTAGTCAGGCAGAGTGAACCCACATAGTCGGTCCACATGTTCTCTATTCTGGGCCACAGGGAAATACCCCTACTCATTCACCCAAGAAAAAAAAAACAGTGTAGTGTAAGAAAAACAGGAGGCAGTTTTTGACAAGTCCTTTATTAAAAATGAAAAACGTCCCTGGTGGTAACTCCAACTCAAGTCACGATGGCTGTCCCCCATAACCACAGCCCAGGGATACTGTTTTCATGTTAAGTGCTTGCATGCTAAGTCCGGTCATAAATGGAGTGAATTTCTTTCTTGCAACCACAGGTTACCTTGTCATTTGCTGCAAATTTACAGTGTGATCAATGTGTAAGAGGAGACTGAGGAAATACTTACTTTTGCCTGCCTCCCAGTGATGACATCATCTCAACCTGCTCAGTTTAGGCAAAGTAAATAGCCTGGAACTCAAGAACAGAGCTATTTTGAAAAAATGTTCTGTTGGTGTAGGTTGGAATATGTCTCTCATCGGAGGGGAGGATCGGGGAGGTAAGCAACTTCACACAGACCATGGAAATGGCAGGGAGGGAGGGGGGAGAGAGAGAGATATGGAGACGCTGACAGAGAGCTAGATGATGAAAGACTTAAACTGACCACGCTGGATTGGCAGCCATGAATACCATAATCAGTTTACTAACAGGAACACAGGAACAGGCAGGATCAGCCAGTAATTAAATTATACTATATGTAAAGGAATACATCACATTGCAAGATTGCTATACAGTTTATCCTGGCTTAAAGCGATAGGTACTTTATTTTATTATTTTTTAAATTTTACAAACACTTTAAAACAATGATACACAAATGAAAGCATGTAAAAATGTTAAAAAAATGTTAAGAAAAACAATACAATACTATGCTTTTTTGATTTATAGTATCTACTTACATACAGATCTACCTTGGCATATCCAGTTTTGTAAAGAGTCAATTAATCTTGCAGTACTTGACCAGAAAAGTGAAATCAAGCAGTGGCACAATTGGAGGCTATTTAATATACCACAAGGTTGCTGGTATACCTGTACATGTTAGAAATCATTTACCAACAACAGAGTCCTGGACCCCCTTGTTTCTGAGCCTTTGACTGTCCAACGTGATGAAAATAAACCACAAGAATGTTTAGGTACTTATTTTTTATATGAGAGTAATGCCCCATACACACGGTCGGACATTGATCGGACATTCCTACAACAAAACATGGATTTTTTCCGACGGATTGTGGCTCAAACTTGTTTTGCATACACATGGTCGCACCACGTACAACGAGACTAGAAAAGGCCAGTTCAGAACCAATCGCGGCACCCTTTGGGCTCCTTTTGCTAATCTCGTGTTAGTAAAAGTTTGGTGAGAGACGATTCGCGCTTTTTCAGACTCGTGGTTTTCAGATGATTTTCTGCTGTTCAGTTTGTGCTTGTGGGTTTGTATCTGCTCTTCAGTGCGTGCAGTCAGTTCATATTGGAATTTTCTGTGCGATCTTGTCCGCTCGTTGCTGTTTTTCAGGTCGCTCTTCACAGGCCTTGCTGTTCTTCAGTGCGTTCTGTTACTTCGTTCTGAGCAGCCGACCGTTTTCTAGTCATGTTGCGTATACGTACTCCTCGTAGAGTTCATGCTGTGCGGGGGCTTGGTGTTGGGGCCCTTACCTTGACACAAGTCCAGTCCATGAACAGGGTGGGGAGGAGTTCATGGACCAAGAATTGGTTGCTCCAGCATGACCAGTTCTGTCATATGCCTTTGCTCCATGAGATCCGTGAGAATAATCCTGATGATTTCAGGAACTTTCTCCGGATGACGGTACCCCGTATTTCACCTTTTGTTGGCTTTTCTGACCCCTTATATTAGCAGGCAGGATACCTGCATAAGGCAAGCCATCACTCCGGAGCAGAGGCTAGTGCCATCCTGCAGTACTTGGCGATGGGGAGAAGCCTGCAGGACCTCAAGTTCTCGACAGGCATCTCCCCCCAGGCTCTGGGGATCATTATCCCAGAGACCTGTTCTGCCATCATCAGGTCCTGCAGAAGGCCTATATTAAGGCAAGATTTATCCTTTAACATCACATTTTATTGTATTTAATGTTTGATAATATATTGTATTTCTTTCCTCATTCCCTAATTACCATGATTGTAATATGCTGTGAATGTCCCCTTTATCCTCATGAATGCTGGATTTTTATGTAATTTTTTTTGTCCTTCATACATATTTGCCTTCACTTACCTCCCCCGCAGGGTCTCCTGGCCCTATATTCACCTCATGTAGTCACTTAACAATGTATTTTATCAGCTCCATAGTAGTGCTTTACCCTAAATATCCCCTAAAATGTTTAAATATGTGATATGTGCTTGAAATTCAGGCAGAGTGCCAGAGGCTTTTTGTTTGGGGTCCCCAAATCAGTTGAAACACTCCCTCCCCCCAACTGCTAAGTCAGCTGACACCAAAGGGCCTGCCTGTATATTTTCAAATGGTAATGCTTCAAGTTTTTGTATCCTATTATTATCTTGATATCTTGGTAATAGCAGAATGTCCAAATGTGCTCAAATGTGTACAGTGTGTATTGATATCTTTGTATTATGACACCTCTTACTTGTCCAGTGGGCTGTCAATAGTGTAACTAAGAATGGGCTGGCCAAAGTAATACACATTATTTAGGCATTCATCTCTCAATGAAGTGGAGAGGGTTACCTGTCCAAGAGCTTCCCTCCCCAAAATGTTAGAAATGGCCCATGAGAGGGGGGGGGGATCTGATAGGTGGACCTTATACCTTGGTCTTTCAAAACTCCCTAAAATAAATGTTATATTGATGTTGGGCAAGAATGTTTGTGTCTAATCTGCTTTCCCTGTTTATGTGCAAAATTATTTTTTTTTTCTTGTTTGACTCCACAGTTTCCTTCCACGCCACAGGAATGGCAAACTGTGGCCTCACACTTTGCCCAGCGGTGGGTCTTTCCTAACTGCGGAGGGGCAATTGATGGGAAGCATGTCCAAATCAT
Organism: Lithobates clamitans; assembly: GCA_037952925.1. Taxonomy (NCBI): domain Eukaryota; kingdom Metazoa; phylum Chordata; class Amphibia; order Anura; family Ranidae; genus Lithobates; species Lithobates clamitans. Next base: position 5,058,885 of record JBBGZY010000394.1, on the reverse strand, counting down.
CCCACCCCCAACTCGGGGTCATACTATTACAACTATAAGGGGTTCAATAGTATTGTGATGTTGGCAGTGGTGTCGGCTACTTACGAGTTCCTGTATGTGGACGTGGGGAAGAATGGACGGATGTCCGATGGTGGAGTCATCACCCAGATGGAGTTCTACAGGTGTCTCCAGAATGGCAGCTTGGACTTGCCACCTCCAGAAAACAATGTGGAAGGACTCCCATTCCTCTTCGTTGCGGATGAAGCGTTTGCGCTGAGGGACCATCTTATGCGGCCATTCCCAATGAGGACCCTTACCCCGAACCAGAGGGTTTTTAATTACGGCTGGCCAGAGCCAGAAGAGTGGTGAAGAACACATTTGGAATCATGGCCAGCCGGTTCCGCCTATTTCTTACACCCATACACATGGCGGAGTACAAACTGAATCATATCATCCTGGCGTGCTTTGTTCTACACAACTTTTTATGGCAAAATTCTGCCAACTATGCTGGCTCAGTTGGGCCTGAGGCCGGAATTCCTAATGAACCAACCCTGACGGCGCTTGAAAGTGGCCGTCCTGGCTTGGCCCCCTGAGTGCCCGTGAGGTCCGTCTTAGATACCTTGAATACTTTGTGGGTAGGGGGGCCATCAATATGCCAGACAATATCTAAAACATTTTTCAAATAAAAAAATAATTTTAACTACTAAAATCTTTGGTGACATTTCCTGCTTGTGTTTCTTTTAACTGACCCTGACTAAAATGTGGGTAGTCCTGAAAATGGCATGATTGTGTAACATTACAAAGCACTGTTGGTGTTACTTACTAAAGGCAAAGACACTTTGCACTACAAGTGCACTTGAAACTGCACTGAAACTGCACTTGTAGTGCAAAGTGGATTTTCCCTTAGGAAATAACCCCCATTGTCACAGAAAACACCAATTTGAGCACAACAAAAGTTTGGGAGCGTTTAAACAATAATCCACACATTCTTGATTATCAATCTTGTTTTAATACTAGCACAATCACATGTGCATTTGTAAAAGGTTTTTAAAACAAACCAACATGTTTGTTGTACAACAATTTTTTGGGTCACATTAGAAAAAGTAGAAATGTCCATTTAAGATAAAACAGGCATGTTTAAAACCAACAAGAAAGACACAAATCTTGAGCTTACAAAGTTCAACTTTTGTAGAACTTGAAGGCAATTTTAGACATGAATATTTAGAAACTGTGTTTGATATTGCGTTCAGATGGGGTGAAGTCACTCCGGGAAAAGCCAAATTTTGAAGATGCACACAAATTGCCGAATGTCAACATGTGCTACCTGCCATCACGGGGGATCAAGGGACGTGATTTGGGGGTGCAACCCCTTACTCCCAGCTACTTTATTATTGAGGAAGGGGTTGCACCCCCAAAACGCATCAATTGATCTCCTGTGATGGCAGATAGCACATGTTGACACACTGTGTGCATCTTCAAAATTTGGCTTTTCGCAAATATGTCAAAAAATGTTAGAAATATTTAAATCACAAAAAGCACAAAAAACCAAAGTGATTTGGAGGGGTTTTAAACTCTCCCTAAAACATCAATGATGTTCTTCATTTTTTTTTAACATCATTGATGTTTTTCTGGATGTTTTCCAAGTCCCTATTACACCCCATAATTTCCCTGATCAAGATCTGTGCACTTTCAGAGGTGAAATGATCTGGATCCACAACATCACGATCACCTAAAAAGATAGAAACAAAAACACACCATGTATTATAAATATGCTGGCATCCATCTCTTACCTGAGCCTGTGGTCGAAGACACTCACCTGTTGTGGTGACTAGTTCCACCACGTCTCCTTCCTCCTCCTCCTGTTGTCTTTGTGGGATTTCCCCTTCTTCCAGAGGTGGGGGGTCTGTGGTCTCCTCGGATGAGGGGTGTCCTCCGAGTCTTTTATCCCTATGTAAAAAAAAATAGGTATACTTAGCACATAGATATTTCATGACAGAAATAGAAATATGAAACATTGCTTGGAAGTCGGGTACAATTGTCTCTTTTGACAGAGTTCCAAGATGAAGAAATATTTTTGTCCTTTGTCAAGCTTGAATACTTACCTGTTTTGTACAAGCTTCACAGATGGAGACACCCCTATAGTATACACTGGAGCACCTGTGTGGGACCCCCTAATGAAAAGGGTGTTCTGGTGTCCCAGACTAGTGATCCAGCGTCCAGATGTGTAAACAGCTGCTGAGTGTCCTCTCCTTACACAGAATCTAGTTTGCATTACATTCTAGTTACAAACCCATCTACACAACCAAATTATTTTAAGACAATTAGGCCATAAAAATGTATTCAAATGCATATGGCCAAAACAATAGTGTGTTTTCTAGGCCGAACGAACAATTTTTTATACGAAAGAATAATGGGCCCATGAACATGAAAGTTGCCATTTTAAACTGGACAACAGTTAAAAAAAGCACATGGAGCAGCACGAATGTAATAAACATAAAGAATAGGAACACAGGACAACTACTTACTTTTTTGCAGCACTCTCCGGATCCTTCTGTACTGCTCATGCTCCCTTAATTTCAGGTCCGACCCCTGCTTCCTGAGCTGATCCTTGGATTGTCGTACCCCGAAATTCTGGTGCAGACTTTTGACCACTTTTGCCATGATCTTGGCCTTTCGGACATTGGGGTTGGGGTAAGGTCCATACTTCACCATCTCCATAAAGGACATATTTGATGCCTTAAATCATCTCCTTCTGGATCAGGACGTTTCTGCCTCCGGGCTTTCCTCCTCCTCGTTGCTGTAATTAACAGACACCTGCTGTGTCTCCGCCATGTGCTCTTCCCCGACTGCGCCGAACGAGAAGGGGCGGGGAATAGACTAGAAAGAACATCAGGGGTGGGCTGAGTTTCACGCATACGCAGTGTCTATAAAGCATAACACGCGTGCGTAGTACGTACGATCTGTGAGCGGAGGAAGGAGTAACGGAGGCGCCGATCGTGATAGCAAAGGTAAGATTTAACATTGGGCCTATACTGCTTCTAGATTGAGGCCTGTATTTGCACAAGTTTAGAAGACTTTAGGCTGACATTAGGGTTTGTCTTGTGTTGTGTCTTGCAGTTAAAATGGATATCTTGAAGGATAATGACTTTATGCCAATCTTCATAGATATGTTCAGGGAGCTGCCTTGTCTGTGGCAGATAAATCACCCTGATTATAAGAACCAAACAAAGAGGAAGGCAGTGCTGGATAAGTTGATGCAATTTATGAAGTCAGTGATCCCCACGGCAGACATCACCTATTTGAAGATCCTAATTGGTGGCCTGAGGAGCACTTATCTAAAGGAGCACAAGAAGGTCCATGATTTCCAGAGATCAGGAGCTGCAGATGACATTTATGTCTCCAGGCTGTGGTACTATGACAAGCTGCATTTTCTAGCAGGCCAGACTGAACCCAGGCCAGCACTCTCCACTCTTCCTTCCATGCTTCCTTCCCCCCCAGCTGAGGCTTCTGACACCCAACCTGGGCCTTCCAGGCAGCAACATGTGGAGGAGCCCAGCTTGAGCCAGGTATAGCATTCTTCTAAATATTTCTGGTTGTCCAATCAATGATGTTAAATAGATGTTATTTTGGAGTACTAATTTAGGATTGTGATTGATGAAGAAAAAACTAAAACCATGTCCCTTTTTCATACACAGGGAAGTCTCAGCCAGGAGGTGACCGGGCCAAGCAGGCTGCCTGATACCCAGGTCCCTCCCCTCCACCTTCAAAGACAAAGTGGCAGTAAGAGGAGTAACCTGGAGGAGGCTGCAATAGACCTATTTTGGAAGGATACTGAGGCCCTCAGAACACCCCGCAGTGTGGAGGAGAATTTTGCTGGATGCAAAATGATGACTGCATGCTGCATGCAAAATGATGCAGATGGAGGAGGGCCAACGACTCCTATGTGAGTTTTTAATTTTGGAAGCTCTAAATAAGGGGTTGAGGGGCCAACTCACATGTGCACAGGGCCGGTCCCAGGCGGGTGCACGGGATGCAGTGCACCCAGGCGCCTAGAGAGGTGGGGGCGCTGAAGCACCAGAGTGCTCCCTTCCCTCCTCCTCCTCCCCTCCGTGTCCAGAAGTAGCTCTGTCCGCAGCAGCTCACCGCCGCGGAGCGGCCGTGCCGGTGCCGCTGTGCTTTACATTGCTAGAGCCTGTCCCCCCTCCCTCCTCCTCCTCCTGTCAGAGGAGAGCAGCCGCCGGAGATCGGAGCGGCTGGTCTCTGTGTTGAGAGAGACCAGCCGCGCAGTGACTTCGCTGGGGGGAGTGGGGAGGGGGGGCGGCCTGTGCCTGCAGCCTGACACAGGTTCTCTCTCTCATCCGCTGTCTCTCACTCCCGCCTAAGCTGATGCCTGCAGCCTGTCTCGATCTATTCACGGCTGCACACTGTCCTCTCTAGCTGCTGCCCGGGTGTTAATGTGTCTGTCTGTACTGATAGAGGGAGGTTTGTCCCTGGGGCGGTCTGTGCTAATGGGGGGGTTGTCCTGGGGGGGCGGTCTGTACTAATGGGGGGGTTGTCCTGGGGGGCGGTCTGTACTAATGGGGGGGTTGTCCTGGGGGCGGTCTGTACTAATGGGGGGGTTGTCCTGGGGGGGCGGTCTGTACTAATGGGGGAGTTGTCCTGGGGGGGCGGTCTGTACTAATGGGGGGGTTGTCCTGGGGGGGCGGTCTGTACTAATGGGGGGGTTGTCCTGGGGGGGCGGTCTGTACTAATGGGGGGGGTTGTCCTGGGGGGGCGGTCTGTACTAATGTGGGGTTGTCCTGGGGGGTCTGTACTAATGGGGGGTGTCCTCGGGGGTCTGTACTAATGGGGGGGTTGTCCTGGGGGGGCGGTCTGTACTAATGGGGGGTTGTCCTGGGGGGGCGGTCTGTACTAATGGGGGGTTGTCCTGGGGGGTCTGTACTAATGGGGGGGTTGTCCTGGGGGGTCTGTACTAATGGGGGGTTGTCCTGGAGGGTCTGTACTAATGGGGGGGTTGTCCTGGGGGGTCTGTACTAAAGGGGGGGTTGTCCTGGGGGGTCTGTACTAATGGGGGGGTTGTCCTGGGGGTCTGTACTAATGGGGGGTTGTCCTGGGGGTCTGTACTAATGGGGGGGTTGTCCTGGGGGGTCTGTACTAATGGAGGGGGAGTTGTCTTGGGGGGTCTGTACTAATGGAGGGGGGATTTGTCCTGGGGGGTCTGTACTAATGGAGGGATTTGTCCTGGGGGTCTGTACTAATGGAGGGGGGGTTTGTCCTGGGGGGTCTGTACTAATGGAGGGGGGTTGTTCTGGGGGGGTCTGTACTAATGGAGGGGGGTGTTTGTCCGGGGGGTCTGTACTAATGGAGGGGGGGTCCTGGGGGGGCTGTACTAATGGAGGGGGGTTTGTCCTGGTGGGGGGTCTGTACTAATGGAGGGGGGTTTGTCCTGGTGGGGGGTCTGTACTAATGAAGGGGGGATTTGTCCTGTGGGGCTCTGTACTAGTGGAGGGGGGGTCCTCCTGGGGGGTCTGTAGTAATGGAGAGGGTTTGTCCTGGGGGGTCTGTACTAATGGAGGGGGAGTTTGTCCTGGGGGGGTCTGTACTAATGGAGGGGGGGTTTGTCCTGGGGGGTCTGTACTAATGAAGGGGGGATTTGTCCTGTGGGGGTCTGTACTAGTGGAGGGGGGTTCTCCTAGGGGGTCTGTACTAATAGAGGGGGGTTTGTCCTGGGGGTCTATACTAATAGAGGGGGGGTTTGTCCTGGGGGTCTGTACTAATGGAGGGGGGTTGTCCTGGGGGGGTCTGTACTAATGGAGGGGGGTTGTCCTGGGGGGGTCTGTACTAATGAAGGGGGGCTTTGTCCTGGGGGGATCTGTACTAATGGAGGGGGGGTTGTCCTGGTGGGGGTCTACTAATGGAGTGGGGGTGGTTTGTCCTGGGGGGGTCTATACTGATGAAGGGGGGTCTGTACTGAGAGAGGGGTTTATACTTAGTGGGGGTCTATACTTAGTGGAGGGAGGTCTGTACTGAGGGGTGACTAAAGTTGGTGGAAGGAGGGTGACACCATGTAATACCGCACCTGGTGACACCAACCCTAGTGACGTCACTGCAGCTGCAGGCTCTTCTTTCGCCCCTTCCCCTCCCTCTCCCTCTCCTCCGCACGTGCACTGCTATACTAGTGAGCGGCGCTGGCCAGCACAGCCTCCCACTATGTTTCTTCCCCCGCCTTCATATCAGCCAGGGAAAAATAGAATAGAAAAAGGAGAAGAGGATTGCGGGACATGTAGTCCCGAGGACTGGCAGCCCCACTGTAACACGGAAACTGCAGTCCACACAGCAGGCTCAGCTGAATGGGAGAGAGACAGATACAGGAGCCAGAGGGAAAGCCACACAGCCTGGTGCCATCCCTGGCGGAGAAAAGAATGGAGTCATTGCCAGAATACAGATCTGGGTGCTACCCAGCGGAGTCACCACGGGCAATTCAGAGTGAGCTTACTCCTGATCAGAGGAACCATCGCTGGGTCAGGTGAGAGGGCCAATCGGCCATTATCTACTAATGTCCATAGGAACTGCAGTCTCTGACCATCTCCTGTATTATATCTGCAGTCTCTGACCTTCTCTTGTATCATGTCTGCAGTCTCTGGCCATCTCCTGTATTATATCTGCAGTCTCTGACCTTCTCTTGTACCATGTCTGCAGTCTCTGACCTTCTCTTGTATCATATCTGCAGTCTCTGATCATCTCCTGTACCATGTCTGCAGTCTCTGATCATCTCCTGTACTATGTCTACAGTCTCTGATCATCTCCTGTACCATGTCTGCAGTCTCTGACTGTCTCTTGTATCATGTCTACAGTCTCTGACCATGTCCTCTACTATGTCTGCAGTCTCTGACCATCTCCTGTATTATATCTGCAGTCTCTGACCTTCTCTTGTATCATGTCTGCAGTCTCTGACCATCTCCTGTATCATGTCTGCAGTCTCTAATCATCTCCTGTACTATGTCTGCAGTCTCTGATCATCTCCTGTACTATGTCTGCAGTCTCTGATCATCTCCTGTACTATGTCTGCAGTCTCTGACCAACTCCTGTATTATATCTGCAGTCTCTGACCTTCTCTTGTACCATGTCTGCAGTCTCTGACCTTCTCTTGTATCATATCTGCAGTCTCTGATCATCTCCTGTACCATGTCTGCAGTCTCTGATCATCTCCTGTACTATGTCTACAGTCTCTGATCATCTCCTGTACCATGTCTGCAGTCTCTGACTGTCTCTTGTATCATGTCTACAGTCTCTGACCATGTCCTCTACTATGTCTGCAGTCTCTGATCATCTCCTGTACCATGTCTGCAGTCTCTGATCATCCCCTGTACTATGTTTACAGTCTCTGATCATCTCCTGTACCGTGTCTGCAGTCTCTGATCATCTCCTGTACTATGTCTGCAGTCTCTGATCATCTCCTGTACCATGTCTGCAGTCTCTGATCATCTCCTGTACCATGTCTGCAGTCTCTGACCAACTCCTGTACCATGTCTGCAGTCTCTGACCATCTCCTGTACCATGTCTGCAGTCTCTGACTGTCTCTTGTATCATGTCTGCAGTCTCTGATCATCTCCTGTACTATGTCTACAGTCTCTGATCATCTCCTGTACTATGTCTACAGTCTCTGATCATCTCCTGTACTATGTCTACAGTCTCTGATCATCTCCTGTACTATGTCTGCAGTCTCTGATCATCTCCTGTACCATGTCTGCAGTCTCTGATCATCTCCTGTATCATGTCTGCAGTCTCTGACCAACTCCTGTACCATGTCTGCAGTCTCTGACCATCTCCTGTATCATGTCTGCAGTCTCTGACCAACTCCTGTACCATGTCTGCAGTCTCTGATCATCTCCTGTATCATGTCTGCAGTCTCTGACCAACTCCTGTACCATGTCTGCAGTCTCTGATAATCTCCTGTATCATGTCTGCAGTCTCTGACCAACTCCTGTACCATGTCTGCAGTCTCTGATCATCTCCTGTACCATGTCTGCAGTCTCTGACTGTCTCTTGTATCATGTCTGCAGTCTCTGATCATCTCCTGTAGTATGTCTGCAGTCTCTGACCATCTCCTGTACCATGTCTGCAGTCTCTGACCATCTCCTGTACCATGTCTGCAGTCTCTGACCATCTCCTGTATTATATCTGCAGTCTCTGACCATCTCTTGTATCATGTCTACAGCCTTTGGACGTCTCTTGTATCATGTCTGCAATCTCTGACCAGCTTCTGTACCATGTCTGCGGTGTCTGACTGTCTCTTGTATCATGTCTGCAGTCTCTGACCATCTATTCTATCTTGTCTGTAGTCTCCGACCATCTCCTGTATTATGTTTGCAGTTTCTGACCATCTCTTGTATCATGTCTGCAGTCTCTGATCATCTCCTGTACTATGTCTGCAGTCTCTGACCATCTCCTGTACTATGTCTGCAGTCTCTGATCATCCCCTGTACTATGTCTGCAGTCTCTGACCATCTCCTGTACTATGTCTGCAGTCTCTGATCATCCCCTGTACTATGTCTGCAGTCTCTGATCATCCCCTGTACCACGTCTGCAGTCTCTGATCATCTCCTGTACTATGTCTGCAGTCTCTGATAATCTCCTGTATTATGTCTGCAGTCTCTGATCATCTCCTGTACCATGTCTGCAGTCTCTGATTATCTCCTGTACCATGTCTGCAGTCTCTGACTGTCTCTTGTATCATGTCTGCAGTCTTTGATCATCTCCTGTACTATGTCTGCAGTCTCTGACCATCTCCTGTACCATGTCTGCAGTCTCTGACCATCTCCTGTACCATGTCTGCAGTCTCTGACTGTCTCTTGTATCATGTCTACAGTCTCTGCACCATCTCTTGTATCATGTCTACAGCCTTTGACCGTCTCTTGTATCATGTCTGCAATCTCTGACCAGCTTTTGTACCATGTCTGCGGTGTCTGACTGTCTCTTGTATCATGTCTGCAGTCTCTGACCATCTATTCTATCTTGTCTGTAGTCTCCGACCATCTCCTGTATTATGTTTGCAGTTTCTGACCATCTCTTGTATCATGTCTGCAGTCTCTGATCATCTCCTGTACTGTCTGCAGTCTCTGACCATCTCCTGTACTATGTCTGCAGTCTCTGATCATCCCCTGTACTATGTCTGCAGTCTCTGACCATCTCCTGTACTATGTCTGCAGTCTCTGATCATCCCCTGTACTATGTCTGCAGTCTCTGATCATCTCCTGTACCACGTCTGCAGTCTCTGATCATCTCCTGTACTATGTCTGCAGTCTCTGATAATCTCCTGTATTATATCTGCAGTCTCTGATCATCTCCTGTACCATGTCTGCAGTCTCTGATTATCTCCTGTACCATGTCTGCAGTCTCTGTTCATCTCCTGTACTATGTCTGCAGTCTCTGATCATCTCCTGTACTATGTCTGCAGTCTCTGTTCATCTCCTGTACTATGTCTGCAGTCTCTGATTATATCCTGTACCATGTCTGCAGTCTCTGTTCATCTCCTGTACTATGTCTGCAGTCTCTGATCATCTCCTGTATTATGTCTGCAGTCTCTGATCATCTCCTGTACCATGTCTGCAGTCTCTGACCATCTCCTGTATTATATCTGCAGTCTCTGACCTTCTCTTGTACCATGTCTGCAGTCTCTGACCATCTCCTGTACTATGTCTGCAGTCTCTGACCAATTCCTGTACCATGTCTACAGTCTCTGTCCAGCTCTTGTATCATGTCTGCAGTCTTTGACCGTATCCTGTATTATGTCTGGGGACTCTTTCTAACAGAAGCCCTCTCTGTGTGGATCAGAGAGTCTCCCCTCCAGGTCTCATTAGTGTTCTCTCTTCCTGTATTTTCTTTATTGTTAAGAGATCATGGGAGGATTTCAGGGTAACAAAGACTTCTTAGGGGAGCAGCTCTGTATTTGAGTCGTTGCCATAGAATCATTTGTAAAGGGGTGGAGTTGGTAAGATGACCATGCCCATGTGGGGGCGCCAGAAATATTTCTGCACCCAGGCGCCGGTGACCCTAGGATCGGCCCTGCATGTGCAACCCACATTTGTCACCTCATCCATTGTCCTCCTCCTCCTCCAGGTCCTACTCCTCCTCCTCCTCCAGGTCCTACTCCTCCTTCTCCAGGTCCTACTCCTCCTTCTGACACATCTCCAACACCAGAGCCACAGCCGGGAAGGAAGACCAGAGAGTGATGACCTGGGTTCAGTCTGGTATGGCAAAATATGCAGCCTCTTGTAGTACCACAGCGTGGGGACACATATGTCATCTGCTCCTTTTATGATCTCTGGGACTTCTGGACCAGGCTGCACTCCCTTAGATATGGACTCCTCAGGCCACCAATTTTGCAGGAAAATAATTGATGTCTGCCCTGGGGGTCAAAGGCTTTGCCAATTTATGATGTTTATCCAGCGTTGCCTCCCTCTTTGTTTGGTTCTGAGCCCTTAATAAAGGAATTTTTGGTTCAATTATACTTGCCTATGTGTGTTTTCCTTCAAAAAGGACAGTTTGTTTGTGAGGAGGCAGGTACATTTGTAAACTACAATGCGAAATTAACAAGGGACACCAACACTAAGCAACCTCCTTGAGATTAAATAATACAAGATAATAATGGTGTTGTGGTAACTTGACACACAAAACACACGCAAAAATTTTCTAGAGTAAAAAAAACTAAAAATAAAAAAAACATCAGCCTTGAAAAAAATACAACCCCCAAAAAAAAAATCAGGCTTGAAAAAAATGCAAACCAAAAAAAAAATATCTAGATTTTTGGTCACATGTGACAATGTAAAATATATTGAGGGAATCACGATAAATAATAAAGAAAGAAGTTTGTGAGAAGTCTGTGTGAATATGAGCAGCAAAACTACTTCATTCTTCTAGCATTATAAAGAAGAAGAGAGTGCGCTGTATTAAATAATTTTAAACATTGCAGCCTGACGAAAGTGCTCAATCCATTCCGAATGCTAATTTTACCAGACCAAACTGTTCTGTCTCGGAATTTCTTCTGAGCATGCGTGGCACTTTGTGCGTCGGAATTGTCCACACACGGTCGGAATTGACGCAATCGTATTTTGTTGTCAGAAAATTTTATAGCCTGCTCTCAAACTTTGTGTGTCGAAAAATCCGATGGAAAATGTCCGATGGAGCCCACACACGGTCGGAATTTCAGACAACAAGCTCCGATCACACATTTTCCGTTTTTGTGTTTGTTTTTTCTGTTTTTATATTTTTATTGAAAACATTTTTTTTTTAAGCTTACAAAGAAAAAATACTTTTTAAACATGGAAAGCTTCATATACATGTACATAATAAGTCACAGGGATATGTTACTGATGGAAAACAGGGATATGTTACTGATGGACATATATATATATATATTAAGCCTAAATATCAAACGTGAGCATAACGTATTACACTGTCATAAAGGTAGGTAAGAACAAATTTAATTAGTATAAAAAAGAAAAAGGAGAAAACATTAGAACTAGCACCATGGATACTAAAATATAAGTTACAGTATCTCACAAAAGTGACTACAGCCCTCACATTTTTGTAAATATTTTATCAGATCTTTTCATGTGGCAACACTGAAGAAATGACACTTTGCTACAATGTAAGTAGTGAGTGTACAGCTTGTAAAACAGTGTAAATTTGCTGTCCCCTCAAAATAACTCAACATACAGCCATTAATGTCTAAACCGCTGGCAACAAAAGTGAGTAGACCCCTAAGTGAAAATGTCCAAATTGGGCCCAAAGTGTCAATAATTTGTGTGGCCACCATTATTTTCCAACACTGCCCTAACCCTATTGGGCATGGAGTTCACCAGAGTGTCACAGGTTGCCACTGGAGTCCTCTTTCACTCCTCTATGACAACATCACAGAACTGGTGGATGTTAGAGACCTTGCGCTCCTCCACCTTCTGATTGAGGATGCCCCACAGATGCTTAATAGGGTTTAGGTCTGGAGACATGCTTGGTCAGTCCATCACCTTTACCCTCAGCTTCTTTAGCAAGGCAGTGGTCATCCTGGAGGTGTGTTTGGGGTCATTATCATGTTGGAATACTGCTCTGTGGCCCAGTCTCCGAAGGGAGGGGATCATGCTCTGCTTCAGTATGTCACAGTACATGTTGGCATTCATGGTTCCATCAATGAACTGTAGCTCCCCAGTGCCAGCAGCACTCATGCAGCCCCAGACCATGACACTCCTACCACCATGCTTGACTGTAGGCAAGACACACTTGTCTTTGTACTCCTGTACTCCACACACGCTTGACACCATCTGAACCAAATAAGTTTATCTTGGTCTCATCAGACCAAGTGCCAGTAATCCATGTCTTTAGGATGCTTGTCTTCAGCAAACTGTTTGTAGGCTTTCTTTTGCATCATCTTTAGAAGAGGCTTGGACAACAGCCATGCAGACCAATTTGATGCAGTGAGCGGCGTATGGTCTGAGCACTGACAGGCTGACCCCCATCCCTTCAACCTCTGCAGCAATGCTGCCATCACTCATACATCTATTTTCCAAAGACAACCTCTGGATATGATGCTGAGCACGTGCACTCAACTTCTTTGGTCGACCATGGTGAGGCCTGTTCTGAGTGGAACCTGTCCTGTTGAACCGCTGTATGGTCTTGGCCACCATGCTGCAGCTCAGTTTCGGGGTCTTGGCAATCTTCTTATTGAAGCAACTGAAACTCACTGGAATGGAAGCTCCTCTCTTACTGCATTAAGTATTATTCAGCATAGCTGCAGCCCACAGCCTGGTCCCTGCACACAGTTTTGTCTGTAATTCAGGTGCAGCACACTTTTCCTGGCAGAACAGATCCTGATACGCGTGGCCTCATGATACGCACACGTCAGCACCTCTCTGTTCCAGCCTGTGATACTTCCGGTTCTCGCTGTCGGGCGGTGGAACGCACGCTACACCACGCTGCCCCGCAGCTGTGAACCGGCTGTTTGGATTGCCAGTGGAGCATTGTTAGCTCCAACATTTTTAATGATTGTTTTTAAACAGTTTATACTATGGATTTTTAACAAATAAACTCTGATATCTACGCATTCACGCTATGAAGTATTTTCTTTCCTCACTTCATATGGATGCCTTGTATTGGGGACTACATTACGCCAGAACAGGATAAAGCACCCCTGGACGGAGGATCACCCCACTGTTCCGATAACACAGGATTGTCTACACATGCCCTTTACCCCTGCAGGGGTTAGGGAGTCCGGTGAGTGCAAACACAAGTGGGGGTGCAGGAAAGGACGGGATAAACTCCGCTACTACGTTTTTTCTTTAACAGGAGGACATTTTTTAGGACTTTTTTGCGGACATTCATCTTTTATTTTTATGCATATAAGCTGAAAAATAACTTTTTTCACCCTTTTTCACATTTTTTCCTGAATAGAATTGCTTTGGGTGTCGTAATTATGTTTTAAACACAACTGTTGGGTTTTTTATATATATATATATATATATATATTATATATATTTTTTTATTTGTTTCATTTATTTTCATGTTTTATTCTCCACACTATTGCTTGCTTTGAATATTACTATTGGGTTTAAATTTTGTTTTTTACCATCTAATAGATCCAGGTACCTTTTTTTTTTTTTTTCCACACATATATAACCATTGAATTTTTGAATGCACTCTGTATGAGCACACTGCACTTTATCGTAGTCTACTGTATAGGTGGATCATGTTTGCGTGATACACTTCACACTTGTTGCTATATGCACAAACAATATTTATATTTTCTGACACAAATTACTTGTGATGTATGCTGTGCAAACACTTTCTCACTTATAATTTTATTTATAATTATTAATACAGTCGGACAGCGCCAATCCCCTACTTATAACAAATTTTCATGTTTTGGATTTCACCCCGGTGATTTCCATTATAGGGGGGCAGCAGTCTTCTTCCCAGATTTTATACTCCTAAGCGCGAAACCACTGTCATACACTTCTTTCAGCCCTGAGCCCTGTAACACATGCTTCCAGGCTAACACTCTCTGGGTACACACAGCACAGTTCAGCTCCCGGGCTATGTAATAGCAGTCACAGAAAGTTCTCAATTCTGTTGGTATGCTAGGCAGAACTATGTAACTAAACTTTAACATATAAATACAATTATAACATTGGACTCATAAATGTGTGGATTTAAATGGCTGCGGCCTTTTATTATAGGTATATATCATATATATATATATATATATATATATATATATATATATATATATATATATATATATATATATATATATATATATATATATATATATATATATATATTTTACCGTTTATTATCAAATACTGATATTAACATACCAACAACAACAACACATTTTGTAGCTTAGCTATTAAAGCTCAAGCTAACTAAACCATAACACAAAGTCCCACACGCCGAGCTTATGTACAATAAGCACAGCACCCCAACTGGCCCATGGCCAATTCCACACAAGATTGTAGATCCATGTTTAGGATGTCCAGTGCAATATCAGACACGTGGATTCTGTCAGGACAGTAAAAACCAAGTATGCCACCCTCCAAATCCACATGTCTGTAAGACAGTCCATTCAACACAGGCATAAACTTAGCAATAGCTCTATTAACATTCTTACGTATTTTATCAAAATGCTTCCATTCGGGTGAAAGCCAACTCAAACGAGGAATAATCTCGGAAAAGACCAGGACACAGTTAGGAAGCACATTATAAATGCACAACAAATCAGACTTTACACAAGAGATAATGTCTAAAGTCTTGCAAAGACCAAGGTCGTTTCCAGCCAAATGGAAGATAATAATATCAGGAACAGGCCATTTTAAATATGATAAGGATAACACTTTACGCAAATTCGTCCATTTCAATCTGTGATGCCCATACCAATATAAGGCAAAGCGAGAAGTAGGTAGATCTAAATTACTATCATAACAGCGGAATTCAGCTCTTCCATGAGCCCAGTACATGTAAGAATGTCCGATGATCCAAGTGATGAACGGAGAATCTGAAAATTAAATAAAAATGTTAGGACGAACATAAAAACTGTAGCACTGGGATCTCCATCTACCAATATCTTTAATAATAGATTCAGAAAAACCTAAACTCGCAGCATCAGTAGCAGCACCAATACGAAAAGAGTGTGATTAAATTGCAAGATGGCCCAGCTACAAATTATGCAGACATTTTTTAAAAAAAGCATCAAATTGATAAATTGTCAATGGATCACCGTTCGCATGAATAAGGAATTGTTTATCAAGAGGTGGATGTAGCTCTAAGTAATTTTGAGCCAGGGACACTGCACATATGGACACATCTATATGCTTATGGACAGTAATCCAACGACTCTTGAATAACAACATACGAAGCACCCCTGAATGGAGACTCACAGAAGACATCAGAAGACCCAAACTAGTTGATCGATTAGGGGGAAGCAGCTCAGAGATTCTGAAAGCTCCATAGAAACACAAACAAAAAGAAAGTTTAACCACTTGAGCCCCGGACCATTATGCTGCCTAAGGACCAGAGGTCTTTTTCCAATTTGGCACTGCGTCGCTTTAACTGCTAATTGCGCGGTCATGCAATGCTGTACCCAAACGAAATTTGCGTCCTTTTCTTCCCACAAATAGAGCTTTCTTTTGATGGTATTTGATCACCTCTGCGGTTTTTATTTTTTACGCTATAAACGGAAAAAGACCGAAAATTTTGAAAAAAAATGATATTTTCTACTTTTTGTTATAAAAAAAATCCAATAAACTAAATTTTAGTCATACATTTAGGCCAAAATGTATTCGGCCACATGTCTTTGGTAAAAAAAATGTCAATAAGCGTATATTTATTGGTTTGCGCAAAAGTTATAGCGTCTACAAACTAGGGTACATTTTCTGGAATTTACACAGCTTTTAGTTTATGACTGCCTATGTCATTTCTTGAGGTGCTAAAATAGCAGGGCAGTACAAACCCCCCCCAAATGACCCCATTTTGGAAAGTAGACACCCCAAGGAAATTGTTGAGAGGCATGTTGAGCCCATTGAATATTTATTTTTTTTGTTCCAAGTGATTGAATAATGACAAAAAAAAAAAATATTTACAAAAAGTTGTCACTAAATGATATATTGCTCACACAGACCATGGGCCTATGTGGAATTGCACCCCAAAATACATTCAGCTGCTTCTCCTGAGTATGGGGATACCACATGTGTGGGACTTTTTGGGAGCCTAGCCGCGTACGGGGCCCCGAAAACCAATCACCGCCTTCAGGATTTCTAAGGGTGTAAATTTTTGATTTCACTCTTCACTGCCTATCACAGTTTCGGAGGCCATGGAATGCCCAGGTGGCACAAAACCCCCCAAAATGACCCCATTTTGGAAAGTAGACACCCCAAGCTATTTGCTGAGAGGCATATTGAGTCCATGGAATATTTTATATTTTGACACAAGTTGCGGGAAAGTGACACTTTTTTTTTTATTGGCATAAAGTTGTCACTAAATGATATATTGCTCACACAGGCCATGGCCATATGTGGAATTGCACCCCAAAATACATTTAGCTGCTTCTCCTGAGTATGGGGATACCACATGTGTGGGACTTTTTGGGAGCCTAGCCGCGTACGGGGCCCCGAAATCCAATCACCGCCTTCAGGATTTCTAAGGGTGAAAATTTTTGATTTCACTCTTCACTGCCTATCACAGTTTCGGAGGCCATGGAATGCCCAGGTGGCACAAAACCCCCCCAAATGACCCCATTTTGGAAAGTAGACACCCCAAGCTATTTGCTGAGAGGCATGGTGAGTATTTTGCAGCTCTCATTTGTTTTTGAAAATGAAGAAAGACAAGAAAAAACATTTTTTTTTTCTTTTTTCAATTTTCAAAACTTTGTGACAAAAAGTGAGGTCTGCAAAATACTTACTATACCTCTCAGCAAATAGCTCTGGGTGTCTACTTTCCAAAATGGGGTCATTTGGGGGGGTTTTGTGCCACCTGGGCATTCCATGGCCTCCGAAACTGTGATAGGCAGTGAAGAGTGAAATCAAAAATTCACGCCCTTAGAAAGCCTGAAGGCGGTGCTTGGTTTTCGGGGTCCCGTACGCGGCTAGGCTCCCAAAAAGTCTCACACATGTGGTATCCCCGTACTCAGGAGAAGCAGCAGAATGTATTTTGGGGTGTAATTTCACATATTTCCATGGCATGTTTGAGCAATATATCATTTAGTGACAACTTTGTGCAAAAAAAAAAAAAAAAAAATTTGTCTCTTTCCCGCAACTTGTGTCGCAATATAAAATATTCCATGGACTCGACATGCCTCTCAGCAAATAGCTTGGGGTGTCTACTTTCCAAAATGAGGTCATTTGGGGGGGTTTTGAACTGTCCTGGCATTTTATGCACAACATTTAGAAGCTTATGTCACACATCACCCACTCTTCTAACCACTTGAAGACAAAGCCCTTTCTGACACTTATTGTTTACATGAAAAAGTTATTTTTTTTTGCAAAAAAATTACTTTGAACCCCCAAACATTATATATTTTTTTAAAGCAAATGCCCTACAGATTAAAATGGTGGGTGTTTCATTTTTTTTTCACACAGTATTTGCGCAGCGATTTTTCAAATGCATTTTTTGGGGAAAAAACACACTTTTTTAAATTTTAATGCACTAAAACACACTATATTGCCCAAATGATGAAATAAAAAAGATGATCTTAGGCCGAGTACATGGATACCAAACATGACATGCTTTAAAATTGCGCACAAACGTGCAGTGGCAACAAAATATATACATTTTTAAAAGCCTTTAAAAGCCTTTACAGGTTACCACTTTAGATTTACAGAGGAGGTCTACTGCAAAAATTACTGCCCTCGATCTGACCTTTGCGGTGATACCTCACATGCATGGTGCAATTGCTGTTTACGTTTGACGACAGACCGCCGCTTGCGTTCGCCTTAGCGCGAGAGCAGGGGGCGACAGGGGTGCTTTTTTTTTCTCTTTTTTTTTCTTTTTTTTTTCTTTATTATTTTTTTGCTTTTTTTATCTTATTTTTAAACTGTTCCTTTCATATTTTTTTTAATCATTTTATTGTTATCTCGGGAAATGTAAATATCCCCTATGATAGCAATAGGTAGTGACAGGTACTCTTTTTTGAAAAAATTGGGGTCTATTAGACCCTAGATCTCTCCTCTGCCCTCAAAGCATCTAACCACACCAAGATCGGTGTGATAAAATGCTTCCCCAATTTACCAATGGCGCTATTTACATCCGGCGAAATCTAAGTCATAAAATGCTCGTAGCTTCCGGTTTCTTAGGCCATAGAGATGTTTGGAGCCACTCTGGTCTCTGATCAGCTCCATGGTCAGCTGGCTGAATCACCGGCTGCATTCTCAGGTTCCCTGTTGAGACAGGAGAGCCAGAGAAAAACACGGAAGACGGTGGGGCGGGGGGGCATTCCCTCCCACGGCTTGTAAAAGCAGTCTAGAGGCTAATTAGCCGCTAGGATTGCTTTTACATGAAAGCCGACCGCTGGCTGAAAAGAATGATACCAAGATGATACCTAAACCTGCAGGCATCATTCTGGTATAACCACTCAAATTCGTGAATGGCGTACCTGAAGACAAAAAAATGGTTAACAATAAAGCACAGTAAACGGTAAAGTATAAAAAATTGCATACCTGAAAAGCAAACATGATAAAACATAACAACAATAAAACATTGCAGAATAGAATACAGTAAAAAAGAGCAGAACAATAGAGAGAGAATAGAGAGAGAGAGAACAATAAAACAACAACTTTTTTTTAATTTTATATATTTATTTTTTTTTTGACACTTTTTTTGTAACTAACTTTTGTAACTGTAACCGGTTCCAGGTTCGGGTCTCTCAAAATGCGATGGCATCTTGGGAGACCCTGTGAAAGTGTGTCCTAGTCTGTGGAATGCTGTACCTTACGCTAATACTCAACTAGTGAATGGTAGCGTTCAAAACATTCACCAATACAAAGACCAGGATTGTCAGGACAGGAGGGACAATAATAGCAGGTGTCACACCTATATCCACGATTGCTGCAGACACAACATCTTTTTTGGGGGCGTTCGTTGGGTAGGGGTACTCGGGAGGACATAAAGAAAATGCCTCTCATGCAGCCGACTGCATTTGGTTGGGGATGTGAATGGGGGAAGTACGGGCGCTGCAGAAGCGGTGGGTTCCCAATAAGGATTGGCAAATGCAGCAGGAAGGGCATTATGGGCACGACGGGCCTGTGTTTGTCTTTTTGGTGGCAGCAGGACACTACTTGTGCTTGTCACCTCATCAGCTTGAACTGCACTTATGGGACTCGCCACGTCACCAAGTGTTACTGCAGTGCTGGTTTGACTACGACCGGGGTGTACTACGCCGCTGGTGCTTGCCAGTTCAATAAAAAGCTACCAAAAAAACTGTTAGCGATCGCAGGGATCAGGCCTGACTCTGCGAACGCTGCAGTTATGCGTTAAGTGTTTTGTAAGTGACAGTGATCGATCGATACTGCACTTGGGTGGGCTGGGCCGGGCGGAGGGGCAAAATGCAGGTGCTAGCAGGTATCTGGGCTGATCCCGCTAACACTGCGTTTTTGGGAACCTTAAACTGCTGAGGACGCTAGTATAGATCTGATCGGATCAGATATTGATCCGTTCAGATACTGTACCACTAAGGGAGGTGTATGCTGCATGCGTGGGTGTTAGCGGTACTGGCGCTAACCTGACGCTGCCTGGGGCCGGTGCTTGCCAGTTCACCAAAATACTACCAAAAAAACTGTTAGCGATCGCAGGGATCAGGCCTGACTCTGCGAACGCTGCAGTTATGCGTTTAGAGTTTTGTAAGGGACAGTGATCGATCGATACTGCACTTGGGTGGGCTGGGCCGGGCCGGGCGGAGGGGCAAAAAGCAGGTGCTAGCAGGTATCTGGGCTGATCCCGCTAACACTGCGTTTTTGGGAACCCTAAACTGCTGGGGACGCTAGTATAGATCCGATCGGATCAGATATTGATGCGATCAGATACTATACCACTAAGGGAGGTGTACGGTGCGTGCGTGGGTGTTAGCGCTACTGGCGCTAACCTGACGCTGCCTGGGGCTGGTGCTTGCTTGCCAGTTCACCAAAATGCTACCAATAAAACTGTTAGCGATCGCAGGGATCAGGCCTGACTCTGCGAACGCTGCAGTTATGTGTTTAGTGTTTTGTAAGTGACAGTGATCGATCGATACTGCACTTGGGTGGGCTGGGCGGAGGGGCAAAATGCAGGTGCTAGCGGGTATCTGGGCTGATCCCGCTAACACTGCGTTTTTGGGAACCCTAAACTGCTGGGGACGCTAGTATAGATCTGATCGGATCAGATATTGATCCGATCAGATACTATACCACTATGGGTGGCGCATGCTGCGTGCGTGGGTGTTAGCGGTACTGGCGCTAATCTGACGCTGCCTGGGGCGACGCATATCACTGCCGGGCGATTAGGGGGCTAAACCTTTATTCGGTAATAAACAGCGGGTGCCCTGACACTATAAAAAATAAACGAACTAACCAGCGTCAACCGTAACGGTTATACGGTGATCAGTGGTGAAAGGGTTAACTAGGGGGCAATCAAGGGGTTAAAACATTAGATAGTATATGGGGGTCCCTGACGCTATAAAACGCTGACGGCGAACCTAAATATTTACGTCCCTAACTAGTGTCACCAGCGACACTAATACAGCGATCAGAAAAATGATCGCTTAGTGACACTGGTGACGGGGGGTGATCAAGGGGTTAAAACTTTATTAGGGGGGGTTAGGGGGGTACCCTAGACCTACAGGGGGGTAACAGTAACTGTGCTAACACTGTAACTGTCACAAACTGACACCTAGCAGTAATCAGAAAAAAAAACAAAAAAAAACCTGCTTGGTGTCAGTTTGTGACAGGGGGGGTGAATGGGGGTGGATCGGGGGGCGATCGGGGGGGGATCGAGGTGTTTTGTATGCCTGGCATGTTCTACTGTGTGTGTGTAGTGTTGTGCACTCACATTGATGTCTTCTCCCCTCGGCGCTGGAACGGAAACTACCGAGCCGAGGAGAGATGACATCATTTCCTTTGCTGCTGTTTGGCATACAGCAGCAAAGGAATGTTCCCATTGGCCGGCGGCGATCGCGAGGGGGGGCCACAAACGGATGGCCTCCCCCTCCACTCCGATCGCCGGGGAACAAAACGGGACCGCCTCGGGCACCGGGGGGGTCCGATCGGACCCCCACCCGCGGGAGGCAAATCACGTACATGTACGTGATTTTGCCTGCCCGTGCCGCCTTGCCGACGTACATCGGCGTGAGGCGGTCCTTAAGTGGTTAAACAATAATGCTTCAAAAGGCAAGAAACACAGTATCTCAGTAGTTGTGCATATTTCACCCGATAGATCACTTGTGATAGGTAATCTCCAATACGGCAATCTGTGCTTTTTATGATAGCCTTTCAATGCCAATTTAACGGAAAAAATTTAGAGCAGGAAGTATCACCATGTAAATTTCTAAAAAAGGACACTCCTGCTAATGTCTTTACAACATAAGAATTATGCCCCGTACGCACAGTCGGATTTTTCAACGGAAAATGTGTGATAGGACCTTGTTGTCGGAAATTCCGACCGTGTGTAGGCTCCATCACACATTTTCCATCGGATTTTCCGACACACAAAGTTTGAGAGCAGGCTATAAAATTTTCCGACAACAAAATCCGTTGTTGGAATTTCCGATTGTGTGTACACAAATCTGACGCACAAAGTGCCACGCATGCTCAGAATAAATAAAGAGATGAAAGTTATTGGCTACTGCCCCGTTTATAGTCCCGACGTACGTGTTTGACGTCACCGCGTTCAGAATGATCAGATTTTCCGACAACTTTGTGTGACCGTGTGTATGCAAGACAAGTTTGAGCCAACATCCGTCTGAAAAAATCCTAGGATTTTGTTGTCGGAATGTCCGATCAATGTTCGACTGTGTGTACGGGGCATAAGAGTATTGTCTTGCCATCAAAAAAGACAAAACTAAATCTTCAGTAATGTAGTCATTAGACGTATTGTAACGTTGCAGAAAAGAACACCACATTTTCCACGCGGCTTCATAACATGCCCACGTGGATGGAGCCAAAAAATTTTGGATAGCATTTTGCACTGGATTCAGATCAGCGTCCATAAATGAGGAGGACATGACTCTCCGATCATGTCTGCATCCGGAACCAATTCCCGAAACCTGCCTATCTGTTGGCGAGACAATGAGTCAGCAATGACATTATGAATTCCTGGAACATATTTTGCTTTCAACCATATATTCAATTCTTAACACTGAAACACTAAATAACGAAGAATAGAAATAACTGGAAGTGATTTAGAAACTAAACAATTAATTGCAAAAACAACCCCTTTATTATCCGAATGAAAAAGTAACCTCTTATTCCTAAACTGTACATCCCATAATTCAAGAGCTATGATAACAGGAAATAATTCAAGAAGAACAATATTATTAATAAAACCTTTATCAATCCAAGAAGAATGCCATCTATCAGCCGACCATCTACCCTGCCAAAAGGCTCCATATCTGCAAGCCCCAGAAGCATCTGTATAAAGGTGAAGAGCAGAGGCGATACAAAAAGGGGTTTGCTACAAAGAGCATCCATTAAAAGAAAATAAAATTTGTGCTAAATCAAATGTCAAATGTAATTCTAATAAAATGTCTAGGAGATTTAACACCTGAAATAGCCCTATAAAGGCGTTTTGAGAAAATTCTTCCCATAGGCATTATTCTAGCAGCAAAAGCCAATAAACCTAACAAAGACTGAATCGTTTTCAATTGCACCTTTTGTTTAGTCAAAATAAAATCCAACAACATCCTGGTCTTTACAATTTTTTCCGTAGGGAGATGAAATTCCATGGCGACAGTGTCAATTTGTATACCTAAAAAGTCCAAATATGTGGTCGGGGAAACAGATTTCTCAGGAGCTAAAAGGACCCCGAATAAACGACAAATCATCTTAAATTCAGTGAAAATAAATAAACAATCTAAAGTATCTGTTTTACCTATGAATAAAAAATCATCCAAATAATGAATACAATTAGAAGAACCCGAACGATAACAAACTACCCATTCTAGAAAAGTAGAAAAAAGTTCAAAATGATAACAGGAGATAGAACAACCCATGGGTAAATACTTATCAAAGAAATATTTATTGTCAAAAGCAAAATCTAAAGAATTGAAAGAAGGACGTATAGGCAAAAGACGGAAAGCTGATTTTATGTCAGCTTTTGCCAATAATGCAGAATTACCAACAGCTCTAATTTTAATCAAAGCATCCTCTAATGAAGAATAAGACACGGAACACAAATTGGAATCAATTTCATCATTCAAAGAAAAACCATCAGGGAAATATAAATGATGTATAATCCTGAAAGAACCATGTTCTTTTTTTGGCATAATCCCTAAAGGAGAGACCCCAAAATTAGAAAATGGCGGACGATCAAAGGGGTCGGCAATTCTCCCTTCTTCAAGTTCCTTATAAAGTTTATCTTTATGTAAAGCAACTGAAGTCAAATTCTGAAAAACAACGCAACCAATACCTGAAAAAGAAGTAAAATAAAACCAAAATGGAAACCATCAATTGACATGTCCCTTTTCTTGCCATCTGGATATAGCAGACGCCATCGTAACATGTTTACCAATATCACTGGAGTTAAGAAATGTATCCCTTAAAGCAGAAGGAGTATGCTGATTCTGCTTTTTAAAGCAACGAGCAGCTGGGTGCGGCCCTGTAGAATGAGCACATTGGTGCTTGTATCTACAATTATTAAGCCATTTACCATGACCTTCATTAAAATTGAATCACAATCCTTTACAAAAAGGTCCAGCAATAGGCAAAAGTGGCTTAACAGCTTGTTTCTGTGGCAAAAATAGATTTAGCCAAAGGCCAACATCCTTCATACCCCATTTTAGCGACTTTTGTACAGAAAGCTTTTGTCGGAAAGACTCATCATAAAAGAACCAGGATAAACCTTGAAAATTCTTGTATGCCTCTAAAACAATCTCTACATATTGGAACACACCACTGCACAATTCTGGGAGTTTTTCACCCATAATACTTGCATAATACTTGCATATATGAAAAATGCTTGCAACCAATTGTTGAAATTACGAGGACTAGACCTTCGCCGTTCCTCCTCAAATTTTTCACCATCTCTTTTTTCAATCCTATTGTCTTTCAAAGAAGGTAATAATGAAAGTAAATCAAAATAGTCTCCTTTCCATATCTTTTCTTTTATGGCAATATT
The DNA here is from genome assembly GCA_037952925.1 of Lithobates clamitans. NCBI lineage: Eukaryota > Metazoa > Chordata > Amphibia > Anura > Ranidae > Lithobates > Lithobates clamitans. Next base: position 5,034,561 of record JBBGZY010000394.1, on the reverse strand, counting down.
CAAATGAAAACCTAACGGTGACAATTAGCAAGAAAGAACTACTTTCATACACGATTCAGGTATAGTTGATACAGCCATAAAAGAAGTATCTGCAGACATAGTAGGGACAGACAAAGCAATATTTTGTAATACAGGAGAATCCACAGCATTATGCATATTATCTCTCCATACAGAGGCTAACCCAGTTTGGGCAATAGAATGAGGTAACACAGAAGTAGGTAACAATTTAGACAAAAATTTAGACATTCAAAGCAAAGTCTTGTAAAAGCAAGGCATCTAAAGACTCACCTCTGGACATTTGCAAGTTAGACTGTGCAGCCTGAACAAGGCCTTGCGGAACCGCATCAGCAGCCATGGAATTAGCAGCTACAGAATCTTGTGTATCGCTAGTTGTCATAGCGACAGCATCAACAGCAGGCACATCAACACATAATGCTCCAGAAACTGAAGGGTTAGTTTCCAATGTATTAACATCTGACTAGTGAGCAATGTTATCATACAATTTGTCATTTAAATGACGTTTCTTACTGCTTTTCTTGAGACTTGTCTTTTTAATTTCTCTTCCAGAATCTTGTGGCATGGAAGGGGATTTGAATCTTCGCAGCCTCTTACAGAATCTTTCCTTCACAGCCGCCAGTCTTATTGCGCATGCGCTGTCTTCTGAGACTGGAGAGTAGCCGAGATTATCTCGAACAGCTCAAAACGAGGGATCTTGCGTCACGGAGTCAATAGGCAGTCCCCAACAGGAGGAAGAGGCAGTCGCAACATGGGGAAGATTCGGAAGAATAGGAGAGGCGACATCCACAAGAGGGTCTGAGTAGTAAGGAGGAGGTGGAGAAGCCGAAGGAGCCGGATGGGGAACACTGTAAGCTGAGGGTGAAGGGGGAGGCATAGATAAACAGGACCGAAGCCACCGTTCACCGTTGTCGAATCCGGCCTGCTCCATCATCTGGCGCAGCAATGAATCCATGGTACAGCCGCAGATGATGTGCTTCTTTCTCTTGATCCCACTGAATGCACTGTTATAATGCATTTTCTTTCTTTTATAGGTCTTTACTCGTGCCAGGACCATTACAGAAATCTTAAGCCAATCAAAGGTAAGTACAAATAACTGACACAATCTGGTGTAAACAGCAATATTTTACTGTCTATCAGCATCCGATATGTGGGGTGGGGAAATTTCTTGTCCTTCCCACCACTTTTATTCTTTACTCACAGAACACTTCCCGGGGATATATTATACTGGCCAGGCACTCCTGTTCATCAAGTGGTTCCTGGGCTCTCTAAATGGGTCCCAGAGCCCTCTCATCAGATGCCACATGGATCTCCTGCTTCTCTCAGTGGTGGTGTGGCTTAAAAATGTCCCACCGCCAATTGGGAACCATCCTAGCTTAGGCAGCTAATCAGGAGTCCTCCTTACCTAAGGTTGCTAGGGGCAGGTCCTCTTCAGTTGTAGAAACAGCCAGTAAGGACACAGTCCAGTCCCCTCTCTCCCCGCAACTGTCCATCACAGGAGAGAAGAAAAAAAGTAATTTCTGTGTTTATTTTGTCAGCACTGCTGGGAAAAAAATCTAAAGAGCCCAACACTACATATGTATAATTTATGCATTTATCCATGAATCTGGAGATAATCCACCTGAACAATAAACAGATTCATCCCAAGCTTTACATATTTTTGTAAATTTTGGCAATGAGTCATCTATCAATGCTGTCAGGTGTTCCATCCTGCATATGTCAGCTAAAGTAGACATAAATTGTGAAAAAGTAGGGGGCGAAGTTGACAGCCAACAGCGTGGTATAACCCATTTTGCCACAAGCAATACAAAAGACATTAACCTCCTAGCAGCCTTGGAGATACCTGGGTAGGGGAGACCCACTAGGTAGTGTATGGGATTTATGGGGAACAGGGACAGTCAATAAGGTTTGCAGAAGAGTTTTGATCTGAACCGAAAAATAGGTAATGAGTACCTATATCATTATTAGATCGCCAGCACTGCTGAGAAACCTCTGGATTATGTATGTGTAAGATGTCTGGGGTCCTAAATATGAAATTTTATACATGAGCATTGCAGGCCAGTTCCTAAGCTTTTCCTTATTTACTGGTTTATTGTCAATAGTCTCTAACGTAATCTCTGGATGTTGATAAAATCTGAATATATACCCCATCTTTTCTCCTAGCTTATTTGGCCCCATATGGATTTCCAACTGGTCAGAGGCAGTTAAAAGTGATCCACCTGCATTGGGCTTTTGTTTTTGATAGCCCAGTATACCCTAGAAATGCTATATCACTAATGCAATTTGCATTAGTTTGCATTGTGTAAATAATTTTTAGTAATGAAAAAGATTTCTTAAAGATCAATTTGTAATCTTAGAAAACATAAAGAAAAATATCACAAAACAATTTACCTTTTATTATAAGCAGCAATATTAAAACCTATTACTCTAAATCATAAACACGCTTTTTTTTTTTGCTATAAGCTTTAATGCCAGCAATTCTTTTTGAGTTTATATTATTTAACAGAGCCTCAAGAATTACCATTTGAAAGTTCCAACATTTTTTAAGGCAGCACATGATTCAATAAATGTAATATTAATTATAATTATAATTATATAAAGGAAAAGATACCAATCATCTGAATATAGTATGAAGAAATCATCTTCAAAACATCTGTTAAGTGGAGCACATTTTTGTATATACAACCACCTAAAAAAACATTAGTTTCTCTTTAGGTCTGAAATGTATAAATATATATTTTTTTGCATCAAGGAAATCTGATTTATACAGTTCCGCAGTGCATTTATGGATGAGGATAATATTTTCAGTTGCATATCAAAATTCCTACACAATAGATACTTGATTTTTTGCATCCTATTAACATTTATTTAAATACATAATACGGATGCAAGTGACTGAGAAATATTTATATTAGCAGTTGTTTGAGAAAAGTGCTGAGTTTTCTTAAATAAAGCTGTACACTTTTATGGAAAATCATATTTATTAGATTTCAAGTGAATTCACTCACCTTTTCATTTTAAAGAGCTTGTTTTTCAGCACTTCAATTCATGACCAAAATCCACGATGGGAGTAAGAGGAAAGCTTTTTATACATTGCTGAATAAACAATGTCGATCATGATATGGACAGCTGACTATATCCCATTTCACCCTACTGTATGTGTATATATTCAGACTTCAGCTGTCTGGCAAGCCTTACCATTAGTAATCAGGAAATAAAAGTAGAACTCCAGCCATATGTTGTGATTCTCTAGATTTGACAAGAACGGGGTAGAGTTAGGACCTGTATCAATCTTTATTTTGTCTGTTTTGCCCACTGTGTTACTCTAACCTCATTATTTATTCTGTTGACCCTCTTAACTGGAGCTCAAAATGAGAGAAAACCAAGGAAATATCTTCCAATGTGGATACTTTTTTAGGTGAACACATTAGGGTTTCCCCTTACAATGGAGACATTTTCATTCATTTTCTGTAGTGTCTCTCAGACAGGGACTGAAAGATAATTTCCCCCTGGGGACAAAGAGAGCAACAAAAATCTGAAAAACTTTGTAACTATCAGGCATGTACTGGCCATCAGGACCACCGGGTGTTTCCCGGTGAGCCGATTGCTCAGTGGGCTGGCTTCAGTGACAGCAGAGTTATAACTCCCAAACCCTGTCCACCAATAAGCTAATCTCCCGCTGTGCAGCTGTTTGGAGAAAAAAAACGTATCTGGTCTCCCTGCATTCAGTGGAGGGCCAGGGGACAGAAAGCAGCCTCTTTTAATCACTTTCGGCTTTGGGCACATTAATCCTCAGAAGCGCTCTACACAGTTGAAGGCCAGCCTGTTCTATATCAGTACACTGGAGTCGGCCAGGAGCACTGCTGCAGATTAATCAACCTAAAGCTGAAAGTGATAAAACAATCCACTTTCTGTCCTTAAGCCCCCACTGAACACAGGGGAGAAGTTTTTTTTCTAAACAGCTACACAGCGGAAGTCAGGAGATTAGTAAATTATTGGACAGGATTTGGGAGTCCCTGCCCGCTCACCTTGCCCCCCCCCAGTTTCCTCCAGCTCTAGTTACCCAGCTCTGTGGTGCCCAGGAGGAAGGGAGAGCAACAGATGTACCAGCAGTGCACAACTGGTCCCAGGCTCCCAGCTCCAGAGGAACCACCTGCAGGACAAGCACTGCAACCGGGACCTAGGTAGCAAAAGCTGTGCAGACCAGGTACTGGGGGTGCAGACCAGGTACTAACATTGATGGGCACCTATGAGGCTGCGCTGATGGGCACTGATCAGGCTGCGTTAATGGGCACTGGTGTGGCTGCATTAATGAGCACTGGTGTGGCTATGCTGATGGACACTGATTTGGCTGCGCAGATGGGCACTTATCAGGCTGCATTGATGGGCACTGGTGAGGCTGCATTAATGGGCACTGGTGTGGCTGTGCTGATGGGCACAGTGTGGCTGCGCTGATGGGCACTGATCAGGCTGCATTAATGGGCATTGGTGTGGCTTCGCTGATGGGCAGTGATCAGGCTACATTAATGGGCGCAGGTGTGGCTGCGCTGATGGGCACTGATCAGGGTGCATTAATAGGCACTGGTGAAGCTGAATTAATGGGCGCTGGTGTGGCTGCATTAATGGTTACTGGTGTGGCTGTGCTAATGGGCACTGATCAGGCTGCATTAATGGGCACTGGTTTGGCTGCACTGATGGGCACTGATGTGGCTGAATTAATTAATATTTCTGTACTCAGGTGCCTGTGACCCTAGGATTGACCCTGTGAGGGGCATTGCTGTAGATTAGGGTATGCTAGTGTTGCCCTCTGAAGAGTGAACCACAATGGATCACTTTTCAGAGGTTGTTTAACAGGTGGCAATGAAGCAATATATTGCCTCCTCACCATCTGATTTTATACTTTAAAACCTCCACCCTCTCGCTGCAACTGCGTTAGTTTTGGGGGTGGTGCCAGATTTAGGATCCGCCCCAGGTGCCAAATGCTCTAAGTACGCCCATGCTTATAAGAGAAATAAAGTAGAACGGCTAATGGCCAGTGCAAGGTAGGGGGCTTGGGTGGCCATCGGGGTTGGGGGGCAAGTTTGTCCAGCCGGCCAGCATGGGAGAGACGTGTCATCCGCACTGCCCACCACCTCACTTCATAGTGCGCAACAATTTCTGAAATTCCAGCCAATGAGGCTGTAGCAATGTTCCTGCATGACGTTAGCCCTCCCACTTCACACAGTGATGTGAGAAGGACGAGAAAGATAAAGAGGAGAATAAGTGAAATAATAAAACATGTAAGGAGTGAAGAGTCAGAGTATATTTTCAGTTAACAAGTTTTCATACAGAAAAAAAATGTTGTAAAACTTGGAGGAAAGATATATGTTCTGTCCTATGCCCTATAGTGGAATGTTTTTACTTATGTTTTCTTGCGCAATTGCGTATAGTTTATATACTGTTTTTGTGCGTGTTTGCAAAATTAAAGTAGGCCAAATTTTTATCCCAGTTCAGCCCTGGTAGCTATTATCCACGCTTTCAAAATGTAAAAAAAGGTTTGACTATACTAATTTAAAGGATAAGTTCCCCATTGGAACATGTTACATGTTCCATCCATTTTTAGGGTGAAACATGTAACATGTTCCAGCATCTGCACCTTCTCCCCCCTGTGATAGTGGGTGGGGGATCTCCCGCACCTGCTGTCACTATTTGAAAATAGTGTGGCCATGCGAGGCTCCACCCACACAACCGCTTCATTTATTCACAGTTTCCTGAGAATTAATAGACCACAAGTACCATCAGCCATTTCAGATGACAGCTTGTAGTTCTCAATAATCTACTAGGGTACTGGTCAGCCTTCTCCCAAGTAACTGCCTATCCATATTGGAGGTATGGGCAGACAGCTATCCTGAGAGTCTGCAGGAGCTGGACATTGCACCCGCGATCTGCTGATTAAGGGTAATATGGTCTGCAGGCTTCTTAGAAAAAATTTAATGAATGCACATCTTTTTTTACCGGCAAAAGAATGTGCATTCATTATTTTTTTCAAAAGGTGAACTTAGGCTTTAATAGAGAAAGTAACTATAGTTGTGTTCTTAGGTTCTATAAAAATATAGAGAGGCCTAACAAATATCTGTACTATAGGAAAGGGGTATAACTCTGGGGTGTGGTTTAATTCCCTTAGAAGCTCGACCCTATCAAGTACATGTTTCACCGTCCTCCAGCTATATGTCCTATACTCTAGAGTACTTGTGTGAGCACCCCCTGTGGGTATATACCAATTTTTTTAAATGAAAGGGTTTTGTTGATGTCTTTCTTCCATGTATGGATCGTGGGAAGTGTTGCCTGCATCCACAGCCTGGCCACTACTTTACGTGCCATAAAGAGAGTTTGAGATATAAATATAGCTTGATATTTGTCCAGTTCTGCATCAGGTAATAAACCCAGCAGGCATAGCTTAGGGTCCAGGACTACAGGGGATCCCATATTATCATGGAGGAAGCAAACTACCTGTAGCTAATAAGCTTGTATATTAGTGCAGCTCCATATTAGGTGGTAAAACATACCAGGGGCGACTGTACATAGAGGACATGATGAGTTGTTTGTACTTTGGAACCTGGCCAGTCTCAGTGGTGTCAAATATGCTTTATGTATAATATACAGTTGCGTCAGTCTATCTGATATTTTAGGGGATAATATCTTAACTCCCTCAAGTATTTAATCCCAATCCATATTAATAATAGAACCTACATCTTGTTCCCATGCATTTTTAGCTACTTGAGTGACTGCTAACGTTCTAAGTCTAAGAATAGAGTAAAGGTTTGATATAAGTTTAGTGGGATCCTCACCCATGATTATGTTTAAGACAGGAGGGGGGTCTATCGTGACCTTGAGGTTCACAAATTGTGCTTGTATCGCGTGACAAAGCTGCAGGTATCTAAATAATAGATGGTTCAGGAGCATACATTTTTCTTTAAGTGTTTAGAATGTTTTAGGACTGGAGGTTGACATTACTTGGTGTAGGTAAATTATCCCATATGATGCCCAGACTGTCGAGTCTGGTATGGAACACAGTTCGGGCATATGGTTGTTAAGCCATAGTGGAGTGTGGGAGTGTATTTGCCCTGTGTTCTGTTTTTTTAGGGTGATTTCCCATACCCTCTGGTGATGTAGCAGCATCCCTGCATTATATCTGGGAAATTTCTTGTTTGTTTGCTTCCCTCGTAGGATAGCTTGGAAAGGGGTATATGCTGGGCGACCGGGGCTGTTGCAGACCAGGGATCTATAGCGTTGTGTTTCAGCTGCATTAAAATGATATAGATGGGAGAGCTGAGAAGCTAGATAGTAGTCCTGTAGGTCTGGGAGAGAGGTTCCTCCCATGGATGTGGGATTTTTTAGAATGTGCCACGTTAATTTATGTCTACTGTGTCCCCATAAAAAAGAATTTAGGATGGCCTCCATTTATTTAAAAAAAAATTAGGGGGATGTAGAAGGGGGCGTGCCAAATCAATTATAGGATTTTAGGTAGTATTATCATTTTAATTATGTTTGTGCGCCCATCACTCCAAGGGGTAGTCTAAACCATGCTTGAGTTTTGGTTTTAAGCAGTGCAAATAAAGGTTCTATATTCAGGGGAATATAATCCCTGAGGTTCCTGGTGACCTCCACTCCCAGGTATTTGATATTTAACACTCTGGTTAGGGGCAGCACAGGAACCACAGGGGGTGGGCGGAATATTTCTATGGGGAGGATCTAGGATTTGTCCCAGTTTATGCGTAGTCCTGAGAATCTTCCCATCTTTTCAATAATTGTCAATGCAGCTTGGAGCGAAGGTCCCTGGTCTGCTGGATATAGTACAGTATCATCTGCATATAGTCCTATTTTTTCCATTCTGGAGCCCTGTCGTAGGCCTACAATATCAGGGTCCACCCTAATGGCTATTGCTAATGGTTCAGCTGGTAGTGTGTATAATTAGGGGGAAAGGGGGCAGCCCTGACGTGTGTTGCTTTCAAGGGGGAATTGTTCTGAGAGCCAATCGTTCATGAATATTCTCGCTTTGAGTGTCTGGTATAGAAGCTGTACCCACTTTATAAAGTGTGGACTGAAGCCAAAGCTATGAAGGCATTTCTAGAGATACAGCCATTCAACTGAGTTGAAGGCTTTGGCCGTATCTAGGGCCACCACCACCCTGGTCCCAGAATTGTCATGTTGAGCGTGAATATTCATATATAATCATCTGATGTTCACAGCAGTGTTTTTCCCCAGCATAAATCCAGTTTGATGTGAGTGAATTAGAGAAAGTATAACCGCATTTAGCCGGGAAGCAATTATTTTAGCTAGTATTTTAATATCTGGTAGTAGTGAGATAGGGTGGTATGATTCAGAGTAGTGGGGGTCCTTTCCTGGTTTGGGAAGTTTTGGGAGTCAAATATAGGTTGATACAGGGCCTTCAGCTTGGGGATAAGTACATCAGAGTAGGTTGCATAAAATTCTAATGGCAGTCCATCTAACCCTGGTGCTTTAGATTTAGCCAGTTGGGATATTGCCTCGGTAATGTCATGTGTAGTTATAGGTGCTTCTAGTTGTTTGAGTTGTTCGGGGTTTAGACTGAGGAACTGTATGGTATGTAAGTAATTTTGAATGTCCCTTTGGGTATATGTACACTGAGATTTATACAGATTGTTATTGAATTGTTTGAATTTGGCTGCTACTTGAGAGGGGTCTGTAACATTTATACCATCTGGTTCAGTTAGGGAGACAACCACTGGTGGCCTGTCCTCTAGATGAGCTAGATATGCCAATAACTTCCCGGCTCTCTCCCCCTGCTCAAATACCTGTTGCTTACAGAAGAATATATGTTGCTTAGCTTTCTCGGTATATAATTGTGTAACTACGTGGGCCTGGAGCTTAACATTATTTAGGTTTTCAGAAGAGGAATGTGTATTATATGCTATTTCCAACTTCTGTAGTTTATCCGTCGACAGCTGTGTTATTAGTTTAGATGACCGCTTGAGCCTATTTATTCTTACGTAGAGGATCCAACGTGCATGCATTTAAAATCCATCCCATTGTGAGTTAAGCTTGGATGAGTCCTGGAGCTGATCAAAGAAGAATTGCATTTGCCTTGCTGTGAAATCATGGTCCGAAAGAACTGATAGCCAATAGGGGTTAAGCCTTCACATTTGTGTAGGGGATGAGACTAGCAAAGACGCTGTCATCCAGCATGGGGAGTGATCTGATAGGGCCCTGGGTGCAAATCCCGAGCCTGTGACTTTAGGTAAGAGAGTTTTGTAGAGTAGTATAAAGTCTATTCTAGACATTGTATTATGACTAGTGGAGTGGCATGTGTATGCTCTGGTTGTCGGGTTATGGTATCTCCATACATCTATCAGGGAAAATTCAGTCAATGTACTGTAACTTAGCCGCTCCCTGGCAATGCCTAGTCTGCAGTGGCTCTCTGGCTCAGGTCTCTGCCTGCACCGGACGGTCCATTGAGGGTATCATTGTCAATTATAAAATCCCCCATCCACACTACAGGTACCATCGGATATTGAGCCATAAATGCCAGGCCCTCTGTAACCACATCTGATCTATATGGGGGAGGAATGTAGCAAGCTAATATTAACAGGGGGATCCCCCTACTACTGCACGTAAAAACAGGTATCTGCCCTGCCGGTCTGACACCAGTGAAACCAATTCAAAGGGTGTAGATTTTGAAATAAGTATAGAAACCCCCCTGGATAGGTTTGTGTACATACTATGATATGCTCAGCCCACGCAGGGACGCTTCAGAGTGGCCTGTAAGTGACCTGTAACGTGGGTTTCTACTAAGGCTATAATATCTGCTTTCTGTGCTTTTCAGAACATGAGGGCTGCATTCAATTTTGTCCGGCACTCCCATGTCATAAACTTAATTGTAGTCATGAGATTTGTGGGCAAATTATGTACATATAGACCAGCAGAGCAGTATCAAGGCTACATAAAGAGTCTAATTCTAACACATATACATTCAAGTGGAACCTAGTATACTCAGGTGCATTCGTAGTGCATACCAAGTTAATAAGTGTTGAACAATAGAACATTTCAGCCCAATGCTCCAATCCGGAGATCGAGCGTTTTCCATCCCTCCCAGCTTCCCACCTCCCCAACTTGGTGGAAGCATATAGTGCCCCTTAACCAATGTATGAACTTTCATCCAGTGGGTCAAGGTGGCTGGGGATAGATATCTTGAATAAGTTTTTCCAATAAGAACTGTATTAAAGAGCAGTATTAGTAGTGAAGGGGGCGATTTCTCACTGTATAGCGTGTGGTAAGGCCACGGGTAGAGTCAAATTCTCTCTGGATCTCCGTCTGCCTGAGTCTCTTGCTAACAGGAGGACAGTTTGTTATCAGGTATACCAATCCAGGCAGTCTATACAATGTCAACCAGAAAGAATAATGCTCCCGTACGCAAGGACAAGAACGAACGTAGCGCAGTCCCGTCTGAGCAGTATGAGATACGGGTATGATGTATCAGAGTCTCACTTCCCTTCACGTAGTGGATAGCTTTTGTCTTCGATCTCTTAAGGACCTGAAGCAATGGGGGAACAAAATGCAGGGTATACCAAGAGGTATACCAAGAGTATACAAAAAGTCTCTTGACAGGTAGTCAAAGTAACTGTACTCACAGGGGTAGCCGGTCTGCCATGCTGGAAAAATATATAATCTAAATATATCAACTTGCGCTGATGGTGTAGAAAATGGGTGATAAAGAATGAATGTAGCTGCTATACACAAAGTGCTAAACACTTGTGACACTAGACACTAGTGTCAAGTATTTTATTTTTTTATTATTTTAATTTTAATTTTAATTTTCATTCTTTTTTGGTTTTTATTTGCATATTAAAGCATTGGAATGTTTATATGTTTTTTTATTTGTTCCCACGACACCGGAACTGATGTCTAATTATGTTGAGGTTTATCCAACCAATGTTATGGTGCTTTAGTCCCTCTTATTGAGAGTGTGCTCTATCCATGGGGGCGACATGTTTTCCTAACCAACAAAATGGCCGCTGTCCCTATCTGATTGGTGGAGGAAGGGGTGTGTACTTCTCTCTTTTGTGATTTAAGGCAGTCAGTTCCAATCCGAAGTTAGGTCCTTTTATGACGCCCTGTGGGAGGGCGAAATGCCCCCAATGGTGTGATCTTCTTACAATTTCAATTCCTGTTTTTAACTTACTTTTGTAAGTATACCTTTTTAGTGCAATAAATTTGCTTTCTTAGCATACTTCACTATTGGTCCCCTTTTTTCTTCCTTTTTGGGTACCTGTTTTGTATGGCTGAGCATTTACGTTAAAGGATCATTTATCATCTCATCAGTGAACCAGCCATCCTGTGTCGTTCTCTGGATATCGTTCTAAGCCTTATTGACTCCCAGACTGAAAAGCTGGGTGTCATTGTGATTTGGTGAGTGGGGACAAATGTGGGGGTGCCTTGGTGCGCCTGAAAATATTTTTCTGGAACATTTTTCTCTGCACTTTTTGCACACCAGATGTGTAGCATTCCCTGCGATTTCGCACATTAGTTGTGAAGCACCTTTTTAGTTTTATATGGACTGTATTTAGTTGTGAAACACTTTTTTTTATATGGCTTATATAGTTTTGTCACCTATTAGGGGTCTCGGTCTGCCATGCTGTTAAGCTGGACATCCCTGTTGGTCGATCCATGCCACAGCCGTGGCACTCGGCCATCTTCTTCCACTCTAATGCCCCGTACACACGGTCGGACTTTGTTCGCACATTCCGACAACAAAATCCTAGGATTTTTTCCGACGGGTGTTGGCTCAAACTTGTCTTGCATACACACGGTCACACAAAGTTGTCGGAAAATCCGATCATTCTAAACCCGGTGACGTAAAACACGTACGTCGGGACTATAAACGGGGCAGTGGCCTATAGCTTTCATCTCTTTATTTATTCTGAGCATGTGTGGCACTTTGTCCATCGGATTTGTGTACAGACGATCAGAATTTTATATCCTGCTCTCAAACTTTGTGTGTCGGAAAATCAGATGGAAAATGTGTGATGGAGCCTACACACGGTCGGAATTTCCGACAACAAGGTCCTATCACACATTTTCTGTCGGAAAATCCGACCATGTGTACGGGGCATTAGTCTGGCAGGAAACAACATGGCACACTTAGGATATAGTATACGCAGCCGCCATTTAACATCTTGGAACTGAGATCTCTTTCATTGGACTTCATTAGAAAAGTCGGGGAACACCACTATATGACCTGGTTAGTCTCAGGATTTTGTCTCTGTCCTTAAAATTGAGGAACTTGGCAATAAAAGTTCTGGGGGGTGCTCCCGCTGGTGCGGGTTTCGCCGGTATACGGTGCGCCCGCTCCACCGCAAACATGGCAGAGAAGGCTTTAGGTTTTAATCAGGAGAGTCTCCAGGTAGTCCACCGGGTAATTACCCTCCGTTCTTTCTGGGAGCCCTATGAACCGGAGGTTGCATCATCTCAGACGATTCTCCATATCGTCCTGGTGTATGTGCAGTTGGTGTATTTGCCTCTGCATGTCCATGGTGTGACAAAGAGGATGCAGGGTATCTTCTGCCGTGCCAATGTGGGTTTCTTTCTCTGTGACCCTGTCTTTAAGTTTAGACTTATCTTGGCGTAGGAGGGATATATCTATTTTTACCTTGTCTGTTTTCATGGTAAGTGTACCCTGAAGTGTTGCTATTGCATCCAGTACCATGGCGGTATCTGCATAATGTTGCTACACAGCTGGGCACATGTCAGCGCCATCTTTGGCCTACTGGTCTTTCTCCTGATGGCGATATTTTGCCAACTTATCCGCCGTATCGATAGTCCTTTTTGGGTGGAGACATATTCCCTGATCGTTCCAGGGTTCAATGGAAGTTTTACAGGCCGGTATATTGGCAGGTTTGTGTGCAGGATTGCAGATAGGATAAACGGCAAGAGGAGCTCACTCTATCCACGTCCTACTCCACGCCCCACAACTACAATTGTGTTCTACCACCAATTCACTAAAAACTTGTAAAGTTAATATTTTAGGTATATTCAATTTTGAGTGTACTGACGGTAGTGCTGTCCACTTTATTATACAATGTCATTGATATCATTGGTACCAGATAGCACAGCATCCTTGGTTGTTAGGATGCAGTTGTCGCAGCAGGAAGTTGTAATGTTGTACCAGTAATAATACTTACTCTAAATAAATTACTTAGTGATGCAGTAGCAGCCAGAGTTTGCATAAGGGAGGTCATACATGATTGTCAAAGGGAATCCACAAATGGGGGATTTCATGAAAAAAAATAGCCAATTCCCCCATCCACACATTCAATGTGGATGAGGAAATCCCTCCTGCTGTGCTATTACATTCTGTTGGTGGGGAGCCTTAAGTTTGTGCTTGTGCTGAACAATAAGGTTGATTTTGAAGTTTGCTAAATGGTAGTTATAAATAGTCTTGTATATGTGCTAAATGGCAATTATAAATAGTCATGTATATAAATATCTCTTAGATAGGTTATGACTAATAGGTTCAGTATGTTTTATGATTAATAGGTATGTGTGATCTAACTATCTGGTTAGCTATCTGTCCCTTTGATTGCCTCTGAAGATGGGGGAATGCAACTAATTGAATGTATAAATGCCATGATGTAATCTGTTAGTTCCAGAAAACGTGTAATACTTTGCATGAAAAGAAACAAGGTTACAGTAACAGGATATTTGAAAGTATCCAATCCTCAATAAATTAGTCTAATTTCATTAGTTAGTGATTTCTGTCCACTAATCTGTACCACTGGCTGGCCATACACTGATAAACAGTACAGGTGGATAAATCTCCTGATGTTTCTATTGTATTTTGACAACAAGGTCAGCTGAATGGATGCAGTCACTTTTCAGCCAAAAATTTCTACCTGGCTCCTCTAATTTTACAATAATGGGACTTCAGGTAAGCAGGGCCCCACTGGTTGCCCCCTAAATCAGTGCTAGACCATTATATGAGAATGCAGTCTTGCTGGCCAGAAAAGGTAGGCAACAAGCATGTGCCCCCCCCTTCTGAACCATACCAGGCTCCATTTCCTCAGCATGGGCAGGGTACTTTGCCAGGGGAGAGAGCCCTGGCAAAGCACCTTATCCCATGTTAATGAGCACAAGGACTTCATCCCCACATCCCTGGCCTGGTGGATGTAGGGTAAGCAAGCAGTGAACTTATCAGAACTTATCAGAAGGGGCACCCTAATATCTATCTACCCTATGTCCATTTGCTAGGTATACGTAGTACCCCTAGTTACTCATTCGTAATAAAAGTTAAAATTAAAAAGTTAAAATGCACAAAATACATGTCCAAAAAAATGTGTCCAACAATGTTCAAAAATAATGCCTCATGATGTCCAAAAATAATGTCCAATGGTGTCCAAAATTATTGTCCCAAATTGTTCAAAAAATAAGGTCCCATGACAATTCTCTTCCACCAGTCCTCTTGTTGAGAATGACAGCAAATCTTTGATATTACCATTCACAGCTGAGTAGTGGTTGCTAGGCTGTCAGTGTAAAATAAAACTAAAGAATTTCCAAGCTCAACTTACCAACCAGCCTGCGACCAACCGAATTAACCTGCCTAACAGTATGCGTTAAAAACAGGGGTTTAGTTGCACACATTTGCAAATACATGCATACGCTGCAGGCCATGGTGAGGCACCCTGTATCCTGCAGACCCTAACTCTAACTTTAAAGAGTGTCCATAGTGGGAGCACATGTATTCTAATGGATAGATGAAGGGCAGATGACTGGAGGGAGCCTAACCCTCCTTAAAGGCGCAGGAGCACACTGAACACCCAGCACATTGCACAATGACAGCAAAGGTGTCAGTGCGTTGCCTGACCAATATATCAACAATACAAAAAAAGGTGTCCAACAATGTTCAAAAATAATGCCTCATGATGTCCAAAAATAATGTCCAATGGTGTCCAAAATTATTGTCCCAAATTGTTCAAAAAATAAGGTCCCATGACAATTCTCTTCCACCAGTCCTCTTGTTGAGAATGACAGCAAATCTTTGATATTACCATTCACAGCTGAATAGTGGTTGCTAGGCTGTCAGTGTAAAATAAAACTAAAGAATTTCCAAGCTCAACTTACCAACCAGCCTGCGACCAACCGAATTAACCTGCCTAACAGTATGCGTTAAAAACAGGGGTTTAGTTGCACACATTTGCAAATACATGCATACGCTTCAGGCCATGGTGAGGCACCCTGTATCCTGCAGACCCTAACTCTAACTTTAAAGAGTGTCCATAGTGGGAGCACATGTATTCTAATGGATAGATGAAGGGCAGATGACTGGAGGGAGCCTAACCCTCCTTAAAGGTGCAGGAGCACACTGAACACCCAGCACATTGCACAATGACAGCGAAGGTGTCAGTGCGTTGCCTGACCAATATATCAACAATACAAAAAAAGGTGTCCAACAATGTTCAAAAATAATGCCTCATGATGTCCAAAAATAATGTCCAATGGTGTCCAAAATTATTGTCCCAAATTGTTCAAAAAATAAGGTCCCATGACAATTCTCTTCCACCAGTCCTCTTGTTGAGAATGACAGCAAATCTTTGATATTGCCATTCACGGTTGAATAGTGGTTGTTAGGCTGTCAGTGTAAAATAAAACCAAAGAATTTCCAAGCTCAACTTACCAACCAGCCTGTGACCAACCGAATTAACCTGCCTAACAGTATGTGTTAAAAACAGGGGTTTAGTTGCACACATTTGCAAATACATGCATAAGCTGCAGGCCATGGCAAGGCACCCTTTATCCTGCAGACCCTAACTCTAACTTTGAAGAGTGTCCATAGTGGGAGCACATGTATTCTAATGGATAGATGAAGGGCAGATGACTGGAGGGAGCCCAACCCTCCTTAAAGGCGCAGGAGCACACTGAAAGCCCAGCACATTGCACAATGGCAGCAAAGGTGTCAGTGCGTTGCCTGACCAATATGTCAACAATACAAAAAAAGAAAAAAAGGTCATTGCCCCACCTATAACTTGCTGTCCAGGAAAGGTAGGCAACAAGCATGTGCCCTCCCCTCCTTCTGAACCATACCAGGCTCCATTTCCTCAACATGGGCATGGTACTTTGCCAGGGGACAGAGCCCTGCTAAAGCACCTTATCCCCATGTTAATGAGCACAAGAACTTCATCCCCACATCCCTGGCCTGGTGGATGTAGGGTAAGCAAGCAGTGAACTTATCAGAACTTATCAGAAGGGGCAACCTAATATCTATCTACCCTATGTCCATTTTCTAGGTATACATAGTACCCCTAGTTACTCATTCGTAATAAAAGTTACAATTAAAAAGTTAAAATGCACAAAATACATGTCCAAAAAAATGTGTCCAACAATGTTCAAAAATAATGCCTCATGATGTCCAAAAATAATGTCCAATGGTGTTCAAAATTATTGTCCCAAATTGTTCAAAAAATAAGGTCCCATGACAATTCTCTTCCACCAGTCCTCTTGTTGAGAATGACAGCAAATCTTTGATATTACCATTCACAGCTGAATAGTGGTTGCTAGGCTGTCAGTGTAAAATAAAACTAAAGAATTTCCAAGCTCAACTTACCAACCAGCCTGCGACCAACCGAATTAACCTGCCTAACAGTATGCGTTAAAAACAGGGGTTTAGTTGCACACATTTGCAAATACATGCATACGCTTCAGGCCATGGTGAGGCACCCTGTATCCTGCAGACCCTAACTCTAACTTTAAAGAGTGTCCATAGTGGGAGCACATGTATTCTAATGGATAGATGAAGGGCAGATGACTGGAGGGAGCCTAACCCTCCTTAAAGGTGCAGGAGCACACTGAACACCCAGCACATTGCACAATGACAGCGAAGGTGTCAGTGCGTTGCCTGACCAATATATCAACAATACAAAAAAAGGTGTCCAACAATGTTCAAAAATAATGCCTCATGATGTCCAAAAATAATGTCCAATGGTGTCCAAAATTATTGTCCCAAATTGTTCAAAAAATAAGGTCCCATGACAATTCTCTTCCACCAGTCCTCTTGTTGAGAATGACAGCAAATCTTTGATATTGCCATTCACGGTTGAATAGTGGTTGTTAGGCTGTCAGTGTAAAATAAAACCAAAGAATTTCCAAGCTCAACTTACCAACCAGCCTGTGACCAACCGAATTAACCTGCCTAACAGTATGTGTTAAAAACAGGGGTTTAGTTGCACACATTTGCAAATACATGCATAAGCTGCAGGCCATGGCAAGGCACCCTTTATCCTGCAGACCCTAACTCTAACTTTGAAGAGTGTCCATAGTGGGAGCACATGTATTCTAATGGATAGATGAAGGGAAGATGACTGGAGGGAGCCCAACCCTCCTTAAAGGCGCAGGAGCACACTGAAAGCCCAGCACATTGCACAATGGCAGCAAAGGTGTCAGTGCGTTGCCTGACCAATATGTCAACAATACAAAAAAAGAAAAAAAAGGTCATTGCCCCACCTATAACTTGCTGTCCAGGAAAGGTAGGCAACAAGCATGTGCCCTCCCCTCCTTCTGAACCATACCAGGCTCCATTTCCTCAACATGGGCATGGTACTTTGCCAGGGGACAGAGCCCTGCTAAAGCACCTTATCCCCATGTTAATGAGCACAAGAACTTCATCCCCACATCCCTGGCCTGGTGGATGTAGGGTAAGCAAGCAGTGAACTTATCAGAACTTATCAGAAGGGGCAACCTAATATCTATCTACCCTATGTCCATTTGCTAGGTATACATAGTACCCCTAGTTACTCATTCGTAATAAAAGTTACAATTAAAAAGTTAAAATGCACAAAATACATGTCCAAAAAAATGTGTCCAACAATGTTCAAAAATAATGCCTCATGATGTCCAAATATAATGTCCAATGGTGTCCAAAATTATTGTCCCAAATTGTTCAAAAAATAAGGTCCCATGACAATTCTCTTCCACCAGTCCTCTTGTTGAGAATGACAGCAAATCTTTGATATTACCATTCACAGCTGAATAGTGGTTGCTAGGCTGTCAGTGTAAAATAAAACTAAAGAATTTCCAAGCTCAACTTACCAACCAGCCTGCGACCAACCGAATTAACCTGCCTAACAGTATGCGTTAAAAACAGGGGTTTAGTTGCACACATTTGCAAATACATGCATACGCTGCAGGCCATGGTGAGGCACCCTGTATCCTGCAGACCCTAACTCTAACTTTAAAGAGTGTCCATAGTGGGAGCACATGTATTCTAATGGATAGATGAAGGGCAGATGACTGGAGGGAGCCTAACCCTCCTTAAAGGCGCAGGAGCACACTGAACACCCAGCACATTGCACAATGACAGCAAAGGTGTCAGTGCGTTGCCTGACCAATATATCAACAATACAAAAAAAGGTGTCCAACAATGTTCAAAAATAATGCCTCATGATGTCCAAAAATAATGTCCAATGGTGTCCAAATTTATTGTCCCAAATTGTTCAAAAAATAAGGCCCCATGACAACCCTCTTCCACCAATCCTCTTGTTGAGAATGACAGCAGGAAAGCTGGTACTCATTAGTGGTGGTAGTAACACCTCGATTAACGAAAGTCTACCTGCACAGCAGAAGGTTTGCTTTGGTTGGTGGAAAACAAGCTATTTCGTTCACCTCTTCACCAAAGTGTTAATAGCAACATTTTGGGTTGAACCCTGTATCTCTCTGAACTCTAACCTCATCCCTACTGGCAATTATTAGGATATAGTGTACGTTTGCAGTTATATTTCTTTGTTTGTGTCCTTTCTGTTTCACAGTTTTTGTACTTGAGATGGGAAAATTGACTGAGAATATCAGCACCACAACAACTAAAAATGTGTAAAGACAGGTAACGTTAATGTGGTTTGAAAAGAAGTCAGTTTACCATGAGTAATTGCGGCCACATCAACACTATTTGGATAAAACATTTGTGGGTAGAAGAAGAATTTGAGATACAAGGGGAATACACCACATAAATGTGTTCTATCAGGTTGATGTCAGGCCAGTAAAGTTTCTCCACCCCAAACTCACTCATCCATGTCTTTATGGACCTTGCTTTGTTAGTTCCAGTGAAGAGAACTCTTACGGCATCAGTATACCAAGACATCAGGGACAATTTCATGCTCCCAACTTTGTGGGAACAGTTTTGGGATGGCCCCATTCTGTTCCAACATGACTGCGCACCAGTGCACAAAGCAAGGTCCATAAATACATGGATGAGTGAGTTTGGGGTGTAGAAACTTGACTGCCATGTACAGAGTCCTGACCTCAACACGATAGAAGACTTTTGTGATGAATTAGAGCAGAAACTGCGACCCAGGCCTTTTCGTCCACATCAGTGGCTGACCTCACAAATATGCTTCTGGAAGAATGGTCAAACATTCCCATAGACACACTCCTAAACCTTGTGGACAGCCTTCCCAGAAGAGTTGAAGCTGTTATAGCTGCAAAGGGTGGGCCAACTCAATATTGAACCCTACGGACTAATGCCCCGTACACACGGTCGGATTTTCCGATGGAAAATGTCTGATCGGAGCGTGTTGTCGGAAATTCCGACCGTGTGTGGGCTCCATCGGACATTTTCCCTCGGATTTTCCGACACACAAAGTTGGAGAGCAGGAGATAATATTTTCCGACAACAAAATCCGATCACGTCAATTCCGACCGTGTGTGGCCTGTTCCGACGCACAAAGTGCCACGCATGCTCAGAAGAAATTCCGGCACGGAACAGCTCATTCTGGTAAACTTAGCGTTCGCAATGGATACTGCACTTTCGTCACGCTGCAATGTTAAAAATGGTTTAATACAGCGCACTCTCCTCTTCTTTATAATGTGACAAGAATATAGTAGTTTTGCTGCTCATATTCACACACACTTCTCACAAACTTATTTCGTTACTATTTATCTGGATTCCCTCAATATATTTTGATTTCTCACATCTGACAACATATTTTTTTTTTTTTGGCTTTAATGTAGATTATTTTTTTGTGTTTGTATTTTTTTGAAGGGATTTTTTTTTGGGATTTTGATTTGTACTCCCGAAAATGTTTGTGTGTGTTTTTTGTGACAAGTTCCCACAACACCATTGATATGTTGTTCTATTTAATCTGTAGGAGATTGTTTGGTGTTGGTGTCCATTGTTAATTTCACATTTTATGTTAGAAATGTACCTGAATCGTCACCAACAAACTGTCCTTTTTGGATGAAAACACACACAGGAGAGTATAATTTCCCCAAAAAATTTTTATTAAGGGGTCACAACTAAACAAAGAGGGAGGCAACGCTGGAGAAATTGCAGAAGTGGGTGAAGCCTTGGACCCCCAGGGCACACATCAATAATTTTTAAGCAAAATTGGTGGCCTGAGGAGTCCTTATCTAAGGGAGGGCAGTCTGGTCCAGAAGTCCCAGAGATCCGGAAAGCAGCAGATGACATCTATGTCCCCAGACTGTGGTCATACGAGAGACTGCATCTTCTGTCAGACCAGACTGAACCCAGGGTCATCACTCTCAGGTCTTCCTTCCACGCTTCCTTCCACGCGGTGGCTGTGGTGGTGGAGTTGTGGCAGCAGGAGGAGGAGGAGGAGGATGGTCCAACTCAACCACGTCGGTCTTGGGTGTTAGTTCCCCACTCACCCCCTTACGTAGGACTTTATAAAGCAGGTCCTCACAGAGCCTGCGTTGACCCTCCTGCATGCCCTGCAGTTTTGTGGCAGCCATGCAGGCAAAGGCCTCTTCAGGAGTGGGTAAGGCTCGTAGGGACGCCGAAGCCTCCTGGATCAGCCTGAATGCTGAATCCTGCACGGGACTCGGAGTCGTCTTCCTGGCTCTTTTATATGGAAGGTGGAGGGGAGGAACCTGAGACTCAGTCAGGCTGCGACTGGTCCCTGGCTTCTCCTGGCTGCCACTTAGCCCCGCCTCCTCCTGGCTGCCACTAATCCCCGCCTCCTCCTGACTGCCACTAATCCCCGCCTCCTCCTGACTGCCACATTCCACAACCTCCTCCTGGCTGAGGTCTTCCTGTGTATGAAAAAGGGACATAGTTTTAGTATTTTTTTCATCAATCACACACAATTTTCACCTCCTGACTGCTGCAAATTGAATGTTAACAAATATAACAGACTATCCTTCTGAGCCCAGCAATTTTCATTCTTGTCCCAATTTTGGGTGTCCACTACTGTCTATTGATATGTAAAACACTTTCAATCAGCAATTAGTGATCAATAATAACATCTAGTAAACATAATTTCTTTATTGCATATGTGGGCGCCTTTTATATTTTTTTCAGTCTGGAAATCGATTTATACCTTATGTACATAATTGACATGGGGGGTTGTGTGCAACTCAATTTTTCCGGTTTTATAATATTATAACATGTATATCCTACGGATTGTAAAGTATAGGGTGGGTATGTTATGGTGGCTGCGGTGAGGTCGTTAGCATAGCACATGGGGATGTTTTCCATGTGCTGATATTATAATCATGAATTTTTTCTATTAATATAATTTTTAAATCCTTTTCCCATTCCTCTAGCTGTGGGCGTATGGTGTGAACAGGAGTGCGGTTCTATTCTTGGGCCCAGTAATTGACAATAGAGTGGAGTGGGTGGGGTGTTGTGGCCAGTCAATGTTGAACAGGCTTAGAAAGGGATGAAGCCCCAGCTTGCGGATCGCTGTGGGGACAGCCTGGGCGGGAGGCTACTGGGGACGGCGCTATGTATGTGTGTGCGTTCCAGCCCTGATGGGGGGGTCACGTGACCAGCCGTCCTGGCGATGGTGACGTCATGACGGCCGCTCTGGTTGTCAAGGGGAGCGTCCTGTCTCTGGGGCGTCTGCTTTTTCATCTCTAGCCTGTGGTAACACGCTGAATTGAGACCATGTGACTGGCCGTCCTGACGTCAATGACGTCACGGCGGCCGTCCTAATACACACCCATAAGGGGCGTTCTTAGTGATTGACGGCCTGAGAGGGAAGCTCTGAACACTGGGGGTGGGGCTCTGCGTCAGAGGGAGTTCCAGTGTCAGATTATACTAAGGAATAGAGGGTCACATGATCGGCCGTCCCGGCGGTGATGACGTCATGACGGCCTGTGTAATCCCATTTTTTTGCTAATAAGGGTTTCCTATATGTTTTTTATGTCACATGACCGGGCATCATCACATATGAGCCTGGGTTACCATAGTGATTTGATAAGCTTGGTAGGAAGCAATCCCTTTGACCCCTTGATAGCTGGAGCTGATTGGACGGTTCCCTAGGGGGGTGTCTTACCTTACAGGAAATAGATTTTTTGGGCTCTATATATATAGATGTGATGTCTTTTATCTCCATTAACCGCTGATGAAGTCCAGAGGAGGACGATACGCGTGCGGGAGCTTTTTGACATCACTGAAGCCGCCATTTAACCCACGTTATCCTTTGATGATATTTTACCTGTATCCCAGCACTAGGACTTAGTGCTGTGCTTGTGAGTACCTTATATTTTTAATAAATGACATTTATTTTAGCCACGCAGTGTGCACTATGTATCTTCATTTGTATTACATGTGATATGATCTGCAATTTGGAGTGCCATCTCCACTACCGTGGGACCATCTTTCCAGACAAGTCTCCATTCCCTTCCACCTAGCGTGGTACATGCTGGTTTGACCTATCTGTTAGTTCAGGGGTCCATTTGCTGAGGTGAGCGGTTTGGCTGGCCGGTGGTGGTATCCCGGATGCGTAGCACTGCATGGAATACTTTTGAGCACCTTTATCATCACAGTGGAGAACTGTTTTCCTACCTACAACTTATCTTAAAGGGACTGTGTCAATAGACTTTTAGTTTAGCGCTGCACTGCTTTATTGTATTATATGTTTCCAGAGGTTTTATATGTTTACCTTCAGTGCACAGCAGCTTATATTTCGTGTTAGTTTCATTTTTGCGCTGACTGTATTATTTTAACAATAATTTCTTTATTGCCCAGAAATCTGTAGAAGAATGCTATACCTGACTTCAGCTGGGCTCCTCCACTTTTTCCTGGCTGGAAGGCCCAGGTTGGACATCGGAAGCCTCAGCTGGGGTAGAAGGAAGAGTGGAAGGAAGAGTGGAGAGGGATTCCCTGACTTCAGTGTGGTCTGACAGAAATTGCAGTCTCTCATAGTACCACAGCCTGGGGATATAAACGTCATCTGCTGCAGCTCCGGACCTCTGGGAATCCGTGACCTTCTTGCGCTCCCTAAGATATGTGCTCCTCAGGCCACCAATTTTGGCTTTTAAATAGGGGATGGTTGCTGTGGGGACCACCGGCGTCACCAACTCCAGCAGTTTCTCCAGCGCTGCCTGCCTCTTCTGTTTATGGTTATAGTGGGGGTGTCTCACCTGCCACAGACAGGGCAGCTCCCTGTATTTTTCAATGAACAGGGGGAGGAAATTGTGGTCGTTGAACCCATCCATTTTCTCTGCAAGACACAACACAAGACAAACCCTAAGGTCAGGCCAAACTCCCCTAATCTTGTTACAATATAGGCTTCCATTTCGAAGCAGTATAGGCCCAAGTTTAGATCCTATCTTCGTTATCACGATCGGCGCCTCCGATGCTCTTTCCTCCGCTCACAGATCGTATGTAAGACACACGCGTGTTACGCTTTATACACACTGCGCATGCGTGTAACTCCTCCCGCCCCTGACGTTCTTTCTAGTCTATTCCCCGCCCCCTTTCATTCGGCGCAGTGGGGGAAGAGCACATGGAGGAGACACAGCAGGATCGTGCTAATTGTAGCAACGAGGAGGAGGAAAGGCCGGATCCGGACACGTCCCGATCCAGAAGGAGATTTAAGGACTCAAATATGTCCTTTGGGGAGATGTTGGAGATGGTGGACATCCTGAAGAAGGCCGACTATGACGGGAAGTATGGGCCTTACCCCAACCCCAATATCAGAAAGGCCAAGATCATGGCGAAAGTGGTCAGGAGTCTGCACCAGAATTTCGGGGTACGATGATCGAAAGATCAGCTCAGGAAGCGGTGGTCGGACCTCAAATTACGAGAACATGAGCAGTACAGAAAGATCTGGAGAGTGCTGCAAAAAAGTAAGTAGTTGTGCTGTGTTCCTATTCTTTATGTTTATTACGTTCGTGCTGCTCCATGTGCTTTTAGGAACTGTTGTACAGTTTAAAATGGCAACTTTCATGTTCATGGGCACATTATTCGTTCGGATCAAACATTTTTCTTTCGGACTATAAAATACCATTGTTTAGGCCATATGCATTTGGCCACCATTTTGACGCCCTATACTTGTCTTAAAAGAATTGTGTTGTGTAGATGACTTTGTTACTAGAATGAAATGCAAACTAGATTCTGTGTAAGGAGAGGACACTGAGCAGCTGTTTTCACATCTGGACACTGGAGCACTAGTGTGTGACACAAGAACACCATTTTTATTAGGGGGCCACACAGGTGCTCCAGTGTATACTATAGGGGGGTCTCCATCTGTGAAGCTTGTACCAAACAGGTAAAGTATTGCAGCTTGACAAAGGGCATTAAAAAAAAGACATCTTGGAACTCGGCTAAAATAGACAATTGTACCCCACTTCCAAGCAATGTTTCCTATTTGTACTTCTGCCATCAAATATCTGTGTGCCAAGTATACCATTTTTGTTTTACATAGGGGATAAAAGACTCGGAGGACATCCCTCATCCGAGAAGACCAGAGCCCCCCCCCTCTGGAAGAAGGGGAAATCCCCCCAACACAATCTGAGCAGGAGGAAGAAGACGTGGTGGAACTAGTCACCACAACAGGTGAGTGTCTGCAACCACAGGCTCAGATAAGAGATGGATGGCGGCATTTTTTTTCAGACCTAATTTATTTTGGGGTTCCTCTCTTTTCAGGTGATCGTGAGG
Organism: Lithobates clamitans; assembly: GCA_037952925.1. Classification (NCBI taxonomy): domain Eukaryota; kingdom Metazoa; phylum Chordata; class Amphibia; order Anura; family Ranidae; genus Lithobates; species Lithobates clamitans. The sequence continues at coordinate 5,009,642 of JBBGZY010000394.1, read as the reverse complement.
TTGTGGATCCAGATCCTTTCACATCCGAAAGTGCCCAGATCCTGATCGGGGAGATCATGGGGTGTAATTTACAATTGGAAATCATCAAGAAAAACATCAATGATGTTATTCCAAAAATAAAAACATCATTGATGTTTTGGAGCGAGTTGAAAGCCCCTCCAAATCACTTTCTTCTTTTGTGTTCTACAATGTGCTAAATGTTTTTGTGATTTTTCCCAAAGCCAAATTTGGAGGATGCACACAGTGTGTCAACATGTGATATCTGCCATCACGGGAGATCAATGGATGCGTTTTGGGGGTGCAACGACTTTCTCAATAATAAAGTAGCGGTGAGGAAGGGCTTGTTCCCCCAAAACACGTCCCTTGATCCCCCGTGATGGCAGGTCACACATGTTAACATTGTTAAATTGGTGTGCATCTTCCAAATTTGGCTTTTCCTGGGGTGACTTTACCCCATCTGAACGCAATATCAAACACAGTTCCTAAACACTCATGTCTGATATTGCCTTCAAATTCTATCAAATGTGACGTTTGTAAATTCAAGATTTGTGTCTTTCTTGTTGGTTTTACACAGGCCTGTTTTATCTAAAATGGACATTTTGAGTTTTGATAATGCTACCCCAAAAATTGTTATACAACAAACATGTTGGTTTGTTTGACAAACCTTTGGTAAATGCACATGTGATTGTGCAGGTATTAAAAAGATTGTTAATCAAGAATGTGTGGATTATTGTCTCAACGCTACAACACTTTTGGGGTGATGTCATTGTTGTTTTCTGAGAAAATGGGGGTTATTTACTAAGGGCAAATCCTCTTGGCACTACAAGGGCAGTTTCAGTGCAGTTGCAACTGCACTTGTAGTGAAATGTGTTTTTGCATTTTATTAAATAACAGCCAACAGTGCTTTGTATAATAAGGTTACACAATCACCACATTTTCTGGACTCAACACATTTCTGTCAGGGTCAGCTAAAACAAACACAAGTAGTAAATGTCCACAAAGAATTTCTTTTTTTGTTTTATTATAAAAAGGCTTCACAGATTTGCTGGCATATTGATAGCCCCCCTACCCGCAAAGAACTCCAGGTAGCGTAACCGGACATCACGGGCACTCAGGGAGGGCAAGCCAGGACGGCCACTTTCAAGCGCCGTCAGTGTGGTTTGATGTATCATTCCGGCCTCAGGCCCAACTGAGCCAGCATAGTTGGCCGAATGTTTCCTTAAAAAGTTATGGAGAACACTGCACGCAAGTATAATATGGTTCAGTTTATACTCCGCCATATGGATGGGTGTCAGAAATAGGCGGAACCGGCTGGCCAGGATTCCAAATGTGTTCTCCACCACTCTTCGGGCTCTGGCCAGCCGGTAATTAAAAACCCTGTGAGGGTCCTCATCGGGAATGGCCGCATCAGGTGGTCCCCCAGTGCAAATGCTTCATCAGCAACGAACACAAATGGGAGTCCTTCAACATTGTCCTCTGGAGCTGGCAAGTCCAAGCTGCCATTCTGGAGACGCCTGTAAAACTCAGTCTGGGCGATGACTCCACCATCAGACATCCGGCCATTCTTCCCCATGTCCACATACAGGAAGTAGTAATTACCCGACACCACCGCCAACATCACTATACTATTGAACCCCTTATAGTTGAAATAGTACGACCCCGAGTTGGGTAGTGGGACGAAGTGGACGTGTTTCCCATCAATTGCCCCTCCGCAGTTAGGAAAGTCCCACCGCTCGGCAAAGTGGGAGGCATCAGTCTGCGATTCCTGTGGCGTGGAAGGAAACTGTTGAGGAAAAAACAATAAACATTACTATTTTTTCTCAGAAACATGGCAAGCTGATTAGACACAAACATTATGGGGCAACCTCCAGATAGCATTTATTAAGGGGAATTTAACAACGCCAAAGTATAAGGTACACCTATCATATTTCCCTTCCCCCCCTCTCATGGGCCATTTCTAACATTATGGGGTGTGTGGAAATCTTGGACAGGTAACCCTCTTTACTTCATTGAGAGATGAATGCCTAAATAATGGGTATTACTTGGAACAGCCCCTCCTTAGTTACACTATTGGCAGCCCACTGGACAGGTAAGAAGTGTCATAATACAAAGATATAAATACACACTGTACACATTTGAGGACATTTGGACATTCTGCTTTTACCTATCAAGATAATAATAGGATCCAAAAACTTTAAACAGTACCATTTGAAAGTATACAGGCAGGCCCTTGCACTACATGCTTTGGGGAATTCATCCATAAATCAGAGCAGAAAAGAGATGGGTATAGTGTGTATGGGTTTGGCAAAGTCAGCAGATAGATGATTGAGGATAGAGAATTGGGATCAGCTGACTTAGCAGTTGGGGGAGGGAGAGTTACCAAAAATTATTTGGGGACACCACCAAAAAAAAGCCTCTGGCACACTGCCTGAATTTAAAGCAAAAATAACATTTCCAAACATTTTAGGGGGTGTTTGGGGTAAAGCACTACTATGGAGCTGAAAAAATACATTGTTAAGTGACTACATGAGGTGAATATAGGGCCAGGAGACACCATGCTGGGGAGGTTATTGAAGGGCAAATATGTATGAAGGACCTAAAATAATAATTACATACAAATCCAGCATGCATGAGGACAAAGGGGACATTCACAGCATATTCCAATCATGGTAATTAGGGAATGAGGAAAGAAATACAATATATTAGCAAACATTCAATACAATAAAATGTGATATAAAAGGATAAAAATCTTACCTTCATATACTCCTTCTGTAGAACCTGTATGATGGCAGAACAGGTCTCTGGGATAATGGTCCCCAGAGCCTGGGGGGAGATGCCTGTCGAGAACTTGAGGTCCTGCAGGCTTCTCCCTGTGGCCAAATACCGCAGGGTAGCGACCAACCTCTGCTCCGGAGTGATGGCTTGCCTCATGCAGGTATCCCGCCTGCTAATATAAGGGGTCAGCGAAGCCAACAGACGGTGAAACACGGGGTCCGTCATCCTGAGAAAGTTCCTGAAATCATCAGGATTATTCTCACGGATCTCACGGAGCAAAGGCATATGAGAGAACTGGTCACGCTGAAGCAACCAATTCTTGGTCCATGAACACCTCCCACCCTGTTCATGGACTGGACTTGTGTCAAGGTCAGGACCCCAACACCAAGCCCCCGCACAGCACGAACTCTACGAGAAGTACGTATACGCAACATGGCTAGAAAACGGTCGGCTGCTCAGAACGAAGTAACAGAACGCACTGAAGAACAGCAAGGCCTGTGAAGAGCAACCTGAAAAACAGTAACGAACGAACAAGAATACAATGACTAAAGTCACGCGGAACTTGCTGCACGCACTGAAGAGCAGATACAAACCCACAAGCACAAACTGAACGGCAGAAAACGATCTGAAAGCCACGAGTCTGAAAAAGCGCGAATCGTCTCTCACCAAACTTTTACTAACACGAGATTAGCAAAAGGAGCCCAAAGGGTGCCGCGCTTGGTTCTGAACCGGCCTTTTCTAGTCTCGTCGTACGTGGTGTACATGACCGCGTGGTTGGCGATCGTAAATTATGACAACTTTGTGCGACCGTGTGTAGACAAAACAAGTTTGAGCCAACATCTGTCGGAAAAAATCCTAGGATTTTGTTGTCGGAATGTCCGAACAAAGTCCGACCGTGTGTACGCCCTGTAAGACTGGGATGCCATTAAAGTTCATGTGCATGTAAATGCAGACGTCCCAATACCTTTAGTAATAAAATGTGTGTGTATATATATACAGTATGTATATATATATATATATATATATATATATATATATATATATATATATAGTATATAATAAAATGCAGGGAGCTCTCACCTCCAATCCACTGATGCTGAGTGCACGCAGCTAGGGAGCTTTTCTCATTACTCCCATATGTAGACAAAAGACCATTAACATAATTCTGCAGCACCTCAAGTGATTTATTGAATTCCTTGCAAAATCCACAAAATTCAAGTCATGGGTTATATACAACAGTTTAAAACTATTCACGGTCCTTTCCCAAGTAAAGCATGTATGAGACTGAAACTGACATTCACACTTTTAAAGGGGTTGTAAACCTTAATTCATCCTATGCAAAACTCCTGGCAGTAACTGCCCCCCCCCCAGCCCCTCCGTTTTACTTACCTGAGCCCTGGAACTTCACCTCGAGGGCACGCACTCTTCCTCTGCCCGGGGTTTTCGGCTCTTGATTGGATAGATTGATAGCAGCGCAGCCGATGGCTCCCGCTGCTGTCAATCAAATCCAATGATGGGGCGCCGGGGGCGGAGCCGAGTCATACATTCGGCGACTATGGACGCCAAATGATGGACTCGGGAGCACACCCGCAAGGTAACCCCCCGGGAGAACGCTTCTCCTAGGGGGTTATCTGATGTGGGAAGGAGCTGCGAGAGCTGCCGAGGGACCCCAGGAGATGGTGTTCAGGGCCACTCTGTGCAAAATGAGCTGCACAGTGGAGGTAAGTATGACATGTTTGTTTTTTTGTTTTTTTAATAATCAAAGCTTTACAATTACTTTAAATGTTAACCACTTGCCGACCGCCTCACGCCTATATACGTGAGCAGAGCGGCACGGGCAGGCAAAATCACGTACCTGAAACGTGATTGCCTTCCCGCGGGTGGGGGGTCCGATCAGACCCCCCCCCGGTGCCAGCTGCGGTCGGCATTTGGTTGGGAGCGATGACAGACGAGGGGGAGGCCATCCGATCGTGGCCCCCCCCTCGCGATCGCTCCCAGCCAATGAGAAACATCCCCTGCCTCTGTATAGTACACAGAGGCAGAGGATGTGATGTCATCTCTCCTCGGCTGGCCAGTTTCCGTTCCAGCGCCGAGGAGAGATGACATGTAAGTGCACCAACACTCACACACAACACAGTAGAACATGCCAGGCATACATTACACCCCCGATCCCCCCCCGATCGCCCCCCGATCCCCCCCCCAATCACCCCCCCCCTGTCACAAACTGATACCAAGCAGGTATTTTTTTTTTTTTTTTTTTTTCCTGATTACTGCATAGTGCCAGTTTGTGACAGTTAGCAGTGGTGGGACAGTTACTGTTACCCCCCTGTAGGTCTAGGGTACCCCCCTTACCCCCCCTAATAAAGTTTTAACCCCTTGATCACCCCTCCTCACCAGTGTCGCTAAGCGATCATTTTTCTGATCGCTGTATTAGTGTCGCTGGTGACGGTAGTTAGGGACGTAAATATTTAGGTTCGCCGTCAGTGTTTTATAGCGACAGGGACCCCCATATACTATCTAATAAATGTTTTAACCCCTTGATGGCCCCCTAGTTAACCCTTTCACCACTGATCACCGTATAACCGTTACGGGTGACGCTGGTTAGTTCGTTTATTTTTTATAGTGTCAGGGCACCCGCCGTTTATTACCGAATAAAGGTTTAGCCCCCTGTAGGTCTAGGGTACCCCCCTTACCCCCCTAATAAAGTTTTAACCCCTTGATCACCCCCTGTCACCAGTGTCGCTAAGCGATCATTTTTCTGATCGCTGTATTAGTGTCGCTGGTGACGCTAGTTAGGGACGTAAATATTTAGGTTCGCCGTCAGTGTTTTATAGCGACAGGGACCCCCATATACTATCTAATAAATGTTTTAACCCCTTGATGGCCCCCTAGTTAACCCTTTCACCACTGATCACCATATAACCGTTACGGGTGACGCTGGTTAGTTCGTTTATTTTTTATAGTGTCAGGGCACCCGCCGTTTATTACCGAATAAAAGTTTAGCCCCCTGATCGCCCGGCGGTGATATGCGTCGCCCTAGGCAGCGTCAGATTAGCGCCAGTACCGCGAACACCCACGCACGCACCGTACACGCACCGTACACCTCCCTTAGTGGTATAGTATCTGAACGCATCAATATCTGATCCGATCAGATCTATACTAGCGTCCCCAGCAGTTTAGGGTTCCCAAAAACGCAGTGTTAGCGGGATCAGCCCAGATACCTGCTAGCACCTGCGTTTTGCCCCTCCGCCCGGCCCAGCCCAGTCCAGCCCACCCAAGTGCAGTATCGATCGATCACTGACACTTTTCTTTGTAGCGTTTTGGTGAACTGGCAAGCACCAGCGGCGTAGTACACCCCGGTCGTAGTCAAACCAGCACTGCAGTAACACTTGGTGAATGTTTTGAACGCTACCATGCACTAGTTGAGTATTAGCGTAGCGTACAGCATTGCACAGACTAGGCACACTTTCACAGGGTCTCCCAAGATGCCACCGCATTTTGAGAGACTCGAACCTGGAACCGGTTACAGTTACAAAAAAAAAGTGTAAAAAAAAAAAAAAAACACAAACAAAAATTAAAAAAAATAGTTGTCGTTTTATTGTTCTCTCTCTCTCTATTCTCTCTCTATTGTTCTGCTCTTTTTTACTGTATTCTATTCTGCAATGTTTTATTGTTATTATGTTTTATCATGTTTGTTTTTCAGGTATGTAATTATTTATACTTTACCGTTTACTGTGCTTTATTGTTAACCATTTTTTTGTCTTCAGGTACGCCATTCACGACTTTGAGTGGTTATACCAGAATGATGCCTGCAGGTTTAGGTATCATCTTGGTATCATTCTTTTTAGCCAGCGGTCGGCTGGCTAATTAGCCTCTAGACTGCTTTTACAAGCAGTGGGAGGGAATGCCCCCCCCCCACCGTCTTCCGTGTTTTTCTCTGGCTCTCCTGTCTCAACAGGGAACCTGAGAATGCAGCCGGTGATTCAGCCAGCTGACCATAGAGCTGATCAGAGACCAGAGTGGCTCCAAACATCTCTATGGCCTAAGAAACCGGAAGCTACGAGCATTTTATGACTTAGATTTCGCCGGATGTAAATAGCGCCATTGGGAAATTGGGGAAGCATTTTATCACACCGATCTTGGTGTGGTCAGATGCTTTGAGGGCAGAGGAGAGATCTAGGGTCTAATAGACCCCAATTTTTTCAAAAAAGAGTACCTGTCACTACCTATTGCTATCATAGGGGATATTTACATTCCCTGAGATAACAATAAAAATGATTTAAAAAAAAAAAAATGAAAGGAACAGTTTAAAAATAAGATAAAAAAGCAAAAAAAAATAAAGAAAAAAAAATAAATAAAAAAAGCACCCCTGTCGCCCCCTGCTCTCGCGCTAAGGCGAACGCAAGCGGCGGTCTGGCGTCAAACGTAAACAGCAATTGCACCATGCATGTGAGGTATCACCGCGAAGGTCAGATCGAGGGCAGTAATTTTAGCAGTAGACCTCCTCTGTAAATCTAAAGTGGTAACCTGTAAAGGCTTTTAAAGGCTTTTAAAAATGTAGTAATTTTGTTGCCACTGCACGTTTGTGCGCAATTTTAAAGCATGTCATGTTTGGTATCCATGTACTCGGCCTAAGATCATCTTTTTTATTTCATCAAACATTTGGGCAATATAGTGTGTTTTAGTGCATTAAAATTTAAAAAAGTGTGTTTTTTCCCCAAAAAATGCGTTTGAAAATCGCTGCGCAAATACTGTGAAAAAAAAAAATGAAACACCCACCATTTTAATCTGTAGGGCAATTGCTTTAAAATAATATATAATGTTTGGGGGTTCAAAGTAATTTTCTTGCAAAAAAAAATAATTTTTTCATGTAATCAAAAAGTGTCAGAAAGGGCTTTGTCTTCAAGTGGTTAGAAGAGTGGGTGATGTGTGACATAAGCTTCTAAATGTTGTGCATAAAATGCCAGGACAGTTCAAACCCCCCCCAAATGACCCCATTTTGGAAAGTAGACACCCCAAGCTATTTGCTGAGAGGCATGTCGAGTCCATGGAATATTTTATATTGTGACACAAGTTGTGGGAAAGAGACATTTTTTTTTTTTTTTTTTTGCACAAAGTTGTCACTAAATGTTATATTGCTCAAACATGCCATGGGAATATGTGAAATTACACCCCAAAATAAATTCTGTTGCTTCTCCTGAGTATGGGGATACCACATGTGTGGGACTTTTTGGGAGCCTAGCCACGCACGGGACCCCGAAAACCAAGCACCGCCTTCAGGCTTTCTAAGGCCGTAAATTTTTGATTTCACTCCTCACTACCTATCACAGTTTCGGAGGCCATGGAATGCCCAGGTGGCACAACCCCCCCCCCAAATTACCCCATTTTGGAAAGTAGACACCCCAAGCTATTTGCTGAGAGGTATAGTGAGTATTTTGCAGACCTCACTTTTTGTCACAAAGTTTTGAAAATTGAAAAAAGAAAAAAAAAAAAATTTTTTCTGGTCTTTCTTCATTTTCAAAAACAAATGACAGCTGCAAAATACTCACCATGCCTCTCAGAAAATAGCTTGGGGTGTCTACTTTCCAAAATGGGGTCATTTGGGGGGGTTTTGTGCCATCTTGGCATTTTATGGCCTTCAAAACTGTGATAGGTAGTGAGGAGTAAAATCAAAAATGTATGCCCTTAGAAATCCTGAAGGTGGTGCTGGGTTTTCGGGGCACCGTACGCGGCTAGGCTCCCAAAAAGTGCCACACATGTGGTATCCCCGTACTCAGGAGAAGCAGCTGAATGTATTTTGGGGTGCAATTCCACATATGCCCATGGCCTGTGTGAGCAATATATCATTTAGTGACAACTTTTTGTAATTTTTTTTTTTCTTTTTTTTGTCATTATTCAATCACTTGGGACAAAAAAATAAATATTCAATGGGCTCAACATGCCTCTCAGCAATTTCCTTGGGGTGTCTACTTTCCAAAATGGGGTCATTTGGGGGGGTTTTGTACTGCCCTGACATTTTAGCACCTCTAGAAATGACATAGGCAGTCATAAACTAAAAGCTGTGTAAATTACAGAAAATGTACCCTAGTTTGTAGACGCTATAACTTTTGCGCAAACCAATAAATATACGCTTATTGACATTTTTTTTACCAAAGACATGTGGCCGAATACATTTTGGCCTAAATGTATGACTAAAATTTAGTTTATTGGATTTTTTTTATAACAAAAAGTAGAAAATATCATTTTTTTTCAAAATTTTCAGTCTTTTTCCGTTTATAGCGCAAAAAATAAAAACGGCAGAGGTGATCAAATATCATCAAAAGAAAGCTCTATTTGTGGGAAGAAAAGGACGCAAATTTCGTTTGGGTAGAGCATTGCATGACCGCGCAATTAGCAGTTAAAGCGACGCAGTGCCGAATTGTAAAAAGTGCTCTGGTCAGGAAGGGGGTAAATCCTTCCGGGGCTGAAGTGGTTAATTGCAACCAGTAACATTTAGCACCTGTGCACACATCAGTCTACCAATTTGTAAAAAAAACCCTGCTCACACTGAGCCTTATGAATGAAAACAACTGACTGTTTAGATAATAATACAATACATTGAAAACATTTTATCTTTGTCACCACCTTATTTTCCATCTACAGTGTGACCTTCACAGCGCTATGGTAGTTCATTGACAACTACAAGCTGACAGCTGCTAAGGATGTCGGGACTTGTAGTTTATTCATACACAGAGCATGGCTGTGCTGCTTTCAAAAAGTGACAGCTAGTACGGTGAACTTCTCCCCATACTGCTGCCACATGAGTGAAAGGTGTCACCCCAATATGAATTTTAAATTTGAGAATGAACCCACATCCCTATGTAGTACAAAACACTCACAAGGAGTGTAGCTCCTCTAATTGGATTTTGAAAAGGGTCACTCACAATGGAAGTAGAAAAGTGGAAGGAAATACTAAAATATGTAATGTTTATTAGAAAAAAGGTTTAAAAGGAGGTCACCATGACCTATAATGATTATGCATAATTAAAATAGATGCATATAGATAAATTAAGGGAGATTGTAAACACGGGACAATAACCAATTCTACTGAGAAAATTGATTTACAACAATAGACAAATGACCCGACATTTCTAGGTATAGTAGGTAGACCTCTTCTTCAGGGATAGCAGATTTGGTCACGATGAATTTTTACATCTAAAAGATTATAGAACAAAACAAAACAGAAGTAAACCAAACAGAAAGAAGGCGTATTCATAAGCGTATGCGGTAAGTAGAAAGCTTACACGACATGGTCTAAGTAATGCAATATATAGTACAACATTTATTACAATAGCATGTATATGCAGATACTGACCACTTCTGTTGGCAATAAATCCTCCAGGATATCCCCAGCATCCAATAGGAAGAGATCGATCAGCCACAGCTCCACAGAGGCCGAGGACAGGGGGCGGGAAGAGATGGGGGGAGGAAGAACCGTAGAATAGGGAGGAAACACCTATACTAGATACTTGATCCCCAGAGTAAGCAAAAGACCCCAGTAGGTGCAACAGCTCCACAAAGGGCACCCCCCCAAAGGAAGACACGTCCACCCCTTACAAAGGGGACAGACCAAAGCCAGTTCCAATGAGCTGGCTGGTCACCTCACCCGGCCACTGGAATATAAATAAAATTTGCTCTACCCCAATCCGTCCGATTTTCTCCTACTTTATCCACTTTCAGACGATCCCTGAAAACTCATATCTTCAGAGAAGCCTATCTGGCCCCCACCTAACAACTGTACACTTACCTTCTCAATCAGCACATCATCCATAGTTATTACCTTTTGTATCTCTTGACCTTCCCTCTTAGATTGTAAGCTCTAAGGAGCAGGGCCCTCTGATTCCTACTGTATCAAATTGTATTGTATTTGTACTGTTTACCCTCAAGTTGTAAAGCGCACGTAAACTGTTGGCGCTATATAAATACTGTATAATAATAATATGTAAAAAAAGGCCTGATATTGCTTGTCACTGTAAAAATCTCTACAAAGGGTTGCATCAACCCTAATGCCGCGTACACACGAGCGGACTTTACGGCGGACTTTGCCCGGCGGACTGGATTTCGTCGGACAATTCGATGTGTGTGGGCTCCAGCGGACTTTGTTTTCTCAAAAGTTGGACGGAATTAGATTTGAAACTTGTTTAAAATTTATCCGTTGAAATCGAGTCCGGTCGAAAAGTCCGCCGTCTGTATGCTAGTTCGACGGACAAAAAGCCACGCTAGGGCAGCTATTGGCTACTGGCTATGAACTTCCTTGTCTTAGTCCGGTCGTACGTCATCACGTACGAATTCGACGGACTTTGGTGGATTGTGTGTAGGCAAGTCCGTTCGTTCACAAAGTCCGTCGGAAAGTACGTCGAAAAGTCCGCCGGGCAAAGTCCGCCGTAAAGTCCGCTCATGTGTACGCGGCATTACAGTCATAGCTAAGCATAAAGTCCAAAAACATACCCCAGATCTTGACTTGTAATATATGGGACCACAGACTCCAAAACCGTTGAGCAAAGAGAGGAAGGACAGACCAGTAATGTTGATCCAAGAATGTATTTGAAAGTAGTATAACCTCCCTAAAGAATATCCAGTATAGGTGGTCTGAAAGCATAGAGCATGGAAATGAGAAGGGGGACTGTGTGAGTTCCTAAGCAGATAATGATCCTAATATGTAGAGCAGTAGGGCGTCTTCTCAGCAAAGGCAAAGATGCTTACCATACAGGCTGTCAGTCCTCAGCATGATCTGTAGTACGCCGTGAGCAGGTGTGGATAGTGGAGATCAGGTTATTTAAATACAACTGTCCTTAATAGCGGCGGACCTGTGATTGGTTCGCCAAACCAAGTGGGCGCTAGGAGGAGGGACATGCATGGATTGGGTCGGTGCCCCCCAAGTACAGCGACGTGCGGCGTCATCTCCCGGAATCGCCCCCAGCTGGAAAGGAGAGCAACGTCCAATGAGGGCATCAGTGGGCGTGTCCAGGCCTTGACGTTCTGTAGTGAATGGAGCAATCATGACGTAGGCCATGTCGTCCCACGCCGGAGTCTCACAGCGAAGAACTGGCATGTCCGTCGGCATGGCAACCATGCAGACAGACTGCCAGAGAAGAGGGGGGCCCAAATGCGCCCTTCGGGCGCAAAGAAGCCCCCGTGCGCCCAGTGGAGAGTGGTGCAGCCCCTGGAAAGAAAGGAAATAAGGAATAAAGAAGTAGTGGAGAAGTAGAAAAGAAAGAAATGGGGGAGGAGGACCCACCAACCTGAGAAAGAAATGTCTCGGTCCATAAGCAGCTGGGAGGGACCGACTCTTCCATGGTCTGAGTATCATCACTGAAAAACAAGTATACATAAATTGCTGACAATGATACAGTCTACTATACAAATTAAACAATACATGTCAGAATGCAAAAAGTAAATAATGTTAGATATCCGTGTTATCTTCCAAACTGAAAACTTAGAATGATGGAAAATAGACTAGGAAGAATTATTCGGTCTGGGAAAAGGCACCAATCTTGCAAGACTGGTGTGTATTACAAACAGGCAGGAGAGGTTAATTAAACAGTCAATTAAGGGCATTAAAGCCACATACTGAGCTGAACACTGAGTAAGTGAACACAAAGGAATACATTCCCAGGAATCAGAATGAGACACAGCTAGTCTTGGGATTCCCATTCAGATCCTCTGGGAAGGGTCTGAATGAGAAATTACCATTAAGGCCCGGAGGTTTTGTCGCATTTAAGCGGAATATCCACCTCTGTTTAGCCTGCATAAGTGACTTGTTGGTGTCCCCCCTCTTATTCCGGGGTGCATCCTATCCATTATTAGGAAGGATATCTTAGGGGCAACCCCATCATGTAGATCCCTAACGTGTCTCCCCAGTGGGAGGCTAGGGTTGCTGGTCTGCATTGACACGATGTGTCGGTAGGCACGTCGCCAAAAAGGCTGAATAGTTTTGCCTACATAAAACCAGAAACAGTCACAAAGCAAGAGATACACAACATCGGTCTTCTGACAGTTCGCGTAATGTTTGGGGCGATACCGTTCTCTATTGGGAAGTACCACATTACATGAAGTGTTCATGTAGCCACAGTAGTTGCAGTCACCACAGGAAAAGGTACCTGGGTATTTACAGGGATCACGTCGACCCATATTGTTAAATTCACTGGACACCAAGTAATCTTTGTGGGTTCTTGCCCTTTTAAAAATAAATGATGGATTTTTGCTTACATATGGGTCTATCGTTGGGTCCATAGATAGGACATGCCAGTATTTGCTGGTAATTTTTTTGAAAATTTCATGTTGGTTGCAAAACCTCGTTATGATAGAAATCTGATTTTTTTTGGTATTTTTTGATGAAGGGTTATATAACAAGTAATTTCTTGTTTTCAATAATGCTCTATTGTAGGCCTTCTTGAGGCACGATTTAGAGTAGCCGCATAGAAGTAATCTTTCCCTAAGTAGATCAGCCTCCTTTTTGAAAATTACATTATCTGTACAGTTCCTTCATATCCTTAAATATTGGCTAAAGGGGATGGATGCAACTAGAGCTTTAGGGTGAATGCTACTGGCATGCAGTATAGTATTGCCGGCCGTCGGCTTCCTATACAAGCTGCTACAGATACGACCTACGTCATCCTTGTGAATAATGACATCCAGTGAATATTTCACTGAAAGCGGTAGTAAACCCTCCCAAATTACTTAAAATGTACTAATATTATAAAGGACATCATAATTACCAAACGATTGATCACTATGTGTATTTATAAAATCTTTATCTTACTTTAGTTATATGTTATTTTTTCCCCTGTTTATCTTCTCTCTTCGCTGGCGCCATCTGCACTGTGATCTTCCACGTCTGCTATGATAAATACTTCCGCCCACAGTACCTAATCGTCGTGGTATTCCCACGCATGCACACTAACATAGCCATGCAGCACTCTGTTCTTCTTCTTTGAAAGTCTCACCATCTGTCTCCTTCACCCTGTGACGTAGGAGTCACAAGGTAACCATGATCCTCTTGGGGACGAAAAATCTCAGGAACCATCGCGGGATGTCGGGGCTGACGTCTACAACAGGAAATGATGCAGCCCCGACATACACAAGGATCTTTCCGGCAGGGTCTCGAGTTGCCGGATTTTATCGGTGATATGGCGCATGCGCGTATCATGTCATTAGTTGGGAATATAGCAATAATACGAGAAGGAAGCAGGTAGGCAATAAATTAATAATGGCAATAGATTGTGGATGTTAGGAGACATGATTACATTAAAAGTTGCAAATTTGAGTATACAACCGCTTTATATGTGACAAAACCTCCGGGCCTTAATGGTACTATCTCATTCAGACCCTTCCTGGAGGGCTTTTCCTCTGGAGGATCTGAGTGGGAATCCCAAGACTAGCTGTGTCTCATTCTGATTCCTGGGAATTTATTCCTTTGGGTTCACTTACTCAGTGTTCTGCTCAGTATGTGGCTTTAATGCCCTTAGTTGACTGTTTGATTAACCTCTCCTACCTGTTTGTAATACACACCAGTCTTGCAAGATTGGTGCTTTTTCCCAGACCGAGTGATTCTTCCTAGTCTATTTTCCATCATTCTAAGTTTTCAGTTTGGAAGATAACACGGATATCTAACATTATTTACTTTTTGCATTCTGACATGTGTTGTTTAATTTGTATAGTACACTGTATCATTGTCAGCAATTTATGTATACTAGTTTTTCAGTGATGATACTCAGACCATGGAAGAGTTGGTCCCTCCCAGCTGCTTATGGACCGAGACATTTCTTTCCCAGGTTGGTGGGTCCTCCTCCCCCATTTCTTTCTTTTCTACTTCTCCACTACTTCTTTATTCCTTATTTGCTTTCTTTCCAGGGGCTGCACCACTCTCCACTCGGTGCACAGGGGCCACTTTGCACCCGATGGGTGCATTCGGCCCCCCTCTTCTCTGGCAGTCTGTCTGCATGGTTGCAATGCCGACGGACATCCAGTTCTGCGCCGCGAGACTCCGGCGCGGGATGACATGGCCTACGTCACGATTGCTCCGTTCACTACGGAGTGTCTTGGCCTGGACACGCCCACTGATGCCCTCATTAGACGTCACTCTCCTTTCCAGCTGGGGGTGTGTCTGGGAGATGGCGCCGTGCGCCGCTGTACTTGGGGGGCACCGACCAAGTCCATGCATGTCCCTCCTCCTAGCGCCCACTTGGTTTGGCGAACCAATCACAGGTCCGCCTCTATTAAGGACAGTTGCACTTAAATAACCTTATCTCCACTATCCACACCTGCTCACGGCGTACTACAGATCACACTGAGGACTGACAGCCTGTATGGTAAGCATCTTTGCCTTTGCTGAGAAGACGCCCTACTGCTCTACATATTAGTGTCAGAGAACTCACACAGCAAGCACCCGTCTCCATGCAGCAGCTGCAAATCCTCATTCTACTAATGCAAAGGTGCATGCACGGAACCATAGCCAGAGGCAAATGAGATCCAGGGTGAGCATGCACAATGGCACCTCTATGCGAATGCGCACACGCGCTAACTCGCGTCCGCGAGTGCCAAAGCGCTAATATGCGAACGCACATGCGCCAATGTGCCAAACTGCTAATGTGCTAACGCGCATGTGCCAATGTGCTAAGTTGCTAATGCGCATGTGCGTACGCACGTACGCTGGCGCCAATCTTGGCACACAGCACCCTATATAAACAGAGAGTCTGCCTAGCATCAGTGCTGGATTGTCTTCAGCTTGTTCCTGTGTTCCTGTTGTTATTCTGCCTGATTGACCTTGTTCCTGAAAACCCGGCTATCTTCTGACCATTCTCTTGGATCTCCCCTGCCTGCTGAACCTGCCTCTACTTGCAATACTGACCTTGGCTTGAACTTATGATTACGGCTCTGCTTCCTGATTCTGTACCCTGCTGCCCGTCTGTTGCCAACCCCTGCCTGTTCCTGACTACGGTTTTGCCTGCTGACTTGGTACCCCGCTGCCAGCCTGTTGCTGACTCCTGCCTGTTCCTGATTCTGCAGTTGATCCTGATCTGGCTCCCGCTGAACAAGTCGGGTGATCAGTTTCCACATCTCCTCAGCAGAGGTTCCTATATCTCCAAGTTCCAGCCTCCTGCCTGCAGGCACCTGCACCCTTTCGTTGCCCTCGCACTCCCTGTACCCACCACCAGGGGTGCTTGGACCGGAACCGTGCAAAAGGCCACCCTCATCATTTCGGGCTCCGCTGTAAGGTACGTGACAATTAGGATCATTACCTGCTTTGGAACTCACACATTCCCCCTTCTCATTTCCATGCTCTATGCTTTCAGACCACCTATACTGGATATTCTTTAGGGAGGTTATACTACTTTCAGATACATTCTTGGATTGACATTACCGGTCTGTCCTTCCTCTCTTTGCTCAACGGTTTTGGAGTCTGTGGTCCCATATATTACAAGTCAAGATCTGGGGTATGTTTTTGGACTTTATGCTTAGCTATAACTGTTTGGGTCGATGCAACCCTTTGTAGAGATTTTTACAGTGACAAGCAATATAAGGCATTTTTTTACATATAACAAGTTTCTAATTAAATTTTATTTTATTTATATTCCAGTGGCCAGGTGAGGTGACCAGCCAGCTCATTGGAACTGACTTTGGTCTGTCCCCTTTGTGAGGGGAGGACGTGTCTTCCTTTGGGGGTGCCCTTTGTGTAGCTGTTGCACCTACTGGGGTCTTTTGCTTACTCTGGGGATCAAGCATCTAGTATAGATGTTTCTTCCCTATTCTATAGTTCTTCCTCCCCCCATCTCTTCCCGCCCCTCTGTCCTCGGCCTCTGTGGAGCTGTGGCTGATCGATCCCTTCCTATTGGATGCTGGGGATATCCTGGAGAATTTATTGTCAACACAAGTGGTCAGTACCTGCATATACATGCTATTGTAATAAATGTTGTACTATATATTGCATTACTTAGGTCATGTCGTGTAAGCTTTCTACTTACCGCATACGCCTATGAATACGCCTCCTTTCTGTTTGGTTTACTTCTGTTTTGTTCTATAATCTTTTAGATGTAAAAATTAATCGTGACCAAATCTGCTACCCCTGAAGAAAAGGTCTACCTACTATACCTAGAAATGTCGGGTCATTTGTCTATTGTTGTAAATCAATTTTCTCAATAGAATTGGTTATTGTCCTGTGTTTACAATCTCCCTTCATTTATCTATGTGAATCCATTTTAATTATGCATAATCATTATAGGTCATTGTGACCTCCTTTTAATCCTTTTTGTAATAAACATTACCTGTACATATTTTAATATTTCCTTCCACTTTTGTACTTCCATTGTGAGTGACCCTTTTCAAAGTCCCATTAGAAGAGCTATACTCCTTGTGAGTGTTTTTGTGTTTTGCATACTGCTGCCACAGGGAGGAGAGGCAGCAGGCGGCGGCTCCAGCACTGGGAACATGTTGTATCTTCCACCCTTAGGCTCCATTCACACTAATGCGTTTTTTGATGCATTTTGCATTTTGCAGAAATGCATGGGAATTTTTTAACATGGGTTCCTATGGAACATGTACACATCAATGCATTTTTGTGCCTCTGCCCTTTTTGGAAAGGGTCAGGGACTTTTTTCATGCAAAATGCAGCATTTTGCATGTAATAGAATTCAATGGACCAGCATCAAAAACGCAAGTACAGCGTTTTTACAGCATTTTTGCTGCGTTTTTGTCGTGTTTTGCTTTTTTTTCTACACCATATACAGTATAAAAAAACTGTTAAAAAAATGCAAAATGCGGCAAAAATGCTGTAAAAACGCTTTAAAAACGCTGTTCAAAAACACGGCAAGCACAGCAAAAAAAACTGCAGAAACGCTCAAAAGCAACATGCATAGATGTGAATCGAGCCTGAGGCTTCATTCACACTAACGTGTTTTTTGATGCATTTTGCAGAAATGCTTGGCAATTTTTTAACATGGGTTCCTATGGAACATGTTCACATCAATGCATTTTTGGAAAGGGTCTGGGACTTTTTTCATGCAAAATGCAGCATTTTGCATGTAATAGAATTCAATGGGCATGCAAGAAAAACGCAAGTCCATAATTTTAGATGCGTTTTTGATGCGTTTTGCATTTTGTATTTTTGGAATCAACATGTGATCAAACACCTGCCCTTTAAAAATAAACTACCCAGGATGCCTTGAGAACCAGCAAATCCCAGTTTGGACTATAGCAAACATGGTGAGGACTGAACATCTGATCAGCCTGGTGAGGCCAAGAGCCTATCTGTACACTTCTTCTGATCTCTAACACAAGGATCGTAGAAAACTGGACCAGGGGTGGCTTGAAATTGCCAAGGAGCTGTATCCACAATGGGATCTTTTCTCCAAGAAGCACGCAGACCTCAAATGTAAGTAATTTAGAAAAAGTTTACACACACTTATTAAAATTAGATTTTTCAGTGATGTAGAAAAATTAGACAAAGAGAAATCATTAGAAGAACTTTTTAAACCTTAATGTGACCTATAAACTGTACAAACTCAACAGAAAAACTTACTAAAATCTTTTATGGGGTAGTCAAAATAAGAAACTCAAATAATGTTGTTGTATAAGTGTGCACATCCTCTTATAACTGGGGATGCAGCTGTGTTCAGAATTAAGCAATCACATTAAGGAATCAGTACACACTTGCCATCATGTGCCTCTGACTAACCCCAAAAAAACTTCAGCATTAATTAAAGATGGAAAAAGTTAAGCAATTATATATGTTTCTCATTTTTTTTACATCACAGAAACCTGACATTTTACCAGGGGTATGTAGACTATTAGATCCACTGTAACTAGGTATGTGTTCATGTGCAGGATCAAAACATTTTTGAGGGTTTAGTTTGTTTTAATTATCTAGTTACTTAAATACATTTATTTAAATTTGCTACATTTTTAAATTTTTATGATGGAGTTAGTGGAGTTCTGCTTAAAATTTGGCCCAATTTCCATAACATTGTTGGAAATTTCCATAAAATTGGGCCAATTTCCATAAAATTGTTGCAAATTTCCATAAAATATGGCCATTTTCAATAAAATTGGG
The DNA here is from genome assembly GCA_037952925.1 of Lithobates clamitans. Taxonomy (NCBI): domain Eukaryota; kingdom Metazoa; phylum Chordata; class Amphibia; order Anura; family Ranidae; genus Lithobates; species Lithobates clamitans. The sequence goes on along the minus strand of JBBGZY010000394.1, from coordinate 4,990,780 downwards.
CCAATTTCCATAAACTTGTTGAACATTTCCATAAAATTGGGCCAATTTCCATAAACTTGTTGCAAATTTCCATAAACTTGTTGCAAATTTCCATAAAATTGTTGCACATTTCCATAAAATTGTTGCAAATCTCCATAAAATTGGGCAAATTTTCATAAAATTGGGCAAATTTTCAATTAAATTGGGCCAATTCTTCAAAATTTGTGTTGCGTTCTTCAGAATTTTGTATACTTATTCTGAATTTCATTAAACGCAGCCTAATTTCTAACAAATTAAAATAGAAAAGAATAGAAAAACAATTAACCAAAAATGGAAGAAAATATAAAGACTATAACCGTTTAGTCTCTTTCTATTATTTTCTCTGCATTTAGCCACGTTTAGCTGTGTTTTACCGCGTTTGCCTCTAGAAGCGTCTGCAGAGCAGAGAATGTCATTTTGCAACCCAACTTTGGGGACCCGTATCTCGGGTCCACTTGGTGCTAGGAACTCCCCAAAGTTGGGTCGCAAAATGTCAAGCACTTCTGCAGCAGAGAATTACATTTTCCGACCTGACTTTGAGGCCCCATATCTCAGGGCCACTTGGGGCTAGGAACCCCAGATGGATATGGGAACCCCAGATTTGGATATGTTGTAGTGGTAGTTCCACTGTGTTAGCAAACCAAATTTGGGGTTTCTAGCTCCAAGTGGCTCCGAGATATGGGGCCCCAAAGTCGGGTCGCAAAATGTCATTCTCTGCTGCAGTTTAACCGCTTCAGCCCCGGAAGATTTTACCCCCTTCCTGACCAGAGCACTTTTTGCGATTCGGCACTGCATCGCTTTAACTGACAATTGCGCGGTCGTGTGACGTGGCTCTCAAACAAAATTGACGTCCTTTTTTTTCCCACAAATAGAGCTTTCTTTTGGTGGTATTTGATCACCTCTACAATTTTTATTTTTTGCGCTATAAACAAAATAAGAGCGACAATTTTGAAAAAAACACATTATTTTTTACATTTTTCTATAATAAATATTCCCCAAAAATATATAAAAAAACATCTTTTTTCCTCAGAATTCTTCTACATGGTAAAAAAAATCACAATAAGCGTTTATTGATTGGTTTGCGCAAAAGTTATTGTGTTTACAAAATAGGGGATAGTTTTATGGCATTTTTATTAATATTTTTTTTTTACTAGTAATGGCAGCGATCAGCGATTTTTATTGTGACTGCTATGTTATGGCGGACATGTCGGCCATTTTTTACACATTTTGGGACCATTGTCATTTATACACTCGATCAGTGCGATTAAAAATGCACTGATTACTTTGTAAATGACACTGGCAGTGAAGGGATTAACCACTAGGAGTCGGGGAGGGGTTAAATATGTCCTAGAGGAGGGATTCTAACTGTAGGGGGGATGGGCTGTGTGTGTCACTACACTGATCACTGCTCCCGATGACAGGGAGCTGTGATCAGTGACACTTGTCACTAGGCAGAACGGGGAGATGCTGTTTACATCAACATTTCCCCGTTCGTCCTCTCCGTGAGGCGATCGCGGATATCCCTGCGGTGATCGAGTCCGCGGGACCTGTGACCCAAATCACAGAGCTCCCGGCTGGCGTGCGCCGATGGCGGTGCGCACGCAATGGCACAGCGGGGAATTCAAATAGACGTACCTGTAAGCCTATTTGCCCAGCCATGCCATTCTGCCGATGTACATCGGTGGTTAACATTATATTTCTGTATTTTCTGGTCCAAAAAATAGGTTTCTTTTAAAAACACTTATAAACACAAACACGGCTAAACGCGGAACCAGCGTTTAGCTGTGTTTGGCGTCTGAAACATTGAAAAATTTTGCAAATGAACTCAATTTTTTGGCTTATAGAAAAACGAGTTTAAACGCAACTGCCTCAAAACGCAAAAAAAGACTGTGTACATGGACACATAGGATAACATTGAATTAGTTCAGGGGCAGTTGTAAAAAGTGTCCAACTGCCTCTGAATGTGCGTTTAACAGTGTCTCATGTGCATGAGGCCTAATGTTCATTTAAAAACATTATTACACAAAAAATAGACAAATTAGGCTTTGATTTTGTTTTTAATAGTATCTTAATGTCAGATACACATTTTTCAATGCAGAAAAAAAGTAGAGCATAGCTGGAAAAATTGACCAAACATAAGTTTCACAAAAACAGACATTCACGATGTTTAGAAGATCTGTTAAATTTGGTCTATCTAGGCTATTGCATCTAGCTGCTATGGCAGCTGACCTTCTGGAGACATGAAATATGAACAGAAATTTTCTCGTAAAGCAGCACCACTCCTGCTGCCCTGAGTGGATCTCATTTCAGCTCTTGTCATGGCCTGATTTGCAAGGGTGTCCTCAATTTGGAACCCGTCATGCTCTCTAATAAAATTATGGAGAGCACAACAAGCTTTCACAGCCTGTATAGCGTGTTGCATCTTTAGATATATTGGTGTGTGCAACAAACGCTATTTGTTGGCCAGTATGCCAAAGCACATTCAACAACTCTCCTGGCTCAAGTGAGTCTATAATTGAACACTCTGACTTGGTTAAATTGATGATAGGCAACTCCTATCCTCATATTGATTAGTGGTTCCAAATTATTAATAACTACTGCAGTAGGGAACAGACACAAAAGATACGCTCAGCATCTTTCCAAATAACTGTTCTGCTTTATTATGACGCAATTGAAGGTTTTTATGCACATGATTACGTAGGTATCACATTAATATTACAATTGTACGTTTATGGACACAAGGGGCATTACATAGGCAGGCTAATTCTAATCAGGACTCAAAAGAATGTAAACATTTACTGAAAACATTCTTAGTACTGTGTGCACAGTGAGGGCAGTGTGCAATACATACAAAATAGAATACAATTATATACAGAACGTACAAATTTCCATTACAGTCTCCCCTCTTTTGATCAATATTTTGATCACTAACCATACCTGCTATCACCTTTAACCTGGAACCTCCACACGCTTAGGTGGAGGTAGTCCTGGCCAAAGAGGCAAAAACTCCATTGTGGAGAAAATAATAGCTGAGCAACTTTTTCATTACCAAATGACTTTTCATTGTGAAAAACAAATGATAGATAAGACATATTTACAGAGTACTGGCTGTACACTCCTGTGGCCAGAATGGCCTTCTAGCTAAATTGTTGGCACGCTGACTTATCAGCATATGTAAACACAGACAATTCTACATAAAATGGAAGACGTACAAAAGACAAATATGACTTCAACATGGCTGAACTACTTTTCAAATATATATATATATATATATATCTCTCTATCTCCCTTACAATTAAAGTAATTGAATCAAAAAGTACCCTAGACTGTGATCACAAGAGGGAAACAAATCAAACACAGAGATTTCTTTAATTTAGTCATTTTTGCAGTGTCTGGTGTGGATCCAGGTGACTTTTCCTTCAAGTTTTGCAAAAACTGTATATGAAATAGATGCTGTATTGAGTCTCCAAACATTTCTTTATATATAAATGTCTCTTAACAATCCACAAGTCACCTGGCTTTAGTTTTAGATCCTTCCAAACTTTTAGGATCTGGAATTGGGGAGAAAACACATAAATGAGTTTGTCAAAAAACCTTAAAAGATCAGCAACATTCTCTGTGAGATCCGAATGGAGGACTTCAGCTGCTGAGACAAAATATAAGCAAGTGAGTAACACACTCCCAAACCAAATCCCATAGGGAGAGAGTCCAACATCCCCCTTAGGGGCTTCATAAAATATAAGAAAACATTCAGGCAAAAGTTTTCTAGTTTCTTACTCTACTTTGTCCGCTACATTGTAGACTGTAGGGGGGTGTAAAAATAAAACCTCAAAACTTCTAGTAAGGACTCTCCTATAAAAAATGATTTCTTCTGTTACTCTCTGTACTCTCTTACTACTTCTGATAACACTTTTTACTGTGGCCTTTGCAGTAGCATTTGCCACTGGACATCCAAAAAACATGTCCATACAGACAAAATGCATACTCGTAAGATCCTAACTTGGGCATCTGGATATATCTTTTTTGTAATCTCTGGAAGGGATGTTCAGCTTTTGGTAACACCTTTGGTAACAGGTAAAACAAGAAGTGGTATGTTATAAAAACAACTGTGGAGAACCCTGGGTCTATCCCATGCTCATTTACTAAGGCAGCTATAACTGCTTGTGACTGATGACACGGTCCATGTGTCAAGCTGGAGAGAAAAGAGTGGCTGGCAGACATAAATGATCACCTTTTCCAAAGTCCTGTTTCATAAGAAGTTGCCCCCTGTGGACCACTTGTTCTTCTCGTTCTGGGGTCCTTAAAGTTGTATTATTAATCCCAGCTATACTGGGCCAGAACTAGGGTGGAATCTGTGAGTTGCACAGACCCATCAAGTGTCCGGGGCTGTAAATGACCTTAGTGACCTTAGTCACCTGGTCTGCTTCCATGTGTGAAAGTTAATATGGCTACCTCAGCAAGAACCTGGAAGGCTGAAAACAGCCGATCAATTTAACTTGGCATGCTTGGTTGGTTTACCTGCCGAAGTAAAAACAAACTTCTGGCCCTTTAAATGGAACCAAAAGCTCTCTATATCTCGACTATCTATATAAATATACACTCTTTTTATAGCTCACATGGAGCTCTGCTTCTTGAGCTGGGGAAAAAGGATCCAATGACTTTGAATACAGAGTATCCTTCTGGGTGATAAACTGCATACTCAAATCTACAAAAAATTTAATATCTGGGTCTTCAGGGAGTGTGTCCCGCACTGAGCTCACAGCAGCTGATTCCTACACCATTAATTTAACACACGTGTCTTCCTTTGTCTCCGGCCTCCTCCAATAGAGGCAATAAGATGGCTGGATTCAAATGTACACATTTTTCATTGTTAGATTTGTACATAAACAAACTCATATTTTAAACCTTTCATTAGGCAAACATTTAGTTAGCTGTATATTTGCTGCACAGAATGTCGGACCATTAAAAATGAAATGTTTGACCAAAACAATATCTAACTTTGTCTAATAGCACCTTTTGCATAAAAGCTACAGCTCTGATATATCGGGGTGAACCCTTCATTACTGGGTCCAGCTACATAAATATATTACAATGGCTTGTTTTCTATCATGCTGTTTGTGTAAGAACTCCAGTTTCATGTTTCAAAAGACAACTTCTTCCTGGCAATATTATAATAAATGATAACAATACCCTGCAGAGATGCCCATAAATCCAAAATATTCTTCTGCTTATACCACGGCACTTACTAGGAAAAGGGGCACATCATTTCACAATCCACACATTCTGCTTTGGATTTCAAAAATAAAAATAAATAAAACAAAAGGATCAACAATCTGTATGATGGACTAGAAAGCATCAAAAACTATAAAACAACTGGCTGCAGGTGGCATCTATCCTAACAGGGTGTGTGGATTTGATGTGATGGGTCTGTTATATTTACATTTTATTTATTATTACTCTCACATCATGGACCGCACATCAAGTTATTATCAAAAACCTTAAAATTTCATTTTTGTAGAAGAACTTCTTATGTATTCCATCCATCTTGGCTTTGTTAAATATTATGGCAGCTTTATTCAAAATAACAACCTCATCTTAATCTTTTTTTTTTTTCTCTCAATAAGGGCTTATTGTATAAATGTAAAATTACAAAATTGTTATCTTAATCTAAACTAATCCCATTTTTACAAATTTCCCCAATAACCTGTATTTCATTTCCAACCAAAGGTTGTCTAAACCAGTTTCAATATATCTATATTTTTAATAAAATTGTTAAACTCATATTAGAAATTAATACTCATTATTACTTAATTTTACTTAATTTCCCTTTTTTAAATGCAGTGTTTCCACTATCAAAGGATATTCAATTTGTGTAATACACAGTTAAATGTAACCTTCATTTTACCATGTTTGGAAAACAGATTCAAAATAATTGTGATCACATTTTTTACCATTAGATTCGTTAACCCGGCACATTTTGTCTAAAAAACTGGAATTGGCATGGTGTCCTTCCAGCTTATCACTGACCTCTCAGGGACATTCTTTCAGGAGAGCACAAAGGAGGGGGTCACATCTGCGTACATGATACACACAAGCAATAGAACTAAAGGTCCCAGCATTCGCACACACATACACCAATATCTCTCTAAAATTGTTTACTTTTTCCAATTTGTACACAACAGATGCATATCATTCTCTCACTTTCTTTTAACTCTTTAATATTTTCCTGTCTAAATTCTGCATTCCTTATTTTGTTCAGATATCTTTTATATCTAGCTTCTATGATCAGATGGGCAGCCAGAGTGCTCATCCCATCTTCCCTCTTTGATAACATATAAAGTATTCTGTTTTAACTCTCATTTCTCTGTTTCTGACTCTAATAGTTATAGTGCCTGACCCCAAATTCATCCCACAACTTAACATGAAAATGTCCCTTTCTGTCTAGTGTTAATGTCACCCTTGATCCATCCTGCTCACATAGATAGCTGTTTCTCTAGCTGTTTACTCTGCAAGATTCTTAGTCCCTATGGCCTTTGGTAACCCAGTTACCCATTGTGGATCCCTGTCCACTCTAACCATTAATCTAGGGGCTCAGTATAGGCGGAACCGCACCTTTGGTTCATATATAGCGCTCCTCTTGCGCTGGGCATTTTTGAGGGTCTCTTATCCTTCATTCCCTTACTTAATTCAATGCCCATAATGACTGGCCAGTCTTCTCTACGTGTGCCTATACCCTCTTGCCTCTAAACTACTTTATCTAGCAGATTTACTACATATACCTGTGAACAGCACTATTCTTCCCTTTCTTATCTATAACACTCCAATGGACAATAGACAGGGACAACATAACAACATATAACCACCAATCAATACAGTTCGAATAAGGGGAGTAAAATAGGTACCCTTTGTCCCGAAAATGCCTTACTGATCAAGGAAGTCTGATAACTCAAATGTAAGCAAAAGGCTTACCTCAGCCGGCTGATTATCAGAAATGCCCGTCTCACGCTCCTTGTTTCGAATACTGAGGGTCACCTGGAATCCCCTCCTAAGGCAAAGCTTGCTATCCTGACTCGGTTAAATTGATGATAGGCAACTCCTATCCTCATATTGATTAGTGGTTCCAAATTAATAACTACTGCAGTAGGGAACAGACACAAAAGATACGCTCAGCATCTTTCCAAATAACTGTTCTGCTTTATTATGACGCAATTGAAGGTTTTTATGCACATGATTACGTAGGTATCACATTAATATTACAATTGTACGTTTATGGACACAAGGGGCATTACATAGGCTGGCTAATTCTAATCAGGACTCAAAAGAATGTAAACATTTACTGAAAACATTCTTAGTGCTGTGTGCACAGTGAGGGCAGTGTGCAATACATACAAAATAGAATACAATTATATACAGAACGTACAAATTTCCATTACAACTCTTTTTTTCTCGTACGGCATTGCAGGCACAATAGTTCCAGGGAGTGGTCTATTGGCTGGTAGTCCCGGCCTATTTTCTTGCAGAAGATGCCCTAAGGTTGAGTGGGTAAATATACTAGAGTCTGAGCTTCTGCCGTAGGACCCTATATCGACATATATAAAACGGTAATTGGCATCTGCCATTGCAAAAAGCACAAATGAAAAATATTTTTTAGAGTTATAAAAGCTGCTTCCACTGCCTACTGGGTTCTGGATGTGTATATGTTTTCCATCAATAGCACCCACGCAATTTGGGAAATTGCACTGCTGCCAGAAGACATCTGCTATCTTTGCCCATTCAGTTGTAGGTTTCGGGAAGACCACCTCTTTAAGAACGTCCCAAATGATGGAGCACATGTCCCGGATTAGGTAGCTAGCAGTTGATTTCCCAATCAAGAACTGAAAATGCAAACTAGAAATGGAGTGTCCAGCAGCCAGGTATCTGAAATTAAAACAAAAACATGTTTTCATTGTTTTGCAGTAAAAGCTTTGCAAACCAGATGGCGTAGCGCCAAGGATAGCTTTAATAGTCATTTAAAAAAGGAACGGAGTATGAGAAGTGGTTCGGTTGCAATGTCCTTCACACCATACTCGTATGCCAAAGACCTTGACTTGTTGAGACCCATTCTGGAGATGCAAAGGTAATTTTTCTAAAAAGGGTATTATGTATCTGTGTTTCTGTGCAATTATTACCCGCACCCCTAAAAACAATGGCCTGTTTTGTTGGGATTTGCAGCACAGACACCTGCTGGGACGATGAACCTGCAGAAGAAGACTCATCAGCGCAAACACAGGAGCCTACAAACCCAGGATCTCCAAATCAGCAAATGGCTGAGATAGCTGGAGAAGAGGGACAGGAGGAGTGGGGGGCTGCTGCACCAGTGAGCACAACTAAAACGGGCAAATGAGAAAGAGTCAGAGAAAATGTACACTTTATTAAAGGATCTGTCAGATCGTTTTACCGGGCAATTGTCTCTCTCCCAACAATTTGCCAATACCCTTGTGCCCTATTTTGACCAAATGCCATGAAAAATGGATATGCAAATTTCTGTGATGCAGACAGAAATCTTCCACTGCAGCCAACACAGACAACCAATTATGCTTCTTTCCCAAACCCCCCTTTATATTACCAGATGCAATAAAGTTACAGACCAGGAAATCAATACCCATCTAGACCAACACTTCGACAGCTTGATCACCACCAACCTCCTCTACCATCTGCACTTGGGCCACCAGGATCAGGTTTTGGAGCACCAGGTGTGGGCAATAGGGGGCCACCTTACCATTTCACAAATGGCCCAAGTCTTGCTCAGGACCAGCACTATGGAGAAAGTGCTTCTTGTTTGTCCTCCCAGCAACCTGAAGCATGCCAAGACATGCCAATCCTAGTTCTGTTTTTGTTATATTTATGAAAAAACATATGGTGGAAACCTAACTGAACTCATTTGTATATTGAAATAGGGATGAGCCTAATACTTCGTTACTTATTTTGTTATCTGAACAATTTTGTTTTTGAAAGAATGAAGCAATTCTACACGTTATATCTTTATGTACAAAATCACAATTAAAATCATAATTACATTATTTTGCTGAAATATAAACTTTGTGTGCCTGTTCATTTGTTTAACACTTTGTGGGTTAAAGTATAAAGCAAAAAGTTAAAAATTACCTTAATGTAGCCTTTCAATTGGTGGAATGCAGTCCCTGAGGGATGTGTTCTGACGTTGCAGCTTGCTGCTGAGTAAACCAAGCAAAGCATCAAAACTGTGTGGGCAAAAAAGGCCATTGAGAAAACCACAAGCACAATGTCACCTATACAAGCACCTACATTGAGCCTATTGAGTCAGTAGATTTCACGTTAAAATTTTTTTTACGGTTATGGTTAAAATTTGTGTTTGGGTTAAGACTAACCCTAACCCTACTTTAAATCCTAACCCTACTTTAAATCCTAACCCTACTTTAAATCCTAACCCTACTTTAAATCCTAACCCGACTTTAAATCCTAACCCGGCTTTAAATCCTAACCCTACTTTAAATCCTAACCCTATTTTAAATCCTAAGCCTAACCCTACTTTAAATCCTAACCCTACTTTAAATCCTAAACCTAACCCGACTTTAAATCCTAACCCTAACCATAGTTAAATCCTAACCCTAACCCTACTTTAAATCCTAACCCGACTTTAAATCCTAACCCTAACCCGACTTTAAATCCTAACCCGACTTTAAATCCTAACCCGACTTTAAATCCTAACCCGACTTTAAATCCTAACCCAACTTAAAATCCTAACCCAACTTAAAATCCTAACCCTACTTAAAATCCTAACCCTACTTAAAATCCTAACCCTACTTAAAACCCTAACCCTACTTAAAACCCTAACCCTACTTAAAACCCTAACCCTACTTTAAATCCTAACCCGACTTTAAATCCTAACCCTAACCTTACTTTAAATCCTAACCCTAACCCGACTTTAAATCCTAACCCTACTTAAAATCCTAACCCGACTTTTTAAATCCTAACCCTAACCCTAGTTAAATACTCACCCTAACCCTACTTTAAATCCTAACCCTACTTTAAATCCTAACCCTAACCCTACTTTAAATCCTAACCCGACTTTAAATCCTAACCTTAACCCTAGTTAAATACTCACCCTAACCCCACTTTAAATCCTAACCCTACTTTAAATCCTAACCCTAACCCTACTTTAAACCCTAACCCGAATTTAAATCCTAACCGTACTTTAAATCCTAACCCTAACTCTACTTTAAATCCTAACCCTACTTTAAATCCTAACCAAAACCCTACTATAAAACCTAACCCTAACACTACTTTAAATCCTTACCCTAACCCTACTTTAAATCCTAACCCGACTTTAAATCCTAACCCTAACCCGACTTTAAATCCTAACCCTAACCCTACTTTAAATCCTAACCCTAACCCTGCTTTAAATCCTAACCCTACTTTAAATCCTAACCCTAATCCTACTTTAAATCCTAACCCTAACCCGACTTTTAATCCTAACCCAACTTTAAACCCTAACCCTACTTTAAATCCTAACCCTACTTTAAATCCTAAACCTACATTAAATCCTAACCCTAACCCTACTTTAAATCCTAACCCTGCACTGATGGGTGGCACTGAGGGACACTGATGGGTGGCACTGAGGGGCACTAATAGGTGCCACTGATAGGTAGCACTGATGGAAGGTGGCAATGATCGGCATTGATAGGTGGCACTGGTGGTCACTGATAGGCAGCACTGTTTTGCAGTAGGTGGTACTGGTGGGCACTGGTAGGTGGCACTGATGGGCACAGATGAGGCGGCAGTGGCTTTCTGTTCGAGACCGATGTCCTTCTGACAGATGCCGGTGATCAGGTTTTTGTTTTCTTCTCATGCTGTCAGCGTGAAGAAAAAAAAGTCGATTACCGGCGCTGTGTACATCAGGTGATCAGCTGACAGCTGATCACATGGTAAGGGGTCAGGATAGTCCCCTTACCTCGATTTTGATCAACCAAGTCTCGTAGACTCGACGAACAAAGTGCCCCCCCGCAGGGGCTTTTCTGCATGCACATTTTTTACGCGTTTTTTTTTAAATCTGTGATTTAAAAAAAAAAAAACTCGATTCACCATTCGAATTGAGTGGTTTTTTTTTTTGGACACCGCGCCGGTCCTGAGGAGCTGTGGGCAGGAGTTTTTAGGCGAGGCCGTGGCTTCGGCCTAGTCCTCAACGTCCTGGTGAAAAAAAATCTATTTGCTTAAATTTTGAAGCGATTTGACCTCTCAACTCGATTCAAGATTCAAATCGATTTTTTTTTTCCCCAGCCCTACTTTCTAGTGCATTTTACCCTTTTTTTTTTTTTTTCTTCACATTAAATTGGGATGTGTGCATTTTTGGTGCATGTCAGTGCGATTTTGATGCGTTTTACCGCATTCTAGTACAGTGCAGAAAAAAATGAAGCATGTTTTTTTTCTGGAACTAGAACGCACTGAAACTGACCTCACTGGTGTAAAGTATGCCATTGGACACCATATAACCTACTATCAATGCGTTTCTGATGCTGGAAAAAATGCACCGGTCTCATGAAGATCCTGCCAGTAACAGGCAGAGTAGACCCATCGGTGCACGATTGCGGGCATCTATGCGCACATGCACTCGTTAGTGTCTGGCGGGTTATTTAAACCTGTCTGGCACATGCATCATTGCTGTTTGCTCTGCAGCTCTGTGTATGTGTTCCCTGAAAACCTGATATCTGCTTCTGTTTTGACCCGACTTGCTTTGAGACTATTCCTGTTATCTGCCTGTACCTGATCCCTGGCTTGTTTGACGATCCCTCTGCCTGCTCCTTTTGTACCTCTGCTGCCAGCCTGCTTACTGACCCAGCCTGTCTGAGGATCCTGGACTCCTATCCAATCTGCCGAGCCTGTCTGCTGAGCCATCCAGGCTGTTCACCTGTCTGCTGATCATCCAGTCTGCTGGGCCTGTCTGCTGAGCCATCCAGACTGTTCACCTGTCTGCTGATCATCCAGTCTGCTGGGCCCGCCTGCTGAGCCATCCAGGGTGCTCACCTGTCTGCCTGATCCATCCAGTCTGCTGTCCTGTCTGCTGAGTCGTCCAGTCTGCAGTTCCTGTCTACTGATCCATCCCGTCAGCTGTGCCGGCCATCTGATCCTTCTGCTGTTGATCCTGCCAGGCACTCATACCACTCTGCACTCCTGCACCCCTGTCACCACTATCAGGGGCTCTCGAGTCGGAGGCGTAGGAGAGGCCATCCTCTGCAATTCGGGCTCACCCTTTAGGTACGTAACAGTAGCAAACAGCCCTGTCTGAGCCCGAGCAGGGAACCTCTCCTATGCAGGAACTTTGTTTGCACTTAGCAGGCCTGACCCAGGCTGTCAAAAGCCTTCAGGAAGGATACACCCGGTTGGAGGAACAGGTCCAAGTACTGTCTTCTCCCACTGGAATTCAAGGAACCCCTCAAGCCTCTACCTCTTCTACAGGCACCGCATCCTCTCCTATGGTGGTAAAGCTTCTGCTTGAACCACGTGTCCCCACACCCGAAAAATTTGCTGGGGAGCGTAGCAAATTCAGGGCGTTTCGCAATTCCTGTGAACTGTACTTCGCCCTCCAGCCACGTACCTTCTCCTTGGAAGCCACCAAGATGGGCTTTGTCGTCTCTTTACTTTCGGGTGAACCTCAAACCTGGGCCCGTCGCCTCCTGGAACAGAAAGCTGATGTGTTGACCAACCATACCACCATCTTTGTGGTGGTAGACCGTTGTCAAAAATGGCACACTTTTTCCCTATGAAAGGCACTCCCTCTGCTTCTGAGACTGCACAGGTATTCATCAGAGAAATTATCAGACTCCATGGAGTACCGGCCAACATTGTCTCAGATCGGGGGGTACAATTTACTTCCCGATTCTGGAGGTCCTTATGCAAAGCTTTGAAGATCAAGCTATCTTTCTCTTCCGCTTATCACCCCCAGACAAATGGGCAAACAGAGAGGACCAACCAAACCCTCGAACAATACCTCCGCTGCTTTTCTTCATTTACTCAAGATGACTGGATCTCTTTGCTTCCGCTGGCTGAATTCGCCTACAACAATTCTACACACTCTGCTACAAAACAAACCCATTTTTTGCCAATTATGGCTTCCATCCATCATTCTTGCCCAGCTCCATCCCAGAATGTCCTGTACCAGCAGTTCATGAAACAATTAATTTTTTTTCTCTCAACAATCAGCTCTTGCAAGAAACTATGGCCAAGACACAGGAACACAATAAAGAAGTTTTTGATAAAAAGAAACGTGGAGAACTATTACTGGCACCCGGTAATCTAGTTTGGTTGTCTACACTGAACCTGAAGATGGCATGCCCTTCGAAAAAGCTGGGTCCTAAATTCATAGGTCCATTTCCTGTGAAGAGGAAAATCAATGAAGTGGCTTACGAGTTGGAACTTCCTGAGTCACTTAAAATTCATCCTGTTTTCCACGTAACACTATTAAAACCCTCTGTTGCTAATCCCTTTCCTGGCCGAAGCTCTGACCCTCCTGATCCTGTAGATGGGGAAGAGGAGTTTGAGGTAGAAGCAATAGTGGATTGCAGGAGGAGAAACAATCAAACTCAATTCCTGATCAAATGGAAGGGCTATGGGCCCGAGGAGAATTCATGCCACGCTGAGAGTCTGGTTCAATCCTTCAAAAGGTCCCATCCTCAAAAATTGGCTTGGATGGGCATCCGGAGGCTGCCCCTCGGGGGGGGGGGCAATGTCATGAAGATCCTGCCAGTAACAGGCAGAGTAGACCCATCGGTGCACGATTGCGGGCGTCTATGCGCACGCGCACATGCACTCGTTAGTGTCTGGCGGGTTATTTAAACCTGTCTGGCACTTGCATCATTGCTGTTTGCTCTGCAGCTCTGTGTATGTGTTCCATGAAAACCTCATATCTGCTTCTGTTTTGACCCGGCTTGCTTTGAGACTATTCCTGTTATCTGCCTGTACCTGATCCCTGGCTTGTTTGACGATCCCTCTGCCTGCTCCTTTTGTACCTCTGCTGCCAGCCTGCTTACCGACCCGGCCTGTCTGACGATCCTGGACTCCTATCCAATCTGCTGAGCCTGTCTGCTGAGCCATCCAGGCTGTTCACCTGTCTGCTGATCATCCAGTCTGCTGGGCCTGTCTGCTGAGCCATCCAGGCTGTTCACCTGTCTGCTGATCATCCAGTCTGCTGGGCCTGTCTGCTGAGCCATCCAGGCTGTTCACCTGTCTGCTGATCATCCAGTCTGCTGGGCCTGTCTGCTGAGCCATCCAGGCTGTTCACCTGTCTGCTGATCATCCAGTCTGCTGGGCCCGCCTGCTGAGCCATCCAGGCTGCTCACCTGTCTGCCTGATCCATCCAGTCTGCTGTCCTGTCTGCTGAGTCGTCCAGTCTGCAGTTCCTGTCTACTGATCCATCCCGTCAGCTGTGCCGGCCATCTGATCCTTCTGCTGTTGATCCTGCCAGGCACTCATACCACTCCGCACTCCTGCACCCCTGTCACCACTATCAGGGGCTCTCGAGTCGGAGGCGTAGGAGAGGCCATCCTCTGCAATTCGGGCTCACCCTTTAGGTACGTAACAACCGGACTGCATGTGGTGTGAACCGGCCCTTAAAAAAAAAATGTTATTTATTTTTGTTAGGAACCTGTAAAGCATTACACCCACGATTGAGGGTGTAATGCCACGGTCCTGCAGACTGTCAGTGTAGCTGTTTGGCTGTACCTCCGATACGAACAGGCAGGTACACTCTCACAGGAAGCTCAGTAAACTAGAGCGCTCAACAGTGCCCTGGTAGTTCATTGAGAACTACAAACTGACGGCCGCAAAGGATGTTGGTACTTGTAGTTTTCACATTCACAGAACTCTATAAATGACTTGGCCGGGCAGGCGAGAAGATCCTCTGCTCACTGTCCTTGTCCTTTTGAGATTTATCTGTAAGTGAATGTGCAGTGACTCCAGGCTGCTAGATGTACCTGGATTTGGGGGCCTATGTGAATTAGTTCCAAAATATAAACACTCCTTGTTATGATTGTAGTGTGTGTGGGGAAAATACGCACACATATAAGTCACTCCTGTGAGATTTGGAAAGGTCCACCTATTTAGAATATGTTGGTTCTCTATTATGTTTATAGATGACTTTTTCCTTCCTGGTTTCCAAGTGTGGCCCTCCTGCTGTGTCTTACAAGTTATACCATAAAAGACTATTGTTAGGCCTTGTGGGAGGCTGTGGTATGGTCTATGACGTCAAGGAACCCACCGATTGAACCGTCAGCTTGGGAAAATGTGTACGAATTTCTATATGTTATTGTATCCAAAGCTCACGTATCTGTCCTAGCTCTGGAAAGCTGGTGTAGGCTTATTATTTTGTTGTGAATTTTTTTGTTCAAGCTTGTTATACTGCTTTTGTTTATTTTGTAAACACTGTAGTCCCAGTTTAATAAAACGGTACAAAAAAAAAAAAACCCTAACCCGACTTTAAATCTTAACCCTACTTTAAATCCTAACCCCAAACCTACTTTAAATCCTAACCCTAACCATACTATAAATCCTAACTCTAACCATACTTTAAATCCTAACCCTAACCTGACTTTAAATCCTAACCCTAACCCTACTTTAAATCCTAACCCTAAACCTACTTTAAATCCTAACCCTAACCATACTATAAATCCTAACTCTAACCATACTTTAAATCCTTACCCTAACCCTACTTTAAATCCTAACCCTACTTTAAATCCTAACCCTAACCATACTATAAATCCTAACTCTAACCATACTTTAAATCCTAACCCTAACCCTACTTTAAATCCTAACCCCAAACCTACTTTAAATCCTAACCCTAACCATACTATAAATCCTAACTCTAACCATACTTTAAATCCTAACCCTACTTTAAATCCTAACCCTAACCATACTATAAATCCTAACTCTAACCATACTTTAAATCCTAACCCTACTTTAAATCCTAACCCTACTTTAAATCCTAACCCAACTTTAAATCCTAACCCAACTTTAAATCCTAACCCAACTTTAAATCCTAACCCTACTTTAAATCCTAACCCTACTTTAAATCCTAACCCTAACCCGACTTTAAATCCTGACCCTAACCCTTCTTTAAATCCTAACCCTACTTTAAATCCTAACCCTAACCCGACTTTAAATCCTGACCCTAACCCTTCTTTAAATCCTGACCCTACTTTAAATCCTAACCCTACTTTAACCACTTGCCGACCGCCTCACGCTTAATATACGTGAGCAGAATGGCACGGGCAGGCAAAATCACGTACCTGGTATGTGATTGCCTTCCCGAGGGAGGGGGGTCCGATCGGAACCCCCCCGGTGCCAGCGGTGGTCGGCATTTGTCTGGGAGCGATCAGAGATGAGGGGGAGGCTATCCGATCGTGGCCCCCCCCTTGCGATCGCTCCCAGCCAATGAGAAACATCCCCTGCCTCTGTATAGTACACAGAGGCAGAGGATGTGATGTCATCTCTCCTCGGCTCGGCAGTTTCCGTTCCGGCGCCAAGGAGAGAAGACATCTGAGTAAGTGTAAAACATTACACAACACAGTAGAACATGCCAGGCACACTAAACACCCCCGATCCCCCCCCCCCAATCACCCCTCCCTGTCACACTGACACCAAGCAGGTTTTTTTTTTTTTTTTCCTGATTACTGCATGGTGTCAGTTTGTGACAGTTAGAAGTGGTAGGACAGTTACTGTTAGCCCCCTGTAGGTCTAGGGTACCCCCCTAACCCCGCCTAATAAAGTTTTAACCCCTTGATTACCCCCCGTCACCGGTGTGGCTAAGCGATCATTTTTCTGATCGCTGTATTAGTGTCACTGGTGACGCTAGTTTGGGAGGTAAATATTTAGGTTCGCCGTCAGCGTTTTATAGCGACAGGGACCCCCATATACTATCTAATAAATGTTTTAACCCCTTGATTGCCCCCTAGCTAACCCTTTCACCACTGATCACCGTATAACCGTTACGGGTGACGCTGGTTAGGTCGTTAATTTTTTATAGTGTCAGGGCACCCACCTTTTATTATCTAATAAAGGTTTAGCCCCCTGATTGCCCGGCGGTGATATGCTTCGCCCCAGGCAGCGTCAGATTAGCGCCAGTACCTCTAACACCCACGCACGCAGCATACGCCTCCCTTAGTGGAATAGAATCTGAACGCATCAATATCTGATCCGATCAGATCTATACTGGCGTCCCCAGCAGTTTAGAGTTCCCAAAAACGCAGTGTTAGCGGGATCAGCCCAGATACCTGCTAGCACCTGCATTTTGCCCCTCGGCCTGGCCCAGCCCAGCCCACCCAAGTGCAGCATCAATCGATCACTGTCACTTACAAAACACTAAACGCATAACTGCAGCGTTCGCAGAGTCAGGCCTGATCCCTGCGATCGCTAACAGTTTTTTTTTTTGTAGCGTTTTGGTGAACTGGCAAGCGCCAGTGGCCTAGTACACCCCGGTCGTAGTCAAACCAGCACTGCAGTAACACTTGGTGACGTGGCGAGTCCCATAAGTGCAGTTCAAGCTGGTGAGGTGGCAAGCACAAGTAGTGTCCCGCTGCCACCAAAAAGACAAACACAGGCCTGTCGTGCCCATAGTGCCCTTCCTGCTGCATTCGCCAATCCTAATTGGGAACCCACCGCTTCTGCAGCGCCCGTACTTCCTCCATTCACATCCCCAACCAAATGCAGTCGGCTGCGTGAGAGGCATTTTTATGTCCTCCCGAGTACCCCTACCCAACGAACCCCCCCAAAAAAGATGTCGTGCCTGCAGCAAGCGAGTATATAGGCGTGACACCCGCTATTATTGTCCCTCCTGTCCTGACAAGCCTGGTCTTTGCATTGGTGAATGTTTTGAACGCTACCATTCACTAGTTGAGTATTAGCGTAGGGTACAGCATCGCACTTTCACAGGGTCTCCCAAGATGCCATCGTATTTTGAGAGACCCAAACCTGGAGCCGGTTACAGTTATAAAAGTTAGTTACAAAAAAAGTGTAAAAAAAAAAAAAAAAAAAAAAAAAAAAAAAAAAACACAAACAAAAATAAAAAAAAATAGTTGTCGTTTTATTGTTCTCTCTCTATTGTTCTGCTCTTTACTGTATTCTATTCTGCAATGTTTTATTGTTATTATGTTTTATCATGTTAGCTTTTCAGGTATGCAATTTTTTATATTTTACTGTTTTTACTGTGCTTTATTGTTAACTATTTTTTTGTCTTCAGGTACGCCATTCACGACTTTGAGTGGTTATACCAGAATGATGCCTGCAGGTTTAGGTATCATCTTGGTATCATTCTTTTCAGCCAGCGGTCGGCTTTCATGTAAAAGCAATCCTAGCGGCTAATTAGCTTCTAGACTGCTTTTACAAGCAGTGGGAGGAAATGCCCCCCCCACCGTCTTCCGTGTTTTTCTCTGGCTCTCCTGTCTCAACAGGGAACCTGAGAATGCAGCCGGTGATTCAGCCAGCTGACCATAGAGCTGATCAGAGACCAGAGTGGCTCCAAACATCTCTATGGCCTAAGAAACTGGAAGCTATGAGCATTTTATGACTTAGATTTCGCCGGATGTAAACAGCGCCATTGGGAAATTGGGGAAGCATTTTATCACACCGATCTTGGTGTGGTCAGATGCTTTGAGGGCAGAGGAGAGATCTAGGGTCTAATAGACCCCAACTTTTTCAAAAAAGAGTACCTGTCACTACCTATTGCTATCATAGGGGATATTTACATTCCCTGAGATAACAATAAAAATGATTTAAAAAAAAAAATGAAAGGAACAGTTTAAAAATAAGATAAAAAAGCAAAAAAATAATAATAAAAAAAAAGCACCCCTGTCCCCCCTGCTCTCGTGCTAAGGCGAACACAAGCGTCGGTCTGGCGTCAAATGTAAACAGCAATTGCACCATGCATGTGAGGTATCACCGCGAAGGTCAGATCGAGGGCAGTAATTTTAGCAGTAGACCTCCTCTGTAAATCTAAAATGGTAACCTGTAAAGGCTTTTAAAGGCTTTTAAAAATGTATTAATTTTGTTGCTACTGCACGTTTGTGCGCAATTTTAAAGCATGTCATGTTTGGTATCCATGTACTCGGCCTAAGATCATCTTTTTTATTTCATCAAACATTTGGGCAATATAGTGTGTTTTAGTGCATTAAAATTTAAAAAAGTGTGTTTTTTCCACAAAAAATGCGTTTGAAAAATCGCTGCGCAAATACTGTGTGAAAAAAAAAAAATGAAACACCCACCATTTTTTAATCTGTAGGGCATTTGCTTTAAAAAAATATATAATGTTTGGGGGTTCAAAGTAATTTTCTTGCAAAAAAAAATAATTTTTTCATGTAATCAAAAAGTGTCAGAAAGGGCTTTGTCTTCAAGTGGTTAGAAGAGTGGGTGATGTGTGACATAAGCTTCTAAATGTTGTGCATAAAATGCCAGGACAGTTCAAAACCCCCCCAAATGACCCCATTTTGGAAAGTAGACACCCCAAGCTATTTGCTGAGAGGCATGTCGAGTCCATGGAATATTTTATATTGTGACACAAGTTGCGGGAAAGAGACAAATTTTTTTTTTTTTGCACAAAGTTGTCACTAAATGATATATTGCTCAAACATGCCATGGGGATATGTGAAATTACACCCCAAAATAAATTCTGTTGCTTCTCCTGAGTATGGGGCTACCACATGTGTGGGACTTTTTGGGAGCCTAGCCGCGCACGGGACCCCGAAAACCAAGCACCGCCTTCAGGCTTTCTAAGGGTGTACATTTTTTATTTCACTCTTCACTGCCTATCACAGTTTCAGAGCCCATGGAATGCCCAGGTGGCACAAAACCCCCCAAATGACCCCATTTTGGAAAGTAGACACCCCAAGCTATTTGCTGAGATGTATAGTGAGTATTTTGCAGACCTCACTTTTTGTCACAAAGTTTTGAGAATTTAAAAAAGAAAAAAAAAATTTTTTTCTGTCTTTCTTCATTTTCAAAAACAAATAAGAGCTTCAAAATACTCACTATGCCTCTCAGCAAATAGCTTGGGGTATCTACTTTCCAAAATGGGGTCATTTGGGGGGGTTGTGCCATCTTGGCATTTTATGGCCTTCAAAACTGTGATAGGTAGTGAGAAGTGAAATCAAAAATTTATGCCCTTAGAAATCCTGAAGGCGGTGCTTGGTTTTCGGGGCCCCGTACGCGACTAGGCTCCCAAAAAGTCCCACACATGTGGTATCCCCGTACTCAGGAGAAGCAGCTGAATGTATTTTGGGGTGCAATTCCACATATGCCCATGGCCTGTGTGAGCAATATATCATTTAGTGACAACTTTTTGTAAATTTTTTTTTTTTTTTTTTGTCATTATTCAATCACTTGGGACAAAAAAAATAAATATTCAATGGGCTCAACATGCCTTTCAGCAATTTCCTTGGGGTGTCTACTTTCTAAAATGGGGTCATTTGGGGGGTTTTGTACTGCCCTGCCATTTTAGCACCTCAAGAAATGACATAGGCAGTCATAAACTAAAAGCTGTGTAAATTCCAGAAAATGTACTCTAGTTTGTAGACGCTATAACTTTTGCGCAAACCAATAAATATACACTTATTGACTTTTTTTTACCAAAGACATGTGGCCGAAAACATTTTGGCCTAAATGTATGACTAAAATTGAGTTTATTGGATTTTTTTTATAACAAAAAGTAGAAAATATCATTTTTTTTTTCAAAATTTTCGGTCTTTTTCCGTTTATAGCGCAAAAAATAAAAACGGCAGAGGTGATCAAATACCATAAAAAAAAGCACTATTTGTGGGAAGAAAAGGACGCAAATTTCATTTGGGTATAGCATTGCATGACCGCGCAATTAGCAGTTAAAGTGTCGCAGTGCCGAATTGTAAAAAGTGCTCTGGCCAGGAAGGGGGTAAAACCTTCCGGGGCTGAAGTGGTTAAATCCTAACCCTAACCCTACTTTAAATCCTAACCCTAACCCTACTTTAAATCCTAACCCTAACCCGACTTTAAATCCTAACCCTACTTTAAATCCTAACCCTACTTTAAATCCTAACCCTAACTCTACTTTAAATCCTAACCCTACTTTAAATCCTAACCCTAACCCGACTTTAAATCCTAACCCTAACCCTACTTTAAATCCTAACCATAAACCTAGTTTTAATCCTAACCCTAAAATGACTTTAAATCCTAACCCTACTTTAAATCCTAACCCTAACCCAACTTTAAATCCTAACCCTAACCCGACTTTAAATCCTAACCCTACTTTAACTCCTAACCCTAACCCTACTTTAAATCCTAATCCTAACCCTACTTTAACTCCTAACCCTACTTTAAATCCTAACCCTAACCCTACTTTAAATCCTAACCCTACTTTATATCCTAACCCTTCTTTAAATCGTAACCCTAACCCTACTTTACATCCTAACCCTAACCCTACTTTAAATCCTAACCCTACTTTAAATCCCAACTCTAACCCTACTTTAAATCCTAACCCTATTTTAAATCCTAACCCTAACCCGACTTTAAATCCTAACCCTACTTTAAATCCTAACCCTTCCTTAAATCCTAACCCTAACCCTACTTTAAATCCTAACCCTACTTTAAATCCTAACCCTAACCCGACTTTAAATCCTAACCCTACTTTAAATCCTAACCCTAACCCTACTTTAAATCCTAACCCTACTTTAAATCCTAACCCTACTTTAAATCCTAACCCTACTTTAAATCTTAACCCTAACCCTACTTTAAATCCTAACCCTACTTTAAATCCTAACCCTAACCCTTCTTTAAATCCTAACCCTACTTTAAATCATAACCCTAACCCTAC
Organism: Lithobates clamitans; assembly: GCA_037952925.1. Lineage (NCBI taxonomy): Eukaryota > Metazoa > Chordata > Amphibia > Anura > Ranidae > Lithobates > Lithobates clamitans. The sequence goes on along the minus strand of JBBGZY010000394.1, from coordinate 4,968,921 downwards.
TTTAAATCCTAACCCTACTTTAAATCCTAACCCTACTTTAAATCATAACCCTACTTTAAATCCTAACCCTAACCCTACTTTAAATCCTAACTCTAACCCGACTTTAAATCCTAACCCTACTTTAAATCCTAACCCTAACCCTACTTTAAATCCTAACCCTACTTTAAATCATAACCCTAACCCTACTTTAAATCCTAACCCTACTTTAAATCCTAACCCTACTTTAAATCCTAACCCTACTTTAAATCATAACCCTACTTTAAATCCTAACCCTAACCCTACTTTAAATCCTAACTCTAACCCGACTTTAAATCCTAACCCTACTTTAAATCCTAACCCTAACCCTACTTTAAATCCTAACCCTACTTTAAATCATAACCCTAACCCTACTTTAAATCCTAACCCTACTTTAAATCCTAACCCTACTTTAAATCCTAACCCTAACCCTACTTTAAATCCTAACCCTAACCCTACTTTAAATCCTAACCCTAACCCGACTTTAAATCCTAACCCTACTTTAAATCCTAACCCTAACCCGACTTGAGATCCTAACCCAACTTTAAATCCTAACCCTAACCCTACTTCTAAACATAACCTAACTCTAAACCAGAGTAGGGCTAGGTAATGGTACTAAATCAATAACTCACCTTTTAATAGACATCCGTGTGTAATCCATAAACTTGTCTTCATGGGCTCGGAGGTCGTTGTAAATTATCCAGAATTGCCCTCTCTGCTCCCTATTGGCAATCACTGGATGCACCCAAAATCTACATTTTCTCCTTTTGTTCTTCTTCTTCGGCTTCCTCTTCAAGCAAAACTGCAGCAGTAGCTGTGGCTACTGCTAGAAAAAAGGACATAGAAGCCAGGATAATCTAAGCACCAAAAGACCAGCAAGACTAGGGAGGAAGCAGGAAGTACTAATGTCACCTGACATTCTGTGATATAAGCAGTGATGTTCTCCAATTGGTTCTTTCTAAAACGCAAAATGAAAACCGCAAAATGCAAAACGCTGCAAAAACGCATCAAAAACGCGTCAAACGCGTAAATAAATGCATGTTCAAAAACGCAGCAGGCAAGGCAAAAAACACTGCAGAAACGCTAAAAAGCAACATGCATAGGTGTGAATCGAGCCTAAGGCCTCATTCACATCTATACAGGTTGCAGTTTGCATTGTCCAGGTGCATTTTGCATTTTTCAATACACATTGTCGATCCATTGAAGCCTATGGAACCAAAAACCAGAGAAAAATCTCTAGCCCTTTCCATAAAATGCACAGATCTGAACTACATCCATAGGAAACTATGTTAAATGGACCGTGGTGTGTTTCTGCAAAACTGAAAATGCACTAAAAAATGCATAGTTGTGAACCAGACCTAAGGCTGGATTCACATGTATGCATTTTTAGTGCTTTTTGCATTTTGCAGATTTGCACTACAGTCCATTTAACATGGTTTCCTATGGACCACATTCTGTAGTGCAAATCTGCAAAATGCAAAAAGCACTAAAAATGCATAGGTGTGAATCCAGCCTTAGGCTCTATTCACACAAATGCGTTTTTTGATGCATTTTGCATTTTGCAGAAATGCATGGGAATTTTTTAACATGGGTTCCTATGGAACATGTTCACATCAATGCATTTTTGTGCCTCTGCATTTTTGGAAAGGGTCGGGGACTTTTTTCACATGCAAAATGCAGCATTTTTGCATGTAATAGAATTCAATGGACCAGCATCAAAAACACAAGTACAGCATTTTTACAGCGTTTTTGCGGCGTTTTGCCGCATTTTGCGTTTTTTTCCTTCCTTTTTTTTTTACACTGTATACAGTATAAATAAAAAGCTGTAAAAACGCTGCAAAAATGCATGTTCAAAAACATGGCAAGCACCACAAAAAACACTGCAGAAACACTCAAAAGCAACATGCATAGATGTGAATCGAGCCTTAAAGCCTAGTAATGGCATGTATTTCTGGCTATCATTGCAAAAATTGTTCAATGATTTTGTAATCAATGCAGATAATAAAGCATTAGGCTGGATTCACACCTACGCAGTTTTAGTGCTTTTTGCATTTTGCAGATTTGCACTACAGAACGTGTTCCATAGGAAACCATGTTAAATGGACTGTAGTGCAAATCTGCAACATGCAAAAAGCACTAAAAATGCATAGGTGTGAATCCAGCCTTGGAGAAGGAAAGAGAAATAACAGTTTTACAAAACCAGCTAAAAACATTGACAACTGTTAGCAAAGTTTTTAGAGGATAAGTTCACGTTTTGGAGCATGTTACACGCTACTAGACATGTGCAATTTGTTTGGTTCCGAATTTGTTTTTCAACAAAATCCGAAAAATTAGTTGAATCGGAAATATTCAAATTAACGAAGAGCCGTTTAGCGAATGTTTCCAAAAATTTGTAAATTTGAAATTAGAAGATTCGTAAATTTGTAAATTCAGAAATTCGTAAATTCCGAAATCCGAAAATGCGAAAATAAGAATGAAAATCCAAACTGTCAAAAGAACGAAAATTAGAAAACCCGAAAATTAGAAAAATATAAAATAATAACAAACTAACTAATAATAAAAACTATTACTAACTATTAAATTATAGGTCTTGGAATTTCCTTTCAAATTCGGCTGTTAGTGAACGCAACGAATATGAATTCATCCAAAGTTACGAATTATCCAAAATAACGAATGCCGCATCTAAACGAATGGAACGTAACAAATTAATAATAATAAATAATACTAATAAAAATGTATTATTATTAATTGATTACATTCCAAGTATTTAGATGTGGAATGTCTTATTTCAAATAATTCATAACTTCGGATAAATTCGTATTTGTTACATTGATAAACAGACAACTTTGAAAGGAAATTCCAATACCTATAATTTAATAGTTAGTTATTATTAGTTAGCTAATTATTATGTCGGATTTCTGGATTTCCGAATACTGCATCTAAATGAATGGAACAATTCAAGAATTTTTCCAAATTTAGAAATGTATTCAAAATAACAAATTTCGATCATAATGGAAGACCTGAAAAAAAAAACAAATGAAAAGAAAATGAACACATTTTTCAGCAGTGCCCATGTCTACACGTCACATCCACAATTGAGGTGTAACATGCTCTAGCACATGTCCTCTTTTCCCCTTGCCCATGACAGCAGGCATCCTCACCCTGCACCCACTGTCACATTTTGAAAACAGGAAACTGTGAATGAGAGAACGAGAAGTTCCGTCTATCACTGCGGATGGGAAACGCGATGGCACTGATGAGCATGCTGCAATGCAATGCTTTGCAGGCTCCTACAGAAAAAAAAAATAAAAAAGTAATTTTTCCTGCAAAAATATGTGCATTTATTATCATTTTAAATGTTTTCCTAAAAGGGGAACTTTGTCATTAAGGCTTCCCAGGAGGAGAGTGTTCAAAATCACAAACACTCAAAAGGAGATAAGACAATATAAGGAATTGCTGACAAAAGCTGAACTTGAGCAAGAACTTTATAAGTGAATACAAAGTATTCCAAAATCAGAAACAAAACATCAAAAACTCACAGTTGCTGAAAACAGTGTGAATTCCTAAAGGGTAATTTCCTGGTAAAAAAAAATAGGAAATAAAAAAAATAATATAGCGTATACAATTGTGACACAAGTCAAATTGTAATTGAATGTGCTTAAAAATTACCTTTCCTTTTCAATCTGCAGTGCTGTAATTTTCTGTAAAATGCAATGCAATATGTCTACCTGGAGGCATTCTATACACAGATAGTATACAGAACACCCCCAGAAATGTCATTTCCTGCTTGTGTGATTGGCTTACTGATTTTCCTAGAAGTCTGCAATTTTGGGCATCCCCTAATTTAATCATCAATTCACTATTCAGGTATTCTGACAGGCTCTGTTTGCAGCTGTCAGAATAAATGGATTGGTTCACATCTATGCAGTTTGCTTTTGATCTGGTTCTGCAGTGCATTTTGCATTTTTTCACATGCATTTTTTGAGGCATTTTGCATTTTTTATGTGTTTTTTTTGCCCAATTTGTTGTTGGTCAGACGCAAAATGCAAATGCGCTGTATAACGTGGATAGAAGAATCTGTTTTTTCATTCAGCCGGCAGACTGACTGAAAATAATCTATGTGTGTTTGTGAAATGAACCACTTCAGCCCAGGAAGGATTTACCCGCTTCCTGACCAGAGCACTCTTTGCGATATGGCACTGCGTCGCTTTAAGTGACAATTGCGTGGTCATACAACGTTGCACCCAAACTAAATTTACATACCGTTTTTCCCACAAATAGAGCTTTCTTTTGGTGGTATTTGCTCACCTCTGTGGTTTTTATTTTTTGCGCTATAAACAAAAAAAGAGTGACAATTTTGAAAAAAAAGCAATATTTTTACCTTTTTGCTATAATAAATATCCCCAAAAAATATTTAAAAAACTAATTTCTTTCTCAGTTTAGGCTGATATGTATTTTTCTACATATTTTTGGTAAAAAAAAATATCACAATAAACACATATAGATTGGTTTGCACAAAAGTTATAGTGTCTACAAAATAGGGGATAGATTTATAGCATTTTTATTATTATTATTATTTTTTTATTAGTAATGGCAGCGATCTGCAATTTTTATTGTGACTGCGACATTATGACGGACAGATTGGACACTTCAGTGGACATGATTTGGAAAGGCACACGCCTGTCTATGTAAGGTTCTACAGTTAAAGCCTCGTACACACGATCGGATTTTCCACAGACAAAACCTCTGACTTTTGTCCGAAGGTGTGTGTCTGAATTTTGTCTTGCATACAAACAGCAAGGAATTGTCAGCCAACAAACATGTACGTAGTGAAATACTACTTGGTTTTTCAGATCTTTAGCGCCACCCTTTGGGCTGCTAATTTCGTGTTAGTAGTAGAAGTTTGGTGAGTGTTAATTCTCGCTTTTCATTTCACACTTTTCATTTAGCTCTTTTCAATTTGCGCTTTTCAGTTTGTTTCTAAACTTCCGTTCGTCAACCAGACATGTTGCGGAATCGGAGGAGATAACGTGTTATTTATTATTGGCCTTGGAGTTATCGCTTTGACCCAAGTCCAGTCCAGGAACAGGAAGAGGAGGATTTCTTGGACCAAAAATTGGTTGCTTTATTAATCGTGACCAATTATGTCACATGCCTTTGCTGTGGGAGCTCCAGGAGAATAATCCAGATGATTTTCGGAACTATCTCCGGATGACGGACCCCTGATTTAACCAACTCTTGGCATTGCTGACCCCCTATATTAAGAAGTAGGACACATGCATGAGGCTTTTATTTTATTTTTTGGTTGAATAATAATGATTTGATTTGTTATATTTTCTATTTTTTTGGATGCATAGAGTGCACTTTTTGGTTAAGTTCTATTGGCAGATAGCATGTCTAATTGTATTTGTTTTCTTTTTTTAATGCACAATAAGAAAAATTGTGGAGAATAATACTTGGCTATGTGTTTTACTTCAAATGACAGTTTGGGAGTAGGCAGTTACATTTAAAAAAATACAATGTAAAATTGACAAGGAACACCAACATAGTTGTATCTTTGATCTAAAAAACTATGGGATAATGGTGTTGTGGTAACTTGCCCAAAAAACCCCCCAAAAAAACAAAAAGCATAAAAAATTATTCTTGATATCCCTAGAAAAAAAAGCCTTTGAAAAATCATTTGCAATAACTCCATCAGTATCACCAGCAAAGCAGCTTTATTATTATCCCATTAAAGAAGAAGAGAGTGTGTGCTGCATTTCGAGATTTCATAATTTCTCTAAATCCTTAAGGTTTCTTAGCTGTCTCTTGGCAACTCGAAGTTTCAGCTCCCTCCATTAGTTTTCTATAGGATTAAGGTCTGGAGCCTGACCAGCCACTCTATGACCTTAAAGTGCTTCTACTTGAGCCACTCCGTTGTTGCCTTGGCAGTTTGTTTTGGGTCATGGTCATGCCAGAAGACCCATCCATGGAAGGAAGAAAAATGCTGACTATGACCCTAAGAATACCATCCATACAGTCAAGCACGGCGGTGGAAACATTATGCTTTGGGGCTATTTCTCTGCTAAAGATACAGACCCACTTTGCCGCATTGAGGGGCCAATGGATGGGGCCATGTATTGTAAAATCTTGGATAAGAACCTTCTTCCCTCAGCGAGAACACTGAAGATGGGTTGTGGATGGGTCTTTCAGCATGACAATGACCCAAAACATACCACCAAGGCAACAAAGGAGTGGCTCAAGAAAACGCACATTAAGGTAATAGAGTGGCCTAGCCAGTCTCCAGACCTTAATCCTATAGAAAATGTGTGAAGGGAGCTGAAACTTCGAGTTGCTAAGCAACAGCCAAGAAACCTTAAGGATTTAGAGAAGATCTGTAAAGAAGAGGGGACCAAAATCCCTCCTGAGATGTGTGCAAACCTGGTAACCAACTATAAGAAACATCTTACCTCTGTGCTTGCCAACAAGGGTTTTTCCACCAAGTACTAATGATGGACCTTGTAGGCTCCGTGGTGCTGCCTAGTGCGCATGCACGGACGCCTCTCTGATCGGCATAGGTGTAGGGGGCATATAAGAAGCCGGCTTGTCCATTCCTTCAGCTGGACTAGGAAAACGCCTGTACATGCCCTGCACAAGCTGACAAGGTAATTACTTATGGCTACTTACTCCTCAGCTATTCTTAAACCATTTATTTTGTCACTTCTAACTTAGCCTTTATTCACCCTCTCCCAGGACATACCAACTCTCTGCCAGTGCCTAGTCTCTTACTTCTAGGCAAGCTATGTGAAGACCTATTGGTGACAGTCACATGCCTTGCAAATCACCTATTAGGTGAGCAGCTTTTTTCCAATCCCTTGATACAACTGTTGTCAAACTATCCCTTTTTAGGCTAATTGGCTCATTTTTTCTTATGTATTTTCTCAGACCATCATCTAAACATTTTTACCAGCTGTCCATGCTTGTTTTTTTAATCCATCCTCAGGCGTTTCCCCATCACCAATCAACTTGTTTTTAAAGAGTGAGTTCCTCCTGAGGCTTTTATGCCCTATCTAATTTATGCATAGTGCATTACCCTATTTACGTTTCTAGAACCTAATTTTTTACATATATTTCACATCTATTCAGCCATTATCATTCCTAATTTCCAATATATTCAATCGCCAGGTTTTTTATGTGCCCCCTGCAAGCACAAATACGGTGCAGCCTGTTCCTCTCTCGGCTGGGGGTCTCCTACCGTGCTTTCCCTGGGTGTCTGGTGGTCAGGTATGTTTGGGACCATGGGGGTACTATAGGGCCACCTCCCCGTGTGAGTCTGTCCAGCCTTATATTTCTATAATCCTATATTTTAATATACTGCAATGTTTTGTATGTTTACATGATGTCTTTGTATTCCCATGCATAGATTCTTATACATCGCATAAGCTCTTATTCCCTGAGGAAGCCAATGTTTTGGCGAAACATGTAGGAAACTGAGCTCTTGCCTTGAAGGCCGCTTCCACCCGGCCCACCCTACTGCACTTGGGTCATATTACGATATATATGTTTTTTGCTGTTATCGATTTTACTGTTCTCCTCTTGTATTGAATTTTGTGAAATAAAGGGTTATTTGTTATTTTTATATTTCCATCTCATGTTCATATTATTTACTTTAGCACCGCTATAATCCCTTGTCCTCTCATCTACTTGTTATTAAACTACTTTGGGATGAGGTGCCGCATCTGATGCAACCTGTCTAGCCATACCTCCTTTTCTTCAAGTACTAAGTCATGTTTTGCTTGAGGAGCAAATACTTATTTTACTCACTGAACTGCAACTCAATTTATAACATTTGTATTGTATTTTTTTCTGGATTTTCGGTTGATATTCTGTCTTTATTGTTTAAAATACACCTATGATAAAATGATACAGATCTTTCAATTCTTTATAAGTGAGCAAACTTCTGCAGGGGATCAAATAAACATTTTCCCCACTGTATATCAAATGTGGATAACATTTGGAGAGGCTGTTCCGATATTTCAGTCCTCACAGGTTCCATTCTTTTGAAAGCAGTCTTTTGTTTAATAGTTCATAAGATATTTCCTTTCCCTTTCGACTATGGGTACCTGCAGGTCAGCTCCACAAATTATAGAGCCAGAGAGAAAATATTTCTGTTTGGATGTGGCTTGGGCTTCATTTTATTTCACCTGATTGCAGCATTAGGCCAAGCCTTTCAACTTGCAATATGCATGTCTGTATCTCTAACATGTCATACTATACAGTGATTTAATACAAGTTACTTTACCTATAATTAATTTTACATTTCAACAAAGGATAAAAAAAGCAATTCTATCTAAGATTTGAGACTCCAATTAAAATATCTATGTTATAATTGTTATAAATATGTATTTTAATCATTTAAAATAGATAATGGAAAACATTCTATGCATGTACATAACATGTTTGAGATAATTATGACATTGTGGACATCTGCTTTATAAATGCACTAAGAATAATGTCATATGGCCATGGGGAGACTTTTCAGCATTAAAATTACAGAGGGTGTATAACTAGTTAGTTTTCAATATATTCAGCTCATGAATAATTATCACCCAGGCATATCCTAAAGCAAGTACAAGCTGTCACTTTCCCAAAATATTTAATAATTTAAAAAATGCAAAAATTAAAATAATCGCATTTAATCAGAGCCGGCCTTGGGTTACAGGGTAGCCCGTGCAAATGCTTTATACAGTGCCCCTGCACTGACTTTTATTCACCGCCTGGCATAAAAACACCCAAACACATACACAAAAAAACATAGAATGGTATGCAGGCAGGTGTATTTGTATTGAAAGACACTGTAGTTTGGCAAAAAAAACGAAAAAAAAAAAAAAACAACGAGACAACTAATTTAAACAAAAAAAGTGATCATAGGCAATGAAATGGTTATGAAATAAAATACTGCATTGCAGGACATAACATGCAGAGTTTGACCTGAAAACCTTGTACATAAGCCACTGCCTCTTTCCAATTTGCTCGTGCAGTGTTTTAAGAAATTTTTTTTTTGTGTAAAAACATTTTGTCATGCAAATGATAAACCGAAAGGGCACTGGTCAATGCCTCCATAAATTTAGAATCGGTTAACTGTGAACAGAAACAACATTAGTTTACAGGTAATGATTGCTTGGATTTACAAATCACCTTTTTAAATGCAGAGGGGTTTTCAAAAGGATAATAATATACTGTACCTTTCCAAGATTTCTATTGTGTTGCACAGATAACTTACCAAATGAATACACCTCTGGAGAAAGTGCAAAAGCTGAGGCTAATGATAAGGAGGATGCATTGCAGTGGAATAATCCAAATGACTGAGAATTCCTGGTGACATCCTCCAGGTGGAGCCTGCACTCGCCAGCATGCTTAAAGTGGAGTTTTTGGCATGTCATTTTTTTGGGGGGGAGCCAGTACTCTCTTTTTAGAGGGTTCCAGCTCCCACTTCCTCCTGGTGCACCGTGGCACCAGAAGGGAGATCACCTCTCCCCCCTCCCTCTCAGCAATCATCTGGGACATGTCACAGGTCCCAGATGTTTGCCTGGCCAGTCATGGCATGCAGCACGGCTCGCACATGCACTGTGGGTGCCCGGCTGTGAAGCCACAGCTGGCCGCCCACAGTTACAATGCCTGCACCGCAGAGAGGAGGGGGAGATGAGCAGGGCTTCAGAGAGGAGGGGGAGACGAGCAGGGCTTCGTTCCCCCACATCGCTGGATCCTTGGACAGGTGAGTGACCAATTATTAAAAGTCAGCAGCTGCAGTATTTGTAGCTGCTGACTTTTATTTTTTTTTTAAGCAGAACTCCGCTTTAACAACTGTTGACAGCAGAAAGCTATCATTAAGGATGAGCCAAACACCCCTGGTTCGGTTTGCACCAATACTTGCAAACAGGCAAAAAATATGGACGAAAACATGACCACCGTTAAAATCTATGGTACACGAACATGAAAAATCAAAAATTGCTCATTTTAAAGGCTTATATGCAAGTTATTGCCATAAGAAGTGTTTGGAGACCCAGGTCCTGCCCCAGGGGACATGTATCAATGCAAAAAAAAGTTTTAAAAATGGACGTTTTTTCAGGAGCAGTGATTTTAATAATGCTTAAGTTAAACAATAAAAATTAAATATTCCTTTAAATTTCGTACCTGGGGGGTGTCTATAGTATGTTTGTGAAGTGGCGCAGTTTTACCGTGTTTAGAACAGTACCACAGCAAAATGACTTTTTTAAAGGAAAAAAGTCATTTAAAACTGATTGCGGCTGTAATGAATTGTCGGGTCTTGGCAATATAGAGAAAACTCATTGAAAAAAATGGCATGGGTTCCAACCAGTCCATTACCAGGCCCTTTGGGTCTAGTATGGATATTAAGGGGAACCCTGCGCCAAATTTAAAAAAAAATGGCACAGGAGTCCCCCCAAAATCCATAACAGACCCTAAGGTATGGTCTGGTCTGGTCCAGCGATGTCCACTCACCTTCTATCATGCCGCCTGACGAACCGATAAAAGAAAAAATGCAACAGCTCCACCTCTATGGGAGGATCCCGCTGAGTAATGCTTTTTGTCGGTGCCAGCTGTGACCCCGCCCCCCTCTGACACCTCATGACAGCTGTCAACGAGAAGAAGCTTCACTTGGCTGGAGCCTCCAGACGGAGCTGTTGTTTCTTTTTCTTTTTTTGGTTCGTGGGGCGGTGTGATAGAAGATGAATGGACATCCCTGGACATTTTTATTCTTTTATTTTTTAATAACGGACTTGTCCCAAAGTGTCTCCTTTCTTTTTTACTATTTTTGACACTTTGTTTGTGAAATGGTACCTTACGAATTCACATGGGAGGGGTGGGATCTGGGGGTTCCATTGGTAAAGGGGGTTTCCATATTCCAATAAGCCCCCTGCCCACAGACCCCCAAAACCACCAGGCAAGGGTTGTGGGGATGAGGCCCTTGTCCCTATCAAGATGGGGACAAGGTGCTTTGGGGGGCAACTCCAAAACACCCTCCCCATGTTGAGGGCATGTGGCCTGGTATGGTTCAGGGGGGGGTGCTCCCTCAACCCCACTCTTTTGGTGCGGTCTGCCAGGTTGCATGCTCAGATAAGGGTCTGGTATGGATTTTGGGGGGACCCCTACGCCATTTTTTTTTAAAATTTTGGCGCAGGGTTCCCTTTAAAATCCATACCAGACCTGAAGGGTCTGGTATGGATTTTGGGGGGACCCCTACGCCATTTTTTAAAATTTTGGTGCAGGGTTCCCCTTAATATTCATACCAGACCCAAAGGGCCTGGTAATGGACTGGGGGGGAGGGCATGCCATTTTTTTTCAATGATTTTTATCTATCATTACAGCCGCGATCAGTTTTTGATGACTTTTTTTCCTTTAGAAATGTCATTTTGCTGTGGTACTAAACACGTGCTGTGGTACTAAACACGGGAAAACTGTGCCACTTTACAGGCATACTTTATACACCTCAGGCACGATATTTAAAGGAATATTTCATTTTTATTGTTTCACTTTAAGCATTATTAAAATCACTGCTCCTGAAAAAACTTCAGTTTTTAAAACTTTTTTTGCATTGATACATGTCCCCTGGGGCAGGAACCGGGTCATTATTTTCACTTTTTATGAAAATAACTTGTATACAAGCCTTTAAAATGAGCACTTTTGGTTTTTCATGTTAGTGTCCCATAGACTTTAACGGTGTTCCGTAGCTTTTCGAATTTGCCACGAACACTGCATAATGTTCGCTGTTCGGGGAACAGGCGAACACTCAATGTTCGAGTCAAACTTACGTTTGACTCTAACATCAGGCTCATCCCTAGCTATCATGCATAAAAATGACAGTAATATCACTATAATACATGATGTTTGAATCCCCGTTGAAAAGGGTGAATGTTTAGGCATACATCTGTATGCCTGAGCAGCCGAGATTCGGCATAAACTTGTGTTTGGACCAAACTTTAAGCTCATCATGAGTACTAAAGTGCTGAAATTAATCTCTTCTTATTTAACCACTTGACCTCTGGAAGATTTACCCCCTTCATGACCATGCCATTTTTTGCGATACAGCTCTACGTTACTTTAACTAAAAATTGCGTGGTCATGTGACACTGTTCCCAAATAAGATGTATGTCCTTTTTTTCCCACAAATAGAATTTTCTTTTGGTGGTGCTGTATTTGATCACCTCTATGGTTTTTATTTTTTTGCGCTATAAACAAAAAAAGACTGACAATTTTGAAAAAAAAACAATATTTTTTACTTTCTGCTATAAAATATATCCAATAAAAAAATGTAAAAAAACAAATGTCTTTATCAATTTGGGCCAATATGTAATCTGCTACATATTTTTGGTAAAAAAAGAAAAAATCAATAATCATGCCAGTGTACTCAACAAGGGTCAAAAGCCTGCTCAAAAACCATACCACAAACCGCCATATTTATCAAACTGGGGAGAATGATTCATAAACATAAGGGAGTTGATTTACTAAAGGCAAATAGCCTGTTTACTTTGCAAGGGAAGTTGCACTTTGCAAGATAATTTTCCCCAGAGCTTAGTGAATGTATTAGTTTCACACTGCAAAAATAACTCATTAATGTGCACATGACTGGATGATGAAAGTCAGCAGAACGTCAACTCATTAACTACTGTGCCTTGCAAAAGTATTCACCCCCTTGGCTTTTTGCCTGTTTTGTTACATTACAGCCTTTAGTTCAATGTTTTTTTTTATCTGAATTATATGTGATGGATCAGAACACAATAGTCTAAGTTGGTGAAGTAAAATTGGAAAAATATATACACAAACTATTTTCCAGAAATAAAAAACTGATAATTGGCATGTGCGTATGTATTCACCCAAAAAGCTCTGGTGCAACCAATTACCTTCAGAAGTCACATAATTAGTGAAATGATGTCCACTTGTGTGCAATCTAAGTGTCACATGATCTGTCATTACATATACACACCTTTTTGAAAGGCCCTAGAGGCTGCAACACCTAAGCAAGAGGCACCACTAACCAAACACTGCCATGAAGACCAAGGAACTCTCCAAACAAGTAAGGGAAAATGTTGTTGAGAAGTACAAGGCAGGGTTAGGTTATAAAAAAAATCCAAATCTCTGATGATCCTTAGGAGCACCATCAAATCTATCATAGCCAAATGGAAAGAATATGACACAACAGCAAACCTGCCAAGAGACGACCGCACAATAAAACTCACAGACCAGGCAAAGTGGGTATTAATCAGACTGCATGCTCTGGCCAGTGGTCCATCCTTGAAACAGACATTGATCCCAAGTATTCCCCCATTACAACTGCAGATAGCTGTTGCCAAAGAACAGCTCTGGATGCTGGATAGAGAAAAAAAAACGTCTTACTTGGGCAGCCTCCTTACAATGGCATTTGGAAAGGAGGTTAGCAGGCTCCTCTGCAGCATGTCCTCCAGGTATTTCATCTTTTACTCCATCTGTGAGTGTAGGAAGAGCTCTACACTTGTAACATGGCCCCTCTTCTTGATAGTGAAATAGGGGGCTTGAGGCTGAATCAACCAGATGGAACGGCAGGTGCTATAAAGCCAACAATTTTGCTATGCTGGCATTGAGACTCTGGGCATGGGGGTGGCTGGGAGTGTTCTTTTGTTCCAGCAGCTGGGGCAGGGAAATGTGCCTTCTGAATGCAACAGCTGGAGTTGGCTGGGTGGGGTTGGCAGAAAAAGAGCAAGTTTGCAGCCTATGCGTGCCCCTACTCTGTGTGGCTCCATGATGACCCTCGTCTCCATTGTAAAAGCCATAAGGTAAATTTCTGTCACCCTTTAAAAACTTTCAACCCTATCTCTGAAGGCTGCTGATGGAGAATAGCAGGGGTAGATGTGTCCCCTTTTCTATGGATGGCTAGCATTCAGGTACTGCTCCCAACAAGTAGCAAATTGAGACATCATGTGCTTCTTCATACATGTGGTATATGAATAACCTCAAAAGGTGGGATTTTATGGGCACTAAAAAATATACATAAGAAAATTTCACATATAAAAATTGTAATTTATTGTAGAAAAATGTATTAAAAATATCTCATGTTGATGATACAGGACATCATAGAAATACTGTCAACATTGCACACTATATGAACAAAAATTGCAAACATTGCACACTGGCTGTTTTAAACCATGAAGTGGCAGTCCCAATGTACTTGCTGTTCCCTTTAATTGTGGTTTCCAATAGGGAATGCTGCAGAGAGGGATATCCAATGCACTTCAAAATTGTGTTATGAATCTTCTTCAGGGAATGATACCACTTCTGAAAAAACAGCTTGTATTAGTAAAACATTAGTACAAATTCATACCCATCCCCCGAGAGCATGGAGTATAAGCCCATTTTGGCTGGAGTTAATGGGGGAACCAACAGAGGTAATATTGAAATTAAAGGAATTTGTAACTTTGAATAAGGATTCCACAAGAGCTGGGATAGTGTGTGATACCCTGAAGGCCTTTCTCAGAGGGTTATTAATACAGCAGGTTGCAAAGATTAAAAGGAGGTCCAGGAAATGGGAGGAGGCCGCAGGGAGGGAAGCTGTGGAGTCTGAAAAACAATATGTGGTAAACCCAACCCCAGAAAAGCAAGCGAGGTGGCTTAAAAGTCAACAAAAACATCAAAATATTATTACTAGAAAGGCAGACAACATCTTTTTCTGGGTCAATGTGCCTTTTTTGAGGGGGAGTGCGCAGGCCGTATGCTGGCCCGGCTAGTGAAGACCAATAACTCCCTATCAGTAATTGCAGCAATTGGGATGCCGGGGGGGAGAAATTACCTCTTGCACTCCTGAAATACTAGACTCATTTAGACAGTACTATGCAAATCTATATAAATCTAGGTTGGGAGAAGTGGTGAGAGAAATGGACTGCTTTTTTGGGTGGATTGAGATACCAGCTCTTTCAGAAGGGGAAAAAGACGAACTAGAGGCCCCCATAACTGTGGAGGAATTGCAACGCACAGTGGCAGGGATGGCTAACCAGAAGTCTCCCGGTCCAGATGGTCTCCCTACAGAAATGTATAGGTGGTATGGGGAGGTGATGCTTCCATAGTTACTGAGGATGTTAAGGGAGGTGGCTGCAGGGGGGAGGATGCCCTCCTCAATGACAGAAGCAACAATAGTGGTCCTCTCAAAAGAGGGGAAAGGATACTTCATCTTATAGACTAATATCACTACTATGCTCAGATGCCAAAATATTGGCAAGAGTGCGGGCGGCCAGGGTGAATAAATATATAACAAAGAAAGAAACAAGAGAGCGCACCAGCCTAGCGCATTATCCTTGGCAAATTTTAATAAATTAAAAACAAGGTAAAAAGCTACTCACAAAAGTCGCAGGTAAAATAGCATATCAAACGCACAAAGGCAATAGTTCCAATGGTAGGCAGCTATCCAGGTCCCAGGAGGGAGGCACACGGACCGCCGCTGGCTTACGCGTTTCGAAGGTTTGACCTTCTTCCTCAGAGTCTTAGTGGTGGCAGTCTCCTGCCGACTTTTTATATACACATGTTAGGCTGAAACAGACTGATCTGGTTGGTATCGGGACTCCTCCCTTAATTGGTGGGCGGTCCGTGTGCCTCCCTCCTGGGACCTGGATAGCTGCCTACCATTGGAACTATTGCCTTTGTGCGTTTGATATGCTATTTTACCTGCGACTTTTGTGAGTAGCTTTTTACCTTGTTTTTAATTTATTAAAATTTGCCAAGGATAATGCGCTAGGCTGGTGCGCTCTCTTGTTTCTTTCTTTGTTTTTCACTACTAGGATAATCCCATCCTTCGAGAGCAGCAAAGCCGAAGCCCATAGCCCCTCTTGAATTTCTTTAGCTAACACACCAGTGCGCAAGAGTACTTTTTTCGTGTTTCTGAATAAATATATACAAAAGCTTATACACCCAGATCAATCTGGGTTCATCCCCAATAGATCCACTGATATCAATGTAAGGCGGGTGTACTTGAACCTTCAGATCCTGACGGTAAATATGGGTTCACAAGCTGTTGTCTCCTTGGATGCCGCCAAGGCATTCGATAGCCTGGAGTGGGACTATTTGTGGCCGGCTCTGGAGGTATTTGGGTTCTGACCTATTTTTAAAGGCTGGGTAAAAGCACTTTATAAGACGCCAAGCGCCGGGATAAGGATCAATAACACATACTCCGAGCCGATGCAGCTTGAGAGGGGAACACAACAGGGATGTCCCCTGTCACCCCTGTTATTCGCCTTGGCAATCGAGCCACTAGCAATTGCGATTAGATCTGCAAGGGGGATACAGGGATTTTAAAAAAAAGTGGGGAGATGAAAGGAACGTATTATATGCAGACGATATCCTGCTCTTTTTGGGAGATACAGACTCATCCTTGGTTGCGGCTATGAACATTTTGGAGGACTTTGGGAAGTTTTCAGGCCTGGTAATTAACTGTAATTAACTGTAATTAACAAATCAGCCCTGATGCCTGTAGACACAATAAACTCTTTTCCATCTTCGGTTGGGCAATTAAGGGTGGTGGATAGGATGAAGTATTTAGGAGTATGGTTAACAAGGGACCCAAATCAGTACATTGAGGATAATCTTGCTCCCCTGCTGCTTAGATTCAAACATAAGTGTGACATCTGGAGCCGCCTTCCCCTCTCAGCAGCTGGAAGAATTAATATGATCAAAATGATCTCGATGCCCTAACTTTTGTACCAGTTACATGATTACCCAGTCTGGATTGCAATGGAATGGTTTAAGAAAATTGAAACATTGTTTAGGGAATTAATTTGGAACAAAGGTCAGGCTCGTATTGGCCTACAGATATTTCAGTTACAAATAAAAGAGGGAGGAGCGGCTGTCCCACACCCTCGCAGTTGCAGCACCTGAGGGGATGTAATATATTAGGGGAGGGTAATAAAAATGTACGGATGATGGTGCAGGGAGCCCTCCACAATAGTTTGGTTGGAGCCTTGGAAGCAGATTCTCTTCCTCTTGGGTACCCTAGATTAAAATGAATCACAAAAGTATGGCAGGCAGCCAAAACAGTAATGGCATACAAGGGGTTAACAGAATATACCCCAATTTGGGATAACAAATATCTTCCAGATTTGGTTCCCATGGGTAAAATAAAAGAGTGGGAGGCTTGTGGTATCGGAAAACTTGTTCAACTATATGAAGGGAATACTTTGAAGTCATTTGCGGAGTTGAGGAGCGAGTACGGTATCCCAAACCACTCATTCTATTGATATCTTCAAATAAGACACGCCTTGAAGGCCCATTTTAAAACACAAAAAGTGGAATGGTATAAAGTACCCCTTATGCATAAAATAGTTAAGACAGTATCCTCCAAGGGCTTAATATCAGTAGGAACCTGGACAAATTCTTAAAGATGTGGAAGCCCTGGTTAGATAAAATGGGGTTCTCTACATAAAGGGAGTAACCAGCTCGTAGAAATCGTACCTTAAGAGTAGGTGGATATGACCGGGAAAAGGAAGAGGGAGAAAAAAGGACGGGGGGAAGCAGAAAGTAAGAAAGTGAATAGAGAGAAATAAGAACACATAAGATATTTGTGTATGATACAAATGTACACGGTGCACAGATGGGAGAGTTTATACTTTAGCACAAGGAAGGTTAAGGCGGGGGGGAGGGAGGGGTCATAAAAGATAAGAGAATTGATAGAGGGGTTGGAATGGAGGTATTGGTAGCACCGGTGATTAATTTTTTATTTTTATTTTGATCCTGGTAAAGGAAGTAATTATGGATGGTGTATATTAATGTATTGAAGGTTACTTAAGTTTGACAACATGCATGACATTGTAAATATGCTATAGCAATATGCATACGGTTACGGTTTTAGTTGCCACATATGGTTTTAGTTGCCTCATGATTGATGGTATATGTGTTTGTAAAAATTATAAAAAATAAAGGAGTTAAAAAAAACAAATTCATACCCATGAATGTGTATCTGTTGATTATAGAACATACACTTACAAAAAATATGCATATTTAGCAGAGGCATTCCTCCAGAAAACATGGATGTACTGTCAAAGCCACTAAAGGCCTGCCCCATATGGATGCGATTTGGTAATTAATGAATTCTGGAATTAGGGTATTTTTATCCTCCTAACCTGTAGTTCGGACTCTATATTTGTATATTATATATAATTTTCAATGGCACATGCATTTTTCTCCACCAGATATGGATGTTCCCCCTTTTCCAATTGGGTTTTGTCTAAATTGCCACTTTAGTCCCTGTTATGATCCCCGGATGTTGTCTCCGTGGGACCGAATGTTTTGTGTAGGTTGGTTTGTGTGGAGGATACGTGGCCGCGTCTGTTTTGACATGTGCTGCATCACCTCTGAATTTGTGCTACCATCTGCGCAGAAGTGGAAGTGACGATGATGCGGTTGCGCGATATGACGCATATCACGTCACTTCCTCCCACGCATGCGTACTATAACAGGGACTGCCAGTTTTTGGAATCCCCTGGGACATTTCAACACCTCAATATGGGACTTTTTGATCGGGCTGTCTTTGATCTATAAGACATCTCAAGTAAGCATATATATTTTTTATTAGGTGAGGGACACCCATGTTTTCTGGAGGAATGCCTCTACTAAATATGCATATTTTTTGTAAGTGTATGTTCTATGATCAACAGATGCATATTCATGTGTATGAATTTGTATTAATGTTTTACTAATACAAGCTGTTTTTTCAGAAGTGGTATCATTCCCTGAAGAAGATTCATAACACAATTTTGAAACGCGTTGGATATTCCTCTCTGCAGCATTCCCTATTAGAAACCACGATTAAAGGGAATAGCAAGTAGATTGGGATTGCCACTTCATGGTTTAAAACAGCCAATGTGCAATGTTTGCAATTTTTATTCATATAGTGTGCAATGTTGACAGTATTTCTATGATGTGCTGTATCATCAGCATGAGATCATTTTAATACATTTTTCTACAATAAATTACAATTTTTATATGTGAAATTTTCTTATGTATATTTTTTGTTGCCCATAAAATCCCACCTTTTGAGGTTATTCATATATTATTGAGAGATGGTAGCAATCTACAAGTGTGACCTTATGAATCACTAAAATTATCTTCATACATGTGGTACCCAAATTAGCAATGGTATTGTCCAGTTTGATACACTGTAGGTGGAGACTGCAAATTACTACAGTGGAGTATAAAGCACATGTGTTGATAAAGGTCCACACAGTTGCGCTTTGGGGAATGGACCAGGGAATACCAGTTATCCGCACCCACAGAGCTCTGCCATCTAGTATAATAGGACAATTAGTCTCCCCTCTTCTGCAATGGATAGCATCCTACCTCACTAATATTGTGCCTCTCTGTTATCTCTGCTATATCTGGATCCCAAGTATGATGGGAGAGCTCAGCATCATGCCCCATTACTGAGCCAATTTGGCAGTATGGCAGTATGCTGCAGCTGTAGGAACAACTGTGCCAATCAGTTCTGCTATCCTGTTGACTAGGGATGAGCCGAACACCCCCCGGTTCGGTTCGCACCAGAACCCGCGAACGGACCGAAAGTTCGCACGAACGTTAGAACCCCATTGACGTCTATGGGACTCGAACGTTCGAAATCAAAAGTGCTCATTTTAAAGGCTAATTTGCATGGTATTGTCCTACAAAGGGTTTGGGGACCCGGGTCCTACCCCAGGGGACATGTATCAATGCAAAAAAAACTTTTAAAAACGGCCGTTTTTTCGGGAGCAG
This sequence comes from Lithobates clamitans, assembly GCA_037952925.1. Lineage (NCBI taxonomy): Eukaryota > Metazoa > Chordata > Amphibia > Anura > Ranidae > Lithobates > Lithobates clamitans. Next base: position 4,949,148 of record JBBGZY010000394.1, on the reverse strand, counting down.
TGATTTTAATGATGCTTAAAGTAAAAAAAAAAAAGTGAAATATTCCTTTAAATATCGTACCTGGGGGGTGTCTATAGTATGCCTGTAAAGTGACGCGTGTTTCCCATGTTTAGAACAGTCCCTGCACCAAATGTCATTTTTAAAGGAAAAAATCTCATTTAAAACTGCTTGCGGGTTTAATGTCTTGTCGGGTCATGGCAATATGGATGAAAATCAGTGAGACAAACGGCATGGGTACCCCCCAGTCCATTACCAGGCCCTTTGGGTCTTGTATGGATATTAAGGGGAACCCCGCACCCAAATTAAAATAAGGAAAGGTGTGGGGCCACCAGGCCCTATATACTCTGAACAGCAGTATACAGGTGGTGCAAACAAGACAGGGACTGTAGGTTTGTTGTTAAGTAGAATCTGTTTGTAATTTTGAACATTTTTAACGTGTTTAGCTTCAGCCAAAAAATCTTTTCTAAGCTTTTTGGAAAACATAGGGAAGGGTTATCACCCCTGTGACATTTGTTTTGCTGTCTTTCCTCCTCTTCAGAAGATTTCACCTCACTTTTTTGTCCCAATGAAAAATGTTTTTTGAAAATTTGGGTTTTTTTGTGGAACAAGGATTGGAAAGCATCAGTGGAAAGGAGAAATTGTTTTCCCATATTAACTCTTACAGGAGAGAATTTCCCTTCCTAGGGGTAGATTTCATCTCACTTCCTGTTGTCTCCTTCCGTTTGCAAGTAGGAGTCGTTTGTAAGTTAGATGTTTGAAAGTAGGGTCCTGCTCTATATACTCAGCAGAAATTTGGGCCTTAGGTGTTGCTGTGGCCACAACACTGTAAGCCCTCACAGGGCCCTGCTGTGAAATATTAGATCAAGAATTGTAATTACATGCCCCTGTTGAACAGGAGCTGAAAAATTAGGCCTTAGGCACTGGTGCTGGTGCCACAACACTGCAACCCCTCACAGACACTCTAGTTGGAACGCAGGAACGAGCCCTGCTGCAAAGTATTGCATCAAAAATTGTAATTACACGCCCCTGTTAGACAGGGGCAGAAAAATTGGGCCTTAGGCACTGGTGCTGGTGCCACAACACTGCAACCCCTCACAGACACTCTAGTTGGAATGCAGGAACGAGCCCTGCTGCAAAGTATTACATCAAAAATTGTAATTACACGCCCCTGTTAAACAGGGGCTGAAAAATTGTGCCTTAGGCACTGGTGGTGGCGCCCAGAACCAAAAATGTTCTTACAAGCTATCAGCGTGATGATTGAGGAGGAAGAGGATAATTACTCAGGGATAGTCACTCAGCATCAGCATAGGCAGTCTTTGAAGGGATCTGAGATTTCAAAAAAAATTATTCGGTTACATCTGCATCAAGTGCTTGGTAGCTGGTGGTGATCCAAGACTGATTCATTTTTATGAAGGTCAGCCGATCGACCGAGTCGGTGGAAAGACGCACCCTGTGATCGGTTACCACGCCTCCAGCAGCACTGAATGTGCGTTCCGAAAGAATGCTGGATGCAGGACAGGCCAGTAGCTCAATTGCATACTGTGCAAGCTCTGGCCAGTGATCCATCCTCAAGACCCAGTAACCCAGAGGATTTTCGGTGGGAAAGGTGTCCAAGTCTGATCTTGCCCCTAGGTATTCCTGCACCATGTAAAACAGACGCTGGCGATGGTTGCTGGAACCGATCATACCTTGGGGCTGCGGACCAAAAAATTGTCTGAACGCATCGGTCAGACGGCCACCTTCTCCACCGCTCCTTCTTTGACTGACCAAAGCCTCAGCAACACGTTGTCCAGAAACAGGAGTTTGTAACCTCCCAGTCTCTGGGAACGCGTTGCACAGACCTTTCTGCAAGGCCTCCCGAAGATGTTTCATCCTCTGCTCCCTCTGCGATGGCAAGATAAGGTCCGCAACCTTACCCTTGTAACGTGGATCAAGGAGGGTTGCCAGCCAGTATTGGTCCTTCTCCTTGATACCACGAATACGAGGATCCTTACGCAGGCTTTGCAGGATCAGGGAGGCCATGCAGCGTAGGTTTGCTGAGGCATTCGGTCCGGAGTCCTCTGGGTCACTAAGGACAACAACGTCCGCAGCCACCTCCTCCCAGCCACGTACAAGTCCATGTGTTCCTTGGGACTGATCCCTTAAAGACTGCTGCTGATGCTGAGTGCCAGGCTCCACCTCCATACTGACACAATCTTCCTCCTCCTCCTCCTCCTCCTCCTCGTCCTCTTCCTGTGTGATCGGCGGGCACGCAGGAACACTGTCTGGATAAAGGGGGCCTTGAGAGCTAAGGAATTCCTCCTCTTCCTGCCTCTGTTCTGCCTCAAGTGCCCTGTCCATTATTCCACGCAGCGTGTGCTCCAACAGGTGGACAAGGGGGACAGTGTCACTGATGCATGCACTGTCAGTGCTCACCATCCTCGTGGCCTCCTCGAATGGTGACAGGACAGTGCATGCATCCCTGATCATGGTCCACTGGCGTGGGGAAAAAAAACCAAGCTCCCCTGACCCTGTCCTGGTGCCATAGTCGCACAGGTACTCATTGATGGCCCTCTGCTGCATGTGCAGCCGCTGCAGCATGGCCAACGTTGAGTTCCACCTGGTGGGCATGTCACAGATTAGGCGGTTCTTGGGCAGGTTAAACTCCTTTTGGAGGTCCGTCAGCCGAGCACTGGCATTATATGACCGGCGGAAATGCACACAGACTTTCCTGGCCTGCCTCAGGACATCCTGTAAGCCCGGGTACCTGCCCAAGAACCGCTGCACCACCAAGTTAAGGACGTGAGCCAAACGGGGCACATGGGTCATTTGTCCCTGTCAGAGGGCAGAGAGGAGGTTGGTGCCATTGTCGCAAACCACCATTCCTGCCTTAAGTTGGCGTGGCGTCAACCACCTCTGAACCTGCCCCTGCAGAGCTGACAGAACCTCTGCCCCAGTGTGGCTCCTGTCCCCCAAGCACACCAGCTCAAGCACCGCATGGCATCTTTTGGCCTGCGTACTTGCGTAGCCCCTTGAACGCCTCCGAGGAAGAGGCCATGGAGGAAGAAGAAGAGGAGGGGGTGGAGGAGAGAGGTATGTCACAATTAGCATTTTGGAGGCGTGGTGGCGGAACAACCTCCAACACTACCGCACCTTGTCCTGCATCCTTCCCAGCTGCCAGCAGAGTCACCCAATGCGCCGTGAAACTTAGGTAACGTCCCTGTCCATGCCTGCTGGACCATGAGTCAGCGGTAATATGCACCTTACCGCTGACCGCCCTGTCCAGCGAGGCATGGACATTGCCTTCCACATGCCGGTAGAGAGCCGGAATCGCCTTCCGTGAGAAAAAGTGGCGTTTGGGTACCTGCCACTGAGGAACCGCACATTCCACAAACTCACGGAAGGGGGCAGAGTCTACCAACTGAAAAGGCAGCAGTTGAAGTGCTAGCAATTTTGCCAAGCTAGCATTCAACCGCTGGGCATGTGGATGGTTGGGAGCAAACTTCTTTCGGCGGTGCAGCAGCTGGGGCAGGGAAATTTGCCTGGTACAATCTGACGTCGGTGTACCAAAAGCAGATTGCCCACAAGTACTTGGCTGTGACACACCTAATTCTACACCTTCATTCCTCTCACTGCAGGTCTCAGAGAGGACTGAAGGTCTAGTGGGGTTGGAAATCTCAGCTGATGAGGAGCAAGGAGAGATCCTCTTTGTTCTTTGGTGTGGGTCTTTTAGATACGCTTGCCAACGAACTGCATGGCAGGTCAACATATGTCTGGTCAAGCATGTGGTACCCAAGCGGGAGATGTTTTGGCCACACGAGATACGCTTGAGACATATGTTGCAAATAGCAGCGGTGCGATCTGATGCACTCGTCTCAAAAAAGGCCCACACCAAAGAACTTTTTGAATAACGCGCAGAGACTGCAGCGCCCTGCACATGTGGAGCTTTGGGGTGTGATGCAGTCAATGTGCTGCCCTTAGGCTGGCCCCTGGAGGGCATCCTGCCTCGTTGGTGATGTGCCGCCTCCTCCTCCTCCTCCTCCTCCTCCTCTCTCCTATCAGGCACCCACGTTGAGTCAGTGACCTCATCATCCCCTCCCTCCTCATCACTGGAGCAAACCTGGCAGTATGCTGCAGCAGGGGGAGCATGACTGCCAGATTGCTGTCCTTCTTGGGCACCCCCTCTGTCCGTGCTCATGTTACTGCCTTCATCGAGCTCAGTATCATCATCAGAGCCTTCCAAACGCTGGGCATCCTCCTGGAGCATGTACCCAACACTGTGGTCAAACAGTTCGAGGGAATCCTCATGAGGACATGGTGGAGCTAGGGAAGGAGTCACTGATGACATTGAGCTGAGGGAAGAGGCCGCTGCTTTGCCAGACAAAGCACCCTGGGCATGGGTGAGAGAGGATGAGGAGGATGAGGACGGCTTGGTCATCCACTCGACCAAGTCTTCCGCATGTTGCGGCTCAACACGGCCAGCTGCCGAAAAAAAGGCCAAGCGTGTCCCATGGCCACGTGCTGATGAGGATGCACCGTCTGCACGACCAGCACTAGACACAGAGCCTGCTTGCCCTCTCTTATTGGCTTGTGACTGTCTGCCTCTCCTTCTTGGCCTTCCAGACATACTAATGGTCTGTAGCTGCACTAAGCTGGGATAGAACACCTGTAATTTTCTTCAGGTAGCTTTATATACTGTAACCAGACAAGCCTGCCTGTCAGTAGGAAGATAACAGGAACGGATCTAGCTGAACACTGTGAGCAGGACGCACTGCACTAAATGTAAATAGCAGGAACGGATCTAGCTGAACACTGTGAGCAGGACGCACTGCACTAAATGTAAATAGTCTAGAAGATAACAGGAACGGATCTAGCTGAAGACTGTGAGCAGGACGCACTGCACTAAATGTAAATAGCAGGAACGGATCTAGCTGAACACTGTGAGCAGGACGCACTGCACTAAATGTAAATAGCAGGAACGGATCTAGCTGAACACTGTGAGCAGGACGCACTGCACTAAATGTAAATAGCAGGAACGGATCTAGCTGAACACTGTGAGCAGGACGCACTGCACTAAATGTAAATAGCAGGAACGGATCTAGCTGAACACTGTGAGCAGGACGCACTGCACTAAATGTAAATAACAGGAACGGATCTAGCTGAACACTGTGAGCAGGACGCACTGCACTAAATGTAAATAGCAGGAACGGATCTAGCTGAACACTGTGAGCAGGACGCACTGCACTAAATGTAAATAACAGGAACGGATCTAGCTGAACACTGTGAGCAGGACGCACTGCACTAAATGTAAATAGCAGGAACGGATCTAGCTGAACACTGTGAGCAGGACGCACTGCACTAAATGTAAATAACAGGAACGGATCTAGCTGAACACTGTGAGCAGGACGCACTGCACTAAATGTAAATAGCAGGAACGGATCTAGCTGAACACTGTGAGCAGGACGCACTGCACTAAATGTAAATAACAGGAACGGATCTAGCTGAACACTGTGAGCAGGACGCACTGCACTAAATGTAAATAGCAGGAACGGATCTAGCTGAACACTGTGAGCAGGACGCACTGCACTAAATGTAAATTGCAGGAACGGATCTAGCTGAACACTGTGAGCAGGACGCACTGCACTAAATGTAAATGGCAGGAACGGATCTAGCTGAACACTGTGAGCAGGACGCACTGCACTAAATGTAAATAACAGGAACGGATCTAGCTGAACACTGTGAGCAGGACGCACTGCACTAAATGTAAATAGCAGGAACGGATCTAGCTGAACACTGTGAGCAGGACGCACTGCACTAAATGTAAATGGCAGGAACGGATCTAGCTGAACACTGTGAGCAGGACGCACTGCACTAAATGTAAATGGCAGGAACGGATCTAGCTGAACACTGTGAGCAGGACGCACTGCACTAAATGTAAATAACAGGAACGGATCTAGCTGAACACTGTGAGCAGGACGCACTGCACTAAATGTAAATAACAGGAACGGATCTAGCTGAACACTGTGAGCTGGACGCACTGCACTAAATGTAAATAACAGGAACGGATCTAGCTGAACACTGTGAGCAGGACGCACTGCACTAAATGTAAATAACAGGAACGGATCTAGCTGAACACTGTGAGCAGGACGCACTGCACTAAATGTAAATAGTCTAGAAGATAACAGGAACGGATCTAGCTGAACACTGTGAGCAGGACGCACTGCACTAAATGTAAATAGCAGGAACGGATCTAGCTGAACACTGTGAGCAGGACGCACTGCACTAAATGTAAATAACAGGAACGGATCTAGCTGAACACTGTGAGCAGGACGCACTGCACTAAATGTAAATAACAGGAACGGATCTAGCTGAACACTGTGAGCAGGACGCACTGCACTAAATGTAAATAGTCTAGATAGAAGATAACAGGAACGGATCTAGCTAAACTGAATACAGTGTATATATATATATGCAACACCTGGGATGCATATATATACACAATACACTGTAAGTGCAGCTAACTGACTGACTGTTCTGCCTAATCTATCTAACTCAAATCAAATGACACTGTCTCTCTCTCTCTCTATCTCTTAGCACACCGGAACACACACTACACAGGGCCGCCGTGCAGGCGGCCTTATATAGTGTGGGGCGTGTACTAAATCCCCTGAGCCATAATTGGCCAAAGCCACCCTGGCTTTGGCCAATTACAGCTCTCTCTACTGACGGCGCTGTGATTGGCCAAGCATGCGGGTCATAGTGCATGCTTGGCCAATCATCAGCCAGCAATGCACTGCGATGCCGCAGTGAATTATGGGCCGTGACGCGCCACACGAATTTGGCGCGAACGGCCCATATCGTTCGCAATTCGGCGAACGACCGTACAGCCGATGTTCGAGTCGAACATGGGTTCGACTCGAACACGAAGCTCATCCCTACTGTTGACACTTTTCTCATTGCTCTCTTCCTTAACCCCAGATGCAATTACAACTCCAAGCTGGAGCCCCGTGTATAACCCACATAAAAACAGAATGGCATTTTTTTGCAAATCTAAAAAAAAAACATAATGTATTCACAATATAAAATAGAAGATATGTCAATTGCTTAAACTGAGAAAATATATCATTTCAAGAAAAAAAAGGTAATTTTGAAATTGATGGCAGCAACACATCTCGCGAAAGTTGGAACTGTTATTGAAAAGCTGGCAAAGTGGGGAGCATGCATGGCTCTTAAACATGGCAGACACATAATGTGCTCACTTTGCTCCCCATGTGCTTTCCTTCTCCCCCCACTTCTTCTGACAGCATTTACCCACATGGGGCCCAGTGTTACTTTTTCAAACATCTCAAGCACCCCATGGGCAAGATTGGAAGGCAGAAAATCTCCTCCCCTCCATCTCCAGAGTCAAGGCCCCCTCCTACTCTGGGCCACTACCTGACCAGGCCTGCATCCCCGGCCTCAAGTATGAAGAGCTCCCCAGCTGATCCAGTCGATCCAACTGAGCCTTTGACATTGAGGACTCTGACATCTCTCTCTCTCACACACTCTCACAGGTAAATGTTTTAACTATTGAGGTGATGGATGAAATGCACCATGTCCTTTTAAAGAATATTACTTGCAACATCTCTCTGGAAAAGGGCAAGATTACACAAGAGCTTAGGGGTGCGATAGCACAGACTGCACAGATTCACTGAAAAGAGGAAAACAATATGGCACTAAAACATACAGTTTCACAACTTCAGATTCAACAAATCTGGAAAATAGGGAAAGGCACCAAAATCTGCATATCAAAGGTATTCCAGAATCTGTGGGAGTTACACATCTACAAATGTACTGTATATGTTGGTCTTATTCACCACATTAGCCACAACATCCCAAATGTTGACTTTTCAGGAACCTCTCACCAATTACACTTAATGAATGATGTAATCTTCATCCAGTTACTGTCCATCTGCAGAATCATCGGATTTCCTACCACTGGGATTTCCCATTTTGTCTGTATGCTACCAAAGATGGAGTTCAATACAATGTACGTTCTACATAAAATTAAAGCTCTTCAAAATGTTTGGACTCCCTCCTTTACTGGATGATGCCTTACCTCCTCCACCCTTGTCTCCACATCATTCCCAACTCCAAGCAAGATTTGGACACCTGCCAAGTTGAAATCTAAGACACCCGCTTCAACACCAATACGTCAACCTACAGCTAGACTGCCTACTTGACTTGGCTGAACATTGTTGGGCTTTCAACTCTTTTGGTATGCCTAAATGTCCTGACCCCCTCTGGGGGTACCTTTTCCATACCCATAGAATGTAGTATTCTTTGATGTGTAGTCTTCTCACGTTTCTTTTGGATATATTAGTGAAGTCATGATGGTGAAGTCACGATGAAGTCACGTGAGCAGTGACGCAATGCATCAGGGAGGAGTCAGATGTTGTCACTTCTGGATCGCGGCGGAGACCGGAAGTACTTTGTCCTGTGCTGTTTATCCAGTTTTTTTAATGTAAGTTACTATGTTGTGTTTTAATAAAACTGTGTTGGATTACTACACAATGGGGTTATTCCTTTATATTGCATGCCCCCACCTTACTTGCCAAGCCTGAAGCCTTCCATCAGAGACCCGCCAGTACTGGGACGATTGGAGGAGATTGATTGATTATTGGATCACATCTGCTTCCAGACTGCAGGCTTGACTTGACTCGTAGGGGTCTTTAATAGAGGTGAGAGGCTGGGGGAATTGTGTGGCGCACCACGGATTGTCAGTGATTGGAGGAATTTGAAACCGATCATTCTCTGCACATACACTTTTGTTTATTTGCATGAACTGTTATATGAAGATTGCACTAGTTGGACTATGCACCTTTATTTTTCGAATTAGCGGTTTTCTTGCACTTTTTTGCACTTTATGCGATTTTTTCCATCATGTGCGACTTTTGTCACTTTATGCGATTTTTTTTCAAAATTATGTGATTTTCTTCATTTTTATGTGCCTCATGAGTTTTATTGGATTCACTGACTGTATTTCTACATTTTTTGGACTTATTATGCGATTTTTATTTATGCGACTTTTTTTTTTCACCTTTATGCACTTTATGAGGTTTATTAGATTTATTTAATGTTATTTCTACACATTATTATCCTGTTAGCCACTTGATGTCACATTGAAGAATTGTCATTAGCTACACAATCTAGTCACATAATTTTGTGATATTTGATTTACTTTTACATTCTAGTTAGCGCCACATATTTATTTTATTTTATTGTTTTTTCGTGTGGGAACACTTTTTTATATATGTTTGGCAGCTTCTCTCATCCATAATTTATTCCTTTTTTTCACTTTGGTTTTGCGCACTTGTTCCCCCCTTCTTATCAGCGGGTAGATCGCTACACTAACATCGGATGGGTTATAACGGCGATCTGTACGTTTTTTTTTCATCCAGCCCGCTGGGTTGAAGGAGAAAAAACTTCTTGTGTGTACCCAGCATTGCTCTCAACCTTTTACCATTGTAGGTGGTGGCTTTAATATGCCTTTGAAAAATAGAAAACAAGTCTTTCACACTACTCCATCCAAACAAGTTCATAAATTAGCCACCTCTTTTCATAAATTGTTTAGAGAACATCATCTTTTTGACTCTTGGTGGATTAAACACCCCCTTCACAAACAATTTTCTTTCTACTCGCCTGCCCATAAAATGTATTCTAGGTTAGATTTTTTTTTTATAACTGATCCCCTCTTATCTAACATTGTTGCTTCAGAAACCAATCCTGATCAAACCATGCTTCTATAGCCTTTGATGTAATAATCTCACGTCCTTTCACAAAAACATGTAACCAGTGGTTTAATGAATCCTTTCTGCATATACCACCCTTTAAATAAACTTTATCTGATTCCTTAGCTTGCCTTTCTAAAACAACCTTATTGTGTATAAGGCTAAATCTAATTTCTATTCACTGACAGTGACTCGTCTATGCACGTTAACCAACCTCCGTGATCAAGTAAAAGCCTTAAACTTAAGCAGATCAGCTAAATCTCTCTTATGGACCATGCAGGAATGGTATGAATTTGCTAAAAAGCCCCATAGGATGGTAATAAACAAGTTTGCTGCTAAACCATTCCAATCCCTACTTGATTTTCTTTTCCAACTAGATAGGTCCCCCACATATTGCCCTTCACCTATGGTGAAAACTTTTAGGGATTTTTATCAAAAATTCTATAATATTTTATTGCCTTACAAACACCCTAGTTTTCAACAAACAGACTTTGATACATTTTCCACTACCCTTAAAAACCCTAAACTGTCCCCTTCTAATTTGGCTACTTTAAATGCAGCTTTTATTATTGAACTTTTTATAACTATATGTTTGTCACCCTTGCCTGATATGTCTTTAAGGATCCCTTCCTTAATGCCTTGCAAGCACTATACTCTCAGCTCACTTCTCAGTTTCGGCTAGCCTCTTTGTTTTCCCACACATTTGGGATGAGCAACGGAACCAGACAAGGGTGTCCATTGTCACCCCTGCTCTTCATCCTTTGCTTAGAGCTTCTGGTGGCGGCTATTAGGTCCTCTGCTGATATTCATGGAGTACGCATACATCAAAGAGAATATAAGCTGTCCTTATATGCGGGTGACATTTTAGTGGCCCTGACTGATCCGCATACTTCTCTACCTTCCCTACATAAACTACTATTACTACTTTTAGGGCTTTGTCAGGCTATAAAATTAACACCTCCAAAATAGAGGTTACCACTTCACACCCCCACCCATCTCCTTGAATCCCTTCAACAAAACGATCCTTATCACTGGTGTCCCCACACCCTCAAATATGTGGGCATTTATATTACTTCTTCATAACACACTCTACAGTGCCTTGCAAAAGTATTCACCCCCCCCCCCTTGGCATTTTTTGTGTTTTGTTGCCTCACAACCTGGAATTACAATGGATTGTTTGAGGATTTGCATCATTTAATTTACAAAACATGCCCACAATTTTGAAGATTTTTTTTATTGTGAAGCAAACAACAAATAGGACAAAATAACAGAAAAAGTCAATGTGCATAACTATTCACCCCCTAAAGTCAATACTTTGTAGAGCCACCTTTTGCGGCTATCACAGCTCCAAGTCGCTTTGGATAAGTCTCTATGAGCTTGCCACATCTTACCACTGGGATTTATGCCCATTATTCCTTGCAAAACTGCTCCAGCTCCTTTAAGTTGGATGGTTTGCTCTTGTGATCAGCAATCTTTAAGTCTGACCACAGATTTTCTATTGGATTGAGGTCTGGGCTTTGACTAGGCCATTCCAACACATAATACGTTTCCCCTTAAACCACTCAAGTGTTGCTTTAGCAGTGTGTTTGGGGTCATTGTCCTGCTGGAAGGTGAACCTCATCACACAAATCACATCACAGAGTGGTACAGGTTTTGCTCAGGAATATCCCTGTATGTAGCACCATCCATCCTTCCCTCAACTCTGACCAGTTTCCCAGTCCCCAATGCTGAAAAACATCCCCACAGCATGATGCTGCCACTACCATGTTTCACTGTGGGGATGGTGTTCTTTGGGTGATGTGATGTGTTGGGTTTGCGCCAGACATAGCATTTTCTTTGGTGGCCAAAAAGTTTAAATTTTAGTATCAGACCAGAGCACCTTCCTCCATACATTTTGGGAATCTCCCACATGTCTTGTCACAAACTAAAAATGTGCCATTTTGATTTTTGCAGATGGCTTTCTTCTGGTCACTCTGACATAAAGCCCAACTCTATGGAGCGTACGGCTTATTGTCGTCCTATGTACAGATACTCCATTCTCTGCTGTGGAACTCTGCAGCTCCTCCAGGGTTACCTTAGGTCTCTGTGCTGCCTCTCTGATTAATGCCCTCCTTGCCCAGTCTGTGAGTTTTGTTGTGCGGTCGTCTCTTGGCAGGTATGCTGCTGTGCCATGTTCTTTCCATTGGTTATGATAGATTTGATGGTGCTCCTAGGGATCATCAAAGATTTTGGATTTTTTTTTGTAACCTAATCCTGACTTGTACTTCTCAACAACATTGCCCCTTTACTTGTTTGGAGAATTCCTTGGTCTTCATGGCAGTGTTTGGTTAGTGGTGCTTCTTGCTTAGGTGTTGCAGCCTCTGGGGCCTTTCAAAAAGGTGTATATATGTAATGACAGATCATGTGACACTTATTCCCCGTACACACGGTTGGATTTTTCGACGGAAAATGTGTGATAGGACCTTGTTGTCGGAAATTCCGACCGTGTGTAGGCTCCATCACACATTTTCCATCGGATTTTCTGACACACAAAGTTTGAGAGCAGGCTATACATTTTTCCGACAACAAAATCCGTTGTCGGAATTTCCGATCGTGTGTACACAAATCCGACGCACAAAGTGCCACGCATGCTCAGAATAAATAAAGAGATAGCTATTGGCTACTGGCCCGTTTATAGTCCCAACGTACGTGTTTTACGTCACCATGTTCGGAACAACTTTGTGTGACCGTGTGTATGCAAGACAAGTTTGAGCCAACATCCGTCGGAAAAAATCCTAGGATTTTGTTGTCAGAATGTCCGATCAATGTCCGACCGTGTGTACGGGGCATTAGATTGCACACAGGTGTACATCATTTCACTAATTATGTCACTTCTGAAGGTAATTGGTTGCACCAGAGGTTTTTATGGGCTTCATAACAAAGGGGGTGAATACATACGCACATGTCAATTATCAGTTTTTTACTTCTGAAAAATAGTTTTATGTATATATTTTTCCAATTTTACTTCACCAACTTAGACTATTGTGTTCTGATCCATCACATATAATTTAGTTTAAAAAAAACATTGAACCAAAGGCTGTAATGTAACAAAATAGGAATAATTTTGCAAGGCACTATATATAGCACTAATTACCCCCCTTTTTTTCTGAGATTTAACTAGTTTATTGAAACAATGGGATATTACATTTCCTTACTGGGGAGGATTAATGTACTCAAAATGTACATTTTCCCCAAATGTTTGTACTATTTGAAACCCTTCCGGTCCCCATACCTATGTATTAACTTTGTTTTTCTTCATTAGTCCTTCATTTATTTCATCTGGAACAACAAATCCCACCATGTAGCTCAGCCAGTGCTCACCACTTTAAGGAATTGTGGGGTCTGGGAGCTCTGGAAGAGGTAGGGTACTACCATGAGGGTCATGTACTAATGCAAAAAGACAATTAGCTTGGCTTACATATAGTAGCATTACCTTAAACTAATGCATTTGAGCTTGAATAAATTTAATTTTTTCTCTTTTACAGCATATTGAAATTGGCCAGTAGTTAGTTGTGGCTATCCCTATTTGGCATAATGACAAACTGTCCTCTGCTGGCCAGTTTCTATTAACAGATGACATAGTATTGTAAAACTAGCCAGAAGTAGGACTTTTTTTAATTAGGAAGAACTGGTCAAAATGTACTAGAAAAAAAAGGTGTTTTACTACAAAAATTGAGATACTCCAAATGACACAGCAGTGTATAATTGGCCAGCAGCAGGACAATTCTAAATATCAAGTCGAGAAATAAATTTACTAGGAACAAAGAGCTCAGGCTGGGATTTAATACAATAATTAAATTGGAATTCATTAGTTTAGTTTAACTTTAAAAAGTTTGTTTGGGTCAAGCTAGCCCAAAAAACTTTTTTCTTATTATTGAACAATGCAACAGCTGTGCGTGCTGTAATCAACTGTAATAGCATTCGTTTTGGCAGCAGTATGAGCAGCTTCCTGTCTGCTGCCAGAATTAATAAGAGTCAGGCAGATTGCGTGTCCACCATTGAAAAGAACCCTTGCATTTTTATCAAGGCTTCATATGATTGGCTGAGGCAAAGATTTTGACACCATCTACCTGCTTTTCCTCCTTGGCCAGACCAAGTAGAGGTAGCCATGTATTTTCTTTAATTTCAGCGGAAAACAGGATGTCGCCTGCACTGCTCCTGCTAATGCTAATGCTAATGCTACTACAGTCTATTACAGCACACACAGTGGCCCTTACAGCACACAGCTGTTTAACCTAAAACAACAGCCCCATCTACTTATATTAAAAGCCAATATGCCCCCAAAATAAATTAAAATCCCAAAATGCCAACCCTGAAGCAAAAGGGCATTTTTTTTTACAGGAAAGCCTTACAACAACAAGAAAAATTTTCTATAAATGAGACAACAGTTAAAAGTGGCTGCTGACCTCAAATAAAGACAAAATAATCCCAAAAATATAAACAAAAATCAGGCAGCAAAGGGGTTGTCCAAAAAGCTAGCAATCAAAATTAAATTACTATTTCCTAACTGACCCTAGTCTCTCTCTATGCAATTTGACAGCTTTCCCTAAGCTCTTCAACATTTCCAATTCAGTTTTGTGCCCCCCTTTTATAGTGAGGGGACTGACTTATCCAAAAATTCCCTTTTTGGCGGTTCAAAACCTGTTGGTTCTAAGGCCATACACTGCATTTTGGTTTAAATGTTTCCCTGGTGAATGTGAACAAAATTCACCAGGACAGCAAATCTCAAACCCATGGTAGGAGCGAACCCAAACATCATTCTTATGTAAGAGAGGGACAAGGTAGGTTTTATCATAAATTAAATAAATTATATTATAGTGTATTATTTAAGAGACGATAGCCACAAATATTGCCCAGTGGCTAGACAATATGTAAGCACTTGGTAAATTGCAATATAAAATGTAGAGATGCCGATATCGTTCGTGTCTCGATGAAAGGATAATTTCCCCTTTACCTGGTGCAATAATGTATTTATATATCCAGATACCCAACTCATTTAAAGAACTTTTCAACAGGAACTTTTGCCCACTTCTCCGTAAAATCCAAGATGACCTAAAAGACTGGATGGGGCTTAATCTCTCCTGGTTTGGGCATTCTGCACTTATCAAAATTGATGTGCTTTCTAGATTATTATAATTAATGCAAACTATCCTGATCAATCTGGCCAGCTCCTTTCCCAAAATTGAAAGGAGGAGTGGGCTTGCCGGACCTTTATAAATATTACTTTGCGTGTCATCTTGTTAACATTGTGGATTGGAAGATCCACTCTCAGAGGAAGGTGTGGGTGTTAATGGAAAATGCTCAATCTCCTTTATCACAGTGCCTATTGCTCTGGCTTCCACCCCATCATCTTCTGAAGCAAGTCTGGTAACCCCTGCTTATTGGCCCATCACTATATCCTTTTAAATTGCATGTAAATCTACATCCTATTCTTCTTCCCCAGGCCCTTTAACTACAGTGCGTGGTAATCCAGACTTTCCTCCTGGCTTATCACATACCTTTTTGAAGAAGGAGTGGCCCAACAGTGAGGGGTTGGTTCATCACTTTTTTTCTGGAGGAAATTTCTTGTCGATGTCCCAACTGTAGTCCATGTCCTCATCAGGATCTTTTCCCTTGTGGATATATAGGCAACTTAAACACTTCCTGGGGTCCTTTAATTTGGACAACCCATGGACTAGGCTGCTTACACCTTTTGAATTCTTATGTACCACTAGGACGCCCCAGCACAATTTGTTCTCACTTATTTACTGTTTACTTCTGGGAGAACCATCCCGGACCATTGATACAGCAAGAAAGGCTTGGGGAAAAGAGCTAAATATCCATAGGTGTGTGCAGCCTATGGGTTAAGTATATATGGGAAACCATATTGGAGTGGGAACGGACTGACTGGGAAGGAGGGGGAGGGGAAGGAGGGAAAACAGGAGAGTAGGGGGGGAGGGGGGGTGGTTATGAGGGAAGGGGGAGGGGAAGATCCAATAATTCACCAACCATGCAGGTACTAAGGGTTGTGAAGATTTGTAGAAACACTGCACACTGACACTCACCACCTAAAGATTGGAGTTTTGTGTGATGCATGAGCTAGCAATGAATGGAGGGATACTCATTAAAGAGGCCGTAGGTCCACGGGATCATGAAAAGCCATGCAAAACGTTATGTAATTAGGGCCGTGGGTACGTCCCAAAAGGATCACTATGGCTAAGAGGAGATAAGTATATATGGGTTACTAAACAGGTTACACTGTAAAGAGTATTACAGTGTGCACCCCAAATTTATTAAATCATGGATGGTGTCAGTAGAGCGGTGGACTTGTCAGTAGGGCAGAGGTTGGTGTCAGTAGTTTTTTATTTTTATTATTTTATTTTTTACAATTACGTCCCAAAAGGATCACTATGGCTAAGAGGAGATAAGTATATATGGGTTACAAAACAGGTTACACTGTAAAGAGCATTAGAGTGTGCACCCCAAATTTATTAAATCATGGATGGTGTCAGTAGAGCGGTAGACTTGTCAGTAGGGCAGAGGTTGGTGTCAGTAGTTTTTTATTTTTATTATTTAATTTTGTACAATTACTTTAGGAGCCCTGTTGGGGGGCTTTGGTGAAATATCAGCAGGGGAAATCTGCACCGCAGGGGGTGATTAGGGTGTGCCCAGGCACACCCAGCACACCCCCTGCGCACGCCTATGTAAATATCAATATCAATAAATATGTCCATAAAGGATCTTTGAACATTTCAATTCAGGAAAACTCCTATAAAATCAGAATTAGATCGTACAGAGCACTGACCCTCTTACATAAGTGCTACCCAGCCTGTCCCAATCTTTGTTGGAGATGTGGCCGAGAGGAAGGCACCATGTTGCATATCTGGTGGAGCTGAAAGCTCCTGCAACCATATTGGAAGACTACAAAAAAGGAAAGCCTAGATTACCATAAGGGTTTTAATGAATACAAGTACAATCATCCCAAATTATCAAGTTCAAAGAAGGAAAAAGGGTGGAGCAGTGGCCACAGTTGCTGCTACTGTCAGCCAGTGTCTCAACCCCCAATGGGAGGAGGGGAGGGGACTATTACGGTACTCAGTGTTGGTAAATACTAGTAGGTATGTAACGAAACAAATTATGAAATATTTTTATAAAAATTCACTTTTAATAGAAAAAATATTCATAAAATTGCAATACCGCATACAATTGCGATTATAAACAACAATACTACAAATAACCATAAAAAAGGAGATACCACATAGTCTAAGCAAGTGGATTCCACACAGTTTAAGATGGCAAATTTGTGTACAGCTTTATTTCTCGACCGGTTTCGCGGTTAACACCGCTTCTTCTGGAGAATAGTATCTACAATATGACATAAAGTCGTTTAAACAACTACAAACATAGATATGTATGCATATAGAATTATTGCAGCAAAGCTGTTAACAAAATATCAACATATTCCATACAAAAAACATAAAAAAAAGGGCAAGCTCACCTATTCAGGAGATTTCTGCGGGAATGTAGGACCCCATATAAAACCCCCCTGCGGCGGACACAGGGGATGACAGACAGCCTTTGATGAGTAAATATTGGATAAAATGATTATAGAGATTACCATACTGTGAAATCAAGGGGTGTACCAGTGCCGTGCACGTGAGGTAACCCAGGGTCATAGTGTGGGGAAGGAAATAAGAAGAAACCGTGGGGGAGTGGGTAGGGAAGGGGGAAGCGAAGGGGGAGGAAAAGGGGGGGATGGAGGGGGAGAACAAGAGGAGGGTGTGGACATAAAGGGGAAGGGAGGGGGGAAGGGGGGAGCAAGAAGGGAGGGGAAGAGAGAAGGAGGAAGGAACATAGGGAGAGGATAGGGGGACCAAGGAGTGGGGAATGGAGGGGGAGAGAAATGAGGAAGGAGAGGGGGGGAGGGGGACCCTTGGGGGGAGGGAAAGTAAGGGGAACCAGGGAGGGTAAGGAATAGGAGAGGGGGGAAGGGGGGAAACCATATTGGAGGGGGAACGGACTGAATGGGAAGGAGGGGGAGGGGAAGGAGGGAAAACAGGAAAGTAGGGGGGGAGGGGGGGTTATGAGGGAAGGGGGAGGGGAAGATCCAATAATTCACCAACCATGCAGGTACTAAGGGTTGTGAAGATTTGTAGAAACACTGCACACTGACACTCACCACCTAAAGATTGGAGTTTTGTGTGACGCATGAGCTAGCATTGAATGAAGGGATACTCATTAAAGAGGCCGTAGGTCCACGGGATCATGAAAAGCCATGCAATAGAGCGCATGCGCGGCGGCTCCTGACATGGACGCTTAGTCAGGGAGCTCCTTCCCGCTTCAGCAGACCGGGCCTCCGCAGCGGCACTCGGACCGGCGTTCAGCGCCTGGATTACCCCCCCACGGACACCGGAAGACCCAGGGACTCTCCTGATGTACTCGGGAGCAGTTAAGAGGAACTTAAAGCCCGCATTTGAAGCCGCTCTGTCCCACGCTGAGACAGCTAAGATGGCGGCCGCTCCTCACTGCTCTGCAGCTACATGTCCTCCCTGTGCCCAGCTCACAGCATCCCCCTCCCTGCTACAACAAAACTCCTTCACAGGTAACTCTCCCCTAGAACCAGCTTCCCCAGCATCCACCGCATCTCTCCTAGAACACTCCCTGACAGAACTGGAGTACTCCCCCATGGATGCAGGCCCTCCCCAGGCACACCAGCTAATACAGCCCGGGGATTCAGGCCTACTACAACCGACCTCTGTGGCAGAAATGTTTGCCAAGTTTGCTGAACTACTGGACAGAGGCCTGCACAACACAGCCCTGAAAATAACAAATGACATTAAAGCAGACCTACAGCAGATAGGCACCCGCATAGACCTCATTGAGTCCAACCTAGATTCCACCATTTTGAGAACAAATCAGAACACTACCTGTATACAGACCCTCCAGGAGCAATTAGAGACTGCCAATTCCAAACTTGATGACCTCGAAAACCGAAATCGGAGGTACAATTTTAGAATCAGGGGGCTCCCTGAATCGTTTAAGGATATTCCTGAAACTATACAATCCTTTCTTAAGGAATTACTCCCTGATGCACCTCAACACAGACTGGAGCTGGATAGGGCTCATAGAGCTCTCAGACCTCCTAGGGCGGACGGACTCCCCCGTGATGTGGTGGTGAAACCGCACTTCTTCTCCGTCAAGGAGGAGGTCATGAGGAAATCAAGATCCATGCCTAAAATAGTGTTCCAGGGTCATCAGCTGCAAATCTTTGCTGATTTATCCCCCCTCACTATCCAAAAAAGGAGGGCCCTAAAGCCACTACTTCAAATCCTGATGGACAGAGAAATTAAATACTGGTGGCTCTTCCCATTCCAACTTAAACTAATCTTCAAAGGCAAGGCTTATACCTTTGGATCCCTGCAGGAAGGAGAAAGACTGTTTCTACAACTGGGCCTCATCAACCAAGACCCTAATACCCGTCAGTTGGGACCTCAACCAAACTCTGCGAAAAGACATATGCCCACCAGTCCCCTGAATCCGGTTTGGGAGAAGGCCAGATCCAAGAAGTCCAAGGAAACTATCCCTCCATGACTTCCGTGACTCGTTTATTCTCCAGGACTCACCTTTTTTTCTGTGTCTCCTTTTCTTCTCAGCTACTGGCTGAGATGACGGAGCCCCCCCCCACTTGAACTTCCCGTGACAGGTTTTCTATTCACAGTCTAGATGATCTCACGCCTGTCGGGTACCTCTCAAACTGGGGAGGACACTGAATAAGAAATCTTTTTCCTTTTTTTTTTTTTTGGCCCCTTTAGGATGCTCCATTACTACCTCTAGGTGGGAGTTGCGGGAAGTACTTATGGCGCCTATCTTATGCAGATGAAATTTTTTCTTTTTTTTTTTAAATCCACAAGGTTTTGGGGTGCCATACCAAATGTACGCCTTCCCCAACAGTCCTTTTCGCTTCCCCCTCCTGTGTACCCCTTGCCCTTATTCACAGTTCACATTACATATCCAGGTCCACATTTATTTGTTTGTTAACTGTTTAATTTTTACAAGCATTATCAGTTTACTGATGCACTTCCACCTCCAAATTTTCCTTAGTATACATCAATGTTAGCAGAGGGAGTGCTAGGTTAATGCCGGCCCCAGTGCCTTCATCCTGTTAATCGCTAACCATATTAAACGGCCACTCTGCTGAAGTGGTGTTCATGCGCCCCCTCCTGTCTAGTGGCACAGGTAGATTACCCTACCCTGGACAGGACCATTCCCTGCCTTCGGGAGGGACTTCAGTGTGACACACACTTTCCGATGGAGGACTCTGTCCCCTCCACTCTACGGGAGACTTTCTTGTCCCCCGTCTTTCTTTCATGTTTTTTCTTTTTTCTTCCCCAACAATGTCTTATTTTACATTTCCCCGTAGAAGTCGGCTGGGGGGATCTATCCGGACAACAACAGGACATCTCACCGGTCTTCGCACGCTATGCGGGATGTCTTGGTATCCGTGGACGTCAGATGGTAAGAGCTGCAGATTTCCTAGCCCTGCCCCCTCTACTGCTCGATGGCTGATGACCCACCGGTAAATACACCACTTAAAATAATATCACATAATGCGCAAGGCCTAAACTCACCGACAAAAAGGCGCAAAGTCTTCCAATACCTACATGCACAAAAAGCAGACATAGTTCTCCTCCAGGAAACGCATTTCCCCAAACGCTTCAATCCATCTTTTATACACTCCAAATTCCCCTTCTTCACACTAGCCAATGCGGAAGATAAAACAAAGGGGGTGGGCATTTTTATCTCTAAACGATGCAAATTTACCCTCAAATCCGAACACAGGGACCCTCATGGTCGCTATATCCTCATTGTGGGGGAATTAGACAACCAACTGTATTCTTTGATTTCGTACTATGCCCCCAACAGAGGCCAACTAGCCTTCTTTCAATGCCTGTTTACAACACTAACACCACTGCTGGAGGGCACAGTGATATTTGGAGGCGACTCTAATTCGGCCTTTGACCAGGGCCTAGACAAGTCTCGCCCCCCTGGTAAACGCCTCACCAGACCCACTAAACAGAGTCTACGTATAGCCAAACTAATCTTTCAACATGGTCTCGTTGATATATGGAGGGAAGTAAATCCCACCCTACGAGACTTCACACACTTCTCAAACCCCCATAGATCCTTCGCGAGAATCGATCATATCCTCATCGCTTCTGCTTCTATTCCCCTAACGAACAGGGCTTATATCAAAGACGTAGTCTGGTCGGACCACTCACTGGTGATCCTTTCCATTCAACGCCCACTGGGCCCTAAACCCAGCAGGCGTTGGAGACTTAATGAGTCCATCCTGAGTGATCCGATTAGAACCAAAGAAATCGAAAGCAATATTTGCAATTACTTCGCCACAAACGACCAACCAGAAACTAGCCCTTCTTGTCTTTGGGCAGCACATAAGGCCGTAATTAGAGGTCATCTGATCCAAATTGCCTCTCAGATTAATAAAGCCAACAAAGCTGACATAGAGAAGTTAGATAAGGATTATACAGCCTTAATTAAAAAACACAAGGCCGACCCAAGAGCTGTTCCCACCAGCAAGTTGGATGCAGCTCGCACGGCATTGAACCTCGCCCTGACCACACGGGCCGAAAAATGGCTACGGTGGAATAGATCCTGATTCTATTGCCAAGGCGATAGAATTGGTCCTATGCTTGCAGGCAGGCTGTCCCCGAAATTTAAATCCCCATCCCTTCCCAAGATCAAAATCCAAGGCGGCACTCTGTCCCAGAACCCTAAACGAATAATGGGGGAATTCCTGACCTTCTACAAATCCCTCTATAGTGGTGAAAACGGTCCCACTACAGAGACGGTGGACCACTTCCTAGACAACATACAAATCCCCAAATTAGAAGAAAGACACCGCCAGATACTAGACTCACCTATTTCCGCTGAGGAAGTATGTGCAGTGATTAAACACTTGAAATCTCACTCGGCGCCTGGCCCAGATGGTTTCTCCATACCATATTACAAATCGTTCTCTCCCATTCTTGCCCCTTATATGGCCCAATTCTTCAACGCGCTACGGCAGGGGACTTCACTAGAGGCCTCACTGAACACGGCATACATTACGGTCATCCCTAAACCCGATAAAGATGCCAGCTCGGTTAGCAACTATAGACCCATATCTCTCATTAATAATGACTTAAAGATTCTGACTAAGATCCTTGCAGACCGCCTGGGCTCCTTCATTAGACTATACATTAACAAAGACCAAGTGGGCTTCATCCCAGGGAGGCAGGGACCTGACCAAACTAGACGAGCGATTGATATAATATCTCTTCTCAATTCTAACTGGGACGGGGGCCCTCCCAGACAGGGATGTTTACTCTCTCTAGACCTCCAAAAAGCTTTTGATACTGTCCAATGGCCATATATCTTCAACACTCTTCAAAGATGGGGATTTGGGAATTAATTTCTTAATGTCATGCATGCCCTTTACTCAACCCCCTCAGCTCAGGTGCGTCTGCAGGGATTTTACTCGGAATCCTTCCCCATAGCTAGAGGCACCAGACAGGGCTGCCCCCTATCCCCATTGATTTTTGCCATAGCAATTGAATCCTTGGCGATAGCCATCAGAAACAACCCGAATATTCAAGGCATTCAAAGTGGCCCCAAGTGTCATAAATGCGCATTATTTGCGGATGACATCTTACTATTCGTTTCCTCCCCAATAACGTCACTCCCCAACGTCTGTCGCCTCCTAGATGAATTCGGGGCGGCATCAGGCCTTAGAGTTAATTACGATAAATCACAGGCACTCAATATTAACATCCCAGAACCTCACTAGACTGGGCTCAGGGAGAGCTTCCAGTTCTCCTGGAACGACTCCTCCATCTCATACCTGGGGATCAAACTGACCCCCAGGATAGAACTCCTACACCCAGCCAACTACCCACCTCTCTACAAGAAACTGGAGGAAGACCTCTCCCGGTGGTCCCGGCTATCATTGTCATGGCTGGGTAGAATCAACACAATTAAGATGACTCTACTCCCCCGCATTCTCTACTATTTTAGAGCCCTCCCAATTCCTGTAGACAAAACTCGCCTACAACTACTCCAAGCTAAAATCGTCAAATACATTTGGGGTAGAGGGGGACACAGATTCCCCAAAGCAGTCCTGTTCAGATCTAGAACTGAAGGGGGCATGGGACTTCCAAATCTGCTGTGGTACCTGCAAGCTGCTCATTTAGCTCAGATCTCGGCAGTATACTCACGCTGGGAACAACCTGACTGGATTCACATAGAAAGACAGGCAGTCCCGCTCCACACTCTAGACTACCTTCTCTGGAGCCATAGAAAACTCAGACCCTCCATACTTTCCCCAACCCTGTCACACTCCTTCGCACTCTGGGACAGTCTACGTTGCAACCAACATCTGACTTCCCCCACAAAACCATTGCAACACTTATTTCGAAATCCTGATTTCCCTCCGGGCCTTGACATATCAGCATTTAAATGGTGGCTCGACAAAGGGTTATACAGAATAGGGCACTTCCTTAGACCTCTTGGCCCACTCTCCAAAGCATTCTGTGTTAGTAACCTAGACATGCCTGTCTCTGAATCTTTCAGATTCTCTCAAATCTCAAACTTCTTACATAAAAGGTGTAAAACACTCCCGAATGGGCCCCAAATAACTCCCTATGAAGTATGGTGTGGTCAGGCCAGTGAGCAGAGGGGGGGCATCTCGGTAATCTATAGAGCCCTGTCCTCCGCGCAATCCAAGACAACTTACATGCAGGCTTGGGAATCTGATCTTTCCCAACACTGGACATTGGAAACGTGGCAGAGGAACTTTTTCCAATCCTACAAAGGTATCCTTAACTCCAACCTCATAGAAGCTAGTTTAAAAGTGTTGACTAGATGGTACCTGGTCCCTTCAAAACTGGCGCACATGTACCCGTCAGCATCTCCCCTATGTTTTCGGGGATGCGGTCTTAAAGGCGATATGCTCCATATATGGTGGACTTGCCCCAGAATCCGACCATATTGGCACAAGATCTTCTCTTGGATTGGCAAGCTAACCTCCATACCGATCCAAATGTCCCCCCTCATAGCGCTCCTTAACTTCCCAGTGAAAGAAGCCTCCAGGATTACTCAACGCCTTATATTCTTTATCATTTTAGGTGCCAAACTCACCCTGGCTCATGCATGGAAAAAACCACTGGTTTCATCACTGCTAGCCAAAAGAAAGATCTCTTGGATTATGAACCAAGAGAAGATGGCAAGTGTAATCCTGGATCGCTCAGCCAAATTTGAACAAATTTGGGAACCCTGGGCTACCTTTGTGGGGGTCACCCTCTAATTATCTCCTCCTGAATGTCTCCTTCCGGCTCTTTTTCTCCCCAGTCGACTCGTAATCACCTCTTCTATCGTTTACCCCTTCTTTCTTTTTCTTACCTTTTCTTTCCTCTCGTATTCTTTTCTATCACCTACCTCTCTAGGTCAGTCATGGATCTCAGCCATTGATTGACTGGTTGTGACCGGAGCCGGGGTCAGGATTTACCCTGCTCCCGGTCCCAACTTTGACTACAAACTAGATTCTTACGGACATGTTGCTGTACTAAATCCCTCTTATATTCACCGTGTGATCCCATGGGTGTGTCCCTTTTTGTATTTTACTGAGCAGTCTTATACAGGACTCGAAATTGTTCCCTTGTCCAGAAAACTTTGGACTAGTTTATACATTTACTGTTCTACAACTAGTTTTATTAACCTTCTACATTTTCTTTTTATTTACACAAGATAAATCAATAGCTTCCTTATCCATGATGGGGGGAGGCTGAGGGGGTAGGAAGCTTCGCCACAGCTTGTGCCCAGTTGGGGTGGCGGAGCTTTCCCCCCTTCTACACTTCTCAATGGATAAAGCTCCTGGGACCATATTTGATACCCGGGGATTCCGATCAATCCACTTGACAAGTTATGTTTGTTTTATGCAGATATGTTTTGTAATTATATCATTGATTACTATGTTTTCCATATGACCATGTTGGTCACCCCAAGACAAATGGCTCACATTGTATCTATGACATGTGCTGTATTCCTTTCATCCACTTTTGAAAAATAAAATATATTGAAACAGAAAAGCCATGCAAAACGTTATGTAATTAGGGCCGTGGGTACGTCCCGAAAGGATCACTATGGCTAAGAGGAGATAAGTATATATGGGTTACTAAACAGGTTACACTGTAAAGAGTTAGTTTAGCAGGAGTTAATGGTGAAACAGATAGATACTGTGAAAATCAGTCTCATATGGGAAAGAGGATACTGAAATAAGGAATAATGAGAAAAAGGTAGTGTATTAAGCTAACCAGGTGTAGTAGTTCCCTCTCAGAGCTGGGAAAACGTACCTATCAAGGGTAGAGGATTACAAACCATAGGTGAAGAGATAGGTTACATGTCTTAGTGAGCTCTGAGTACATGTAATTGTGGAGTGGGTGCCAGGAAGCGCCACAATCACATAGGGCCAGGAGACACAGAGACACATGCAGCCAGCTAACAGACAGAGAGAGAGAAGGAACTAACCTGTGTATGGAGCACTCTAGAGCAAGCTCAGCGTCCAGGGGCTATCCGGCTCAAACAGCAGCCATTGCTGGCCGCTATAAGAGCTCCCCAACCCGGAAGTCAGGGACGCCGAGGAGGGCGGTTCCTGACGTCACCGGGTCTGTTCGCCCGCACTGCGCAGGTGCACAGGCGTGTGCTACTGCGCAAGCGCGCGCTCCTGTCAAAGGGAAACAAGTTCCCAGACACGGAGACACAAGCAGCACAAGAGCTGCCAGGGCAAACATGCGTCCGCCGCAAGGAGGAGAACCGAGGGCCACAATACCAGCAGATCCTGATTGCAAAGGGGGGCTTGTCCTTTTACAGCAATATGATAAACAGTCATAGTAACAACAAATACCAAACAGCAAAAAACAAAAACATGAAATTACAATGCATAGTAAATACCCCTATCACTAAATCCAACGGCACTAAGGGTGGTCAAAGGCAGATAGGTATGTGTATTGGAGCATCCTAGAGTAAAATCAGTAGCAGCACCATGGGGAAGGGGACGGGGAGGGAAAAGGGGGGGGGGAGAAGGAGGGGAAAAAAAAAGGGGGGAGGGGTGAAAAAAGGGGGGGCAGAAGGAGTGGCAAAAGGAGAAGGAAGGGGGTGAAAGGAGGAGAGGGAGGAAGGGGGAGGGGGAACAAGGGGATGGTGGGAGAGGAAAGGCACGGGGGGAAGGGAAACAGGGGGAAGAAAGGCAGAACCCTCACAGGAATGCCTTGAATGATACTGACTCGTTAAGGCCAGGGGGAATGGTGGCGTTGAGTCGTTCGATCCAGAGGGACTCCCTCTGGAGTATCGAGCGATCCCAATCGCCACCCCTAGGGTTGGGTTGAACTACCTCCAGTACCAGAAACTTGACAACGGAGTTGTCAAATCTGTGGTGCAGGCCAATATGTCGGCCTATAGTGGTTAATTTCCCATTTTCTGAATCATATAGGTGATCACCGATTCTTTGTCTAAATTCCCGAATAGTTTTGCCTACATAAAATGCTTTACAAATGCAATTCATTAGGTAAATCACCCCTTTTGTGCCACAATTGGCAAAAGTACGTGGGGTCAGAGTCTCCCCATTGGGTAGGACAAAATATCTACCTTCGTGGACCCAAGGGCACCGGGGACAATCCCCACATTTGCATGTGCCATTGGGTCCAGTTCTAGGGGGTTTGGTAGGGGTATAATGACTAGCCATCAGTTGATCCCGTAACGACCGGGCCCTGCGAAAGACAACTTCCGGGGTAGGTCTAAGATACTTAGCCAGCGTATGGTACTCGGCCAAGAGATGCCAGTTTTTGGTTAAGATATTACGTAAAGCATACAATAAGGCCATGTCACGTTCTCGTACCTCCCTACTTTATAAACGCAACAAACTTTCCCCTTCAAAAGATACTGTAAGATTCATCACGACCTACTCCGCACATCATAACTTGCTCAGCAATATCTTAACCAAAAACTGGCATCTCTTGGCCGAGCACCATACGCTGGCCAAGTATCTTAGACCTACCCCGGAAGTTGTCTTTCGCAGGGCCCGGTCGTTACGGGATCAACTGACGGCTAGTCATTATACCCCTACCAAACCCCCTGGAACTGGACCCAACGGCACATTCAAATGTGGGGATTGTCCCCGGTGCCCTTGGGTCCACGAAGATAGATATTTTGTCCTACCCAATGGGGAGACCCTGACCCCACGTACTTTTGCCAATTGTGGCACAAAAGGGGTGATTTACCTAATAAATTGCATTTGTAAAGCATTTTTTTTTGTTTTTTGAAAAATATTTATTGATTTTTTCAAAATATATTCATAGAAGACATTGTACAGAGCAATTGTAAGGCATGAATATACACATTTATTCTTTATACAGAATGCACGTTCTATCTAAACATAAACATATTTATAAGGAGCACTGGGGAAAGGGAGGGGAGAGGGGAGGGAGAGGGGGGTAAGCAATTCACATTTGCCAGCTTGTCACTAACATTGGGCAAGAAGTTGCCAAAAGGGTTTATCATACATTTTTGTACCTTTAGGGAATGGAGGGGACTTATGAGCATATCTAGCTAGATAACCTACAATATGATCTGGTTAATACATTTTGTTTGGGTGAATATAGTCCCAGAGTGTAATAGCTGAAGTTGATGGATGCCAAGGAGCTTGAAGTGATTATAGGCCGCTTATGGTGGTTTAAAAGAAGAAGGATCAGAGGCTGGAGGAATTTTAAGTTTGCCGAGTGAGTTAGTGATGTCTCTCGTCAGGTACCATTCTGTATATCTAAATGGGTGCATTATGTCTTGGATGGTCTGTTGAGGAAATGTGGCTTCCAGAAATCTTCTCCAGCGTTTAAAAAATCATGGGGTAAAGCGGAGATTTGACTTGATGAGGTCCAATCTTTCTAGATAGAATAATGAAGTCAAGGCTTTTATAACCGCAGGCAGACTGGGCGGCGATGTCGTTATCCAGTGGGACATAATAGTCCTGCGGGCCACAAGAAGGCAGATATGGGCCCAGTGCGGTATGTTTGAAAAGTCCAGTGCGGACGAGGAGGATGCTGAAGGTGTGATGCTAAACAGGCATAGTAGGCAGTCACTATGTAATCTGATATTGCAGATTTTATTAATGTAGGCTATTACATCGTTCCAGTAGCTGTTAATAGCGGAGCACTCCCAAAGCCTATGGAGCAGCGTGGGACGTGGCAGTAAACACCATGGACATAGAGCTTGAGACGGGTCCTCTTTGTTAAAACGGAACGGGAAATATGCTCTGTGGATAATCTTGAATTGAGTTTCACGCCATGTTTCAGAGATTGTAAGTTTCCGGGTGAGCCTGTATCCCTCAAGAATTTTGTCAGGTAGGTCCTCATCTCCTAGTATATGAGACCATTTTTGGAAAGGCGTGAGGCGGTACTTCCGCGACTGGTGTTGAATGAGGTGAGAATAGATGTTGGAGATAGAGTAATCTTTGCTTTGCAGTAAGTTATCAATAAAGGATGGTTTAAAAGGATCAGTCTCGGGACCATAGCAGGATCTCAGATAGTTCGTGAGTTGGTAATGGAAGAAGCTGTGAGTTGGTGGCAGGGAGAATTCCTGCATCAGATTTTGGTATGGTTTGAGCTTGCTTGTATTATTTTGGTATAACGAGGTTATCTTCATGAGTCCTCTGGATTGCCATTGGGTATAAGCTTTACGTAAAGTGGAAGGTAAGAACATAGGGTTGCCTTGTATTTTGAGATATTTCGAGATGTTAGAGGGCAGACCAAGTAGTTTTCTGACCTCCCTCCAGGCGATGACAGTGTCCCTGAACAGTATGCTGGTTTTGAGGTGATGCGGCAGGTTGTTAGGATTGGAGTGGAGGATGCCTGCAAGGTCGTATGGAGAAGCCATAGAGTCCTCTAGAGCAAAGTTGGAATATTTGGACCCTCCTGTTAACCAGTCTAGGCCCTGTCTAAGTAATCAGGCTAAATTCTAAAAAGAATGTTGGGGAGCCCCGCCCCGCCCTCGCTCTTCGGGAGACATAGTTTTTGAAGCGCGATGCGTGGTTTTTTGCTAGACCATAGGAAAGCTGTCACAGCCTTCTGAAGTTTCTGCACGTCTGAATGCCTCAATAGAGGTATGGTTTGCATGGGATACAGTAGGCGTGCAAATGATACCATTTTAAAAAGATGGGCTCTCCCAAAAAGCGAGAGGGGAAGGGCACCCCAAGCCTCCAATTCCCGAACAATTTTGGCCACCAAAGGAGGATAGTTGAGTATATATAAGGAAGATGGGTCTCGGCCTATATGTATTCCTAAGTATGTTATATGTTGAGGTGCAATGGTCAGCGGGGACAGATGTATCCATTTAGTGGATAGTCGAGGGTGTAGTGTTAGGATTTCACTTTTATCAAAGTTTATACGAAAGCCAGAGCAGAGTCGGAAGGTCGTAAATATTTGTTTAAGTCTGTCAAAGTCTGATACGGGGTCAGTAGAAAACAATAAAATATCGTCCGCAAATAGTGCAGAGTGGAGTATTTGGTTTCCCAAGGTGATGCCACTAACCCCTTCGGTTGAATTGAGGATTCTAGATAAGGGTTCAATCGCAATGTTGAATAACAACGGGGATAGGGGGCATCCCTGTCTCGTTCCTTTCGCTAAGGGTATGGTGTCTGAAATAAAGTTCGGGGTGACAAGGCGTGCCGTTGGTGAGGCGTACATTTGTGAGAGGAACCTTGTGATTTGACCTGAAAAGCCGAACTTTTCCATTACCGTGAAAAGCCATGAAAAACCAATATTGTCAAAGGCTTTTTCGGCGTCTAGGGACATGATTGCTACATCTTGATCAGGGTGTGTTTTAGCATATTCTAGCGCCATTAAGACCTTACGTATGTTTAGTGTGGCTGATCGTCCTGAGACAAAACCTGATTGGGCTGGGTGTAGGAGGGACGGAAGTAAGAGAGCTAAGCGTGATGCTATAATTTTAGACAGGATTTTTACATCTACATTTATTAATGAGATTGCACGATAGGAGCCTGGAAGTAAGGGATCCTTTCCTTTTTTGGAGATTAATTTAATATGAGCTTGTGTCCCTGTGGGGAGGTATGGACCTCCGTCCCACATGGCTGCATATACATGCTTCAGTGTGTTGGGGATTAAATCGGCCGTTAATTTGAAGAATTCCGCAGTGTACCCGTCGGGACCCGGAGCTTTAGCAGAGGCCATAGATTTGATCGTGTGTTGTATGTCTTCTAAGGTAATAGGCGCATTAAGTGCCTCCAAGTGTGACGTTTGAAGCCTGGGCAGGCATATCTTGTCAAGCAGAGCTTCCACGGCAGGTTGATCTGTTGGGTCTGCTCGGTACAGATCAGTATAATAATCTGCAAGTAGTTTGCTGACTTCGGTAGGCGAGGAAACTAGGGAGCCGGAACCATTTCTTAAGGTTGGGATATGTGTAGGACGTCTTGGTCCTGCACAAAGTCTGGCTAGCATTCTGCCTGCCTTGTTGCCAAATTTGTGAAAGTGAAGAGTAGAGTACGAGGTTTTAGCAGCTTCGTGTTGTTCTGCCCAGAGATCAAAGGCACACTTGGCCCGCTTCCATTCCTGTATATTAGCTAAGGTGCGGTCTAGTGTTAGCTTGTCATGAGCTAGACGTAGGGATTCACTTGCTTGCATATATTGTTGTCGGGTGTGTTTTTTAAATTGTACAGTGTACGAGATGATTTTACCCCGTAGGAAGGCTTTACCTGCTTCCCAGAAGAGGTTTGGGTCAGAGATATGTGCTCCATTTGTGGAAATATATTCTTCCCATGTTTGGTGCAATACTTGTCGGAAGTCTTCATTATCCACCAGATATGAAGGGAAACGCCAGATAGGGGAAGGAGTTGAGGGTGTGAGTTGAGTCATATGGACTGCGATGGGGCTGTGGTCTGAGATTCTGTCATCGTAAATGTCTGGGGTGTTTATTACAGATACTAGGGCCGGGGAGGCAAAGAAGTAGTCTATACAAGAGCAGGTATTATGTGGGGGCGAGAAGAAAGTATATTCTCTGTCCGTTGGATGTGCCAGGCGCCAGATGTCTACAAAATGCATAGATTCAATGGAGTGTGCTAAGGGAGTTGAGTCTGGTGTATGGGAGGGACCGGGTCTTGTCTTTTGCTTAGGGAGATAAGTGCGGTCTGCCAGTGTGGACATGGCAGAATTAAAGTCCCCGCCCACTAAATGCAATACCTCAGGGGCAGTGAGGATCCATTGAACCATGTCCTGGAAGAATGAAGTGTCTGGAGAGTTGGGAGCATATATATTAGTGATAGCTACGGCTTTCAAAAGGGTTGGGAGCTAGATCCCCAGTGAGGCGACCAAAAACAGGAGCAAATTGGACTATTCCGGTACAGTAATAGTGGGTAATAATATGAAGCATATAACGATAAAAATAAAATATGATAATTTTTATTGATGCAGAAGACAAAAACAAAGGTAATAAAATACAACATAATAAAAGTACAAGTATATAACCAGTGGGATGATTGGTATACAGTACAAACAAAATCTCAGATATCATGTTCCTCGACTAGTTTCGCGAACATAAACCGCTTCATCAGGAGGGAATCTAGAGATGATTATATTTTGACTAAACAGTCTGAACCTGACAGGTAGAGAAAATACAATGGAATTTACCAAAATACATAGTGAGTAAAATTATATTCCAGCATCAACATTCACATCAGGGTAATACAAATTTGAGGGGGGAACAAAGGCGAATCTGCTTACCCAGGTCCCAACAGGCCCCAGGCGCGTGGCCCCACCGCCCGAGGAAGATCTCCCACGGCGACCTGGGGGAACTAACAAGATGACGGGGGTAATTGGCATAGGATAGATATAGTAGGGTAATAAGTGACCTGGATAACCACACACCGAAGGTGAAGCATAAGATGTGGAAGTAATCATGGAAAGTTGAGGGTGACAAGGTGGGTGACTAATGAGAAATGTGGAAAGTAGCATAAAGTGAAGCTACAGTGTGCACGGAGTAAAAAAGATTGAGTATGGTGACCAATTGGATCCAAAATATTGATGAAATGCAAAAGGCAATATAGTGTTAGGTGGTGTGAAGGTGAAGAGATAACAAGGGAAGGGATGGGGACAAAGGAAAGGGGAAGAGGGAATGGGATGGGGCTAGGGGCACAAGGGGGAGGGAAGAGGGAGAAGGGAGGTAAGGGGTAGGGGGAGGGGGTTGGGAAGGCGGGGGGGAGGAGAGGGGGGAGGGAGGGGGAAGGGGAGGGATGGAACGGGAGGAGCAGGGAGAATTGGAGGGGGGGAGGGGGAGGGGGGAGGGAAGAGGAAGGATAGGGGGGAAGGGGGGGGGAGGGGTGAAGGGAAAGGGGGGGGGGAAGGGGGGGAAAAACAGAAGGGGGGTGTGACAGTGTGAACTAAAGTGAATGGGAGGTACAGGTACCTGGTACTAGTGTAAGCACGGATGGATTCCCAGGGGAGGCATCCTGCCTGGGCAGATGCCATCATAAGATAAATGAGAAGATAATACGGACTGTAAGCAATGAGTGAACACAACAAGGCGTGTTCACCTCAGCCTAGGGCAACTGCAGGGAAAGAAAACCAGTGTGTTAGATAAGACCAATGTTATTGCCCAGGGGTACGGGACTTGAGTGAAACGATAGGTGGGTACTAACCTCAAACTGGCGCTAGGATGGTAAGAATACAGAACCTGGGGGTCAAGGACCGACCGTCAGACTAACAGGCAGGCATAGCCTGCCATTTGTAGCTCCCGACCCTGCGACGTTGCGCCGCGCTCCAATGGGGCGCCGGCACAAGACGTCACAGGGTCAGAGGTTCCACAGGGCGCGCGCACGCATGCGCACCAGCCATCTGGCCATGGGAAAGACGTCCCTGTCAGGACCAGTGCAAGAGGAGGGGGCGGTCCCGTGTCTGAGACCTAACCCTCCACCAGGGACCTCACCAAGCCGCCGAGGGAAGACACAGGAGGAGGGGCCCGCGCCTGCGCCCTGGCCAGGACCAGGACTGGGAAGGCAGAGTCACCATACAAATTATAATGAAAACCAACGATTGGAAGGTTGATAGAACATGAACAAAAGACGTTAATAAAGATAGAAGGAGCTTGAAAAACATGAATAGGTGGGCTAGGGATTGATAAATACCCTAGAAACCGGTGCAGTAACCCCTCCGAGGCATAAACCCATAAACACCTAATTGCATAAATTGCATATAAGTTAAGGAGGGCCAAGGACAGAACCACATGATTGGGTAAAAGCATGTGGATAAGGGGGCGGGTAGCCAAGGTAAGGATGTCTAGGCCAACCTAATGGGCATCTGTCTCGGAGGATTGCATCGGGGGCTGATAATTAGCCATAGTGGTAATAAAGTAGGATACGATTACATGTAAAAAGAGGCCTCCCTCAGAGACACAAAGTGTATGTGTCAGTAGGGGTAGATTTAAAAATGAAGAGTGGGATAGCTGGGGCCCGTGGGGTGAAGGGTGACCCATCACTATAACAGGCCACTCAAGTATCCCACTCAACATAGTTCCGGGTGTGTTATCCACCCAATGTATACGATCAATTAAGTGACCTCTATAATGAAATGTTGAGATAACAAATATAAATGTACCATCATCCAGAAATCAATAATCAAAAGGGTTGGGAGCCAGATCCCCAGTCAGGCGACCAAAAACAGGAGCAAATTGGACTATTCCGGTACAGTAATAGTGGGTAATAATATGAAGCATATAACGATAAAAATAAAATATGATAATTTTTATTGATGCAGAAGACAAAAACAAAGGTAATAAAATACAACATAATAAAGGTACAAGTATATAACCAGTGGGATGATTGGTATACAGTACAAACAAAATCTCAGATATCATGTTCCTCGACTAGTTTCGCGGACATAAACGCCTTGTTGTGTTCACCCATTGCTTACAGTCCGTATTATCTTCTCATTTATCTTATGATGGCATCTGCCCAGGCAGGATGCCTCCCCTGGGAATCCATCCGTGCTTACACTAGTACCAGGTACCTGTACCTCCCATTCACTTTAGTTCACACTGTCACACCCCCCTTCTGTTTCCCCCCCCTTCCTTCCCCCCCCCTTTCCCTTCACCCCTTCCCCCCCCCTTCCCACCTATCCTTCCTCTTCCCTCCCCCCTCCCCCTCCCCCCCCTCCAATTCTCCCTGCTCCTCCCGTTCCATCCCTCCCCTTCCCCCTCCCTCCCCCCTCTCCCCCCCCCCTGCCTTCCCAACCCCCTCCCCCTACCCCTTACCTCCCTTCTCCCTCTTCCCCCCCCCCTTGTGCCCCTAGCCCCATCCCATTCCCTCTTCCCCTTTCCTTTGTCCCCATCCCTTCACCTGTTATCTCTTCACCTTCACACCACCTAACACTATATTGCCTTTTGAATTTCATCAATATTTTGGATCCAATTGGTCACCATACTCAATCTTTTTTACTCCGTGCACACTGTAGCTTCACTTTATGCTACTTTCCACATTTCTCATTAGTCACCCACCTTGTCACCCTCAACTTTCCATGATTACTTCCACATCTTATGCTTCACCTTCGGTGTGTGGTTATCCAGGTCACTTATTACCCTACTATATCTATCCTATGCCAATTACCCCCGTCATCTTGTTAGTTCCCCCAGGTCGCCGTGGGAGATCTTCCTGGGGCCACGCGCCTGGGGCCTGTTGGGACCTGGGTAAGCAGATTCGCCTTTGTTCCCCCCTCAAATTTGTATTACCCTGATGTGAATGCTGATGCTGGAATATAATTTTACTCACTATGTATTTTGGTAAATTCCATTGTATTTTCTCTACCTGTCAGGTTCAGACTGTTTAGTCAAAATATAATCATCTCTAGATTCCCTCCTGATGAAGCGGTTTATGTCCGCGAAACTAGTCGAGGAACATGATATCTGAGATTTTGTTTGTACTGTATACCAATCATCCCACTGGTTATATACTTGTACTTTTATTATGTTGTATTTTATTACCTTTGTTTTTGTCTTCTGCATCAATAAAAATTATCATATTTTATTTTTATCGTTATATGCTTCATATTATTACCCACTATTACTGTACCGGAATAGTCCAATTTGCTCCTGTTTTTGGTCGCCTGACTGGGGATCTGGCTCCCAACCCTTTTGATTATTGATTTCTGGATGATGGTACATTTATATTTGTTATCTCAACATTTCATTATAGAGGTCACTTAATTGATAGCTACGGCTTTGTCGCCTATGGTCATATGTAAGGTCAGTTTGCGGCCTAGGGTGTCAGCCCTCACTTCTCTGACAGAGTGTCGTAGGTTTTTATGAATTAAAATAGCTACACCAGCCTTGAGGCCTATTGCAGGGGACCTGTATACAGAACCTACCCATATTTTTTGAAGGCGTGTTAAATCGTCTGCGGAGAGATGTGTCTCCTGTAATAGGGCCACATCTGCCCGGAGACGCCGTAGATGTCTAAGAATGGACATACGTTTATTCGGGGATCGGAGCCCCTTAACATTCCATGATATAAATTTCAGGTGACTCCTATCGGCAGACAAAGACATGATTGGATATGATAGTTGCGATAAATGGGAGGCTGATCAGGGAGCCTCCTGATATGTACAGTGTCAACCATACGGGAATCACCCAAAAGTTGTAGGTCACATAGGAGAAAAGGTACTAGTAAGGCAAACATGAATTGCAAATGTATTAAGCAATAGGTACTAAGCTGTAACAAAGCAGGATTACGGTTATAGCGTAACAAACTACAAACAGTGTACTTCACTTTTTTCCACATGGGATACAACTACCCATACTGCCTCTCAGCGACCCGCCAGCTCCTCACATATGAGCATGATTTTGGCTAGGAGGAGTGGGATAAGGGAGGAAGAGATGAGGGAAAAAGGGGGGAGGGAAGGGGAGAGGGAAGGGAGGGAGGGAGGGGTGGTAGGTAGGAGTTGGTAAGGGGGTAGGATCAGGGTATGGGGTTAAGGGAAGCTGGTTGTATCTGTGTCAAAGAAAGGGCTCAGCTTAAGATAATAAAATACAAAAAAGGGGGGGGTGGCTTAATCAAAGGGTCTGCCCCGTGAGGGTTCTATAGCCATGGAGATCACCTGAGTTATTATGTTGACCTTTTTGGGTAAACAGAGTGTGGGCGGTGGGTAGTGGTAAACCAGGCTGGGAGGCATAATAACAGGACCTTTAGCTAACAAATAATAGCAACCGTGTAAGACATTACACCTAAAACAGGCTAACATATAAAATAGGAAAAAATCAGGTTAGAGACAATGGGGGGTAATATTACCCATCCGAGGAAGTGTAGATGGTTAGATAAAGTTCCTGGAGTCCTTCATCGATGTGCAGAGCGGTCGTCTTGGTTAGTAAAGCGGCTGCGCTTGTATGGAGGTTTTGTGGGGCTGCGTTGATGTTTAGGTGGTACCTTCGCTGTCGACGGTGATGATGATGGTGAATTCTCTTCAATGTTGCTATGCTCCATTTCTGTGCCTCGGGTGGCGAGAAAATGTTCCGCCTCCTCAGGGGTATGAAACGTGAGGTGTTCTCCTTCATGCGTTTGGATGCTGAGGACAGCCAGGTAGGCTAAGGAGAACCGGATTTGGTTATGATGAAGGGTGGAGCAGATCGGTGAAAACGCTTTACGCTGCTTCATTACCTCTATGGATTAATCTGCAAAAAGTAGGAGTTTTGCGCCATCAACCATTAAACACCGCGAATGACGAAACTTTTGCATTATGGCATTCTTGTCTGCGTAGTTGAGGTACTTTACAATAACGTGGCGGGGTTTGGCACGTGATTCTGAGAATTGACCTATGCGGTGCGCGCGTTCAATAGTGCAGGGAATGCGAAGGCCCAGTTGTTCTGGGATGATTTTTGCGCATATATTGGTTAGCTGTGGTGTGGAAACTGATTCGGGCAGACCAATGATGCGTAAATTGTTTCTTCTCGAACGATTTTCCAAATCATCAAGTTTGTCCCATATGTCCCTGTTAGTAGCTGTGAGACGGGCTACTGCTGCAGATGAGGCTGTGAGTTCATCTTCCAGGGAGGAAATCCTATCCTCTACCTGATTTATTCTCTGTGCCTGTGCTTGTAGGTCAATATGTAGCTGCTCTAACCCTCTATGAACTGCTGCATCCACTGTAGCTGTGAGAGTGGGGCCCAGCAGCGTGACTACAGCCTGTGCAATTCCATCAGGGGAGGTAGGGTCTGTATCTGTCATGTCAGGAGCTGAGGGGAGCTGTGGTTGCGGCTGTGGCTGCGTGTGTGCCTGCTCCGTCATGCCTGGGGCGGCCGCCATCTTGGCTGTGTCCACCGCTGTATCTCCTCCGGTGGGGATCGTGGATGCGACCGCCCGAGCGTACGATCACTCCACAAAGCGATCCATGGGAGCCCGCTGTATGTCCGCACCGTGATGGGGGGTCTCCTCGGAGCAATAGCCGGCTTAAGAGGCAGATTAGTGAGGAGCGCTGCGGGAGCTGGAGCTCTCTACCTCCTCCTCATGTGGCGCCGGAACCGGAAGTGTAAAGCAATTTATGTAGGCAAAACTATTCGGGAATTTAGACAAAGAAAATGGGAAATTAACCACTGTAGGCCGACATATTGGCCTGCACCACAGATTTGACAACTCCGTTGTCAAGTTTCTGGTACTGGAGCTAGTTCAACCTAACCCTAGGGGTGGCGATTGGGATCGCTCGATACTCCAGAGGGAGTCCCTCTGGATCGAACGACTCAACGCCACCATTCCCCCTGGCCTTAACGAGTCAATATCATACAAGGCATTCCTGTGAGGGTTCTGCCTTTCTTCCCCCTGTTTCCCTTCCCCCCGTGCCTTTCCTCTCCCACCATCCCCTTGTTCCCCCTCCCCCCTTCCTCCCTCTCCTCCTTTCACCCCCTTCCTTCTCCTTTTGCCACTCCTTCTGCCCCCCCTTTTTTCACCCCTCCCCCCCTCCCCCCCCTTTTTTTTCCCCCTCCTTCCCCCCCCCCCCCTTTTTCATCCTCGTCCCCTTCCCCACGGTGCTGCTACTGATTTTACTCTAGGATGCTCCAATACACATACCTATCTGCCTTTGGCCACCCTTAGTGCCCTTAGTTTTAGTGATAGGGGTATTTACTATGCATTGTAATTTCATGTTTTTGTTTTTTGCTGTTTGGTATTTGTTGTTACTATGACTGTTTATCATATTGCTGTAAAAGGACAAGCCCCCCATTGCAATCAGGATCTGCTGGTATTGTCGGCCCTCGGTTCTCCTCCTTGCGGCGGACGCATGTTTGCCCTGGCAGCTCTTGTGCTGCTTGTGTCTCCGTGTCTGGGAACTCGTTTTCCTTTGACAGGAGCGAGCGCTTGCGCAGGAGCACACGCCTGTGCACCTGCGCAGGCGTGTGCTACTGCCCTCTTTGGCGTCCCTGACTTCCGGGTTAAGGAGCTCTTATAGCGGCCAGCAATGGCTGCTGTTTGAGCCGGATAGCCCCTTGACGCAGAGCTTGCTCTGGAGTGCTCCATACACAGGTTAGTTCCTTCTCTCTCTCTGTCTGTTAGCTGACTGCATGTGTCTCTGTGTCTCCTGGCCCTATGTGATTGTGGCGCTTCCTGGCACCCACTCCACAATTACATGTACTCAGAGCTCACTAAGACATGTAACCTATCTCTTCACCTATGGTTTATAATCCTCTACCCTTGATAGATACGTTTTCCCAGCTCTGAGAGGGAACTACTACACCTGGTTAGCTTAATACACTACCTTTTTCTCATTATTCCTTATTTCAGTATCCTCTTTCCCATATGAGACTGATTTTCACAGTATCTATCTGTTTCACCATTAACTCCTGCTAAACTAACTCTTTACAGTGTAACCTGTTTAGTAATCCATATATACTTATCTCCTCTTAGCCATAGTGATCCTTTTGGGACGTACCCACGGCCCTAATTACATAACGTTTTGCATGGCTTTTCATGATCCCGTGGACCTACGGCCTCTTTAATGAGTATCCCTCCATTCAACGCTAGCTCATGCGTCACACAAAACTCCAATCTTTAGGTGGTGAGTGTCAGTGTGCAGTGTTTCTACAAATCTTCACAACCCTTAGTACCTGCATGGTTGGTGAATTATTGGATCTTCCCCTCCCCCTTCCCTCATAACCACCCCCCCTCCCCCCTACTCTCCTGTTTTCCCTCCTTCCCCTCCCCCTCCTTCCCAGTCAGTCCGTTCCCCCTCCAATATGGTTTCCCCCCCTTTCCCCCTCCCCTATTCCTTACCCTCCCTGGTTCCCCTTACTTTCCCTCCCCCCAACGGTCCCCCTCCCCCCTCTCCTTCCTCCTTTCTCTCCCCCTCCATTCCCCACCCCTTGGTCACCCTATCCTCTCCCTATGTTCCTTCCCCCTTCCCCCTTCTCTCTCCCCCTCCCTTCTTCCTCCCCCCTTCCCCCCCCCTCCCTTCCCCTTTATATGTCCACACCCTCCTCTTGTTCTCCCCCTCCATCCCCCCCTTTTCCTCCCCCTTCGCTTCCCCCTTCCCTACCCACTTCCCCACGGTTTTTTCTTATTTCCTTCCCCACACTATGACCCTGGGTTACCTCACGTGCACGGCACTGGCACACCCCTTGATTTCACAGTATGGTGATCTCTATAATCATTTTATCCAATATTTACTCATCAGATGCTGTCTGTCATCCCCTGTGTCCGCCGCAGGGGGGTTTTATATGGGGTCCTACATTCCCGCAGAAATCTCCTAAATAGGTGAGCTTGCCCTTATTTTTGTTTTTTGTATGGAATATGTTGATATTTTGTTAACAGCTTTGCTGCAATAATTCTATATGCATACATATCTATGTTTGTAGTTGTTTAAACGACTTTATGTCATATTGTAGATACTATTCTCCTGAAGAAGTGGTGTTAACCGCGAAACCGGTCGAGAAATAAAGCTGTACACAAATTTGCCATCTTAAACTGTGTGGAATCCACTGGCTCAGACTATGTGGTATCTCCTTTTTTATGGTTATTTGTAGTTTTGTTGTTTATAATCGCAATTGTATGCGGTATTGCAATTTTATGAACATTTTTTCTATTAAAAGTGAATTTTTATAAAAATATTTCATAATTTGTTTCGTTACATACCTACTAGTATTTACCAACACTGAGTACCGTAATAGTCCCCTCCCCTCCTTCCATTGGGGGTTGAGACACTGGCTGACAGTAGCAGCAACTGTGGCCACTGCTCCACCCTCTTTCCTTCTTTGAACTTCATATTGGAAGACTGTTCATGATACCATATCTCATGTAACCTCATATGTTCTGCTTTTTACCCTGGCCCAATACCTCTCACATCACACATCCCTTTCCAAATAGGAATACCATAAATCTCTTGCTATGCATATGGTAAACGCAGCACGACCCTGTATTCCATTTCATTGGAGATCAACGTGTGTTCCAGCGACAGCTGAGTGGTTTGCTAGACTAAATAAAATAGAAGAGCTGTAGGAACTCATCCACATTTCACATAAACGCTTACATAAATTTGTGGTCATCTGGTCTTGCTGGACCCATTTTAAAACCATGGGGCGGTACCGGGAATGCGAATAAAGTTACACTTACAGGTATATACTTTACCTACTCTGGTGAGTTTCTGACGTATGTTGAAGCTGGTGGGACGGAAGTCTATTCTTGCAGCTCCCTCCTGCCAGATCATGAGGGGTGGTGAAGGGGGGAGATTCAATTTTGCAACACCCTCCCTTCCTTTTTTTCTTCTCCCTCCCCCTCCCCCTCTTCCTATTGCATCTATCTTTCAACTTACACCTTACACTTCTAACTCAGTATGACTTCTAGGCAAGTTAGACGTTCTTCTTGCTGATATACACGTGTATTCAGACATTTCAAAATTTTGCTCTTATTGCTTTCTGCTGTTAAAACATTTCCCATTATACTGGAAAACTGCTCACAATTACTCTATTTTTTAACCTGCTATCCATGTTTTCTATAAAAGCATTTATGGGGGAAAAAGGGAGATATGAGGTGGGTTTTAATTGTAAAAACAATTAAACTGTATTATAAGAGAGCCAATAGCCACAAAAATTGTTCAGTGGCTGGCATTATTTAGGCAACATGGTTATACTGCAATATAAGAGGGAGGGAGTGCAGGTTTATCAAGAAATAAACATCAGAGAGTATTTTCTGAGAGACAATAGCCACTAATCTTTTTGATTGCCGGAGCACTAGAAACATTAGACATTTTGTAGTTAAGGTACAGAGGTGCAAACATTGCACAGTACCTTTACAGTACCTGGATACTGCAATTACCTGCAAATGTTTAGATAGAAATCAAGATTTACGCTAACGTTAGAAATGTGTTAACTGAGTTTCAGCTGGGGCAACAATGTGTGTGTTCTGTACCTGGTAGATGCCGAGCTGATGAGATAGCTTCCCTTACACCACCTGCCCAATACCTATTGGATAATACATGGGTACACAGGTATCTGTTGGAACTTGTGTAGAATACTGTAACACAGATGGGGCGCAAGAACCCGCAGATGCAAGAATCAAAGTTGTGGTCACGACAAGCCAGAGTCAGAAACAACCAGACAGAGGGCAGAAACAATGTCAGAAGCCAGGCCAAGGTAAATAACAGATAGGCATAAGAAGCACAAAAACAGTAGACAGAAGACGGAGTAATTTACTTAAACTGGAGAGCGCAAAATCTGGTGCAGCTGTGCATGGTAGCCAATCAGCCTATAACTTCATCTTGCTCAATTAAGCTTTGACAAACAAAACCTGGAAGCCAATTGGTGTCTATGCAGACCTGCATCAGATTTTGCACTCTCCAGTTTTAGTAAATCAACTCCATTGTGAAGCATTTTTAAAATGCCTTAGCACCGTGATAGGTCAAAAACTGCCATCTGCAGAAACATTTCACAGCACCTTTACAGTGCTCCACTACTTTTTGCATTTGTGATACTATAGCAGGACCAGCAGAAGTGAGGGAAGAGGAAGAAAAGGGGAACTAGCAGCAGTTGCAGACAACTGAGTGCTCTAGCCCTTGGAGAAGGAAGAAGAGGAAAGCTTTCCCAGCCACCTAACTAACTCTTCTATCTTCTGTGGCTGTATAGAACAGTCAATCTGGAAAAGAAAAAAACAGACATGCCTCTAGATGTGGCCACCACATTGTCCTGCAGAACCTATTTTCCCTAAATACTTCAACATGCAGAACCTCTGCCACTGGCTTTAGCACTAACTGATATATTAAATAACGGAGATTGCCTAAATTAAATGGCAGCTATTGCAACAAGGGTAAAAATATATATGGCGCTTTGGTGCATATACTTTACCACACATTAATGCAGTGATGTGCAGTAAACAAAGAGCCACCTCAACTGGGCCAGTAATAAGTATACACTGGGGAACCCACAGAAAAGAAAACCTATAAAAAGTTTAATAGAATAGAATATTCCCCCAAACCTATTTTTTATACCTAGCAGAAAATAAAAAATGGATGAAGAAGAAGAGAAAAAAAAAGAAAAAAAATAGACTGCAGGGAAGGGGGACCAGAAGCTAAACAGCAACTGTAATTGTTGCTGAAACACACAAAAAGGCAGTCCTAAAATGTTCCGTTAGGGTGGACAAGAATATGTCCCCTACTATACTGTCAATCAATAGTAATTCAGAGCAATATGGCACAGTATAGCCGCTTTTTGGCACTAACTCTCGATGTACAGACTGCATTTCCCCCTATATTACTCCAACACTCACTGACAAAAGACTGCTTAAAATCCACTCTTTTATAGTGAGGGGATTGTAATATAATTATGTATATATAAATAATGTATATATATATATATATATATATATATATATATATATATATATATATATATATATATATACCATGCACAAATGTTATTAATTTCATGAAGTAGCCCTATGGGGTTACACAAATATAAATAATTACAACAAAACATAAAAAAATAAACATCTGCAATACAAAAAAGTCATTACATGATTTTAATGTATTTAAAGTTATGTATAGCAAGCATAGTAATATATGATAAATATATTTGTATCTGCCCATTAATTTATTCACTTCACACTTTTTTTTACTTACAGGTGTATTTGTGAGAATGCATTGTTGCAATGTCTGTATAACAAATAGAGTTTTCTCTGTGTGTCAGAATTTGAGTGTACCACAAGGTGGCACTTCTTTTATTTATATATTCTCTGTATTAGCATACAGTGACTGTAAAGCAGATTGACACTAATGCTTGCTGAAAACTTTTCTATACCTTTCATGACAAACTTTTATTTATTTTGCATCATTAACATATATTTTACATTTAAACCTAGCGAAAGATAGATAAGATATGTGTTTTCATGTTATCAATATGAAAGCTATTAACACTCGATCTGCATGAAAGGCAAATTCTGCATTTCTCTTATGTTCATGTTAATCTAAAAATATGCTTGATTTTATTAACATGAATATAAAATATATGTATTAAAGATGACCAATAGGCAAAGTTAAAAGTCAAAAATGAATGCAGTTCTTTAATCAGTAAATGTATTTTTTTACATGAAAGCATTGTAAGTAGGTAGGTTTGACCTGGAAACAGACAATTGCAGTCCTTGATTAGTATTGCTTGGGAGCGCGAGGA
The DNA here is from genome assembly GCA_037952925.1 of Lithobates clamitans. Taxonomy (NCBI): domain Eukaryota; kingdom Metazoa; phylum Chordata; class Amphibia; order Anura; family Ranidae; genus Lithobates; species Lithobates clamitans. Next base: position 4,905,643 of record JBBGZY010000394.1, on the reverse strand, counting down.
TGTAGCAGCATTTCTGACCAGTTTTTGTGCTGACAAGAAACATACTGATAGGAGGTGAAAGCACAGAGCTGAGCTAATTACTGTGCTGCTTCTACTTTCACTGTACAGTAACAGGCTGGAAATAATCCAGTATGACCTGGGCTCAAAGGAAGTTGGTTGAATTTTGCAAAATTGTCAAGTGTAAAGCATATCAAAGTAGTCAACAAAATTACTTTGTCAATAATTCAAATGGAAGCTCTTTGCTCAAGTAGAGTTTTCATTTTACCACTCTGGGGTTGGGAGAGAGTGGAGTATATATATACTTTGGTGAATATACTATGCAGACTCAAATAACGGAGTAACTTCCAGTAAGTAAAACAATCAGATGAAGTATAGCTGTAAAAAGAATGTCTGGTAAACTTTCATATTAGTGAGCTGTATGCGTTTGCAATTTTTTTTCTTTTACTTTTTTCTTATCAACACTCAAAAAGTGCCTGCTCTGATTTTCAGTGGACAACATCCTGATGTGTTCACTATTTAATCTGATTTCAGGGTCTGCTCTAACTCAATTCATAATCTTTTTAAGTTTATTTTAGGGAATTGATTAAAATCTTGAGGATTTCTTTCTATGAATAATACTTTAACCACAATACCGGGCACTTTCACTCCCTTCCTGCCAAGGCCAATTTTCAGCTTTCAGTGCTGTCACAATTTAAATGACAATTGTATGGTCATGCAACACTGTACCACAAGCACTGTTTTTATTTTTATTTTTTCACGCAAATAGCCCTTTCTTCTTGGTGGTATTTAACCACTTCAGCCCCGGAAGGATTTACCCCTTTCCTGACCAGAGCACTTTTTGCAATACGGCACTGCCTCACTTTAACTGACAATTGCGCTGTCGTTGCGACGTTGCACCCAAACAAAATTTATGTCCTTTTTTTTCCCACAAATTTTTATTTATTGCGCTATAAACAAAAAAGAGTGACAATTTTGAAAAAAAAGCAATATTTTTTACTTTTTGCTATAATAAATATTCCCAAAAAATATATAAAAAAATAATTTCTTTCTCAGTTTAGGCCTATATGTATTCTTCGACATATTTTTGATTAACCAGTTGCCGACCGCCGCACGACGATGTACGTCGACAGAGCGGCACGGGCAGGCAAAAGGGCTTACTTGTACGTCCTTACCTGCCCGCGGGTGGGGGGTCCGATCGGACCCCCCCCCCGGTGCCTGCGGCGGTCGGCAAATCTCCCCCGGCGATCGGTGGTGAGAGGGAGGCCATCCATTCGTGGCCCCCCCCTCGCGATCGCTCCCAGCCAATGGGATCATTTCCCTGCCTCTGTATTGTACACAGAGGCAGAGGAAATGATGTCATCTCTCCTCGGCTCGGTATTTTCCGTTCCGGGCCGAGGAGAGAAGACTGTAATGTGAGTGCACAACACACACACACACAGTAGAACATGCCAGGCACACATTACACCCCGATCCCCCCCCCGATCGCCCCCTGATCCCCCCCAATCACCCCCCCTGTCACAAACTGACACCAAGCAGGTTTTTTTTTTTTTTTTTTTCCTGATTACTGTATTGGTTTCAGTTTGTGACAGTTACAGTGTTAGGGTAGTGAGTGTTAGGCCCCCTTTAGGTCTAGGATACCCCCCTAACCCCCCCTAATAAAGTTTTAACCCCTTGATCACCCCCCGTCACCAGTGTCGCTAAGCGATCATTTTTCTGATTTCTGTATTAGTGTCGCTGGTGACGCTAGTTAGGGACGTAAATATTTAGGTTCGCCGTCAGCATTTTATAGCGACAGGGACCCCCATATACTACCGAATAAATGTTTTAACCCCTTGATTGCCCCTAGTTAACCCTTTCACCACTGATCACCGTAAAACCGTTACGGGTGACGCTGGTTAGTTTGTTTACTTTTTATAGTGTCAGGGCACCCGCCGTTTATTACCGAATAAAGGTTTAGCCCCCTGATCACCCGGCGGTGATATGCGTCGCCCCAGGCAGCGTCAGATTAGCGCCAGTACCGCTAACACCCACGCACGCAGCATACACCTCCCTTAGTGGTATAGTATCTGAACGGATCAATATCTGATCCGATCAGATCTATACTAGCGTCCCCAGCAGTTTAGGGTTCCCAAAAACGCAGTGTTAGCGGGATCAGCCCAGATACCTGCTAGCACCTGCGTTTTGCCCCTCCGCCCGGCCCAGCCCACCCAAGTGCAGTATCGATCAATCACTGTCACTTACAAAACACTAAACGCATAACTGCAGCGTTCGCAGAGTCAGGCCTGATCCCTGCGATCGCTAACAGTTTTTTTGGTAGCGTTTTAGTGAACTGGCAAGCACCAGCCCCAGGCAGCGTCAGGTTAGTGCCAGTACCGCTAACACCCACGCACGCACCGTACACCTCCCTTAGTGGTATAGTATCTGAACTGATCAATATCTGATCCGATCAGATCTATACTGGCGTCCCCAGCAGTTTAGGGTTCCCAAAAATGCAGTGTTAGCGGGATCAGCCCAGATACCTGCTAGCACCTGCGTTTTGCCCCTCCGCCCGGCCCAGCCCAGCCCACCCAAGTGCAGTATCAATCGATCACTGTCACTTACAAAAGACTAAACGCATAACTGCAGCGTTCGCAGAGTCAGGCCTGATCCCTGCGATCGCTAACAGTTTTTTTGGTAGCGTTTTGGCGAACTGGCAAGCACCAGCGGCCTAGTACACCCCGGTCGTAGTCAAACCAGCACTGCAGTAACACTTGGTGACGTGGCGAGTCCCATAAGTGCAGTTCAAGCTGGTGAGGTGGCAAGCACAAGTAGTGTCCCGCTGCCACCAAAAAGACAAACACAGGCCCGTCATGCCCATAATGCCCTTCCTGCTGCATTCGCCAATCCTAATTGGGAACCCACCACTTCTGCAGCGCCCGTACTTCCCCCATTCACATCCCCAACCAAATGCAGTCGGCTGCATGAGAGACATTTTTATGTCCTCCCGAGTACCCCTACCCAACAAACCCCCCCAAAAAAGATGTTGTGTCTGCAGCAAGCGCGGATATAGGCGTGACACCCGCTATTATTGTCCCTCCTGTCCTGACAATCCTGGTCTTTGCATTGGTGAATGTTTTGAACGCTACCATTCACTAGTTGAGTATTAGCGTAGGGTACAGCAGTGCACAGACTAGGCACACTTTCACAGGGTCTCCCAAGATGCCATCGCATTTTGAGAGACCCGAACCTGGAACCGGTTACAGTTATAAAAGTTACAGTTACAAAAAAAGTGTAAAAAAAAAAAAAAAAAACAAACAAAAATATAAAATAAAAAATAATAGTTGTCGTTTTATTGTTCTCTCTCTCTCTATTCTCTCTCTCTATTGTTCTGCTCTTTTTTACTGTATTCTATTCTGCAATGTTTTATTGTTATTATGTTTTATCATGTTTGTTTTTCAGGTATGCAATTTTTTATACTTTACCGTTTACTGTGCTTTATTATTAACCATTTTTTTGTCTTTAGGTACACCATTCACGACTTTGAGTGGTTATACCAGAATGATGCTTGCAGGTTTAGGTATCATCTTGGTATCATTTTTTTCAGCCAGCGGTCGGCTTTCATGTAAAAGCAATCCTAGCGACTAATTAGCCTCTAGACTGCTTTTACAAGCAGTGGGAGAGAATGCCCCCCCCACCGTCTTCCGTGTTTTTCTCTGGCTCTCCTGTCTCAACAGGGAACCTGAGAATGCAGCCGGTGATTCAGCCAGCTGACCATAGAGCTGATTAGAGACCAGAGTGGCTCCAAACATCTCTATGGCCTAAGAAACCGGAAGCTACGAGCATTTTATGACTTAGATTTCGCCGGATGTAAATAGCGCCATTGGGAAATTGGGGAAGCATTTTATCACACCGATCTTGGTGTGGTCAGATGCTTTGAGGGCAGAGGAGAAATCTAGGGTCTAATAGACCCCAATTTTTTCAAAAAAGAGTACCTGTCACTACCTATTGCTATCATAGGGGATATTTACATTCCCTGAGATAACAATAAAAATGATTAAAAAAAAAAATGAAAGGAACAGTTTAAAAATAAGATAAAAAAGCAAAAAAATAATAAAGAAAAAAAAAAAAAGCACCCCTGTCCCCGTGCTCTCGCGCTAAGGTGAACGCAAGCGTCGGTCTGGCGTCAAATGTAAACAGCAATTGCACCATGCATGTGAGGTATCACCGCGACGGTCAGATCGAGGGCAGTAATTTTAGCAGTAGACCTCCTCTGTAAATCTAAAGTGGTAACCTGTAAAGGCTTTTAAAAGCTTTTAAAAATGTATTTATTTTGTTGCCACTGCACGTTTGTGCGCAATTGTAAAGCATGTCATGTTTGGTATCCATGTACTCGGCCTAAGATCATCTTTTTTATTTCATCAAACATTTGGGCAATATAGTGTGTTTTAGTGCATTAAAATGTAAAAAAGTGTGTTTTTTCCCCAAAAAATGCGTTTGAAAAATCGCTGTGCAAATACTGTGTGAAAAAAAAAATGAAACACCCACCATTTTAATCTGTAGGGCATTTGCTTTAAAAAAATATATAATGTTTGGGGGTTCAAAGTAATTTTCTTGCAAAAAAAAAATAATTTTTTCATGTAATCAAAAAGTGTCAGAAAGGGCTTTGTCTTCAAGTGGTTAGAAGAGTGGGTGATGTGTGACATAAGCTTCTAAATGTTGTGCATAAAATGCCAGGACAGTTCAAACCCCCCCCAAATGACCCCATTTTGGAAAGTAGACACCCCAAGCTATTTGCTGAGAGGCATGTCGAGTCCATGAAATATTTTATATTATGACACAAGTTGCGGGAAAGAGACAAATTTTTTTTTTTTTTTTGCACAAAGTTGTCACTAAATGATATATTGCTCAAACATGCCATGGGAATATGTGAAATTACACCCCAAAATACATTCTGTTGCTTCTCCTGAGTACGGGGATACCACATGTGTGAGACTTTTTGGGAGCCTAGCCGCGTACGGGACCCCGAAAACCAAGCACCGCCTTCAGGCTTTCTAAGGGCGTAAATTTTTGATTTCACTCTTCACTGCCTATCACACTCTTCACCCCCTCAAATGACCCCATTTTGGAAAGTAGACACCCAAAGCTATTTGCTGAGCGGTATAGTGAGTATTTTGCAGACCTCACTTTTTGTCACAAAGTTTTGAAATTTAAAAAAAGAAAAAAAAATTTATTTTTTTTGTCTTTCTTCATTTTCAAATGAGAGCTGCAAAATACTCACTATGCCTCTCAGCAAATAGCTTATGGTGTCTACTTTCCAAAATGGGGTCATTTTGGGGGGTTTGTGCCACCTGGGCATTCCATGACCTCCGAAACTGTGATAGGCAGTGAAGAGTGAAATCAAAAATGTACACCCTTAGAAATCCTGAAGGCGGTGATTGGTTTTCGGGGCCCCGCATGCGGCTAGGCTCCTAAAAAGTCCCACACATGTGGTATCTCCGTACTCAAGAGAAGCAGCAGAATGTATTTTGGGGTGCAATTCCACATATGCCCATGGCCTGTGTGAGCAATATATCATTTAGTGACAACTTTGTGCAAAAAAAAAAAAAAGTGTCACTTTCCCGCAACTTGTGTCAAAATATGAAATATTCCATGGACTCAACATGCCTCTCAGCAAATAGCTTGGGGTGTCTACTTTCCAAAATGGGGTCATTTGGGGGGGTTTGTGCCATCTGGACATTTTATGGCCTTCAAAACTGTGATAGGTAGTGAGGAGTAAAATCAAAAATGTACGCCCTTAGAAATCCTGAAGGCAGTGATTGGTTTTCGGGGCCCCGTACGCGGCTAGGCTCCCAAAAAGTCCCACACATGTGGTATCCCCATACTCAGGAGAAGCAGCTAAATGTATTTTGGGGTGCAATTCCACATATGCCCATGGCCTGTGTGAGCAATATATCATTTAGTGACAACTTTTTGTAATTTTTTTTTTTTTTTGTCATTATTCAATCACTTGGGACAAAAAAAATGAATATTCAATGGGCTCAACATGCCTCTCAGCAATTTCCTTGGGGTGTCTACTTTCCAAAATGGGGTCATTTGTGGGGGTTTTGTACTGCCCTGCCATTTTAGCACCTCAAGAAACGACATAGGCAGTCATAAATTAAAGGCTGTGTAAATTCCAGAAAATGTACCCTAGTTTGTAGGCGCTATAACTTTTGCGCAAACCAATAAATATACACTTATTGACATTTTTTTTACCAAAGACATGTGGCCGAATACATTTTGGCCTAAATGTATGACAAAATTGAGTTTATTGGATTTTTTTTATAACAAAAAGTAGAAAATATCATTTTTTTTCAAAATTTTCGGTCTTTTTCCGTGTATAGCACAAAAAATAAAAACGGCAGAGGTGATCAAATACCATCAAAAGAAAGCTCTATTTGTGGGAAGAAAAGGACGCAAATTTCGTTTGGGTACAGCATTGCATGACCGCGCAATTAGCAGTTAAAGCGACACAGTGCCAAATTGTAAAAAGTGCTCTGGTCAGGAAGGGGGTAAATCCTTCCGGGGCTGAAGTGGTTAAAATAAAACACAATAAGCTTATATTGATTGGTTTGCAAAAAAGTTATAGCATCTACAATATAGTATATAGATTTATGGCATTTTTATTATAATTTTTTTTTATTAGTAATGGCGGCGATCTGCAATTTTTATCATGCCTGCGACATTATGGCTGACACATCGGACACTTTTGACACTATCTTGGGACCATTGTCATTTATGCAGCAGTCAGTGCTATAAAAATGCACTGTTTACTGTTTAAATGACACTGGCAGGGAAGGGGTTAAACACTAGGGGGCGATCAAGGGGTTAAGTGTGTCCTAGGGAGTGATTCTAACTATGGAGGGAATTGCTTCATTAGAATATGACAGAGATCACTGCTCCTGATGACAGGGAGCAGTAGATCTCTGTCATGATGCTAGGCAGAACAGGGAAACGCCTTGTTTACAAAGGCAGCTCCCCGTTCTGACGCTCCGTGACATGATCGCGGGCCCCCAGCAGACATCGAGCCCGTGGGACCCATGGGCACGGTCATAGAGTATGCAAGAGGGACATGCTCGCCCACAATGCAGCAGTTTAAAGGGGACATACCTGTATGTCCATTTGCCCAGCCGTTTCATTGTGCTGACGTATATTGTTGCGCGCTGGTTAATCATCACTAGGTTTTTTTTATTTTTTTGCTAAATAGATGAAAAATGACCGAAAACTTTGAAAAACATTTTCTTTGTTTCTGTTATAAAACTTTGCAAATTAATAGCCTTTCTTCACAAATGTAGGCCAAAATGTATTCTGCTCTATTTTGTTGGTGAAAATAACCCAAATCAGTGTTTATTATTTAGTTTGTAGTAAAGTTATACAAACTGTGGTAGATGTATATCTGAAAATTAATCAATCCTGATGTACTGACCGCCAAGCTCAATTCCTGAAAACACCAGGACAGTACAAATTCCCCCCAAATTACCTCTTTTCTGAAAGTAGACAGTCCAAAGTATTTAGTAAGAGGAAAATGTAAAGAGGGAGATAAATCTCCCTCTGAGGAGTAGTAGGACTTTAAAGGGAGATGATGATGTGTCTGTTAGATATAAGCAGTATTGCAACCATTAATATAAAAATATACAAATTTTATTGAGAATATATAAAATATACAATAAAAAAGTTTCAATACAGCAAGATTTTACGACCGTACAGAGATATTGAAATCACTTGTAGTCAGCCAACATGTTTCGCATATCTTTGCTTCATCAGGGCATTACAAGCATCACAGATTTCATCTAAATTATGTACAAAAATATACATCATTAATATGGTCGTAATTATCAAATGCATTTAACAAGATAATATGTTATGGTAAGAGTACAAAATAGATACATACAAAAAATAATAATTAAGCTTACCTGGTCTGTAACCATCATGAGGACTCCTGAATACACACCATAACTAGGGATGAGCCGAACACCCCCCTGTTCGGTTCGCACCAGAACATGCGAACAGGAAAAAAATTCGTTCGAACACGCGAACGCCGTTAAAGTCTATGGGACACGAACATGAATAATCAAAAGTGCTAATTTTAAAGGCTAATATGCAAGTTATTGTCATAAAAAGTGTTTGGGGACCTGGGTCCTCCCCCAGGGGACATGAATCAATGCAAAAAAAAGTTTTAAAAACGGCCGTTTTTTCAGGAGCAGTGATTTTAATAATGCTTAAAGTCAAACAATAAAAGTGTAATATCCCTTTAAATTTCATACCTGGGGGGTGTCTATAGTATGCCTGTAAAGGGGCGCATGTTTCCCGTGTTTAGAACAGTCTGACAGCAAAGTGACATTTTGAAGGAAAAAACACATTTAAAACTACCGCGGCTATTGCATTGCCGACAATACATATAGAAGTTCATTGATAAAAACGGCATGGGAATTCCCCACAGGGCAACCCCGAACCAAAATTTTAAAAAAAAATGATGTGGGAGTCCCCCTAAATTCCATACAAGGCCCTTCAGGTCTGGTATGGATATTAAGGGGAACCCCAGCCAAAATTTAAAAAAAAAATTGACGTGGGGTTCCCCCTAAATTCCATACCAGACCCTTCAGGTCTGGTATGGATTTTAAGGGGAACCCCGCGCCAAAAAAAAAAAAAAAAACGGCGTGGGGTCCCCCTAAAAACCCATACCAGACCCTTATCCGAGCACGCAACCTGGCAGGCCGCAGGAAAAGAGGGGGGGACGAGAGTGCGGCCCCCCCCCCTCCTGAACCGTACCAGGCCACATGCCCTCAACATTGGGAGGGTGCTTTGGGGTAGCCCCCCAAAACACCTTGTCCCCATGTTGATGAGGACAAGGGCCTCATCCTCACAACCGTGGCCGGTGGTTGTGGGGGTCTGCGGGCGGGGGGCTTATCGGAATCTGGAAGCCCCCTTTAACAAGGGGACCCCCAGATCCCGGCCCCCCCCCTGTGTGAAATGGTAAGGGGGTACTTACCCCTACCATTTCACTAAAAAACTGTCAAAAATGTTAAAAATGACAAGAGACAGTTTTTGACAATTCCTTTATTTAAATGCTTCTTCTTTCTTCCTTCATCTTCTTCTTCTTCTGGTTCTTCTGGCTCTTCTGGTTCTTCCTCCGGCGTTCTCGTCCAGCATCTTCTCCGCGGCGTCTTCTATCTTCTTCTCCTCGGGCCGCTCCGCACCCATGGCATGAGGGGGGAGGCTCCCGCTCTTCTCTTCATCTTCTTCTCTTCTTCATCTTCTTCTTCATCTTCTTCTTCTTCTTCTTCTTCCTTCTTCTCTTCTTCCTGTCTTCTCCGGGCCGCTCCGCAGCCATGCTGTGGGATGGTGGGAGGCTCCCGCTGTGTGACGGCGTCTCTTCGTCTGACGGTTCTTAAATAACGGGGGGCGGGGCCACCCGGTGACCCCGCCCCCCTCTGACGCACGGTGACATGACGGGACTTCCCTGTGGCATTCCCCGTGACGTCACAGGGAAGTCCCTCAAGTCACCGTGCGTCAGAGGGGGGCGGGGTCACCGGATGGCCCCGCCCCCCGTTATTTAAGAACCGTCAGACGAAGAGACGCCGTCACACAGCGGGAGCCTCCCACCATGCCAGCATGGCTGCGGAGCGGCCCGGAGAAGACAGGAAGAAGAGAAGAAGGAAGAAGAAGAAGAAGAAGAAGAAGAGAAGAAGAGAAGAAGATGAAGAGAAGAGCGGGAGCCTCCCCCCTCATGCCATGGGTGCGGAGCGGCCCGAGGAGAAGAAGATAGAAGACGCCGCGGAGAAGATGCTGGACGAGAACGCCGGAGGAAGAACCAGAAGAGCCAGAAGAACCAGAAGAAGAAGAAGATGAAGGAAGAAAGAAGAAGCATTTAAATAAAGGAATTGTCAAAAACTGTCTCTTGTCATTTTTAACATTTTTGACAGTTTTTTAGTGAAATGGTAGGGGTAAGTACCCCCTTACCATTTCACACAGGGGGGGGGCCCGGATCTGGGGGTCCCCTTGTTAAAGGGGGCTTCCAGATTCCGATAAGCCCCCCGCCCGCAGACCCCCACAACCACCGGCCACGGTTGTGAGGATGAGGCCCTTGTCCTCATCAACATGGGGACAAGGTGTTTTGGGGGGCTACCCCAAAGCACCCTCCCAATGTTGAGGGCATGTGGCCTGGTACGGTTCAGGAGGGGGGGGGGGCCGCACTCTCGTCCCCCCCTCTTTTCCTGCGGCCTGCCAGGTTGCGTGCTCGGATAAGGGTCTGGTATGGATTTTTAGGGGGACCCCACGCCGTTTTTTATTTTTTTTTTGGCGCGGGGTTCCCCTTAAAATCCATACCAGACCTGAAGGGTCTGGTATGGAATTTAGGGGGAACCCCACGTCAATTTTTTTTTTAAATTTTGGCTGGGGTTCCCCTTAATATCCATACCAGACCTGAAGGGCCTGGTATGGAATTTAGGGGGACCCCCACATCATTTTTTTTTTTTTTTTTTGGTTCGGGGTTCCCCTGTGGGGAATTCCCATGCCGTTTTTATCAATGAACTTCTATGTGTATTGTCGGCAATGCAATAGCCGCGGGTAGTTTTAAATGAGTTTTTTCCTTCCAAATGTCATTTTGCTGTCAGACTGTTCTAAACACAGGAAACATGCGCCCCTTTACAGGCATACTATAGACACCCCCCAGGTACGAAATTTAAAGGGATATTACACTTTTATTGTTTGACTTTAAGCATTAATAAAATCACTGCTCCTGAAAAAACGTCCGTTTTTAAAACTTTTTTTTGCATTGATCCATGTCCCCTGGGGCAGGACCCGGGTCCCCAAACACTTTTTATGACAATAACTTGCATATAAGCCTTTAAAATTAGCACTTTTGATTTCTCCCATAGACTTTTAAAGGGTGTTCCGCGGCATTCGAATTTGCCGCGAACACCCCAAATTGTTCGCTGTTCGGCGAACTTGCGAACAGCCAATGTTCGAGTAGAACATGAGTTCGACTCGAACTCGAAGCTCATCCCTAACCATAACCAACCAAAATGCTTCCCTATGAGTCACCCGGCACCTAAAGACCCATGGATGCCAGATCCAAATGGGCCGTGCAGTGGTGGAACCGGACCTGCTCCTTCCCTCCCTCTCTTCCCTCCTTTTTCTCTTTTTTTTTTTTGCAATTTCTATAGTTGAGTAATAACTCTATACATGTGCATGTTCACACCCTTGTCCCTTCATATTTGATATAGGATATAGTATGGGTGAATAGGGATGAGCCGAACACCCCCCTGTTCGGTTCGCACCAGAACATGCGAACAGGAAAAAAATTCGTTCGAACACGCGAACGCCGTTAAAGTCTATGGGACACGAACATGAATAATCAAAAGTGCTAATTTTAAAGGCTAATATGCAAGTTATTGTCATAAAAAGTGTTTGGGGACCCGGGTCCTCCCCCAGGGGACATGAATCAATGCAAAAAAAAGTTTTAAAAACGGCCGTTTTTTCAGGAGCAGTGATTTTAATAATGCTTAAAGTCAAACAATAAAAGTGTAATATCCCTTTAAATTTCGTACCTGGGGGGTGTCTATAGTATGCCTGTAAAGGGGCGCATGTTTCCCGTGTTTAGAACAGTCTGACAGCAAAGTGACATTTTGAAGGAAAAAACACATTTAAAACTACCGCGGCTATTGCATTGCCGACAATACACATAGAAGTTCATTGATAAAAACGGCATGGGAATTCCCCACAGGGGAACCCCGAACCAAAATTAAAAAAAAAAAATGATGTGGGAGTCCCCCTAAATTCCATACAAGGCCCTTCAGGTCTGGTATGGATATTAAGGGGAACCCCAGCCAAAATTAAAAAAAAAAATTGACGTGGGGTTCCCCCTAAATTCCATACCAGACCCTTCAGGTCTGGTATGGATTTTAAGGGGAACCCCGCGCCAAAAAAAAAAAAAAAAAACGGCGTGGGGTCCCCCTAAAAATCCATACCAGACCCTTATCCGAGCACGCAACCTGGCAGGCCGCAGGAAAAGAGGGGGGGACGAGAGTGCGGCCCCCCCCCCTCCTGAACCGTACCAGGCCACATGCCCTCAACATTGGGAGGGTGCTTTGGGGTAGCCCCCCAAAACACCTTGTCCCCATGTTGATGAGGACAAGGGCCTCATCCTCACAACCCTGGCCGGTGGTTGTGAGGGTCTGCGGGCGGGGGGCTTATCGGAATCTGGAAGCCCCCTTTAACAAGGGGACCCCCAGATCCCGGCCCCCCCCCTGTGTGAAATGGTAAGGGGGTACTTACCCCTACCATTTCACTAAAAAACTGTCAAAAATGTTAAAAATGACAAGAGACAGTTTTTGACAATTCCTTTATTTAAATGCTTCTTCTTTCTTCTTTCTTCCTTCATCTTCTTCTGGTTCTTCTGGCTCTTCTGGTTCTTCCTCCGGCGTTCTCGTCCAGCATCTTCTCCGCGGCGTCTTCTATCTTCTTCTCCTCGGGCCGCTCCGCACCCATGGCATGAGGGGGAGGCTCCCGCTCTTCTCTTCATCTTCTTCTCTTCTTCATCTTCTTCTTCATCTTCTTCTTCTTCTTCCTTCTTCTCTTCTTCTCTTCTTCCTGTCTTCTGCGGGCCGCTCCGCAGCCATGCTGGCATGGTGGGAGGCTCCCGCTGTGTGACGGCGTCTCTTCGTCTGACGGTTCTTAAATAACGGGGGGCGGGGCCATCCGGTGACCCCGCCCCCCTCTGACGCACGGTGACTTGAGGGACTTCCCTGTGACGTCACGGGGAATGCCACAGGGAAGTCCCGTCATGTCACCGTGCGTCAGAGGTGGGCGGGGCCACCGGGTGGCCCCGCCCCCCGTTATTTAAGAACCGTCAGACGAAGAGACGCCGTCACACAGCGGGAGCCTCCCTCCATGCCACAGCATGGCTGCGGAGCGGCCCGCAGAAGACAGGAAGAAGAGAAGGAGAGAAGAAGGAAGAAGAAGAAGAAGATGAAGAAGAAGATGAAGAAGAGAAGAAGATGAAGAGAAGAGCGGGAGCCTCCCCCTCATGCCATGGGTGCGGAGCGGCCCGAGGAGAAGAAGATAGAAGACGCCGCGGAGAAGATGCTGGACGAGAACGCCGGAGGAAGAACCAGAAGAGCCAGAAGAACCAGAAGAAGATGAAGGAAGAAAGAAGAAAGAAGAAGCATTTAAATAAAGGAATTGTCAAAAACTGTCTCTTGTCATTTTTAACATTTTTGACAGTTTTTTAGTGAAATGGTAGGGGTAAGTACCCCCTTACCATTTCACACAGGGGGGGGGCCGGGATCTGGGGGTCCCCTTGTTAAAGGGGGCTTCCAGATTCCGATAAGCCCCCCGCCCGCAGACCCTCACAACCACCGGCCAGGGTTGTGAGGATGAGGCCCTTGTCCTCATCAACATGGGGACAAGGTGTTTTGGGGGGCTACCCCAAAGCACCCTCCCAATGTTGAGGGCATGTGGCCTGGTACGGTTCAGGAGGGGGGGGGCCGCACTCTCGTCCCCCCCTCTTTTCCTGCGGCCTGCCAGGTTGCGTGCTCGGATAAGGGTCTGGTATGGATTTTTAGGGGGACCCCACGCCGTTTTTTTTTTTTTTTTTTGGCGCGGGGTTCCCCTTAAAATCCATACCAGACCTGAAGGGTCTGGTATGGAATTTAGGGGGAACCCCACGTCAATTTTTTTTTTCAATTTTGGCTGGGGTTCCCCTTAATATCCATACCAGACCTGAAGGGCCTTGTATGGAATTTAGGGGGACCCCCACATCATTTTTTTTTTTGGTTCGGGGTTCCCCTGTGGGGAATTCCCATGCCGTTTTTATCAATGAACTTCTATGTGTATTGTCGGCAATGCAATAGCCGCGGGTAGTTTTAAATGAGTTTTTTCCTTCCAAATGTCATTTTGCTGTCAGACTGTTCTAAACACAGGAAACATGCGCCCCTTTACAGGCATACTATAGACACCCCCCAGGTACGAAATTTAAAGGGATATTACACTTTTATTGTTTGACTTTAAGCATTAATAAAATCACTGCTCCTGAAAAAACGTCCGTTTTTAAAACTTTTTTTTGCATTGATCCATGTCCCCTGGGGCAGGACCCGGGTCCCCAAACACTTTTTATGACAATAACTTGCATATAAGCCTTTAAAATTAGCACTTTTGATTTCTCCCATAGACTTTTAAAGGGTGTTCCGCGGCATTCGAATTTGCCGCGAACACCCCAAATTGTTCGCTGTTCGGCGAACTTGCGAACAGCCAATGTTCGAGTAGAACATGAGTTCGACTCGAACTCGAAGCTCATCCCTATGGGTGAATATAGTTGTTTTTTGTAATATTCTGTAGTAGCATTATCATTATTGCTTGATTATTACTCATAATAATTAGGTCTGGCTGTACTTAGGGGGACTGCTGATTTCCTCATACTAGCGCCCCTGTTTGTCTCACTCGGTCACTGTCAGCCAATGGTAGGGGAATTTGGATGTCCCTGCGCAAGAGGGCGGAATTTTCCCTTTCCGCCCACATATGCCATCCCCGCTCGAGCGGGATATGGTTAATGTGTGCGCACGATTCTCTCGAAGTGTGCGCGCATCTTTACAGGGAGGTCCAGAAGTGATGCCAGAGGACCGTGTCAATATAAGATGGCAGTGCTGGTTTGGTCTCTGACAGATGCACCCTACACTGCACAGTGGGACCGGAGCTCCCGCACTGCTGCTACATTTTTTGCAGGATTTGGCCAGACTCGTATATATTGCCACAAGGTAAGTTCCGATATGTGACCACCTGATTACATGTGTTTGTGGGTTTAACTACCCACTATATGGCAGTGTCTATTTGTCTTTTACTTTGCTGTGGGACTGCACTTATCCACCTGTGTTTAAATACATACTGCCTTAAACTATGACATGCCAATGTATTTGCACCTAAAATTATATTAATAATATTCTCAGCCCACACCATTTCAAGTCACGTATATGAGCTCCTATTTTATGGCCTTCCTTGGATTAATTTCCTGTACTTATCATATTCCTATTTGTTATTATTTAGTTTACTTATCTATTAACTATTGTTATCACAGGCAATTAACGTTGACCCATCGAGGTCAACATTAAACATGCCATTATGTTTAAATTACAGAGGAGTTCCATTATTAGGAGCTGCCCTTAGATATATTAGACTCCATTATTATAAATGATCAACATAATGACTATCATTATAAACTCCCTTTTTTAGATTACCATCCCCATGAACACGGTCCGGTTCCACCACTAGCACGGCCCATTTGGACCTGGCATCCATGGGTCTTTAGGTGCCGGGTGACCCATAGAGAAGCATTTTGGTTTTATTATGGTGTGTATTCAGCAGTCCTCATGATGGTTACAGACCAGGTAAGCTTAATTATTATTTTTTGTATGTATCTATTTTGTACTCTTACCATAACATATTATCTTGTTAAATGCATTTGATAATTACGACCATATTAATGATGTATATTTTTGTACATAATTTAGATGAAATCTGTGATGCTTGTAATACCCTGATGAAGCAAAGATATGCGAAACATGTTGGCTGACTACAAGTAATTTCAATATCTCTGTACGGTCGTAAAATCTTGCTGGATTGAAACTTTTTTATTGTATATTTTATATATTCTCAATAAAATTAGTATATTTTTATATTTATGGTTGCGATACTGCTTATATCTAACAGACACATCATCTCCCTTTAAAGTTCCACTACTCCTCAGAGTGAGATTTATCTCCCTCTTTACATTTTCCTATTCATTACTGTTTCTGTTTTCTGGTTTTAGTCCAATCACTTATATATACATTGTATTTAGTAAGAGGTATTGTGAGTTTTTGTCACAATTTTTTGTAAAATGAAGAAGTTTTTAAAAAAAAATATTTTTCACAATTTTTTTTACATACTGTCACCAGTGCAGTACAGCATCATCATATAACTGGTGTGGCTGTGATCATAGACACTGAACACAATATGACCAGAGCAATATAGTGTTACACTTGTAACACTGTACTACTCTGGGGAAGTGATCAGGATTTTTTTTTTTTACACAATGAAATTCATTGCTATAAGCAACCATTATTACTGAATGAAACTGACTCATTCAGTTAATATTGTGATTAGCTGTGACTGGCCACAGCTACTCACATGTTACAGGTGGGCTATGATTGTCCCTGTCTGTACTATGTGATCACTGTGACCACAACTAACAGCACAATTGTACACAATGAATGGCATGAAAGGAAGCTATGCGTTGTTTACAATTGACATGTGACCTGCTGTGATTGGTCACAACGCTTACATGGTACTGGCAGCGGGCCGGTACAGTGATCTGTCATCAGCTGTGTCCTGAACAGATTTCGGCCGCGTTCTCCGAGAGGATGTCATATGACGTCCACCTGGATTGAAGAAATGGCAGCCGGACGGGAAGTGGTTACAACACAAATAATAATAACAAATAATAAATCTCACTTGGTTTATTTTCATGAGTAAGGTGAGTACCTCACAGGATCACTGGGATTGTAATTCCTGATGCATTAGCTGTGTATCTTCCTTTTGTTCTGCTTTAAATAGGTGAGCCTTAAAAATGTCCAGTTCAGTGCTGATTTTGGATGATAAATGCCTAAGGAGCAGGGTTGAGCAAACAGGACAAAGTTTAGTTTGCAAGAGGTTCAGCAAGCCCAGGCAAAAATCTTTAAATCCAAATATAGTATTGAATCCCACTGACATCTATGGGAGCAGAATCTTGTTATTTTTATAGGACATATTAAAGGCTATTTTTCATGCATTTGTTTAAAAAATGGCATGAGCTGCACACTGACATATTTTTTTTTAAATACCATTATTTTAGTTGGTCTTTTAATGCAGCTTGAAGGGCAACATTACAAATGTATAACATTTATAAATAAAAGGTTTTAGGGATGGCTTAAACCTGCATGTGATGTTCCTTTAAAAGTGGCTTTTTTTGTTTACAAGAGCAGGTTAGGCTCTGTCATTTAGTGCAGGTGCTACCACATGACAGATGACAGATGCCTTCTTGTGTTTGACAAGGCAGGGGGTCTTGATTTGGCAGCAGTAACACTCAGATATTCGAATCCTCTTATGAGATCTTTGAGGACTGCATTGTCCTCAGAGACACCAAAGACACACCACAGACTGTGGTTCCTCTGCCGCTAGAAATTTGTGGTGAATTAGATTATTTATACTGCAGTGCCTAGGAAAAGACTTAGAATAAGTGCCATTAAGGAGAGGGACCGTTACTGTATGGCCTTCTGGATTCTAGAAAACAAGGAATAAAGTCATATCTCATCCTGCCATTACAGAGGAACATGCACCACTTGGAAGAAATGCTGGGTAGAAATCTCTTGCCCAGCTTTCCAGAGATTGGCAGGATCCCTTTAATGATCAAGGTGCTTCTTGTCCTCTTGACAGTGAAAGGGGCAGCTTTAAAGTCCTTTTTCTAATGCATTGAATTATGTTGGTTAATGGGCTGATGCGTACAGCCTTAGAACAAACGGCCCCCTGGGCTGGTGTCTAGAATGGACTACTGGCCAGAGCTTGCCCAGCATGCAATTGTGTTGCTCTGAGGTCAGTGTTAAGAGAGGGAATTTAGTGAGGTGGGAAATTTTGTGACACTTCTGATGTTAAGCTTTTAGCTCGAGTCCTATAAAATGGATTGGCCAGAGTTACACATAAATTGGTACATGTGAACCAATTAGGCTTTATCCTTATTAGGTCTACAGCAATTAACATACGGCATTTATTTCATAACATTCAACACCCTTTAAATAATGTTGGCCAGGGGCTATTTTGTCCTTGCATGCCATCAAAGCATTCATTAGCGTTGAGTGGTCATACCTTTGAATTAGATTAGAGCTTTCAATTAGCCTGAAATACCATGTTCTGCTCCGAAAGCCTGCATAAAGATAAATAATATTATATCTGAAACGTTTGCCCTTTATTGGGATACAAGTGAAGTCCTTTGCAGCTGCTTTTAGACAAACAAGTTATATATTGGGATTCCAGAGGGGGAAGAGGGAAAGACAATATCACAATAAATGCAGACAATGCAATTTTCTTCTTATGCCGCGTACACACGATCAGAATTTCGGCCCGTAAAAGACCGATGAGAGTTTTTCATTAGAAAATGCGACCGTGTGTATGCTCCATCAGACTTTTGCTGGCACAATTCCAGCCAGCAAAAGATTGAGAGCATGTTCTTATTTTTTCGGTCGGGAAAAGTTCCTATCCGAAAATGCAATCGTCTGTGGCAATTCCGACGTGCAAAATTCCTACACATGCTCGGAAACAATTCAACACATGCTAGGAAGCATTGAACTTAATTTTTTCGGCTCGGCTCGACTTAATTGGCAAGAAGTGTATACCCCACATGAGGCTCTTTACTCTTCAATTGCCTAAGTACTTGGATGGTGTAGCTGTCCCTCATGCAAAAAACTATTTTATAGCACTGAAACTCCAACATCTAGCTTGAGGTCAACTGAGACACTAAACAAAGCTTATTCCAATCATTGTTGTCTAAATACCCACTAATTTCCCAACTGCAGCAAAAGGAATCAGACATAATAATGTACAATGCCCCACTATCCTACTTCCTTAAAAGATTTGGTAGTAAATGAAATATACTATGCAGTGTGCTGTGTATAACCCAGGGTTTCTCAACTCCAGTCCTCAAGGCGCACCAACAGGTCATGTTTTCAGTATTTCCCTCAGATGAAATGGCTGTGTAATTACTAAGGTAGTGAAAACTGATCAAATCACCTGTGCAAAATAGTGGAAATCCTGAAAACATGACCTGTTGGTGCGCCTTGAGGACTGGAGTTGAGAAACACTGGTATAACCACTATATTCCAATATAGAAAAATACCTACCATGAAGAATTCAATAAATTATTCACGTACACGGGGGGCAATAATGTTCTTAAAACCTTTCAAGAACTACAAACTGAGTTTTTGTTACCAAAACAAAAATTCTATCAATACTTTCAATTGAGACATGCTCCCACGACACAAGCCAAGAAACAGTGGCTATATCTGTCCCTGACCCTATTGATATCAATTGTGGCACATACTACTATTAGCAAAGGCTTAACTTCTCTGTTTATACCTTCTTTCTTCAAGTACAGATAGATAAAATGTCATTGCTCTGCGGAAGGAGTGGAAAAGTGCTCTGGGTCCTATTCTGGAGGACATTTAAAAAAGTGAACCTAATAGTATCCTTCTTTCTTACTCTAAAGCTATGTACACACGATAGAATTTTCCGACAACAAAACCATGGATTTTTTTCTGAAGGATGTTGGCTCAAATTTGTCTTGCATACACACGGTCACACAAATTTTGTAGGAAATTCTGAACGTCAACAACGCAGTGACGTATCACACATACGACGAGCCGAGAAAAATGAAGTTCAATAGCCAGTGCAACTCTTCTGCTTGATTCCGAGTATGTGTGGAATTTTGTGCGTCGGCATTGTGTACACACGCTCGGAATTTCCGACAAGTCTTGTCGGAAAATTTGAGAACCTGCTCTCAAACATTCCGACAACAAATGTTCTATGGAGCATACACACAGTCAGACTTTCCGACAACAAGCTCACATCCAACATTTGTTGTCAGAAAATCCTATTGTGTGTACAGGGCATAAGGGTGAAACAACTTTTTGCATAGGGCCTATCACACCCCACAGACTTCATTATACTAGCATCATAGGTATACTCCAAATTGCCCCAGGTGTTAAGGTGGCTCAGCCAATCTCTATACATTGTGGAAAATAACTTAAATTTGTTTGCTATTTTCAATCCATTGTAGACAATAATAATGCCACTTTCCATATCTTAATCCCTTCAGATCCATTTATGTGCCAGCTTAGCTCCCCAGATGAGTAGGATTTCCTCTCACATGTATTTGTCCTAGTGGTCAGACTTCTATTTATAGCTCATAAAGTTATTGCCCAAAAGGAAATATCATCTAATCAGCCAACCTTCACAAAGTGGAAAAATTAGGTAAGCTAAGCTATATGTTGAAAAATAAAAACAGATTTTCCACATAAGGGCTGCTCACATAAATTCACCAAGTTATGAAATCCTGGGTTGTCAGTACCTAGCTTAGCACCCATCATATTTATTATACAGAGGTTATTTCAAGGAATACATCAGACAAATTTAGTTTCAGGTGGAACTGGCAGAGTTTTATTGTACATTATTATAAAACACATAATGCATTCTTCAATGTATTTTTATTGGAATGAAGTTGACAAGGAACATCTGCTTTTGGTATATTTTGAGGGTACTATCACATATTGCAGTGCCTGTAGTCACGGCTGGTTGTCCCATGACTGCCACGGTTTGCATCCTATGAAACAAGGTATTCTGCACCTTAATATTATTTTGTGACATGTTCTCTAAAATGTATTAATGGTATGTTTTGCAAAACCCAATATGTTGCTTTCTGAATGATTGTAAATCTGAGCCACAGGGAGGTTATTGAATAGAAGCCTTATGTTGTTTATGTTTAACATCTAAAAACGTATTTTAACCACTGCAATACCAGGCACTTATACACCTTCCTGCCCAAGCTAATTTTCAGCCATCAGCGCTGTCGCAATTTGAATGATAATTGCGCGGTCAAATTTTTTATCATGTTGTTGCCACAAATAGAGCTTTCTTTTGGTTGTATTTGATCACCTCTATGATTTTTATTTTTTGCACAACAAATAAAAAAAACAAAAATTTTGAAAAAAAAAGTTTTTCTTTGTTTCTCCTAAATTTTTTTGTAAATAAGTATGTTTTCTTCTTCAATGATGGGCACTGATATGGCTGCACTGACGGGCACTGATAAGGCTGCACCAATGGGCACCGATGAGGTGGCACTGATGAGGTGGCACTGATGGGCACTGATGATGGGCTCTGATAGGCGGCACTGATGGGCACTGATAGGCAGCACTGATGGGCACTGATAGTTGGCACTGGTATGCGGCACTAATGGGCACTCATAGGTGGCACTGATGGGCACTCATAGGCGGCACTGATGGGTATTTATGGGTGGCACTGATGGGTACTTATGTGTGGCACTGATAGGTGGCACAGCTTGGCACTGATGGTCACTGATAGGTGGGCACTGATGGGCACAGATGGGCACTGATAGGTGGCATTGAGGGACACTGATGGGTGGCAGTGATTACACCGGTGGCTGGCATTGCTGGGCATCACTTATTTTTTTATTTCTGTAATGGTGCCAGTCAGTGCCCATTTGTGGACACTGATTGGCATGTATTGGGCATTTTTTTTTATATGTGGATGGCCATGAGGTACATACCTGGCCATACACATGCTGGGGGCTTCCCTGGTGGTCCTGGCGGTTTCCCTAGTGGTCCAGTGTGGGCATTCGAGGGGTGATGTGCTGATAAACAATCAGCGCAGACCCCCCCTGTCAGGAGAGCCGCCGATCGGCTCTCCTCTACTCGCGTCTGTCCCAATTTAAGCCATGCTCCTTCACTTCCTGTTTGCCAGATTATTGTGCTCTGTTCAGCTGATATCTTACCTCTTTGCATATCTGCAACTGTCCTTATATTCACTACCACTCATTAGCGACCTTTGGTTTGTTCCTGGCTATGCTTCAGCTTTATTCAAATCTGCAAACATCTGTTACTGATCTTTGGCTTGTTCCTCAGCTACTTTTTCATGTTATCCCAACCTGAAACCACTTGTTACTGACCTTTGCTTCATTGACGCTTCTACTTGATCCCTACCTGGTACATCTGCCAGCAGACCCTGGCTTGCTCACATCCTGGTGGGCTGATCCTGAGGACTGTGAACTACCTCTAACATGCAGGGAAACCCATCTCCTCCATAAGGAGCTCTGGTGAAGAATAGTTAGTACTTAGACCTCCTGCCTTTGGTGAGCCCACATCATCTACCAGGGTTAACTGCTTGTGTACTTATCCTGCCAGTAAGTGTGAACCTCTTTATTCCTATAGCTAGTGGTCTTCAAGCCTGACCCCTCACCATTACAGAATAAATTGGCCCAAACATGGAAGCCATTATACCAACTGCTATGACTCCTTTCAGGCAGTATATTGCAGGGCTGCAAGAGTTTGGTGTTACCTACCAAGAAAAAGTATAGATAAAATAAAACCACCTATAGGTATAATGCTGGAAACCTTCGCCACATCCCAGTACAAAAGAGAAAATTGCAAAAGGGGTGCCCCGGGGGGATTTTACGGGCAAAGGATGTTAACCAGAAATGGGAGTAACAAGCGTATAAAAATATACAAAATTTATTAAATACAAAACAGTAGTAAAGTAGGTACATAGGGTATAAAGAAAAAAAATATACAGCACTGCATAAGGTGTAGGTGAACAGCAGCCAACACAACTATATACTCAAGTAGTAAATATAAGTGTGAAAGTGTAGAACTATAAACTCAAGTTAACTGGTCAGAAGGGTGCATCTCCTTAGATAGTCTCAATAGATCCCAAATCAAGGCGGCAGCTCGGCATTCACAGTCACCCGCAACGACACAAAAAATAATGTTCCAATAGAAGGCCACAAACTAATGTTCATATACCATGCGAGAAATGGATGAAAAAACTCACATAGCATAATAACTAAACACTAATTTATTAATGTGGCAAAAGATAGACTCACATATTTGTAGATCATCAAAAGTACAAAGAACAGGTAGCGGTAATTGTGAAGGGTCCACCGAATGCGTTTCTGCTAAAGAGCCATCATACAGTATTACACTATGTGAGTTTTTTCATCCATTTCTCGCATGGTATATGAACATATACCATGAACATGGTTGTTCACATATTTCTAGTTGGGTATTTTGGTGTTTTTCTTTTCCAGTATTGTCTTATTAGCGCTGCACATTACATATGCACTGTATGGAATGCACTTTACATTAATATTCACAATATGATATGATTATATTGTATTTCATATATATATACACTTTAATTCAGGTTTAAGACACTGTTTTTATTCTCTCATTTTTTTACTTGGGTTTATAGCGCTACACTTTCACACTTATAGGTACATAGGATATGTAAACCTAAAAACAAATTAGTCAGACTGGATAGTTACATACAGTTACAACAGATATATGCCAAAACACACAGTTGATCTCACGGTAGGAGTTCAAATGGAGTGCGTGTGCATAGAAGTCCCAACATGTTTCAGAATACAGGTATGAGTAATACATTCCTTCTTCAGGGGCTGATTAGAAACAAGATGTTTTTTGTAATATAACTATCTTTAGCGAATTAAAGTGCACATCAGGATTCACATGAAGGAGCAGCTTCAATCCCTAGAATGCCCCATCGCATAGTAGAATGCTCTGGATATTGGCTGGGGGGCTGGATATGCATCCCCACCGCACCGATATGTACGGTTGCTGGTGCCAAAACAATTGAGTTGTATGGCGTGAGTGAGATAAGAAGTATCCCTGCCGACATAGAAAACACCAGGGCCCACGAGGATCGACCACAGATGTGGGGACGAGGTCTCAATGGTGGTTTGGTATAGGTATCTCAAGCATGGAGTGCCGTGCAGTCCTGGTTGCACAGCCAGGACCGCACGGCATTCCACGCTGTTTCTAATCAGCCCTGAAGAAGGAATTTATTACTTATATCTGTATTCCATAACATGTTGGGACTATGCACATGCACTCCATTTGACCTCCTACCATCAGATAAACTGTTTGTTTTGGCATATAGCTGTTATGTAACTATCTGACTATTTTTAGGTTTACATACCCTATGTACCTACTTTACTACTGTTTTGTATTTAATACTTTTTGTATATTTTTATACGCTTGTTACTCCCTTTTCTGGTTAACATCCTTTGCCCATAAAATCCCCTGGGGCACCCCCTTTTGCAATTTTCTCCGTTGTTACCTACCAAGAACATTTTTGGAAAGTGTGGTGAAAGGGCAACAGGAGGAAATCCATGCTCTGCAGAGATAGTGGCTAGACTTACATTCCATAGATGATGCTAACACATGTATGCCTCTACTACTCAAGCTCAATGGACATCGCTGCCATTACAGAGGTTTTCTTAACCAATATCGCATATACTGTATTTCAAAATGCAACCTGCTACATTTACTGCTGAGAAAAAGAAGGTATTGTTTATTATCAAACTCCTGACTGAGGATGCCCTAGCTTGGGCCTTCCCTTATGTAGAGCAAGACAGTGCAACTCTGAAAAATTTAAATACTTTTGTGAACGTGATATATCACGTTTTTTGGTGATCCTAATTGCTGAACTACTGCTGAAGCAAAGTTGCATAGTTTGCAGTAGGATAGACGCTGTTGACGATGTTGCTGAGTACACAGCTGAATTCTGATGCTGGATCTCAGATACCACTTGGAGCTCAGCAGCGCAAAGAAGTCAGTTCTGCCAAGGGCTCTCTGTACAGGTAATATACGAGCTCACCAGAGTAGAGACTACTAATGATCTTGAGACTTTCTACCGATTATGTATCCAAATCAGCAAAAGAAATAAATGAAGCCACACTGAACGATAAAATTGCAAATCCTTAAAGTTCTTAAAATTCTTTACTTTGGGATTGAGGTCTTCTGTCTGCACTTGAACTTCATGCATTTTTGTCACTTTTGATGGTGGACTTTTTACACGTGTTATGAATGAGCAAGTTTTATATATGCACAATTATATTTTTATTATATTTTTATATGATTTATATGTATTGTGCAAAAGCATGATTTATATATGTACAGTATACGATTTATTAGATTTTTGTGACTTTTAAGGATTTCTAATTTTATCATTCAAGGCCACTTTTTTTTTTCTTGCTTGGTATAGCACTAAATATTATATGGTAGCTGAATGGTCACACTGAAGCAGTTTTATGCTGTAAGCGCAGACTTTTATTTTCTTCTTGTATGTATCTAAATTGATCACAGATTTACAGAAAGGAGGTAAGACATCCCATTGGATGAAACACGTACAAGTGGAGCCTTTAGCGCTTATGTCACACTGCTGTACTTGGATGCTGAGAAGCAGCTTTTTATGTGAGTTTATGGGCTTAATTTCTGATATATTTATGTACCTGCATAATTTTAATAAATACTGCACTATGGTTATATTCCATTTGGTCATGTGGTGAGCTTTTTTTGTAGCAGTGCTGTGCTGGATTGTCATTTTCCAATGTTACCATCTGGAGGCCATAGAAATGTGTTATTTGTGGTCTGGGGTTGTGAATACAGAGAAGGAAAGAACAAGCTGGGATCACCATATTGAGCTGGTTGGGCTGTATCATTTACAACAAAAGTTTCGGGTGAGTTTGCAAGCCACTTGATGGTGGCTTTTGGACATACATTGGAAGATTCCCTTCATCAATTTCACAATGTTAGCGGATTAATTTCTCACCATAAAGTAAGTTTAGTAAATCATCCCCTATATTTGATGCACTAATCACAGTTATGATTGGCACTGCACATTCTTCTTTTGATTTCACCTGTCATCTTGGGCATTCCCTGGTTTTCTACCCATAATTCTTCCATTAACTGGGGAGCATGGGCTATAAATTTTACATACCCCATTGCAAGGAACAATGTCAATCCACAAGTCAAGAAATCAAAAGTTAATGTGGTAACTACCCAGTTGTATGGCAACCTGCCTCCACAGTACCAGGAGTTCCAGGATGTCTGTGATAAAAAGAATACCAATCAGGTACCTCCTCATCTCCCGTATGATTGTTCGATTAAACTGCTCCCAGAGGCAGAAATACCTTTTGATTGCATTTGTTCTTTGTCAGAACCTGAAATAAAGGTGCTCAGTGAGGGGCTTAATAATAGTTTAATGAAGGGTATTATCAGACACCTAATGTCTCTTGCATGGACAGCCCTGTTCTTTGTTGAAAAAAATAATCCCACTTTGAGTATGTGCATTAATTACAGAGATTTGAAGGAAAGCACTATTAAAAAATATTATCCACTTTCCTTAATTTTTGAAATGTTTAAAAGACTCCGCTCTGCCAAAGTCTTTACCAAACTAGACTTACGGGGGGCATATCTTGTCTGTATTTGTCAAGGAAACAAATGAAAGATTACATTTACTGTAGAAATAGATATAATTAGATATGGGCATTTTGAGTCTTTGGTCATGCCCTTTGGGCTTTGCAGTGTTCCTACAACTTTTCAACATTCCATCAATGATATCATGCGGGATTTGTTGGGCCAATTTGTTAGTGCATACTTGGATGATAAACTTAGCTTTTCTGATAATCTAGAGGATCATAGCAAGCTTCGCAGGAAGCAACAATTTTAGTAATGGTTACACTGAAACTTTAAAAATGCAAACCTCCATTAAATAATATGACTGGGGATGCCCTGACCCTGCCTGTGGAGTGGTGCATCTGTGTGATGCATACAATTTACTACAGGAACGCATTTACAAAAAAGTGTGTTTTGCTAGCAAAACTACAGCTCCCATTGATTTTGTTGTGTTTGTAAACAAATGGTCAGGGATTCCCATCATCTATTCCAGACCCTTATCCTAGATAAGGATCTGCTAAAGATGCTAATGGGGTCCCTCACACACAAAACAAAAGTCATGGGGTTTCTTCCCTAATTTATACCAGGCCTTTTAGGTATGGTAAAACATTTTGAGGGGAATCTTGTGCAAAAATTGTGAGGTCTTCCCCAAAAATCCTCACCAGACCTTTATCCAAGCAAGCAGACTGGCAGGCCAGGAAAGGGGGAAAGACCTTGCATCACACCCCTTCTGAATCATACCAGGCAATGTGCCCTCACCATGGGGGGAAACGTAAACCTTGGCAGGAGGAAGCACCATGCCCCCATGTTGATGAGGAGAAAGACCTCTTCCCCATCACAAGGGTGCACCCTTATACAACACCCACTCTGTGAATGAGCAAGTGATACATCGTAAATCTACTCATTCACAAAAAAATGCAAAGTGTAAAGAAAACACAGAGACAGTTTTTGGCGAGTCCTTTATTAAAGATAAAAAAAATGTACATCAACCATGTTATCCATCAATGTAGATCCACATCAGTTATGATGCACAATATCTTCTAAAAAAAAAATCAGCTCCCACACACATCTGAAGCTGAAAACTGCTTTTCTACTATTGACAGTCCCAGTAGATGACAGCTGATACAAACAAAGGGGTGGGGTCTCTCAGGTGACATATATGATCATATATGGACATGACCATATTTTGTCTACATAATCACAAGGATGGTCTGAACCTGAAAAATGATGTAATACATGTCACTTCCAAGTTCGTGTTTGCTGAGCTTCCTCCACTCCAAGTGACACCCACCAAGTCCATGCCAGTAACAGCCAGTGTATAAATAACCCCACTGCTGCCAAAATAAGCCTTATGTTACAGGTAGCTAAAGGGTTTAAATCAAAACTATTTCACTACATCCATACTAGTTGTGAAGCATGGTCGCATACACTAGCTCCATAAACCCAAAACGCCCACCCATCCAGCTACATAATTTATTCACAAAGAACAGTGAATGGAAATACTACAAGTTTCATCTGAAACCATGACAGTGGGACTTAGCAGTGTGCGCCAGCAACAGGACAGTGATGTCACCACAATTGTAGTCCACTAAGCACTTACTCCAGCCCCCTAACAGAAGGTCCATACTGCTGTATGGACCTGCAGTTGGGCTAAACATGAGGATGTATATCATATCCATGATGCACCGATTGCATTGCTGTAAAAGTCTGAATGCACAAATGCACATTTTTTTTATCATTGTTGATTATTTATATTTTTCCAAATAGGTGGACTATACCCTTAAGCAAAATAACATGTCCTTTAACTAGGATTAATATTGTGGCCTTTACTAGGCAATTAACATTTTCACATACATATTTTCAGTTCTCAGCTGTGTGTAAATGCCTGATTTACCAGTTTAGTATTAGTCGCACATTCACCTCCACCTTATCAGTGGACACTGAATGTATGTGATCAAGTATGAGCATCTGGCTCATCACAGTTCCTGACATTAGCACAGACAACAGAATCAGTGGACTATTGAATGCAATTACAGTAAGCAAGACAGACAATAAAGATTGATCATTCCTTCTCCTTTTATCACACACAGAAACTAGTGGGGGTAAAGCTTGCCTTGAGCTGCCTTTGTTTAAAAATGATTGAAAATATGCATTTGTGTTGGTAAAACACTTGAGCTTGTACCACTTCATTTACTGGACACATTATCAAATTAAATGAAAAGTGAACTGCCAAAAGCAACAGTTATTACACATTAATGATGAATATTTATTTAGATTTGTTCGCATATCAAAGTGAGAACAGATTTATTCTAGTAATCTACCTTTTTAATGCTACATATGAGGAATTTACAGATTTCTCCATTTATATCTTTTAAGAAATCCCTCTGCACAAAATATAACATTGTTGTTCTAAATTAATTTACTCAGAAACCATTGATTTATTAATTTGCGCATAATACATATTTTTATAATGTGAATATGTTTTACATTATGTTACAGGAAATTGTTTTACCATTCCCCTTTACCCCTGTCCATAAATTATATCTTTCCATTATCCAAGCATGTAAGCATTGTGATACATTCATAATCTGTTCTATGAGCTTTTTTTCAGACACTCGTTTTATTCCCAAAACATGCAGCCCAAGCAGATGCCACTGTTGTTCATATGGAAATGTTGACTGTGTCAAAAGTCAGTAGCTAAGCCCTCGTCTCCTGTTCTAAGCACTCCCCCTGGCTGATGACTGCTAAGCAAAAATCAGTGACCAGTGACTGTCACAGGAAGAGCAGAGGTGTTATTGATGTGCAGGTTACAATTGACAGCCTAATTTTATTGTCTCTATGTTGTGGGCAATGAAAGGTAGCAAATAGACTGGGGGAATAGTAAGATAATCTTACAAGGCTCAATCAAAGCTATTCCTATTCTCCAGCAAGGGTATTAAAGAGAACCTCTCCCTCTGTAATTGGAACTAGGTATTACACAATACCTCGGTTGCTTCAAAACTTGCTTATTTCCCATACATAATTTATGACAGGGATCCATTGGCTTCTCCCTGATAATATCCTACTATCTCTGCTCCTCCGACCCTCTTCAAGTCATGAGTAGTTCCACCCATGTGATCTACTGTAAATCAACTTGCTGTATTGTCTGCTCATTGTGTCCTTTTGCTATGTGCTTTTGTTTCTAGCGGTGGATCTTCCTGTCCTCCATTGTTTCCATTGGTTGCTCTTACTTGTGTTCCTTCCATCCTCTCTTGATCCTGCCATTCACCCTTCTCTGATCTTTGCTTGCTCCCTCTTTTGCTTTCCTGTCTGACTTTCCCTGCATTCCAGAAGAGGATAGAATGCTAAAGGGAACTATTTTTGGTAAGTAATTTGTTTTCTTGTTTCATATTTTTTATTAACATTTTTTAGTACAAATGAAAGAAAAGGGGAACTCCCAACAAGGCACATCTAGAGACAGTTATACATAGTAAATACATCATCAGTCAATGCCATTTTCATGTTTGTTACAATTGCAATTTTGGTACCTACTCCAATGAGTTGTAAAACAATACCTAAAAATTTTTTCAATATGCAATACTAAGAAAAAGGCGGTGTATAAAATTAGATCTAGTACAGGTTGATAGGGTTGATACAAGCTGATATACGGTAATTACTGTAATTTTCTTGGTAATTATTTGGGTATAAATTTAGAACAGGAAAAAGAAAAGAAATACAAAGGAGAGAAAAGGAAAAAAAGAGTATAAAAGAAGGGGGAAAAGGCGAGGGAGGGGAAGGGTGGGGGGTTGGGAAACAGGGAAGGGGTAGAGAAGAAGTAGATACGTTTCTTACCCCCATGGTCAAACCAGCACAAACGCAACACAAATATGCAACTCTGTTGGTGTGTTTTTTTATATCATAGAAGGTAGAGGTTCTGTTTATTAGCATTCTTGGAGAAAAGGATTAGTGGCTTTGTTTGAGTGCTCTGAGATAATATGAGTTTACTAATTTATAAAGTGGCTGTGGGGGTGACAACAACACATTCAAGTATGAAGTTAAACTATTGCACATTCTGCAGTGAGCCAACAAGAGAATGTCTGGGTCTCTATGATCAAACTGGAGAAGTAACACTTATATCCTGACCCTATATACAAAAACACACAGTCAAGGCGCTCCAGGGAGATCCTATGAAAACAGTCTGTGAAATGGACTGTGTGGGGTAAACGCACTAAGCAGAGTCCAGGATCCACAGGAGACATAGAAATCCAGTTAAAATCATGCTTTAATGAAAAGGGCAATTAAAAGTCTTACACGGTGCTGTAGACACAGCTTCTAGTTAAAAGGCCCAAACTAGTGATGGAAGGGATGTGCTGGAAGGGCTGTGAGGGCTGTGGGAGTCCGTGGCAGAAGACTGCAATGGAGCTACAGGTCTGTGACAAGAGACTGACGGCTGCAGCACAGGGATCAGAGGATAACATGTCTCTGGGAGTAACGTCACCCAGACTCAGAAGACAGCTGCACACCATAGGCTAGCAGGGCATGTGGGAGACAGGATAATATGTTTCTGGGCATGCCCCTTTGTCTCTGACTGCTGATATGGATCCACATTGTGATACTACAGTATAGCCCCTTACATTATTTTATATTATATCCTGGCCCTTCCCACCTCCAGCACCTTTCTGCATCTCAAACTCTCATGTCCCAGATCCAGTGTATGGAGCAAATTCGCTAGATTCCCCATTATTACAGACAGTCCCTCCCTCCTGCCGAGCTGCTGTGTTCACCTGGAGGGAGATAATCGCATGTAAAATCTGGCAGGCTGGATGTTACAAGCTGCCCATACATGGTTTGAATCTCGTCCGGTTCCTGTTGAACCAGCCAATATTCCAATTGTCTATGGCCATCCTAACATCACTGATGAGGCCACAGAACATATTTCCATAATCTTCCAGTATGACCTGAACATGTGGTCTACACTCTAGTTTGTTTTTATAGAGAGATGTAGTACAAGCTTGTACTTCAGAGTTCTCCTTAGGAATAAATGGGAACGAAGAAGGCACAGGTGGGCCAAGTCAATGAGATTTTGACAAGTTTGCAACCTTATCAGAGATATCTCACTGAATCAGGGGCAGGGGAGTATAATGCTGGTATTGAAAGGGGGCTGTAGTCATTTATCTGTGACAGGATTCACAGTGCATTACGTCCCAAACCAACTCCTGACAAACCACCTAGGGATATTATTATGTGCATGAAAGACTTCCTGGTTAAAGAGGACATCATGCTTGCAGCGATGAACTCCCCTAACATCTCCCTGGATGGTAAAAAGCTGCAGATATACCCAGATATCTCCCCTGCTACACTAGATAGAAGACGCAGGATGAAGGAAGTTACTAACATCTTACAAGCAGCAAGAATAAAATATAGATGGGGCTTTCCATTCAAACTTACTATCCCATACAACAGATCCACATACACAGTCTACAATATAATTGAAGGCAAAGAACTGCTTGTGAAACTGGGCCTGTTGGAACCGGAACCACCTAACAGATTTCCCTCAACCCCCAAACCCTCCCCAATCTGGTCCACTCCTTCCTCCAGACGAAACACAAACAACCAAAGAAGATGGCGTCAACCATTCCAAGACAACGCCTCATGACCACATACAACATTATTCTAATTCTCTGGTGTATAGGAGTTTGTTTTCCTATGAGAAGAAGACAAGGGGAAGAAACTTATTTTTTCTTTTTTCTTTTTGATGACGGATTATTCGATCCACGCAACAGGATCCAATGGACTGGCTTCATACTAGTCTTCGTCCATTTAGCATCCTAAAACGTCCTTCCCCCAAAATGAAAGTCCAGGACATTTTTTCTTTTTCCACAGGAATTTTTCCCTGTGGAGGCAAAAGAGGTCCTTGTAACAAATATCCTCATAATAGGTTTTGTTTTTTTTATTTTTGAGGGTCTCACCTTTTGTCTAAACAGACTTCCACTTGTATACCTCCTCCCTCAGTTAGAGTTACATCTTAAGGGATGTCCTTAGCCATATCATTGAGACGTGAAGTGGTAATATTCCCTTCCATCCGATACCTTACCCCTCTCCTCCCCCCTCCCCTTCTCCTCCCTTCCCCCTTCCCTCTCCCCCCTTCCCTCTCCCCCCTTCCCCCCATCCTCCCTTCCTCCCTACTCTTCTAATTTTTCAATTCTCCCCCCTGGCTACTTTATATGTTTTTTTTTGAAACTTTAAGATAACTCAGAAATACGGCCTGTGACATCCGCCACCGCTGGATTGTCCCCCATCCTGCTCGTGCTGTTGACTGCGACACCCCCGTTTTGGGGGATGTCGCACCTGACCGCGCTTGCGGGACTAGGACTTTATTGTCCTCTTGAAGTTAATTCACTTGTTAGTGACAAGATGTTTCTTCTCCCTTTGTTACTATTTTACATTCTTGTTTTATATATTATTGTCGCCCTTAAGGCAAATGATATAATTCTTTTAAAAACTGGAAGTTATCATGACACTTTTCGACCACAGTGGTTTGAATATTGGTATAATTGCTTTTTTTATGGCATGTTACTCTTATGGTGTGTTATACAATACACAGTGTTCCTTATATACTTACCGTATTACGCCTCCCACCCTTTTGGAAATATAACCACTATACTTACTAAACACACACAAAAAATATCCTTATCTATAGCTCACCTCACGTACAAGATGGATTCTATTCATAAACATATTACCATACCCACATCTAATGGTCCTTAGAATTATATTACACAACGTTCAGGGATTTAACTCCCCTCACAAATGGAAAAAAGCCTTCCAACATTATAAAAGGCTGGGAGCTGATGTTATCCTTATGCAGGAAACCCATTTTGTATCCACTAACCATCCCAATTATTTTGACAAGACCTATAACCAATTTTATTACACTACCTTTCATAACAAAACCCGTGTGGTGGCCATTTTCATACGCAACACCATTATCCTAGACATACAAAACATATATAAAGATTTGGATAGTCGGTATATCATCATCAAGGGCCTTATTAACAATAAAGTGATAACAATAGCATCAATTTACGCCCCGAACGAATCTCAATCTACCTTTTTCACAAATTTCTTTGATAAGCTTGACCAGTGCAGCTCACCTCATATAATTTTAGGTGGAGACTTTAACCTAACTGCACACCCAACCCTGGACAGAAGTAAAACTTCCCTTTCCTCTAAAGCGTTTTCTAAATCTATGAACCGATATTTAAATAACTTTCAACTTATAGACTCATGGAGATCCCACAATATAGGGATTAGGGCCTATACACATTATTCTTACCCCCACGACGTCTATGCTAGACTAGACTATATCTTTTGCACCCCCATTATGTTGGCTAGCTCTTCCAACGCCCTTATCCATCCCTGCCCTTGGTCTAACCACGACATTACCTACTTTGAAACATCGCACGTAGGACTCTCTCCTTCCCCCTACAATTGGTGACTAAATGATTCAATTCTAACTGACCCCTCAATAACACAAACTATTTCATCACACATCGAAAACTATTTCACTGAAAATGCTATTGACGATATCTCCCCCACAACTCTCTGGACAGCTCATAAAGCAGTTCTACACGGTCATTTAATCAGTAGCAGCCAAAAGAAATAGAGAAAGACTCACAAACATTAAAAATCTTACCAAAGGTTTAAACCTTCTTTACAATAAGTTACAACAAAACCCCACTCAAGAAATCACAAAACAAATTCAAGATAAACGTAAAGCACTAGATCATATATTATCAGCAAATACCGAAAAATCCCTGAGATTCTCAAAAGCTAAATTTTTATTACACAGTAACTCCCCCTCAGCTATGTTCGCCAAAAAACTTAACCATGACCATAAACCCCCTCATACATATAAACTTAGAGATCAAGCTGGAAATATGATCACCCATCCACAAGGTGTGCTTAAAATTTTCTCCTCCCTCTATAAAGACCTACTTTGTAGTCCACAACTCCCTCTTGATCAACCCTCTAAATCATGGCTAGATGATATCCAACTACCTGCTCCTAATGCTCTTCAAATAGAATCCCTTAACGCTCCTTGCACAGAAGCAGAAATAACCAAAATTATTAAATCTCTCAAAACATCTACACCCCCTGGCCCAGATGGCTTCTCATCTTCATACTATAAAAAATATGCTTCTCTCTTAACCCCATATCTATCCAAACTTTTCAATCGTATCCTTAATGGTAATTATTTCCCAGACGAAATGCTTCTAGCTAACCTTTCCCTTATCCCCAAACCACTTAAAGATCACTCTCTTCCTCAAAACTACCGACCTATATCGGTCCTTAACAACGACCTCAAAATCTTCGGTAGGTTACTCTCTGATAGACTAGCAGCAGTTATCACAAATTTAATACATATAGACCAAACTGGTTTCAACCCTGGTCGACAGATAGTCGATAATGTTAGACTAGTCACTAATATCATTCAAGATGCCAACCTAGCCTCCCACCAATTATGCCTTCTCAGTTTGGATATTCATAAGGCATTTGACAGCGTTAGCTGGTCATATCTAAACTATCTACTACCCAAATACGGAATCTCAGATAAATTCCTACAAGGTTTCAATGCACTTTATCACAATCCTCAAACCAGAATTAAAATCCCTGGACACAATTCTGACTTTTTGCCCCTCAGTAGAGGTACTATTCAGGGCTGCCCCTTATCACCATCATTGTTTGCTCTTGCAATTGAACCCTTAGCCCACAAGATTAGGAATAGTATTGATATAAAAGGATACACAAAGGTGATAGAGAATTCAAACTCAGCTCCCCTCATTTCTATTCCATCCCTCTTAAAAGAACTTAAATCTTTCCAAACCATTTCAGGCCTCAAAATTAACACCAATAAATGTTCCGCTTTGCCAATTAACTACACACAAAATATCCAATCCCTACTAACAAAAAAATTCCCATTTGTATGGTGTTCTAAGTCATTCAAATACCTCAGTGTCACAATCTCCTCAACTCACAACCTTTTGTATAGATCTAACTATATCCCATTATTCCCGCATATCACATCTTTCTTAAAGTCATGGTCTTCCTTTCATATTTCCTTCCTAGGTAGAATATGCGCTATCAAAATGACAATTTTTCCTAAACTTCTTTACTATTTCCGTGCCCTACCTATCAATGTTCCCAAATCAAAACTGACTTCCCTTCAAAGAGAAATCAACAAATTTATATGGGCAGATAAAAAACCGAGATGCAGCTATGCCCTTATGCATAGACCACAAGCTACAGGTGGCCTAGGCCTTCCAAACTTGTGGCTTTACTTCCTAGCCACAAGACTTACGCAACTTACCCAATGGTTCACTCCTTCAATAAACACCCCATGGAAATTGTTTGAATCCATCTCAATTCTCCCACTCCATCTACAGGGAATCCTATGGTCCAATACTACCTCCTATAGCAAACTTATGAAACAAAATATTATAATAGCTCAATTTTATCAGCTATGGATTAAATATAAAGATATATACAAACTCTCCTCAGACACACCACCTTTGGCCTCCTTTTTAGGAGATCCTAGATTTATATATGCCTATAATAACAGACAATCTTTCTCCACTTGGATCGACAAAAATTTAATTACACTGAGATCTCTTCAACAAAAATGAGAATTTACCCCATTTTCAGCTCTACAAGTCACACACAATCTACCTATATATGAGCTCCAACGTTACCAGCAAATCAAATCCTTCTACGCTAAATATTTTGCACTCAATACTCATCCTTCATACACAACCTTTGAACATATATGTATTTTATCCTCTAGAGACAGAGGCCTTATATCCTGGTTGCATTGTTATGTTAATAATGTTGGAGTTCCAGATAAATCTACACAAATGTTTCAATGGGAAGTGGATATGGATATCTCAATAAGTGTTGAGGAATGGTGTTCCATGTCAGAAAATCTTTGTAAATGCAACAGAGCTATCACCTTTAGAGAGACTCCAATTAAGATTTTTTCTAGATGGTACCTTACCCCTTCAAAACTCCACACTTACTACCCATAAATCTCTCCAAGTTGTTTTAGGGGATGTCCAGATTCTGGTACCCTATTACACATATTTTGGAGCTGCAACTATATTAATCATATATGGCACAAAGCAATTGAATTAATCGAACAATCCTCTAAACAAAAAATTACCCTCTCTCCTCAGATATGCCTGCTATATGCTAATATACCGGGCATACCTTCCCCCTGTATGAGACTATTCCACTCCTTATGCCAGGGGTGTCCAAACTACGGCCCTCCAGCTGTTGCAGAACTACACTTCCCATGAAACATTGTAAAACTCTGAAATTCACAGACATTACTAGGCATGATGGGAATTGTAGTTCCTGAACAACTGGAGGGCCATAGTTTGGACACCCCTGCCCTATGCAGTTAAATACACTGGATGACAGCCTATAATTGGAAATCTACTAATCTATCATGGCAACAAGTAATAAATAGAATGGAACTCCTCAGACTTTCTGAGTGGATTTATCACACCCTTAATGACACTATCCATGTTCACAAAAAGAAATGGACCTATTGGAACCCAACCTAATCATCATTATTATATATTACCATTTTTACCTATTACCTTATGATGATACTGTGATATGCTTTATATTACTCTTGTATAAGCCTATTTTCATTGTACATGACCGCTTCTATTACACAATGTTAAAAAAACCTTTTTCTTTATATACAATTTATTGTACCGATGTTATATATTAATGATAACTATACCTAATGTCTGTTCACCTAAACTTCCAAATAAAACTTTTGTAAACAAAAAAAAGAAAGGGGGCTGTAATATAAGTGTAGTCATAAACCTTTTAATATTTAAAAACCTTATTATGTATATACATAATGTATACAAAAAATCCCAATTCATTTATTACAGACATACACTGAAAAATAGTAATTGAAACATTTGGCCAAATTCAATATAAAATAATAAGACTGCTGCCATTTGGTACGACTCATACACTCTTATAGGGCGTACACACGGTCGGACTTTGTTCGGACATTCCGACAACAAAATCCTAGGATTTTTTCCGACGGATGTTGGCTCAAACTTGTTTTGTCTACACACGGTCGCACAAAGTTGTCAGAAAATCCGATCGTTCTAAACGCGGTGACGTAAAACACGTACGTCGGGACTATAAACGGGGCAGTGGCTAATAGCTTTCATCTCTTTATTTATTCTGAGCATGCGTGGCATTTTGTCCGTCAGATTTGTGTACACACGATCGGAATTTCCGACAACGGATTTTGTTGTTGGAAAATTTTATCTCCTGCTCTCCAACTTTGTGTGTCGGAAAATCCGATGTAAAATGTCTGATGGAGCCCACACACGGTCGGACTTTCCGACAACACGCTCTGATCGGACATTTTCCATCGGAAAATCTGACCGTGCGTACAGGGCATTATTGTTTGGCATTTTTAGGCACAAAGCCTAAATATATTTCCTGGAATATCCAGGAACAATTATGAGCTCATTCTAATGCCCCGTACACACGGTCGACGGAAAATGTGTGATAGGACCTTGTTGTCGGAAATTCCGACCGTGTGTAGCCTCCATCACACATTTTCCATCGGATTTTCCGACACACAAAGTTTGAGAGCAGGCTATAAAATTTTCCAACAACAAAGTGCGTTGTCGGAATTTCCGATCGTGTGTACACAAATCCAACGCAAAAAAGTGCCACGCATGCTCAGAATAAATAAAGACATGAAAGCTATTGGCTACTGCCCCATTTATAGTCCCGACGTACGTGTTTTACGTCACCACATTCAGAATGATCGGATTTTCTGACAACTTTGTGTGACCGTGTAAGAGGTAAGAGTGTGGTGCTGCTCTAATCCTCTCAATGTATGTGAAAATCTAAATAAAATACCTGTGTATATGTGACACAATATTAATAAATGACTCTGAAATGAAAATATAAATATAGTGTTTATGTGACACAATATTAATAAATGACTGTGAAATAAAAATATAGCATTGCGTGATACTTCAACCTATAATAAAAACTGATGTGAAGAAATCAAAATACAAGTAACAATATCTGGCTGAAGGTTATAGCCAGGCACACACCAACCAAGTGTATATAAAAGTGACTGGTGCTCATAAAAGCATAATATAAGTGACAGTTACACCCTTAGGAAGAGTGGTCCAAAAATATATAGCATGACAGTCTAAAAATATATATGTACCTGATGCGGCTAGGCACACAGCAAACGGGTGTATATTAAATGTGACTGGTGCTCATACACACATAATAAAAGTGATGGTTTAAATGAAACGGTGTACTATCGAAGCAAATATAGTCCACAACTGAACGTGCATAAAACAGTGATCCACTAAAAAATAAGAGTCAACATAAAGTCCAAGAAATGTGTATACAGGTGATCCACTTGATGCTGATAAACGTGACTGAATACAATAGTGATTGCTATTCTTTCTTCATGCAACACAGTACACAATGGTGGGCAATGGCCCCTTACCTGAAGGTAATGGGGTACTCACGTTAGCCAATTTTAGGCATGGCAGCCTTTAGTTAATGGAACCACAGAATCAACCAGTAGTACAATCTAATCCTGGCTTGTCTCCTCTGGGGACATACATCTCCTATTGGATTGGCTCTGCAGACTCCTCCCCTCCCCCGATACCTGCAGCTTTTCTGCCAATCCCCTGGACAGGTTTGTTGGTGACGGAGGATCCTCTAGGCTTGTACAGCCCTCTGAGCATGGCTCTCTTGGATCTCTGGTCCCGTGTTTTGTGGCTGAGCCACAAGAGGAGTAACTGCTATGGTTCCCTCAGACTCTGGCTGAGTCTCCTGTCTGTCTCTGGATATCTGTCCTGACTCCCCTGCTATGCTGTGTACTTCTGTGGGTTTGACAGACTGACTGGTTTTTGTCTCTGACTCTGACTGTGTCTGCTGTCTGCCTTTGGAAATGCTGTCTGAAGCTCACCTGCAGAGATTTCTGAGGATTTTGTTGTCGGAATGTCCGATCAATGTCCGACCGTGTGTACGGGGCATAACTGTGTAATTCTATTGCATTGCTTTAAAATCCATGCATAATTTCCTTTAGTAGATATGGCTCCACCACCTGGACAAAACTGAGAATGCAAAACTAACAAGCAAGGTACAGGTAAATCCTCCAATTGTGGAGAAGTACCGTATTTATCGGCGTATAACACGCACCGGCGTATAACACGCACCCCAATTTAGGAGGGAATTTTAAGGAAAAAAAACTTTTAGGAGGGAAGTTGAAGGGAAAAAAACTTACATTTAAATGCCCTTCATTGCAGCCTTGTCAGTGCAGCCTTGTCAGTGCAGCCATGTCAGTGCAGCCATGTCAGTGCAGCCATGTCAGTGCAGCCTTGTCAGTGCAGCCTTCCCCAGTGCAGCCTTGTCAGTGCAGCCTTCCCCAGTGCAGCCTTGTCAGTGCAGCCATGTCAGTGCAGCCTTGTCAGTGCAGCCATGTCAGTGCAGCCTTCCCCAGTGCAGCCTTGTCAGTGCAGCCTTCCCCAGTGCAGCCTTGTCAGTGCAGCCTTCCCCAGTGCAGCCTTCCCCAGTGCAGCCTTGCCCCAGTGCAGCCTTGTCAGTGCAGCCATGTCAGTGCAGCCATGTCAGTGCAGCCATGTCAGTGCAGCCTTGTCAGTGCAGCCTTCCCCAGTGCAGCCTTCCCCAGTGCAGCCTTGCCCCAGTGCAGCCTTGCCCCAGTGCAGTCTTGCCCCAGTGCAGCCTTGCCCCTGGGATCCCCTGTCCCTGCTGTCACATCTTCAAAATCGCGGACCGCGATTTGAAAATGGCGCCGCCGGCGCCGAAGTACACAGAGCCGGTCCTCGGCTCTTTCCGGCGGCTCTCGTTTACTTTCGGTTTCACTCGTAGCCCCGAGCGGAGCTATCCGAGTAGGTTCGGATAGCTCCGCTCGGGACTACGAGTGGAGCCGAAAGTAAACGAGAGCCGCCGGAAAGAGCCGAGGACCGGCTCTGTGTACTTCGGCGCCGGCGGCGCCATTTTCAAATCGCGGTCCGCGATTTTAAAGATGTGACAGCTCGGGATCGGCAGGGATCGGCGTATAACACGCACCTGCGACTTTCCCCTGATTTTAAGGGGAAAAAAGTGCGTGTTATACGCCGATAAATACGGTACTATGTTCTCTCTCCAAATGTATTCATATGTTCTCTGTGATGAAAAAATCCCATAAATTTAGCACTCCTGTCCATGTAATTGAGGCACTCTATTAATAAAATGGATATGCACACTGTATATAAAAATTGCAAACACCTGCTCAAGGTATGTTGGTTACACAGCTTACATCAAGGTGTCAAAACATAGTGAAATGGATTTACCACCACAGAAGCAATCACTAACAATACACCCCAATAGGTAACAGTGATGGTGTGACCGTCCAAGGATCCCGGCTACACAATAGATCCCAGATGCATAGATGTATTTCAGCCACTTGTCTCACATACAGTGCCTTGAAAAAGTATTCATACCCCTTGAAATTTTCCACATTTTGTTATGTTACAACCAAAAACATAAATGTATTTTATTGGGATTTTTTGTGATAGATCAACACAACATGGCACATGAAACGAAATGTCCCACACTCCGCTTGAGTGCTTTCGCCATAACCCTCTTCCTCCCAGTCTGAATATAGATATCAGATACTCCACAGGAATGTCATCTACTGGGAATGGAGGATGTCATTCCCAGTAGATGACATTTCTGTGGAAACCCTTGCAATGCATTGCAACTTGATGAGTGATATCGCCGCCAGATATATGTTTCATGCTTGATGTTTCCAGCCTTGTTGTGAGTGTAACTTTTATCAGCTTTTAATAAATTTGTGTGTAGTTTTATACTATGAGTTTTTTTCTTTCCTATCTATATGATTTTCCAACATTGGAGTCCCATTTCAAAGATACAGCAGATGTAGTGTTTCATTCATACACCCGAGACACCCAAGCTGGTAATTACCGTGATACAAACAAGCTGCATGCTCATGGGAGTAATCCTACTCTTTGGTTCTTGCAACACCTGAGTTCTGAAGGATTTGGATCTTGGCTAATCAGGAGAATCATTTACATGTTAGTGGTCATATCCTCAAAGCAAGTTTGATCTATGTAATAGGGATCCATCCTATCCGGTAGGAGACCAATCTTTCTATATGGGACAGTGTGATATATATTAGACTTCTTTCAACATTTTATCATTGATCTCTGCATATGAGAGCAGGATATGGGACTTTTTGCCTAGATTTTGTTTTATTTTAATTTTCTGCAATCATATGAGCACTAACAATTTATTTTTTGTGTATGTTGAATGACAGTCCACAGGCACGTATTCAGACATTGTTTCACTTTTGTAGTAATCTTTGTGGTTGATATTATAATTTGTTGCTATTATATGAGCACCAATTTTTTGTGTATGTTGAATGACAGTCCACAGGCACTCATTCAGACATTGTTTCACATTTGTAGCAATCTTTGTGGTTGATACATTTATTTATTTAAAGTTTATTTCACCTAGCACCGTATCTCATGTATGCACTAGTCACTTTATTTATTACACTTCATTAAATTAAGTCACAATATATAACAGCTCACCATTTTTATATAGATTACCCTGTATTTGGTTCCATCCTTCTTCTCATCAACTCTGACCAGCTTTCCTGCCCCTACTGAAGAAAAGCATCCCCACAACATGATGCTGCCACCACCAGGTTTCACAGTTTTTATGGTATGTTCAGGTTGATGTGCAGTGTTGGTTTTCTATCACACATAACATTTTTCTTTTATTGTCAAAACGTTCAATTTTGGTCTCATCTGACCAGAGCACCTTCTTCTATATGTTTGCTGTGTCCCCCACATGGCTTCTCGCAAACTGCAGAAAAGGAACTTCTTATGGCTTTCTTTCAACAATGACTTTTTTTCTGGCCACTCTTTAATAAAGGCCAGATTTGTGGAGTGCACGACTAATAGTTGTCCTGTAGACAGATTCTCCCACCTGAGCTGTGGATCTCTGCAGCTTTTCCAGAGTTACCATGGGCCTCTTGGCTGCTTTTCTAAATGAATGCTCTCCTTGCCCAGCCTGTCAGTTTAGGTGGATGGCCATGTCTTGGTAGGTTTGCAGTTGTGCCATACTCTTTCTATTTTCGGATGATGGATTGAACAGTGCTTCGTGAGATGTTCAAAGTTTGGGATATTTTTTATAACCTAACCCTGCTTTAAACTTCTCCACAACTTTATCCTGACCTGTCTGCTGTGTTCCTTGGCCTTCGTGTTGCTGTTTGTTCACTAAGGTTCTCTAACAAACCTCTGATGGCTTCACAGAACATCTGTATTGATACTGAGATTAAATTAGACACAAGTGGACTCTTTTTACTATTTAAGTGACTTCTGAAGG
Organism: Lithobates clamitans; assembly: GCA_037952925.1. Lineage (NCBI taxonomy): Eukaryota > Metazoa > Chordata > Amphibia > Anura > Ranidae > Lithobates > Lithobates clamitans. Next base: position 4,863,107 of record JBBGZY010000394.1, on the reverse strand, counting down.
CAATAGGTTCCGCTAGATTTTAGTTAGGGGTATCAGAGTAAAGGGGGCTGACTATAAATGCACGCCACACTTTTCAGATATTTATTTGTAAAAAAGATTAAATATCATTTTCCTTCCACTTCACAATTATGTGTTGTGATGTACTCACCCGGGACAGAGGCTTTTGGATGGGACTGAATGCTGGCCTCTTGCCTACTGATTATGGGCCCTGGATCTTGGGGTAACGGTGCTCTTTGAGAGCTGTATGCCTGCGGACCCTTGAGGTGGTGTTACTTTAGATTCAGCTCCATGTCCCCCCAAGACACACAGACTCTAGGAACCCTGTATATGCCATATTAGAAATAGTGACTGATTTATACTGTTGGGACACATACAGTGGGGATCGAAAGTTTGGGCACCCCAGGTAAAAATGTGTATTAATGTGCATAACGAAGCCAAGGAAAGATGGAAAAATCTCCAAATGGCATCACATTACAGATTAGACATTCTTATAATATGTAAAAAAAAAATTAGATTTTATTTCCATCATTTACACTTTCAAAATTACAGAAAACAAAAAAATGGCGTCTGCAAAAGTTTGGGCACCCTGCAGAGTTAATATCTTGTACTGCCCCCTTTGGCAAGTATCACAGCTTGTAAACGCTTTTTGTAGCCAGCCAAGAGTCTTTCAATTCTTGTTTGAGGTATCTTTGCCCATTCTTCCTTACAAAAGTCTTCCAGTTCTTTGAGATTTCTGGGCTGTCTGTCACGCATTGCTCTTTTAAGGTCTATCCATAGATTTTCAATAATGTTGAGGTCAGGAGATTGTGAAAGCCATGGCAAAACCTTCAGTTTGTGCCTCTTGATGTAATCCCCCGTGGATTTTGAGGTGTGTTTAGGATCATTATCCATTTGTAGAAGCCATCCTCTCTTTAACTTCAGCTTTTTCACAGATGGCATCAAGTTACCATCCATAATTTGCTGAAATTTTATTGAATCCATTTTTCCTTCTACTCATGAAATGTTCCCTGTGCCACTGGCTGCAATACAACCCCAAAGCATGATTGATCCACCCCCATGCTTAACAGTTGCCCTTTCTTATCCAATTGTACCTTTGCTCATTCCGGGCCAAAAAGTTCTATTTTAACCTCATCGGTCCACAGAACTTGTTTCCAAAATGCCTTGGCATTTTGCCTCAAAATGCCTCAGGCTTGTCTATATGTTCATTTGCAAAGTTCAAACGCTGATTTTTATGGTGAGGATGTAGAAGAGGTTTTCTTCTGATGACTCTTCCATGAAGACCATATTTGTACAAGTATCTCTTTTTTATAGTGGAATAGTGTACCACAACTCCAGTGTCTGCCAGATCTTTCTGGAGGGATCGTGCAGTCAAACGTGGGTTTTGAATTGCTTTTCTCACAATCCTGCGAGCTGTTCTGTCTGATATTTTTCTTGGTCTTCCAGATCTTGCTTTAACTTCCACTGTTCCTGATGACTGCCATTTCTTAATTACATTCCGAACAGAGGATATTGACATCTGAAAATGCTTTGCTATCTTCTTATAGCCTTCTCCAGCTTTGTGAGCGTCAACTATTTTCAGTTTCAGTTTTCTAGACAACTGCTTAGAAGAACCCATGATGCTGATTGTTGGGGCAAGGTCAGATGAGTCTGGCCATTTAAAACCTTTGAGATTGACATCACCTGGTCTTCCCAGACGATGATTGAGAACAATCCATGACACTGGCAGGTCTCAGCTTTGCAAAGGGGGCAGTGCATGCTATAAATTCTGCAGGGTGCCCAAACTTTTGCAGATGCCATTTTTTTTGTTTTTTGTAATTTTGAAAGTGTAAATGATGGAAATAAAATCTAACTTTTTTTTTACATATTCTAAGAATGTCCAATCTGTACTTTAATGCCATTTGGAGATTTTTCCATCTTTCCCTGGCTACGTTATGCACATTAATACACATTTTTACCTGGGGTGCCCAAACTTTCGATCCCCACTGTACTGTTAAAAGATGCTGATGTCATCAACTCCAGCCACCTGTATGTCTGTTGTCTGCTATAATGTAAATAAGTCTAGTATGGCTTCTAAGAGTCTTTCACCCATTGTTGTTTGTGCTAATTAAACCTGCTATTGTGTGAAGGAGTTCTGTGTTGATATTTATGATAATGATAATGTGTATTGTATAGTCAGTGAGCTAGAAGACAGCAAGTCTATCCTGAAAGGTCATATCTCTGAGTCACCAAGTCTGGGTAAATGATTAGTAAACTAGCTCATGTTAATTAGGTTTCTGGTTACTGTTTGTATTGTCAGCCTGCTGTATATATTTGGGTGTCATCGCAAATAAAACAGTCCACGTTCAGCAACCAAACGAGTATTGTCTTGTTTTCTGGTCGTTAGCGGTTGGATATCTGATATCTATATTCAGACTGGGAGGAAGCGGTATATGACGAAAGCACTCAAGTGGATGCTTCCTGCAGTTTGGGACATCCAAACCTCCACCTGGATCCAAGGTCCGGATAGCAGGAGAGGAGAGGTACAGATACCAGCCGGCCCGGAAGAAGAATTCGGAAGGAAGTTGAGAGAGATGCAGATACAGAACAGAGGACCAGCATCAGAGCAGGTCCTGCTGGGATGGTATGATTCTATCTGCTGCGAACTCTGGAAAGAAACGCTAGCCCGTAAGCAGCACCACCAGGGAAAAGTTCTCCCCTCCATCCAGGAAAGGTACTGGTCGCAGCATGGATTGCGGGTGCTGTTTTTGGGAGAAAAAACACACAAGGAAACAGACAGCTGAATTAAGCAGGTTGGTCTGGGCAGAGTTGCATTTGGATGAGAGCTACAGAGCCCTCCGGTGTATCCCAAGCATGCCCTTGGATAGCGGATGACAGTCCAACAGAAGGCTTTGGCTTTGGTGGCCTGGGACTGTTGTATGTGAAGCTGACAGGGGGCCCTAACTTTGGCAGTGATTTGGAGTGGCAGTTGGACGAAATCATGGATTTCAGAGAAGAGCTACCGAACGTCTCAGAAGTGTACTGGGCACTGGAAGATTTAGAGTTTCTGGCCATTCAGGAATGGGAGCTGGAGATTGCCTACAGACAGCTGCTAGACTCTGCTCAGCACCAGGGCTGGGCTCTCTTTGATAATGTTAATTAGGTTTCTGGTTACAGTTTGTATTGTGAGCCTGCTGTATATATTTGTGTGTCATCTCAAATAAAACAGTCCATGTTCAGCAACCAAACGAGTATTGTCTTGTTTTCTAGTTGTTAGCAGTTGGAATATCTGATATCTATATTCAGACTGGGAGGAAGCGGTATATGATGAAAGCACTCAAGCGGAGATTGGGACGTTTTGTTACATGTGCCACTTTGTGTTGGTCTATCACATAAAATCCCAATAAAATACATTTACATTTTTGGTTGTAACATGACAAAATGTGGAAAATTTCAAGGGGTATAAATACTTTCTCAAGGCACTGTAGATAGTCACATGGTGTGGAAACATAGTATGATGGATTCTCCACCACCAAGGGAGTGTTCACAGGCTGTGCACATGTATAAGATAGACAGAAATGGTGGTGTGACCCTCCAGAGATCTCAGGTGCGCAATTATGTTTCAGCTGTGTATTCCACATATAGAGTACAGTATAATCACATGCTAGTCCATGGCTGAATAGTCCCAAGTGTAGTTTGTCCAAACAACAGGATCTAGGAAGTATGCCATATTATAAAAAAGTTAGCAACCAGTATAATTATCAGTCCATAAGGTTTAGCCCTCAGTTATAGAATTTAACCCAGGTAGCAATATAAAAGTGGTCACGGGTGCCTAAGCGTAGTTATACTTTAAGAGCAGAAATCCATAACAACCAATCAGAAATAATCTTTTACCAGGCTAACTTCAGCTAAATGGATTCAAATTTGTTGCTAAAATCAAACAAAAAAATCACTAATTGCAGTGATGCACAGAGCATTGATCTCACCACCATAGTACCTGAGAGACATGAGAAACCGCTGGGTGATTTATCTTGTCAAAACCAACATTATTCGGTTTTGGGTGGATTGACCTTTTAAAAAAATGTAGTATATAAAAATATTTCAGACAGTATGAAATATTATTTGCCTTTATTAAGCTATAATTCTGCATGGTGCTAATCTGGGGTCTTAGTTGGTTTTATTGCATCTTGTATAGTTAAATCCTGTAATATAAATTGCTAAGCCAATACAAATAAATCTACCTAAACACAGATTACAAAGCCTCAAATGACATGCCTAGGTAATCTCATGGCTGAATGATGGCTCTGTAGGGATTTAGCCAATGTGACATTTTTGGGTTCCTCTAAATTACACTGGATTATTTTTCTAATTGACTACTGCTCATAAAATACATATACATATGGACAGATAAACTTCTCAAGGAAATTATCAAATATATAATGTTTATATCTCATGTTATGTAAATAACTTCAATAAATAACCATGTATTTACATATATTATATGCGTCTTATATCTACCTTAAAATCAAATCAAACAAATAAACATCATTCTTACTATTTTACTTTGCCTGCAACCTTTAAAGAGACTTTAGGACTAGGGATGAGCTAATCTGTCCAAATTCAGTTTGCAAACAGTTTTGTGAGTCTTGCTTGAAGTTCGCAAATCTTGCTTCGAACCCCATTGGCGTTTATAGGGGGTGAATCTTGTTATTCAATTTGGGCCATTTTTAGGGCTAAAAAGCAAGCTATTGTCAAACAAAAGGAACAGGAACCTGGACATTACCATAGTGGGCATGTACCAATACCAGAATGTTTAAAAAAAATAAAAGTATCTCTCCCTACTCAGACCTGTCAGCTCTCCTTAAAGCGAAACTTTACCCATAACAATTTAATTTTAAAAAATGCTCTTTTGCAAAGAACATACATTCCACATTAATATTTATGCTACCAAAATTAGTGTGTGCTGCAAAGTTTGCCAAAGCCCAGTGCCCCTAAACAGCAGTAACTTTTTAGGCTGTCAGCAGATCAGCCTCTAATGGCTCTGATTTTCAGCACAATGCCAAAAATGGAGAGCAACTTAGCATGTGCAGAGCAGGGTGAGATAGTGTATTACTGGATTTTGAACAGCAAAGGCACTTATTTTTAATGTTTTACATAACTATACCTGCAAAAGGGGCCAGTTTCACAGTCTGCAAAAATGGTGTGTCTGTTTTAACACCTGTATACACTTTTTGATGTGAAAAGTGTTTACATTACCACTATTGGATTATTAATTCAGCAATAACCTTGTTTTTAATAATAATACTGAAATAATACATATATAGGAGGCGCATGCGTGGAGCCTGATAGAGCAGACATGCCAGCTTAGAGCTCCACTCCTGAAGGGATGTTTCTGCCGTATTATACCATGTCCCGGCTCAGCTTCACCCAGTAAGCATTGTTACTCGGTCTGCTAATAACCCCCGTCACTTAATGTAATGGTTCTTGGGAGTTCTCATCTAAAAATGAAGTGAAAAAACAACAAAGAAGCACTGCCTCGGGCTTCAGTCAGAATGGCACTAGCTTCATCCCCTCCCCCTGGTAGCTCACACTGAGCGCTCTAAGGTATCTGTGGCAACACAGGGGCAATATGACTCAGATTCATCTATAGAAACTTCACAAATGACATCCTTTACAGACCCTGTTCATTCTTCTGTTCTGATGCAATTTGAAAATAATGCATCACAAAGCCCTTAAACAGACATCATATCATATTACAGTCTGACTAGGGAAATCAGAGAACTGGGCCAACGCACTGCAAATCTTGAACTGCGGGTTGATGAACTTGAAAATAACACCCAGGCTTATGCAGTTGAATTTGAAAACCTAAAAGAGGAAAACTTAGTCCTTCAATCTTGTTTAGAAGATTGCGAAAATAGGGCTAGGCATTCCAATATCTGTATACGTGGAATACCTGAATCTGTTACTGATTTGCAAGCCACTATGCTATCCCTATTTCAACAAGAACTACATCCTTCCAAACCAGTCGAACGCATGGAGATGGACAGGGTTCATAGAGCCCTAACACCTTGCAAAGCTGATGGACCACCGCGCAATATTATCGCCAAATTTCACTATTTCCATACCAAGGAATAACTTCTAGCTGCAGCTAGAGCAAAAGATTCACTGATTTTCCAGGGACATACCTATCAACTTTTTGCTGATCTCTCTCGGCTCACCATCTCTAAGTGTCAGGCTTTGAAGCCACTTTTTCAAGTTTTACAGAGACATCAAATCACCTATCAATGGGGCTTTCCATTTTCAATTTGCTTTACTTACCAAGGATCTAAGTATGTCTGCCGTTCTGTTGAAAAACTCCAATCTTCTTTACAAAACATCCAGCTTCTAGAATACCCTCTCAACCAAAGCAACACACAAAGTCGAATGGTTCCCCTTTCCCTGCAAAAATCAGCTGATGCTGACGGAAATAAAAGTCACCAGGGGCAATCAAAACATGGTTGTTTTTCTTCTCCTACGCCAACACCTAAGAACTCTATGGACTGACTTTTTTTTTTTGTTTGACTCGATGTCAGGAATATATATATTTTTAACTTCCAACTAACTAGACGTTTGGTAAACTTTTTTTTTGTCTTACTAGTTTAGAACTCGCTCGATGCAAACTTTTTTCTGTTGTTTAACCCCTTACTTTTCTGCTGGTCTCTTATTTTACTGACAGCAGTGAGTTGTTCCCTATATGTTTTTACATAGCCACAAGCTATTATTCATTTTTTTGAATGTTTTTTGTTACTTGCATACACCTTACCTCATCCCTTCCATCGCTCTTCATTAGCTTTCTTATGACACATTGATGGGTATGGAACTTTTTGGGACAATGGTATCATTTTTATTTATGTATTACTTTTTATTGTTGGCAGTGTTCTCTTTGGTGGTGAAAAGTGGGTGGAAATACCGCACCGACTGTGATAGTGAGCAGCCAACACAACAATTAGACAGATTGTAAAGTGACAAATGAAACAAAAAGTGTGGCGCTAGGTGTTGTCTGTTATTGTACAAAAACCTAACCAGAATGGAAATCTGGAGGTAAGCTGCGCAATAAAAGTTTTAATGAAACACTTGAATAAACGGGTATAAAATAGCTGTGAAAAAACAGGAAACTAGGGGATACAAAGATGGCTGTGTACACATATGGCATAAACCATTAAATGTGTTACGAACACACATATATTAATGTAAAAAAGTAAATGGGTGTATTCAACACATATCCGGTAATATGTGTCCCTAGATACAAAGATGAATTAAATAGGTTGCTAGTTTTTTTAAAACTTCTAAATGTGAGTACAGTATGAGCATGAATAGAAATGTGTGCACAAAATTAAAATATCATATGTAAAGAAATCATAGGTATAGCAATCACTGTAAAGCTGAACTATGAATATAGTACTGTGCACAAGCCGGAATACATAAAAGGTAGTGAGATATCTCACATTAAAATGGCTATGGACATAGTTCCAACTGCAAAGCATAGATATCAAACCAAAACAAAATAAACAAGACTTTGGAGTCTAGCATCACAAATTTGAACCACATGTATCTCCTGTGAAGGTATACAAACGATGTGTAATAGCTAGTATAAAACAAATTGAGTACTACTAAAAAAGTGAGATATATGCATACATGTGTAGGTTAATGACGGTATTATATAGCTGTGAATAGGTGTTGCCTCTAACAGAAATCCGGCATGATCTATACCCAGTGTCAGTATAAAAACTATTGTGACTCTGAAAAATCAACAATAAGTATCACCCTTAAAACGGAAGGAATTGAGCCCGCATGAACGTGTATCAAACGTTCGTATAAATGGCTTCAATGCCTTCTACATCCATATAAAGTTTATCCGATCAGTGTATTCAGTGTTGGGAATAGGCACTCAAGTAATACTGGTCAAAACTTCAAAATGGTAGAGAAGAGGTTGGGGTACCCTTTCCGGAACAGGTGAACTCACAAGCCAGGGGCGGTGAGTCAAACGAGCTTATACCAGGATTCAGTAGCTGGAGATGTTAGCCCAAAAGGTGTAGATGTGGAACTGTATCCAAGGGAAGATCTGTAGACAACCTTGGCTATTACTCACCAACCATCAGGAGTAGATGTTACTGGCTTGAAACCTCCAGAGTGGCAGGATTGCCAGTCCTAATCTCCAATCCTCTTATAAATGGTGGAAATTCCCAAAAGAAAAAAAGAAGAAAAAGTGCCTCCACATAGTGTAAATCCACATGAGAATTTATTTTAAAAGGTAATTTCTGACTCCCAAACAAACAGGGGCAGAATAAAAATCAGTCAAGTTAAAAAGCGCTATATAAATTCGTGGCTCAGCAAGCATATCAAACCCGACGCGTTTTGTCTGCAAAGACTTCAACTCAGGTATATGCCTGCTTGCCACCGATATACCTATTTATATAAAAAAATGATGAAAACATTAAACACCTGTTATCGCCATGTGGAATCTGACTTCTGGGTTTGCGGGGAATAGAGTTGATGCCTCCTCATGTGATATGGATAAACGAATAAGGGACGGTTTGGTAATCAACAAAGCCAGACCTCAGTATCATCTTCCAATAGGGTCAAGTTATTATCTGTCCGATGGACGTAAAGCAGTCACGTGCAGTGAGTGCGAACAGCCATTGGTTATCGGGTAGACCTATCATGTAGGTCCCGAAGAGGGTCATGTGTCAATATCGTAAACGTTGGAACAAAGACCAATCACAGCGGCGCGCAGCTGGCCATAGGGAAACTGAAAGTAACTAAGTAAAGAGCCTTGAAGCACAACTGCGGTGCAAGTCTCAAAAGGATGCCTGAAAACAACAGAAATAGATGGCAATCATGCCAGAGACGCAAAAAAGGGCTTCAGATTACAAAAACACCACACATTGCAGATCTCGGGGATGCATCTTTGGCCAACATCTTTGGCACGTTGGGAGGAGGATGTCGTCTATACCCTAGACCGCCGGAATTGGTCCTCTGGGCTAGGTACACAGACGACATCCTCCTCCTATGGAGAGGCAGTGTTGACTCTCTGCACTCCTTTACAGATACCTTGAATGATAACAGTGTTGGTATTGAGTTGACGTATGAGGTCAGCTCTTCCACCATTAATTTTTTGGATTTAGAGATAACAGCAGCCAATAACCAATTAGAGACCAAACCTTTTTTACATTCCGGTCGCCAGCTGTCACCATGCAACTTGGCTGAAGTCAGTACCCCGGAGCCAACTCACATGAATTAGACGTAATTGTACGAATCTTCCAGACTATTTCCATCAAGCTAATATTCTTAGATCTAGATTCATTGATAAAGGATATAACTCCTCAGATATAGATGAAGAGATCAACAAAATCTCTCTGGTGGATAGAAATCTTTTATTATCTGAACAACCAAAACGTGTACAGAATACTAAACATAGATGGTCGTTTCTCACTTTTCAGTACAACACAAACAAATCAAGGATATTAACACCAGACATTGGAAAATCTTGAAGAGTGGACAGGTACTAGGTCCTTTACTTCCAGAACAAGGTGGAGTCATTTATAGGGGCGCACTGCCAATAAGTGGACAGATTGCCCCTAATATAACTGATCCTCTGATTACTCTGTCCTTTTTCCATAACATGAAAGGATTCTTTCCCTGCCGGAAATGTAATGTATGTTTGCATAGCACTTGTGGACGTAGGAGAACTGAAACTTTTGTGTCTTCTACACAGAAAGAATACCAGATTAAACATTTTTTGACGTGTCAATCTCGGTATGTTGTCTATCTGATTACGTGCCCTTGCAGAAGACAATATGTGGGTCATACCATAAGAACGTTTTCCATGAGAGGGAATGGGCACATAACCAGTATTAAAAAGGGACGCATTAACTATAGTGTCCCTAGACATTATCTCCAGTGCCACAATCAGAATCCTACTGGCACAAAATTTCAAGCTATTGATAAGTTTGTCCTCCACTGGTTTGGTGAGTCCCTTGTGAGGGGCGTATCCAAACTAGAAACATTCTGGATATACCAAATAAAATGCTATACGCCATAGGTGTGCGCAGCCTACTGCATTAGGGTATGCACCCAAAATCTCAAACTCACATGAACGCCACTTGCTGTCACAGAAAGGAGGCTCTGGTGTTGGGAGACAGTTGATTGGGAGCATATTACATTATGCCCTAAATATGGGTGCAACGTGTTCCTACTGTTGAACCTAGCCTTTAATATAATGGGGGCATTTACACTTGCCACTAGCACCCTCAACCACCCACCTGGTGCTGTCCCTGGATAATGCTAATGCACATGGGGTGATTAGGGTGTGCCCAGGCACACCTGGTACACCCTGTGCGCACGCCTATGCATACGCGCCATGGTCTCAATAGAGATTGGGACAGTAACGCATTCATTAATCAATTTTGATTATCAATTTATCCCTACAGAATTGATAGTGCACTTATAACAGTCCCCTGGTTATAATTTTAGGACATAACAGACTGTTTATGTATTCTTGCTTCTCTCTCATCATTGTTATTCATCTCTAACTTATGTAGGGTTTATCTGACCTCTCTATTGAATATTTTAGAACTCATTATTAATATCCTGTTCATTTAATTCTTTAGGCTGACTAGACACGCCTTTTTTTCCAACTCTACCGTTCCTCGATGAGCGGTTAGTCAGTTGTGTATGGTGGGTCGCACACTCATATGGATAGTCTAGCCCCGATTCCCACACTGTGTACATATATTTTATACCAGTGTGGCAAAATATATGTTTATGTTATATATTTTGAACCTATCACTATGTGGAATTCCACCTCCTGATGCCAAGGCCAACATTTATTATATTTTATATTTTTCATTTTTTATTTATATTTCCATATTTTAGTATTATTATTAGTTTTTTCCATTAGTTTTTTTATGACCTTATAGTCTTGGAATGGTGATGCATCCCAGAGATCTGCAATGTGTGGTGTTTTTGTAATCTGAAGCCCTTTTTGACGCCTCTGGCGTGATTGCCATCTATTTCCGTTGTTTTCAGGCATCGTTTTGAGGCTTGCACCGCAGTTGCGCTTCAAGGCTCATCACTTAGTTACTTCCAGTTTCCCTATGGCCAGCTGTGCGCCGCTGTGATTGGTCTTTGTTCCAACGTTTACGATATTGACACATGACCCTCTTCGGGACCTACATGATAGGTCTACCCGATAACCAATGGCTGTTCGCGCTGACTGCACGTTACTGCTTTACGTCCATCGGACGGATAATAACTCGACCCTATTGGATGATGATACTGAGGTCTGGTTTTGTTGATTACCAAACCATCCCTTATTCGTTTATCCATATCACATGATGAAGACATCAACGCTGTTCCCCGCAAAACCGGAAGTCAGATTCCACATGGCGATAACAGGTGTTTAATGTTTTTGTCATATTTTTTATATAAATAGGTATATCAGTGGCAAGCAGGCATATACCCAAGTTGAAGTCTTTGCAGACGAAACGCGCTGGGTTTGATATGGTTGCTGAGCCACAAATTTATATAGCAATTTTTAACTTGTCTGATTTTTGTTCTGCCCCTGTTTGTTTGGGAGTCAGAAATTACTTTTAAAAATAAATTTCCTCATGTGGATTTACACTATGTGGAGGCACTTTTTCTTCTTTTTTTTCTTTTGGGAATTTCCACCATTTATAAGAGGATTGGAGATTAGGACTGGCAATCCTGCCACTATGGAGGTTTCAAACCAGTAACATCTACTCCTGATGATTGGTGAGTAATAGCCAAGGTCGCCTACAGATCTTCCCTTGGATACAGTTCCACATCTACACCTTTTGGGCTAACCTCTCTCTTTTCACCGAATCCCGGCATAAGCTTGTTTGACTCACCGCCCCCCGGCTTGTGAGTCCACCTGTTCCAGTAAGGGTACCCCAACGTCTCCTCTACCATTTCGAAGTTTTGACCAGTATTACTTGAGTGCCTACTCCCAACACTGAATACACTGATCGAATAAACTTTATATGGATGTAGAAGGCATTGAAGCCATTCATACGAACGTTTGATACACGTTCATGCAGACTCAATTCCTCCCATTTTAAGGGTGATACTTATTATTGATTTTTCACAGTCACAATAGTTTTTATACTGACACTGGGTATAGATCATGCCGGATTTCTGTTAGAGGCAACACCTATTCACAGCTGTATAATACCGTCATTAACCTACACATTTATGCATATATCTCACTTTTTTAGTAGTACTCAATTTATTTTATACTAGCTATTACACATAGTTTGTATACCTTCACAGGAGATACATGTGGTTTAAATTTGTGATGCTAGACTCCAAAGTCTTGTTTATTTTGTTTTGATTTGATATGTATGCTTTGCAGTTGGAGTTATGTCCGTAGCCGTTTTTATGTGAGTTATCTCACAACTTCTTATGTATTCTGGCTTATGCACAATACTATATTCATAGTTCAGCTTTACAGTCATTGCTATACCTATGATTTCTTTACATATGATATTTTAATTTTGTGCACACATTTCTATTTATGCACAATACTGTACTCACATTTAGAAGTTTAAAAAAAAAAAAAATTCTGTTTATCGGTTACTAGCAACCTATTTGATTCATCTTTGTATCTAGAGACACATATTACCGGATATGTGTTGAATACACCCAATTACTTTTTTACATTAACATATGTGTGTTCGTAACACATTTGATGTTTTATGCCATATAAGTGTACACAGCCATTTTTGTATCCCCTAGTTTCCTGTTTTTTCACAGCATTTTTACACCAGTTTATTCGAGTGTTTCATTAAAAACTTTTATTGCGCAGCTTACCTCCAGATTTCTGTTCTGGTTAGGTTTTTGTACAATAACAGACAACACCTAGAGCCACACTTTTTGTTTCATTTGTCCCTTTGGTGGTGTTTTTGCACCTCGAGTTTGCTACCCTCAGATCCCCATTATTATGTGGGCTTCTGATGGTAGCTCTTTGGCCTCTGGTGGACCGCTTGTCGCTCCCCTAGTATGCCACTTTGTTGAGCTATTAGCTCTTTTTATTATATTACAAATCTTAGTAATATCTGCTCGACGAGAGCCAATTCCTTTCCTTTTCTTCCAGCCTTTCCTTTTTCTTACCGCCTATGCTGAATTGTATGCGATCCTACTGTCAGAACTTAATGTTTTTATTATGCTACTCCTTATATTACCAATATGGGCCCCTTAAACATTTTTACCTTAAATGTACAAGGTCTTAATATACCACAAAAATGCACTAAAGCATTCTGTTCATTTACCACAGTTAAAATCCACATTGTTTGCCTACAGGAGACCCATTTTACTGAACAATCTACTCCTATGTTTTTCAGATCCTCTTATACACAGGTATATACAGCCTCGGCAGTTACTAAACAATGAGGTGTTCTTATAGCTATTCACCGTACAACACCATTTGTACTTTCATCTAAAATGAAAGATCCTAAAGGCTGCTACCTCATTCTTATTGGGCACATTTCTGATGTTGCTGTAACCATTGTATCATATTATGCTCCTAATAAACATCCATTATAATTTCTTTCCTGTCTTTTTCATGTAATTGATTCACACAAGTGAGGTACAGTGATATTATGTGGAGACCCAAACCAAGTTCTTTTTCCCTTCTTGGATAAATCTCCCACTTCTCCCTCCTCCTGTTCTCCTAAGCTTTAATTTCAGCAACTTATCTCTAAGCACAACATGTTAGACACTTGGCATGAGCTCAATCCAGCTTGTAAACGCTTTACATATTACTCCCATCCACACAAATCATTTTTTAGGATTGATCATACCTTCCTAAGTGTTGGCATGGCCCCAGAAATCCTATCATCAGTTATTACGCCCTTTAATTGGTCCTATCATAGTGCAGTTTGTACTACCATCTCCTCCCCTATCCCAAGATCCCAGGATTCATTTTGGTGCATTAATGATTCCATTCTAACTCACCCATCTCATTGTCTAGATATTAAACATGCTCTCAATGACTATCTCATTAATAGGGATGAGCCGAACACCCCCCTGTTTGGTTCGCACCAGAACATGCGAACAGGCAAAAAATTTGTTCGAACACGCGAACACCGTTAAAGTCTATGGGACATGAACATGAATAATCAAAAGTGCTAATTTTAAAGACTTGAATGCAAGTTATTGTCATAAAAAGTGTTGGGGGGCCTGGGTCCTGCCCCATGGATCAATGCAAAAAAAACTTTTAAAAACGGCCGTTTTTTCGGGAGCAGTGATTTTAATAATGCTTAAAGTGAAGCAATAAAAGTGTAATATTCCTTTAAATTTCGTACCTGGGGGGTGTCTATAGTATGCTTGTAAAGGGGTGCATGTTTCCCGTGTTTAGAATAGTCTGACAGCAAAAACCATAGAAAGAAGAAAGGTCCCTCCTTAGTTGGGACTTTGACAGACCACCACCTCCTGAAGTAAAAAAAAATATGTTTTATTGATATGCTTAAAAAAAATGTGGAAGCGTTTATAACACACAGAATCTCTTCTTTCTATGGTTTATCATGTAAGGGATGGGACCACCATGCTCTATACTTGTTATGATGGAAGCCCCCTTCTTGTCTGACAGCAAAATTACATTTCAAAGGAAAAAAAGTAATTTAAAACTACTTGCGGCTATTAATGAATTGCCGACCCGACAATACACATAAAAGTTCATTGATAAAAACGTCATGGGAATTCCCCACAGGGGAACTCCGAACCAAAATTAAAACAAAAAATGATGTGGGAGGTCCCCCTAAATTCCATACCAGGCCCTTATCTGAGCACGCAACCTGGCAGGCTGCAGGAAAAGAGGGGGGACGAGAAAGCGCCCCCCCCTCCTGAACTGTACCAGGCCACATGCCCACAACATTGGGAGGGTGCTTTAGGGTAGCCCCCAAAACACCTTGTCCCCATGTGGATGGGGACAAGGGCCTCATCCCCACAACTCTTGCCCGGTGGTTGTGGGGGTCTGCGGGCGGGGGGCTTATCGGAATCTGGAAGCCCCCTTTAACAAGGGGACCCCCAGATGCCAGCCCTCCCCCCTGTGTGAAATGGTAAGGGGGTACAAAAGTACCCCTACCATTTCACAAAAAAAGTGTCAAAAATGTTAAAAATTACAAGAGACAGTTTTTGACAATTCCTTTATTTAAATGCTTCTTCTTTCTTCTATCTTCTATCTTCTATCTTCTTTCTTCTATCTTCCTTTGGTTTCTTCCTCTATCTTCTTCTTCTTCTGGTTCTTCTGGTTCTTCCTCCGGTGTTCTCGTCCGGCATCTTCCTCCGCAGCGCTGGCGTATTCTTCCCTTCGTCTTCTGTGCCGCTAAAGGGATATTACACTTTTATTGTTTCACTTTAAGCATTATTAAAATCACTGCTCCTGAAAAAACAGACGTTTTTAAAACTTTTTTTTGCATTGATCCATGTCCCCTGGGGCAGGACCCAAGTCCCCAAACACTTTTTATGACAATAACTTGCATATAAGCCTTTAAAATTAGCACTTTTAATTTCTCCCATAGACTTTTAAAGGGTGTTCCGCGGTTTTCAAATTTGCCGCGAACACCCCAAGTTTTTCGCTGTTCAGCGAACTGGCGAACAGCCGATGTTTATGTCGAATATAAGTTTGACTCGAACTCGAAGCTCATCCCTACCCATTAATAATGCTTCTGCATATATTTCCCCTTTCACTCGTGGGGGAAGCCCATAAACCTGTAATTCGAGGTACGCTGATCCAGCAAGTAACATTTCTCAAACGCGAGCATAAGGTCCTTCACCAAAAATTTGAAAATTACTTCAATCCGTGTCACAATGCATTTCAAAATTCTCCCTCCCCTTCTACTAAAGCTAAGCTTGATAGAGCCTGCTTAGAATTTGACCTGTTTCTCACTGACTCTGCACATAAAGGTATACGTAAATCACAACACCTTTATTGCCTAAAAGCAAACAAACCAGATACCCTATTAGAGCGAACCTTACGCTCACTGCAAAAACCTACCACATCTGTGTGACTCAAACTAAACCGTGATTCATACAAAAGTAACAATGTGAATTTTAAAAACATTCTGCTCAAATCTTGCTAAATTATATTTGCCCAACCATAATTTTGACCGTGCTGCTGCTGATTCCCCTTTTTCACAAATTACCCTTCCAAAACTCTCACACACCCACCGTGAACGACTTGAGTGTCTCTGCAACAGAAGTCATCATGGCTATTAAGGCTTTAAAACTTAATAAATGTCCTGGCCCAGATGAATTTTCTGTTTCCTACTACAAGAAATTCTCTAAAATATTATCTCCTATCCTGAGGCCTTTGATACCTTGTTGAGGAGACACTCTTTTCATTCAGAATCCTTAATGGCCATAATTTCCATGCTTTCCAAATCTAAATCTGATTCAACCTCTGGGACAAATTACTGTCCTATTTTGCTTCTTAATATTGACATTAAACTTTTAGCTAAAATATTGTGACACACTTGAATCAAGTAACAGGCTAACTTGTTCATCGAGATCAAGTTGGGTTTATCCCCTTGAGCCAAGCAAGTGATAATATTCGTAGAGTTTCTTTACTCGCCCATCCAGCTAAATCCAGATGTCTAACTGCGTGTTTTTTATCGCTCGATATAAGAAAAGCATTTGACACTGTCTTATGGCCATGCTTACAATAAATTTGTCAGAGAATCTAATTGACCAGACTGTGTGGACTGCACAGAGGAAACCCAAAACACATATAAGTGAAATAATGGTGTTTAATAAATAAGTGACAAATAAAGAAATATAAACAGTGCAAAACCAACACAACAAACCCACAGCAAACAACAATATATACAAGGAAATGGAGATACCGTAATCGTAAACAAGCCAGGCCAAGGTCATACACAGGGAGATCAAACCAGCAGGACAGGAAGAGGGTGGATGGATGGGATACAGGGCAGGGATCCAAGGTAACCAGGAACAGAGGGGATAGGCTCAGGATAGGGATGGGAACAGGTCAGGTCAGGTCAGGTCAGGTCAGGACAAGGCAGATGCAGGCTCAAGGTCAAAGTAACGGGCAGCAAGGTTCAAGTGCAGGGAGAGAGATACCAAGGCGAGCATGTGAGGGCTCGCCGGGTATTTATAGGGCTGACTAATTGGCTTCAAGTCACACCTGAGCGCAGGGTGTGTTGTCTGCTCCATACTGCCGGGATCCATCCGCTGGTGGACATCAGTACTGCGGCCAAAAGATGACATGTCACCAGCAGGAAAATATTCTCCTGACAGTTCAACACTGCCAGGAGACACCTGCTGGTGGACCCCAGTACTGCATGCCAAATGATATATCTTACCAGCGGATGGACCCTTTCCTGACAGTACCCCTCCCTAAAGGAGCGGCCTCCGGACGCTCCAACTGGTCTTAATTGTCCATGGTCTATGACAACAGGCAGAATGGTGGAAGAAGGCATTTCAGGCTGGTCATCAGGCACATCCGGGCAGACGGCTGGCATGTCAGAGTCTTTGAGCTGGGCAGCGGACAGGAACAACTTGAGCTGGACAGCACACAGGAACAACTTGAGCTGGGCAGCACACAGGAACAACTTGAGCTGGGCAGCACACAGGAACAACTTGAGCTGGGCAGCACACAGGAACAACTTGAGCTGGGCAGCACACAGGAACAACTTGAGCTGGGCAGCACACAGGAACAACTTGAGCTGGGCAGCACACAGGAACAACTTGAGCTGGGCAGCACACAGGAACAACTTGAGCTGGGCAGCACACAGGAACAACTTGAGCTGGGCAGCACACAGGAACAACTTGAGCTGGGCAGCACACAGGAACAACTTGAGCTGGGCAGCACACAGGAACAACTTGAGCTGGGCAGCACACAGGAACAACTTGAGCTGGGCAGCACACAGGAACAACTTGAGCTGGGCAGCACACAGGAACAACCCGAGCTGGGCAGCACACAGGAACAAACCGAGCTGGGCAGCACACAGGAACAAACCGAGCTGGGCAGCACACAGGAACAAACCGAGCTGGGCAGCACACAGGAACAAACCGAGCTGGGCAGCGGGCTCCGGGTCATCGAGCTGGGCAGCGGGCTCCGGGTCATCGAGCTGGGCAGCGGGCTCCGGGTCATCGAGCTGGGCAGCGGGCTCCGGGTCATCGAGCTGGGCAGCGGGCTCCGGGTCATCGAGCTGGGCAGCGGGCTCCGGGTCATCGAGCTGGGCAGCGGGCTCCGGGTCATCGAGCTGGGCAGCGGGCTCCGGGTCATCGAGCTGGGCAGCGGGCTCCGGGTCATCGAGCTGGGCAGCGGGCTCCGGGTCATCGAGCTGGGCAGCGGGCTCCGGGTCATCGAGCTGGGCAGCGGGCTCCGGGTCATCGAGCTGGGCAGCGGGCTCCGGGTCATCGAGCTGGGCAGCAGGCTCCGGGTCATCGAGCTGGGCAGCAGGCTCCGGGTCACCGAGCTGGGCAGCAGGCTCCGGGTCATCGAGCTTGGCAGCAGGCTCCGGGTCATCGAGCTGGGCAGCAGGCTCTGGAACATTGGGCCGAACAGCGAGCACCGTAAGGGCAGGCCGGATTACAGGCACCGGCTCAGCAAGCTGGGTAACGGACCCCGGCCCAGTGGGCTGGGTGACAGGCCCCGACCCAGCGAGCTGGACACCGGGCACTGGTTCGGCAAGCCGGATAACGGATACTGGCTTGACAGGCCAAGTGACGGACTTCGGTTTAGCAGACTGGGTAACGGGCACCAGTTCAGCGGACCGGGTAACGGGCACCGATTCAACAGACTGGGTAACGGGCACCGATTCAGCAAGCTGGGACACGGGCACCGAAACTCCAGGCTGAAACACGGGCACCGAAACTTCAGGCGGAGACACGGGCACCGAAACCCCAGGCTGGGATACCAACATCACGACATCAGGCTGGAAGACAGGTACCAGGATATCAGGCTGGAGGATGGTCACATCAAACCGGAAAGCAGGCTCATCAGGCTGAACAGTGGGCACATCAGGCAGAACAGCAGGTACTGGCACAACAGGCTGAACAGGTACATCGGACTGGTCAGTAGTTGCTGAAGCGTCAGACTGGAACATGGACACTGGAATTTCGGGCTGAGCAGCAGGCGCTGGGACCTCAAACTGGGCAGCGGACACAGGCATTGGCACAACTGGCTGAGTAGTAGACACTGGCACATCGGGCAGAACAGCAGGTACATCGGACTGGTCAATAGTCGCTGGGGCGTCAGACTGGAACATGGACACTGGGATTTCGGGCTGGAAGGCAAGCTTCAAGACATCCGGCTGGAAGGCAGGCATATCAGACTGGATAGCAGGTGCATTGGACTGGAAGGTGGGCGCACCAGACTGGAAGGTGGGCGCACCAGACTGGAAGGTGGGCACACCAGACTGGAAGGTGGGCACACCAGACTGGAAGGTGGGCACACCAGACTGGAAGGCAGGGACATCAAGTTGGAAGGCAGGGACATCAAGTTGGAAGGCAGGGACATCAAGTTGGAAGGCAGGGACATCAAGTTGGAAGGCAGGGACATCAAGCTGGGAGGCAGAAACCGAGACATCAGGCTGAAAAGCAAGCTTCGGGACATCAGGCTGGGAGGCAGGCATGAAGACATCAGACTGGGGAGCGGGCACAGACTGAAAAGCGGGCACCGGGACTTTAGGCTGGAAGGCAAGCTTCAAGACATCCGGCTGGAAGGCAGGCATATCGGACTGGATTGCAGGTGCGTTAGACTGGAGAGCGGGTGCATCAGACTGGAAGGTGGGCACACCAGACTGGAAGGCAGGGACATCAAACTGGACAGCGGGCACAGGCATTGGCACAACAGGTTGCGTAGAAGACACTGGCGCATCAGGCTCGGTAGCAGGCACTGGTTTGACAGAATCAGGTGGGTTAGTTGGTGTGGAAGCAAGTTGGGTTACTGGCAGGATCGTGTGGGTAGGAAAGAATTTTTGTTTCTTTTTTGGTTTAGCCCGTGCAGTCTTGTATGTAGGTGCAGGGCTGAAAGAAAAGAAAGTAGCTGGATCGAAGGAAGACCAAGGAACTGTAGCTAGAGAGGGGTTTTGTGGGACTGTTACAGGTGGAGGAGAAGAGACAGGTGGATTGAAGGCGGGATAGGTGCTACATTTGGAGACTGGGTAGTAGTATTTGGTAGGGGGTTTGATAAACTGGGCTGTAGCTGAGGTTGCCATAGGCGACGGGGAGATACATTTTTGGGGAGACAGAGGATTAATGGCAGGGCTGGAGTATTGTGGCTTAGCAAAAGACAGGAGATCTGACCATACCTGCAGCACAGGTTGAACAAACGTTGAATCACACACAGCCTGACTAATCAAGGATTGCACCGACTGGATGCAATTAAACAACACTTGCTGTGAACAGGAGGAATAATGTTCCATAAAATAGGCTGGATCATCCTCTAACAACCAAACCAGGGATTCAACTTGGCCATAATTGAAGGGGGGTGAAAAATCATCACTTCCCTCGGGAATGCATGACAGGGCTGGTTTTGCACATAACTGGATCAGAGGCTGAACATCTTCAAAAGACATATACCCCTGATCCACTAGGGAATGAGCTGATTGGATAGTTTCCATCAGCCTGTCACTAGTCCACCCTTTTAAAATCTGGCGACAATATTCACCATCCTCTTCTGCTAGCAGAGAATAATAAAGAATTTCATCGAAATCCATATTAGCAGACCCGATAAACCAGGATGGTTTCCTCAATGCAGCCACGTCTGGTCAGGGATGGCCTTGGTATACTGTCAGAGAATCTAATTGACCAGACTGTGTGGACTGCACAGAGGAAACCCAAAACACATATAAGTGAAATAATGGTGTTTAATAAATAAGTGACAAATAAAGAAATATAAACAGTGCAAAACCAACACAACAAACCCACAGCAAACAACAATATATACAAGGAAATGGAGATACCGTAATCGTAAACAAGCCAGGCCAAGGTCATACACAGGGAGATCAAACCAGCAGGACAGGAAGAG
Source organism: Lithobates clamitans (assembly GCA_037952925.1). Lineage (NCBI taxonomy): Eukaryota > Metazoa > Chordata > Amphibia > Anura > Ranidae > Lithobates > Lithobates clamitans. Next base: position 4,842,076 of record JBBGZY010000394.1, on the reverse strand, counting down.
GGTGGATGGATGGGATACAGGGCAGGGATCCAAGGTAACCAGGAACAGAGGGGATAGGCTCAGGATAGGGATGGGAACAGGTCAGGTCAGGTCAGGTCAGGACAAGGCAGATGCAGGCTCAAGGTCAAAGTAACGGGCAGCAAGGTTCAAGTGCAGGGAGAGAGATACCAAGGCGAGCATGTGAGGGCTCGCCGGGTATTTATAGGGCTGACTAATTGGCTTCAAGTCACACCTGAGCGCAGGGTGTGTTGTCTGCTCCATACTGCCGGGATCCATCCGCTGGTGGACATCAGTACTGCGGCCAAAAGATGACATGTCACCAGCAGGAAAATATTCTCCTGACAGTTCAACACTGCCAGGAGACACCTGCTGGTGGACCCCAGTACTGCATGCCAAATGATATATCTTACCAGCGGATGGACCCTTTCCTGACAAAATTCTTCAAAAATGGGGGTGTGGACCGCATTTTTTGAAGTGGATTTCATCCTTATAAAACAAGCCGAATGCATTTATCAAAAATGCTGGTTTTAAATCAGATCCTTTATCTATTGGAAGAGGCACCCATCAAGGATGTCCTCTTCCCCCTCCCCCTTCTATTTGCACTCCTCATTGAACCCTGGGCCCATTTAAATAGATCTAATCCAAACATAAAAGATATTGAATTAGCTGGATGTCATCATAAAGTATGTCTTTTTGCAGATGTCAACTTACTCTTCATGTGATCTCCCCATATAGCAGCATCTAATCTCCTCTCTGTCCTAAACCGTTTTGCACACATTTTGGGCTTAACAGTTAACTATCAAAAATCGACTGCACTCAACATTTCCTTGCTTCCTTCAGACCTTCAGCTTGATAAAGATTAATTTCCCTTCTCTTGGACACCTCATAGACTTCTATACCTAGGAATACAACTCACTCCTAAGATCAGTGACTTATACTCAGCTAACTTCCCTCCAATACTAAAACAGGTTACTGAATTAATATCACAATGGTCCTCTATTCCTCTATTCTGGATAGGCAAAATTTATGTTTTTAAGATGGCTATATTGCCTAAGTTTTTTTTATATTTTTAGAGTCTTGCCCATCAGAGGTCTATCTCATTTATTACAGCTTATACATCGCAGAATTATCTCCTTTATCTGGGGTAAAATGAAACCTCAAACATCTAAATCCACTTTCTGTCTCCCACAATGCTGCGGAGGTTTAGGTCTCCCAAATATTTCAGCTTACTATCATGCCACAGACCCTGCACATTTACCAAAATACCATGCTATCAAATAAATTCCTTTATGGGTAATAATTGAGTCTATTGACTGTGATCCTATTTCAGTATCTAACATGTTATGGTTAAGACCAACTGATAATACTTTTATTCGCAATCCTATCACAAAACATTCTTTATCCATCTGGGACAGATTCAAAATTTACCGCTCCTTTCTTTTGTTAAAAATCACGCTTTTTACCCTGCCTGGATTGCTCCTAATTCTTTCAAAGCATTGAATACAGCTAATTTATCCCGTTTATATCATTTGGTATCTGCCTCCTCCATACATTCTTTTCCTACTTTGTGTGATAGATTTGGACTTCCTCAATCAGAACTGTTCCGATATTTGCGTATCAAAATATATTTTTAACCTTATCTCAATTCCAACTCCCAACTATCCCAGATGTTGCGTTTTGAATGAACATGTATTTCTGACCCTCATGCTAGGGGACTTGTTTCCTTTCTCTATAAGCAAATTTTAGCTAGTACTAGCACTGGTCCCCCCTTATATGTCTCCAATTGGGAACTAGACCTTAATCACTCATTTAATGCTACTGAATTGTCTAGCATCTGGTCCTCCACTAAGTCTGCTTCTTCTAATGTTGTTGCTGTGGAAACTAGCTGTAAGGTGCTAACCCGTTGGTATTTGGTCCCCACTAGAATATCGAAATATGCTTCTGATTACCTTGAAGCTTGTTTTCCTGGCTGTTCAGAGTCTGGCACTCAACTTCATATTTGGTAGGATTGTCCATTTGGCCAAAAATTCTGGAAGGCAGTTTTTGACTTAGCCTCCAAAATCTTTGATACACCTATACAGCCCAATCCTACTACAGCCCTATTAAACCTGAAACCTGATGGGATCACACAGAATCAATTTTGCCTTCTTTTACAGCCCCTAACAGCCACAAAAAAACCATCGCTAAGGTATGGAAAACTCAATATTTAATTCTAGCTGAAACCATAGATAGAACTAATAAAGCTCTTATTCATGCTAATATGGAAGCAATAGAAAGAGATCGAATTGGTCAATTTGAGAAACTCTGGCTTCCTTAGGTTAAGCATTGTTTACCTCCAGACTTTGATGACACACTATCATTGCCTTGGTAATTTTACTCTATTTGCCTTGACTATACTTTCTATTCATTTGGGAACGCATCACCACTTGTAACCCCCCCCCATTCCCTTCCCCCCTTTTTTCTACTCTCCCCTTTCTATCTGTTCCTATGTTTGGTTTTCTACCTTTCTATTAATATTGTGTGGTACTTATAAACACATTATCTCTGTTTTAACCACTTCAGCCCTGGAAGATTTTATCCCCTTCCTGATCTGAGCACTTTTTGCGATTCAGTACTGCGTCACTTTAACTGGCGCGGTCGTGCGACATTGCACCCAAACAAAATTGATGTCTTTCTTTTTCCCACAAATAAAGCTTTCTTTTGGTGGTATTTAATCACCTCTGCGGTTTTTATTTTTTGCGCTATAAACAAAAAAATAGAGACAATTTCGAAAAAACGCAATGTTTTTTACTTTGTGCTATAACAAATATCCCCCAAAAATATATAAAAAATATTTTTTTTCCTCAGTTTCGGCCAATATGTATTCTTCCACATATGTTTGTTTAAAAAAAATCACAATAAGCATATATTGATTGGTTTGCGCAAAAGTTATAGCATCTACAAAATAGGGGATAGTTTTATGTTATTTTTTTTTACTAGTAATAGCGGCGATCTATGATTTTTACCGGAACTACGACATTATGGCGGACACATTGGACACTTTTTACATATTTTTGGGACAATTGGCATTTACACAGCGATCAGTGCTATAGAAATGCACTTATTACTGTAAAAATGTCACTGGCAGGGAAGTTAACACTAGGGGGCTATCAAGGGGTTAATTGTGTTCCCCAGTGGGTGTTCTAACTAAAGGGGGGAGGGGACTGTGTAGGGGAGATGACAGATCGCTGTGTATAAACAGACGATCTGTCTCTTCTCCCCTCAGAGAACTAGAAACTGTGTGTTTACACACACAGATCTCGACCCTCGGTGTGTCAGCAGTGATCGCGGGAGCCTGGCGCACTCGCATAGGCTCCGGGGGAGAGCAGCAGGCGTCCGCGCGCGCCTAGTGGCCACAGGGCGAAGCGGCGGAATATAGCATTGTTTCGCCCAGCCGTGCCATTCTGCCGCAGTGAAACTGCGGCGGCTGGTCGGCAAGTGGTTAATATATACCTATTTGATTGATCTCTTTATTACTGCTCTTGCAAAATAAACCAATATTCAATAGCTTACTTTTTCCTTCTGATGGAATTTTGTAATGCTTTCGACGTAATACTCTATTGGTTTATTCGTTGCTCTACTCGGTACATTTTTACATTGTTATGTACTCATCCTGTTCATAAATCTATATATTTAGCTTTATTGCTATTTGAATATTATACCATCATCCTTGTATGTACTCAATTAGACAATTAGACAATCTTTGTTATATTTAAAAAACAATAAACAAATTTGACTAGGAAATAATACATATATCATATTTTTTTGTTTTTCAACAAACCATAGTTTTTTTTTTCTATGCAATCGACAGGTAAAAAAAGGAAGTAACAAAATGATAAACATATGCTTTTTTTTAGTTAGATCGGTCATTTTTACTAACTAACATTACTGTAGTTAGAAGACAAAAATGATGGTTAAAGTTAACAAAGAATTAGTGAGGGGTTACATAAGAACATTTTTTATTTAACATTTATTGGTCCCATTTCTCTCTGAGAACTTCAGAACAACCCCACTAAGTTAAGAAATATTATCTTTTGCCTGTCTCTATTACCCCTATATCAGCACAAGCTGAACATGGGTTTAGTTTGGGGTAGATTGTGCAAACATTATTAAAGTTTGGGTGACTAATCTATTGAAATCAATTTGAGCCAAATGTGTCCTGAATGCCTTCCTATTTCAAAATGACCACACTAGGCATTTGAGCAAATCCATCTCAGCGGAAAACTGGTCAGTTTTCTGGGGGGTACCTTGATAGGACAAAGGCATCTTCCCACAACCCTGGCTTTTGCCTTTCTCTATTACCCCTATATCAGCACAAGCTGAACATGGGTTTAGTTTGGGGTAGATTGTGCAAACATTATTAAAGTTTGGGTGACTAATCTATTGAAATCAATTTGAGCCAAATGTGTCCTGAATGCCTTCCTATTTCAAAATGACCACACTAGGCATTTGAGCAAATCCATCTCAGCGGAAAACTGGTCAGTTTTCTGGGGGGTACCTTGATAGGACAAAGGCATCTTCCCACAACCCTGGCTCAGTGGTTGTAGGAGCCTAAAGAGCAGGGGGCTTATCAGAAATATATGTAAGCCCCCTTTAACAATAAGAGGGAACTCAGATATGGCCCTCCCACCATGTGGATGAGTAAGGAGTACACAATACCCCAACTTCAGAATCTAGAAGCCCCCTTTAACAATAAGGGGCACTCATTTACCACCCCCTTCCCCCATGTGAGTAAGTACATACATAGTACCCTTGTAAATGAATACATACACAATATTGTCAAAAGTATTGGGAAGCCTGCCTTTACACACACATGAAATTTAATGTCATCCCAGTCTTAGTCCGTAGGGTTCAGTATTGAGTTGGCCCACCCTTTGCAGCTATAACAGCTTCAACTCTTCTGGGAAGACCGTCCACCAGGTTTAGGAGTGTGTCTATGGGAATGTTCGATCATTCTTCTAGAAGCGCATTTGTGTGTTCAGGCACTGATGTGGACGAGAAAGCCTGGCTCGCAGTCTCCACTCTATGTCATCCCAAAGGTGTTCTATCGGGTTAGGGCTAGGTCTCTGTGCAGGCAAGTCAAGTTCCTCCACCCCAAACTCACTCACCCATGTCTTTATGGACCTTGCTTTGTGCACTGTTGCACAGTCATGTTGGAACAGGAAGAGGTCATTCCCAAACTGTTCCCACAAAGTTGGGAACATGAAACTGTTCAAAATGTCTTGGTATGCTGACACCTTTAGAGTTCCCTTCACTAACTAATAGGGATTAGCTTCGAGTTCGAGTCGAACTCATGTTCGTCTCGAACATTGGCTGTTCGCAAGTTCGCCGAACAGCGAACAATTTGGGGTGTTCGCGGCAAAAACGAATGCCGCGGAACACCCTTTAAAAGTCTATGGGAGAAATCAAAAGTGCTAATTTTAAAGGCTAATATGCAAGTTATTGTCATACAAAGTGTTTGGGGACCCGGGTCCTGCCCCAGGGGACATGGATCAATGCAAAAAAAAGTTTTAAAAACGGCCGTTTTTTCAGGAGCAGTGATTTTAATAATGCTTAAAGTCAAACAATAAAAGTGTAATATCCCTTTAAATTTCGTACCTGGGGGGTGTCTATAGTATGCCTGTAAAGGGGCACATGCTTCCTGTGTTTAGAACAGTCTGACAGCAAAATGACATTTTGAAGGAAAAAACTCATTTAAAACTACCCGCGGCTATTGCATTGCCGACAATACACATAGAAGTTCATTGATATAAACAGCATGGGAATTCCCCAAAGGGGAACCCTGAACCAAAATTAAAAAAGAAAAATGACGTGGGAGTCCCCCTAAATTCCATACCAGGCCCTTCAGGTCTGATATGGATATTAAGGGGAACCCCGGCCAAAATTTAAAAAAAAAAATGACGTGGGGTTCCCCCTAAATTCCATACCAGACCCTTCAGGTCTGGTATGGATTTTAGGGGAACCCCGCGCCAAAAAAAAAAAAAACGGCGTGGGGTCCCCCCAAAAATCCATACCAGACCCTTATCCGAGCATGCAACCAGGCAGGCCGCAGGAAAAGAGGGGGGGACGAGAGTGCGCCCCCCCTCCTGAACCATACCAGGCCACATGCCCTCAACATTGGGAGGGTGCTTTGGGGTAGCCCCCAAAACACCTTGTCCCCATGTTGGTGAGGACAAGGGCCTCATCCCCACAACCCTGGCCGGTGGTTGTGGGGGTCTGCGGGCGGGGGGCTTATCGGAATCTGGAAGCCCCCTTTAACAAGGGGACCCCCAGATCCCGGCCCCCCCTGTGTGAAATGGTAAGGGGGTACAAATGTACCCCTACCATTTCACTAAAAAACTGTCAAAAATGTTAAAAATGACAAGAGACAGTTTTTTGACAATTCCTTTATTTAAATACTTCTTCTATCTTCCTTCATCTTCTGGTTCTTCTGGCTCTTCTGGTTCTTCCTCCGGCGTTCTCCTCCAGCATCTCCTCCGCGGCGTCTTCTATCTTCTTCTCCTCGGGCCGCTCTGCACCCATGGCATGGGGGGTGGCTCCCGCTCTTCTCTTCTTCTTCATCTTCTTCTCTTCTTCTCTTCTTCTTTTCTTCTCTTCTTCATTTTCTTCTCCGGGCCGCTCTGCACCCATGCTGGCATGGAGGGAGGCTCCCGCTGTGTGACGGCGCTCCTCGTCTGACATTTCCTAAATAACGGGGGCGGGGCCACCCGGTGACCCCGCCCCCTCTGACGCACGGTGACTTGACGGGACTTCCCTGTGATGTCACAAGGAATGCCACAGGGAAGTCCCGTCATGTCCCGTGTGTCAGAGGGGGGCGGGGTCACCAGGTGGCCCCGCCCCCTGTTATTTAAGAACTGTCAGACGAGGAGCGCCGTCACACAGCGGGAGCCTCCCTCCATGCCAGCATGGATGCGGAGCGGCCCGGAGAAGAAAATGAAGAAGAGAAGAAGAGAAGAAGAGAAGAAAAGAAGAAGAGAAGAAGTTGAAGAAGATGAAGAGAAGAGCGGGAGCCTCCCCCCCATGCCATGGGTGCGGAGCGGCCCGAGGAGAAGAAGATAGAAGACGCCGCGGAGGAGATGCTGGACGAGAACGCCGGAGGAAGAACCAGACGGGCCAGAAGAACCAGAAGAACCAGAAGATGAAGGAAGATAGAAGAAAGAAGAAGTATTTAAATAAAGGAATTGTCAAAAACTGTCTCTTGTCATTTTTAACATTTTTGACAGTTTTTTAGTGAAATGGTAGGCCCTTACCATTTCACACAGGGGGGGGGCCGGGATCTGGGGGTCCCCTTGTTAAAGGGGGCTTCCAGATTCTGATAAGCCCCCCGCCCGCAGACCCCCACAACCACTGGCCAGGGTTGTGGGGATGAGGCCCTTGTCCTCATCAACATGGGGACAAGGAGTTTTGGGGGGCTACCCCAAAGCACCCTCCCAATGTTGAGGGCATGTGGCCTGGTACGGTTCAGGAGGGGGGGGCCGCACTCTCGTCCCCCCCTCTTTTCCTGCGACCTGTCAGGTTGCGTGCTCGGATAAGGGTCTGGTATGGATTTTTGGGGGGACCCCATGCCGTTTTTTTTTTTAAATTTTGGACGGGGTTCCCCTTAATATCCATACCAGACCTGAAGGGCCTGGTATGGAATTTAGGGGGAACCCCACGTCATTTTTTTTTTAAATTTTGGACGGGGTTCCCCTTAATATCCATACCAGACCTGAAGGGCCTGGTATGGAATTTAGGGGGACTCCCACGTCATTTTTTTTTTTTAATTTTGGTTCGGGGTTCCCCTTTGGGGAATTCCCATGCCGTTTTTATCAATGAACTTCTATGTGTATTGTCGGCAATGCAATAGCCGCGGGTAGTTTTAAATGAGTTTTTTCCTTCAAAATGTCATTTTGCTCTCAGACTGTTCTAAACACAGGAAACATGCGCCCCTTTACAGGCATACTATAGACACCCCCCAGGTACGAAATTTAAAGGGATATTACACTTTTATTGTTTGACTTTAAGCATTATTAAAATCACTGCTCCTGAAAAAACGGCCGTTTTTAAAACTTTTTTTGCATTGATCCATGTCCCCTGGGGCAGGACCCAGGTCCCCAAACACTTTTTATGACAATAACTTGCATATTAGCCTTTAAAATTAGCACTTTTGATTATTCATGTTCCTGTCCCATAGGCTTTAACCATGTTCACGTGTTCGAACGAACTTTTTTCCTGTTCGCATGTTCTGGTGCGAACCGAACAGGGGGGTGTTCGGCTCATCCCTACTAACTAACTAACGAACTAAGGGGCCAAGCCCAACCCCTGAAAAACAACAGCACACCATAATCCCCCCTCCACCAAATGATTTGGACCAGTGCACAAGGCAAGTAGTAAAATATTGATTGAATACTTTATTATTTACTTTATTTCCATATCAAATCTAGATAGACATCACTATCACTATACAAGAACCACAATATGATCCAAAAAAAAAAAAAATCATCATCAACATATACACAACACTTGACCTCTTCAAGAAGACATGGCAACAATGAAAGTCATATTTCATAGGTGACTGAAGCTTGTGATTCAATAACCTCAACTAGAGACACACGCTCAGATGTAAAACTGAGCATAAAACTGTTCTGTCATCACAATCATGGGTGAGCAAAAATCCTGTTTTTCTTTTAATTTTCCTGGCTTATGATTGGGTTTCGCTTGCAATGTGAATTTCCTCCATACTCGCTTGTGTAAGTGAAAATTCCTTTGCAAAGTAAGCATGTTCTATTCCTTTAGTAAATCAGCTACACTATATGTTTAGAGATGGATATAGAGAATCATGCCATCCTATGGATAAATTTAGTAGATTGTTCCTTTATACATGTTCCTTTCCCATTTTCAGCAATTGAGCGAAGTAAATATTAGAGTAGAAATATAAATAAATAAAATGAATAAAAATCAAAAATTGAACAGGATGTTAATTTAAACCCACGACTTAATGTCTCACTGGGCTTGAGTTACTCAAACTGGAGAGTGCAAAATATGTTGCAGTTCTGCAGAGACGCAAATCAGCTTCTAACTTCAGTTTGTTCAATTAGGCTTTGCCAAAAACCTGGAAGTACCGTATATACTCGAGTATAAGTCGTTCCGAGTATAAGTCGAGGCCCTAATTTACCACGAAAAAATGGGAAAAACTTATTGACCCGAGTATAAGACGAGGGTGAGAAATGCACAGCTACTGTAAGTGGAAAATAGGGTCAACAGTGCCCATTTGCAGCATCACTGTTCCCATTTGCATGCCTCACTGTGCCCATTTGCAGCCATAGGTCCCCTGAACTTCAAACTCGGTAGTTAAGGGTTCCTAGATGCCCCCTAGCTGCAGCCAAAATTTGGGGTCTCTGAACCCAAAGGGTCCCGAAATGACATTGCTGCAGATGGACACAGTTGACCAAATTTGGGGCCCTGTATCTTGGGGCCACTTAGTGCTAGGAACCCTAAATTTGGTGTGCAAACCCAGTGGAACTAGCACCATAAAATTTCCAAAGCTGGAGTTTCTAGCAGCAAGTGGCCCCGAGATACAGCGCCCCAAAAATCAGTTCAGAAAATGTCAGGCACTTTTCTGCAGCAGAAAATGACATTTTCCGAACCAGTTTTGGGGCCCTGTATCTCAGGGCCACTTGGTGCTAGGAACCCCAGCTTTGGATATGTTATCAAATTTGGGGTTCCTAGCACCAAGTGGCCCCGAGATACGGCGCCCCAAAAATCAGTTCAGAAAATGTCAAGCACTTTTCTGCAGCAGAGAATTACATTTTCTGACCCGATTTTGGGGCCCCGTATCTCGGGGCCACTTAGTGCTAGGAACTTCAGCTTTGGATATGTTGTGGTACCACTGGGTTTGCACACCAAATTCGGGGAACCTTGCACTAAGTGGCCCTGAGATACAGGGCCCCAAATTCGGTTCGGAAAATGAAATTTTTTCTGCAGAAAAGTGCTTGACTCAAGTATAAGTCGAGGGGGGCACTTTCAGCACAAAAAAATGTGCTGAAAAATTCGACTTATACTCGAGTATATACGGTAGATTGTTTCTGGGTCAGAGCAGATTTCGCACTCTCCAGTTTTAGTTAATCAACCCCATTGTTTCACATTCTGCTGCAGTCAGAGGTTCAGAAGAACACTGCATTTAGTTTGCCTGTTCACTGAGCGTGAACTGGCAAAGTTTGGAACGCATTCAACTGGCCCAAAACTGAAGTTCATCCCTCCCTATTAACAAACTATTATCTGTCCTCCAAAAGCAATGAGGACTGCTCTGCTCAGTCTCCCTTTTCCTCCCATACACCCTCTCACCTGTTAAAGCTTACATGGGGCTGACTGTTACATGTGAGTCCTATGCACCTCCATACCTGAATGTAAGTTCCATTGCTCCTGGTGGCTGAATGGAGCAGTGGAGGAGCAAAGGGAAAGTGAACATGTGCTGTTGGGGTGGTCAGACATTAAAGAAAATCTGTTGCATTGTCCTGCAAGGACAAAGCACAGGTTTGCTTTAATGATTGCCTACACTTATGCCATGTACAGACGATTGGAATTTCCAACAACCAAACCGTGGATTTATTTCCGATGGATGTTGGCTGAAACTTGTCTTGCATACACACGGTCGCACAAATGTTTTCAGAAATTCCGATCGGCAAGAACGCGCTGACGTACAACATGTACGACGGGACTAGAAATAGGAAGTTCAATAGCCAGTGCGGCTCTTCTGCTTGATTCCGAGCATGCGTGGAATTGTGTGTGTCAGAATTGTGTACACACGATCAGAATTTCCGACAACGGATTTTGTTGTCGGAAAATTTGACATCCAGCTCTCAAATTTTTGTTGTCGGAAATTCTGACAGAAAATGTCTAATGGAGTCCACACACAGTCGGAATTTCCGACAACAAGCTCACATCAAACATTTGTTGTCAGAAATTCCGATCCTGTGTACGTGGCCTTACACTAACAGATGATCTGAACCATGGAAGCTGTGCTGAAAAAAAAGGCAAGCAGTGAGCAAAGAACTAGTCACCAGAATTGGGCCCCATTTTTCACTTAAAGCATTATTAAAAATCTTTTCTCCACTGAATGAAATGTAAAAATTTGCATTAGTACATGACACAGTCTCTATGGGCAGTGCCTATCCCCCATGCCATTTTGCCTATAATGCTGTGTACACACGAAAAGAATTTACGTCAGAAAAAACTGGGATGGTTTTTCCGACGGATTTCCGCTCAAGCTTGGCTTGCATACACACGGTCACACAAAAGTTCTCTGAACTGTCAAGAATGCGATCAAGAATGCGATGACGTACAACACAACGATGAGCCAAGAAAATGAAGTTCAATGCTTCCGAGAATGCGTCAAATTGTTTCTGAGCATGCGTTTTTTTTTGCGCGTCCGAATTGCATACAGACGAACGCATTTTCAGATAGGAACTTTTCCGGACCGAAAAATAGAGGACATGCTCTCAATCTTTTGCTGGCTGGAATTCCGCCAGCAAAAGACCGATGGAGCATACACAGGGTCGCATTTTCCGACAAAAGGTTTACATCTGAGTTTTGCTGGCGGCATTTCCGATCGTGTGTACGCGGCATTAGTCTTGAAGATGGCCAGAATAAATTTTAAATACGTAACTCCCGTTTACTTCAATAGAGTTTAGATTAACATTTGAGGGGTAGTTTGGAAAATGTCCTGCAACCCAAACCTATTTTAATTGGCATAGTCACTAGTAGCAACCAGTAAAACATGAAAAGCATAAATAATGCATTAGCTATTGGAAACAATGTTTGTTAAAGTGTCTGGAACTGGATTATTTATATTAGCTGTTCTCTTTACAAAAAGATAAATTAAATGTTTTAATTGGTAACTGATTATTATTGGCAAAAATAAATTTAGCTGGTCTTCATTTTAAAACAATAACCTGATTTTGTATTGGCTTATGTTTTCAGTTAAATGTTCATAAGTGAAATACGTGAAATAAGTGAAATATGGCCATCATTATAAAATAATTTTAATCACGATATGTGTAATGTGTTTTTCATAATTCTCCACCGGGTCCCGTTTCATTGTGAATCTTCCATATCTCGGGGCATTTGTGGCTGTAAGTCAGTCATAATTTTCTTTGCTCCTCCACCTTTCCTTAATATTTCATTTCCGTTTACAACATATCATGTCCCTACTAAAGAGACTCAGTTATTTCTTTTAACAGTTGAAATTGCTGGAAGTGATTTAACTGTCATTTAATTTGATTCCTCTCTTCTGTCTGAGGAGAAATATGTTTAATGTACTGGAAATTATGTTAATAAGAAAAAGCATTATCTCATTTAATGAAATAAATACACAAATATTTCAAAGTAAAATAAAGAAGCAATCTTCACCACGGAAATGTCTCTTATGGTTTGCATAAAATAAACAAATGGGAAAATTCATGAATACATTGAAAGTCTAACAAAAAGGAGGTTTGCGCTTTGGAAACACAAAGAAAGAACAGTATCTGCAATGCATATCATCCAACCATTGGAAATATAGTGTAGCAGTGACATTTGTCAGGAGGAATTCTAAGCATTCGTGGTGAAAGTATAAAGAAGAAGGAGAACATTATATTACATATATAACAGAAAACATTACAGTGCATTGTATTGTTGCTACTTACACATTAAGTACTTGAAGGCATTGGTCTTTTGCAAGAACAATATATTCAAGCATCCAATTGAAATTGTAAAGAGTAAGTAAATCTACAGTTGAGCTATGTAAAGAATTGATAAGGAATGTACATTCAGGCATAGATTTGTAGAAAGGCAACACAGGCCAAGATCTAGAGCAACCAGACCTTAGAGAAAAGACAAGGGGACATATGTTTCAGAATTTTTATAGCCTTCTTTATAATTATGTTTGGAGTTTGCTACAATTTGATTGGTACCTATCATCTATGTCTCTGCTTCTTCCTTAAAGCTGAACTTTAGGACATAAATTAATGTAGTTCTGTAATCATTAACAAATCATTTAATGTATTTATTTACCCACTTGCCCCCCGGTACTCGGTCATATGACATCCTGGACTTTGAGAGGAGATATCTGAATGATACCTGCAGCTGCAGGCATCATTCAGTTATGTTTTTTTCTCAGCAGGCAATTCCCTGCAAAGTAAAATCCATCATAGTGGCTGTTTAGCTGCTTGATTGCTTTTACAGGCGGCAAGAGTGGACATCCCCCCCTTCCATCACCCTCCCGAACATCTCCCGGCTTGCCCATGCATGGGCGCTGGAGAATTGGTGGCGGTTTACAATGGAGCTGGCCATGGACCAGATGGTCACTGGCGATCTATATGACCCTCAGAGTCTGGAAGCAACGTCATGACGTCACTTCCGGAGCAGGCAGATGTAAACACTGCTGGGTTTTTTTGCTGAAAAGCCTGATATCTATTTTTTTGGTTTTTAATCTCAGGCTTTCCAGCATAGAAGAGAGATCAAGGGACTTATAGACCCCAGATCTCTCTGTAAAGAGGACCTGTCATGCCTTGTTCCTATCTCAAGGGATGTTTAAAAGTGATCAAAAAATAAAAAATTATAAGGAAAGTGTCAAAATAAAATAAACAATAACATTTTTTTCCAGTGCCCCCATCCCCTTGTTTTTTGCACACAGAAATGAATATAACCGCAATTTTATTCCCTAGGGTCTCTGCTAATATTTATATATATATATATATATATATATATATATATATATATATATATATATATATATACAGTATCTCACAAAAGTGAGTACACCCCTCACATTTTTGTAAATATTTTATTCTATCTTTTCATGTGACAACACTAAATAAATGACACTTTGCTACAGCTTGAATAACAGTGTAAATTTGCTGTCCCCTCACCTCAAAACTCAACACACAGCCTTTAATGTCTAAACCGCTGGCAACAAAAGTGAGTACACCCCTGAAGTGAAAATGTCCAAATTGGGCCCAATTAGCCATTTTCTCTCCCCGGTGTCATGTGACTTGTTAGTATTACAAGGTCTCAGGTATGAATGGGGAGCAAGTGTGTTACATTTGGCGTTATTGCTCTCACTCCCTCATGCTGGTCACTGGAAGTTCAACATGGCACCTCATGGAAAAGAACTCTCTGAGGATCTGAAAAAAAAGAATTGTTGCTCTACATGAAGATGGCCTAGGCTATAAGAAGATTGCCAAGACCCTGAAACTGAGCTGCAGCACGGAGGCAAAGACCATACAGTGGGACAGGACAGGTTCCACTCAGAACAGGTTTTGCTATGGTCGACCAAAGAAGTTGAGTGCACGTGCTTAGCGTCATATCCAAAGGTTGTCTTTGGAAAATAAACATATGAGTGCTGCCAGCTAGGGATGAGCTTCGTGTTCGAGTCGAACCCATGTTTGACTCGAACATCGTCTGTTCGGTCGTTCGCCGAATTGTGAACAATATGGGCCATTCGCGCCAAATTCGAGTGGTGTGTCATGGCCCATAATTCACTGCGGCATCGCAGTGCATTGCTGGCTGATGAATGGCCAAGCATGCACTATGACCCACATGATTGGCCAATCAAAGCGCCGTCTGTACAGAGAGCTGTAATTGGCCAAAGCCGGGGGGGGCTCAGGGGGTTTAGTACATGCCCCACACTATATAAGGCCACCTGCACGTCGGCCCTGTGTAGTGTGTTCCGGCGTTGAGAGACAGAGAGAGTGTCATTTGATTTAAGTTAGATAGATTAGGCAGGACAGTCAGTCAGTTAGCAGCACTTACAGTGTATTGTGTATATATATGCATCTCAGGTGTTGTATATATATATATATTGTGAAGATATGAACCATATCTTTCTATGTATCCAAATTTCCTCTTCAACATGAATTTGTATTTTTGATAATCCTTATACTTGTTTTACTGTAAAATGTTTCTGAATTCTTTTGGTATTGCAACACATGTGGCTGACCAGTTGACATCAAATGTTCTGCCAATGATATGACACAATTCTCAGAAAGGATGTGATATGGGATGTTGACATAGAAAGTCCCTGTCTAAAAGTCAAATTGACCTTTCCCGAATAATTATTCTTTCCTTTCTGTCAAAAAAATTCCTTAATTAAAAATATTCAGGTTACGATAACCCAGAAAGTTAGCCAAAACCTGTGTTGAAATACTTAGTAAAATGCGTACTTGTGATGTGTAACTTTGGGCTTGTGCCCGCCATAAGATTACTGTATAACCATTCTCTATAAAACCTGTACTGCCTTGTAAGCTACATCGCATTTTGTCCTGAAGAATTGTGATCCACTGTACAGTGCATATTCTGAAGTAAACATGCATGAGACGAATGCAGCTCTATTGGCGTTGATGTCCTTTATTTCAAGGCTCAACTTAACATTTGGTGACCCCCGATTCGTGTCTTCTTGTCCGCATCTCCACCACCGGCTCTCCACCCTCTCCAGGACAGACAGCAGCAAAGAGGCCTCAGGTGAGAAAAATTGTATTTTTTCATGATAAATACTGTCTTTTCTGTGCGGTGTTGAGGGGCCAAATGGGGGAGTGCAGCCACAGAAGGTAACACGTTTCCTATTTGATTTTGCCTGCATTTTGTCTCTGCATGATTACTGAGACTGTTAAAGGTACCTATTATAATTTAAAGCATGCTAAAGAATGATCATTTTAAGCGCTTGCCTTTTTCTCCTTGTCTCCAGAAATGACAATGTATATATATATTTTGTGAAGGGATGTATAAGTGCAGGTACCACAATTTCTGAAGAGTGAATAGAAGTTGGTGGTGGTGTTGAATTTTTTTTGTATAAACATTTGTGGTCCTAAGGCAGATAGGTATTGCCTTCAGCGGATATCCACAAATGGGTGAATGACCTGCTGTGTGTTCTCTGGAAAAGGGAGTCTAGATAGGGACTAGCCTATTGCCACTCAGAAGAGACGTCCTTCTGAGAGTAGAACGAGCGAGATATCTCAACTTATGTACTGGGCTGCTGGTACACAGCCATAATGTTAAACGGTGGAGCTCTCAGTCCCAGAGTTCCAAATTATTGTCATTTCTGAAGAGATTAATGAGAAATTGTGATAAATATGGGAAATTTGCTTGAAAAAAATATTTTGCCTGTCATGAATACATTTGGGTTAACAAAGGATAGGGCAAAAAAGTTATTGAAAATAGCAAAGGCAACAGGGCTAAGTATTACTAAATTACAACCAAATGCTCCTATCGTCAGAATGATGGTGAGTGGAGACCCAGATGCCCTGAAACATCATGTAAAATGGTGTAAACTAATAAAAAAGGAGTATAAGAAGGACCCATCTAAATGGTGGCCGCCAGAGGGTCCCTTAATACACCTACAATTGATGCATTGTTTAATCTGCTTTTTAAAAGGTCTGATTGTGGGGGGGGTTGAATGTTTAGCAGCCTGGGAGGAACTATCCAGGAAGGATATAAACCCCCCCCCCTATAAAATGTGCTCAGAGAAAGCTGCTCTACATGTATAAGATGGCCAGGGTAATTATACCGCAAGAATAGGAAAAGTTTATGTCCCCTGGAAACCTAATAAGATTAGGGCAATTATTGTTGATCTGCTCAACTTAGAGAAAAGTCCAAATAAATAGTATAAAAAGTTATGTGATGTGGATAGAGAATTGATTGATTGTGCAGTGTCAGAAAAGTATGTGGATGTATAGAATGTATTTGCAAGATATGCGAGCATTGATGGATGTTGTGCAGAAGAAAGATGAGGATGTGTTAGATTACTGGAATAAATTCAAAGATGCTATTCAGAAGCATACTGATTGGATTCCAGATGATGAAAGTGATATAAAGCGACCAAAGTAGGTGAATGTATTGGTGGGTGGAATGTTGCCTGAGATTTGGGAAGAAATAGAGCTTCGTACAGGGGGATGGAGAAAGAAACCTGCCCCCGAGTTAGTTGAGATTGCTCAAATAGCTTACGAAGTGTTACAAAAAAAGGAAAGACAAGGTAGAAAAGGAGAAAACAAAAATAATGAATATACAACTACCAGAGGTTAAGGAAAAAATCCTAGAGCCCAAGGGGGTACCAGTATCTACAGTGCAGGTAACACCTCAGGGTGTACCGGTAGCCGCCCCCCTTACCCACCTTCGGGAGTAGTATATATCTCTAATTATGGGGCACCACGGCAAAAGCGTGGCATTGGAGACAAAATGTGGGACAACGCATAAACCCTAGAATTCAGTCCCGATATCAACAAATCATCCCAAATAGAGTAAGGCTCTTGACCCAGCAGCCTCGTGCCTTTCCCACTTGCTTCAATTGCGGATTGAGTGGGCATATGGCAAGGGACTGTAGGGGGGCGCTAGGATAAGGTGGGATGTGGTGACAATATAGATGACCCATTTTATCAAGCTTTAGCTGTAAAAGAATTTGATTCTGTTGATGAGCCAATGGTTGAAATAAATGTAAACGGTATTGATTTGTGTGGTCTCATAGACACAGGGGCTTCACGATCCCTTTTAAATGTCTTTGACCCTAACTTACCACTTTCCAATGAAAGAGTTTCTTTGGTTGGAGTAAGTAATAATATAATTTCTGCAAGGGTTACACAATCTGTACCGGTGACATTGGGAGAGAATTCAACAGAACACTCATTTGTATTGTCTCCACATTCCCCCTGTAATTTATTAGGAGGAGATTTACTTTCTAAATGGGGGTAACCATTGCTTTATCACTGGGTAAAACTGTCATTGACATACCGCATAGGTTAAAAGAAGAAACAACTGATCTGTTGTTCGTGCCTTTATTAATAACTAATATGGAGGGAGATATTCCAGAAGAGGCCAAACAAAAAATTGGCCCTTCCATATGGGTAACAGGAGCAAACACTCCTGGCCTTATGAAAGTTGCTCCTGTGCGGTTAAATAGAGACCCTACATTGCCAGTACCTAGACTACCTCAATACGCCTTATCTCCTGAGTCAGTTGAAGGTATTAAGCCAGTATTAGAGAAGTTACTACAGGAGGGTGTTCTTGCTCCTTGTATGAGTTTTTTTTAACACTCCTATCTATCCGGTTCCCAAATCTATAAAAGCAGGAGAGGACAGCCGTCGGTGGAGATTGGTGCATGATTTGCGTGCAGTAAATAAGGTAATTATACCATCAGTACCTGTGGTTCCCAACCCCTCTACTATACTGGCAACAATACCTCCTTCAGCAACTCACTTTACTGTAATTGACCTTGCCTCAGTCTTCTCTAGCGTTCCTGTTCATCCAGATGATCAATGGTTGCTAGCCTTCACGTTTGAGAAAAAACAACTTACCTGGACCAGATTGCCAATGGGTTATCATGATTCCCCCAGTTGCTTTTCTCAGGTGCTCAAGGATAAATTAGATGAGTGGCAGCCACCCATGGGATCAGTATTAGTGCAATATGTGGATGATCTCTTGCTAGCATCCCCTGATGAACAGGCTTGTACTGAGGATTCTATCTCTTTAATGAATTTCCTGGCCAGTATAGGACAAAAAGTAGATGCTGCAAAAGTGCAATGGGTTAAATTAAAAGTACAATACCTGGGCCACTGTGTCTCCCAAGGTATCAAACATTTGACAGCCAAAAAGGAAAAAGGTAATTGCAAAGCAACGAATGCCCACAACTGTAAAACCGTTGAGAGCATTCCTTGGATTAGTGGGATATTGTAGACAGTTTTTACCTCAATATTCTACAATTATAGGTCTTAGCTGTTCAAAGTAGAAGGGAAAGATGAGCTAAGTCTAGCAGAACTAAGATGTATGTTAGAAATGCCCCAAGAGTGGGGGCTCAGGTTCAGCAGATAGTGGAGTGTGGTAATTTGATTAATGAAAATTTAATTCCTTCCCTGAACTTGCTGTCTTGAATTTGGGACAAAATACAGAACCAATGATTGATGTGTCAGTTAATGGTTTATCTATCCTGTGTTTAATAGATAAAGGCGATTCAAAGAGTTTGTTAAATATATGTAATGCCAATGTTGCCACTTCGAATCAGCAGGTAATTTTGGTCGGGGTAAGTAATGATGTAATTACTGCCAAAGTCACTGAGCCTTTATAAGTAAGAATGGGAGGTCAGTGTCATAAATGTTCTTTTGTTTTATTGCCATACTCCCCTGACAGTCTACTAGACAGAAGTATAGTAATAAACCCAGCTTATGCTGTAGGCATAGTGCATAGTTTTGCACAACTCTAGCAAGAAAGGGTTTATTTGACAGGAGCAGGAACTCCTATACAAAATAAAGAGTTAATTGCTAGATTATTGGCAGCGATCCAGCTGCCTCTTAAAGTTGCAGTAATTAAATGTAAAGCACATACCAGGGCAGATGATAGTATATCACTTGGAAATGCTTTGGCTGATAGGTGTGCTAAAGATGCTATACATTCTTATGAGCCAACTACAGCACTTCCAACATTCCTACTCACAGATCTTCAGGTGGATCTGAACATCCTATTGGCCCTGCAGGCAAGCTCGCCTCATACATCCTTTTGGACCACAAAGAGAGCTGTTTGTGGGGCATATGGTATATGG